>OY282585.1:32336190-33536190 GCA_958298965.1 Chrysolina haemoptera | reverse complement strand
TAGTTCAAATATTTTTTCTTGTCCTTGTTCCTGCGATTCTAACCTCTATTGCAAATACTGTTATTGACCAATACCAGACCAGATTTACGAACAAGAAGTCAAAAATCCTAAGACCGTCCCTGACGACACATTACATATCCCACTCATTAACAATATCTATTTCGCAAACTCGTAGGTAGGTGAATTTGCCCAACGGGGTGCCACGTTATTCTAAACAGATTTGCGTTCTAGTGTTCGTTATATTTCTATGCTTTGGCTTTATCTTTTCAAATTTTTACAAATTAGCTGCATCTGTTGGTTAATCTTAATCCTGCAAGCACATCAATTACTTCAGATATTGTACTAGCACCAATTTAATTTTGAACCCCCAGTTTGAAAAACTGTTGGCCATTTTTTTTTAACTTCAAATACATTTCCAATTTGGAGTATTTGTGTTCAGATCTCCAAAATTGTAGATTCTGTAATGCACCGACCATCACTGGGTCCATAACATTTTGACTTTAACTTTCAGAGATGGACAAAATGCATATGTATTTGTATTTATAGAAACTTTGTTTTATTTGAAGAACAAACCGTTGCAGATGAACAGTTAATAACTCATAAACTTTGGTTACATGACATTTACTCTAAACTACTCAAAACAATTCAAGAAATTTGGACCTGTAAATCTGGACCTGTAAACGAAATGAGCAATTATCGGCCAATTAGTGTTATCTGCAACTTTGCTAAAATCTTGGAGATACTAATAAAAACCAGAATTATTAACTTCTTGGAGAAATATGATTTGATCAATATCAATATGGCTTCATAAGTAATAGCAATACACTATGTGCAACAACTGACTTTGTGAATTATGTAAATAAAAATCTCACAGTTTTTATCGATTTAAAGAAAGCTTTTGATGTAGTGGACCACGATACTTTACTATTTAAATTGGAACAAATGGGCATAAGAGGCAAAATGAATGAGCTAATAAAATCATACTTGACTAATAGAAAACAATTTGTAACTATTGATAAAACTAAAAGTAATCTACTAGATATAAAAAAGAGTGTTCCCCAAGGATCTGTAATTGGACCGCTCTTATATATAATATATGTTATGAGCCTACAAAAAGCTTCATTAAAAGCTAGGTACTTTACTTTTGCAGATGACACTATATTGGCTTATAATGACTCATCATTAAAAAAATTCATAACAATAGTTAACGAAGACCTGACTTTGTATAAAAAATGGCTACTTCATAATAAGTTGAAAGTCAATGAGATGAAGTGTGTGTACATGATTTTTAAACAAAAGAATACGATAATGACTGAAGTTGAAGTGAAGTTAGACGAAACTATCTTAAACCGAGTCAAATATACAAAATACTTGGGCCTTACAATTGACGAGTCGCTAGATTGGAGCGAACATATACATAAGATGAAACAAAAAATAACTCCTATGATAGGAGCCATTTATAGATGTAGATCCTACATAGATGATAAAGCCAAATACTGTATACATAATGCTTATTTTCTAAGCACATATAGATACATGATAACAATATGGGGTACATGTGGAATAACAACATTAAATAAAATTCAAGTACTACAAAATAGGGTGATAAAAGTTTTATTCAACTTGGACTATAGAATGTCCACAGACAATGTATATACACAAGTAAAACTAGATAAATTAGAGAAAATTCTCAAAATTGAACAATGTAAATTTGTATATAAACTATTAAATAGTCAATTGAAATCGAATACTGAAATGAGTCAAAGAAGTCAAGTACACACACATGATACAAGACAGAAACATGAACTAAATATACAAAAGCCTCGAACAAATAAAGTTCTCAATAATCCAATTGATAGAGCGATAAAAGCTTATAATGAAGTACCGGAGGATATAAAGAATTTTGCAAGTTTCAATAAATTTAAGTTTTTACTCAAAAACTGGTGCTTGTCCAAATTACAAACTTGATTTCCTATATTTTAACAATTTTTTAATTATTTATTTTATTGTTCAAAATGTGAGCAAACACACTTGCTGTCAACAATTTTATGATCCCGAGACCGACCAAACCAGGCCGATTTGGGACCACTTTGTACTGTATAATTGTAAATCATTTCTATTGAATAAAAGTCTTTCAAAAACAAATTGAAACTACCCAAACAGAACTACGTCACTTTCACTCTACTCGCCTTTCGCCATCGAAGTTGATTGCATTCTCAAGAGTTATTTACTACTTATAACTCTTGAGAATGCCAACTTTGTTTGCGAACCGCGCGTCGGCGTCGAGTGAAAGTGACATAGTTTTGAGTAGTTTATTAATTCTTGAATTGAATTCACATCAAAGCTTCCAAATATTGATTTATTCGATACTCAAACAAAAATTTACTGAGGGTACAAGAATGAAAACCGAAATGGTATTTTCACAAAGCTTTCCAAAACAAGTGTGAAAAACAGAAAAACAAGTTTTACATTTTTTTTGCAGAAACAAAAAGGAAAGGAAAAGCAGAAGGGGGAGGGGGACTTCTAATGTTAATACTTTTTAACCAAAACATTTTGACAAATTTCTGACAAATATAAGTTCATTGTATTTGGTAGATTATCACCAGTTGTGTTCAGGTCTCAACTAATAATTCAATATTCTCTGTACTGATCATTTTTTGTTTATTTTCAAACGTCAGAATTTTTTTTCAATATCAAGAGCGAGAATGTTACCATTCTGTTATTTGATTTCAGAATTGGCAAATTCTGTAACGGTGTGGAGAAATGATTTTTCACAAAACTCCCCACAAACAGAAAAGAAAGTTTTACAAATGATTGCATAAACAAACGGTTTCTGAATTTCTGAAACAATTCAATCAAATAAAAAATATCATGTTTCAGGTTAACCAAAAAACGGCATGATGTGTGGATGAAAGCTTTAGGACGAAATCCAGATATTGAACAGTTGGCCCCTAGTAATAGTGTGTGCAGTGAGCATTTCACAGAGGAAAATAAAGTTGTCAAGCATAAGAATCTATATCTGAAACCCAATGCAGTTCCAACTTTGAAACTGAGAAGGTACTAGGATTGTTTGAAAGTTTTGTATAATGATGTAAATTTATTAATTGTTTCCGACTTCCATTATCTGGAAACAATCCAAATAATGAAAGTTTGAAACAAGTAATCAGGTAATAGGTTGTTCCCAGATCTATTTAGCACCTATCTGAAAATATATGTTTTACAGTTTTTGAAAATCAAGTGGTATATATATATATATATATACATAGAGGAAGGGTAGTCGTTGCTGACTAGTTAGGTATGGAACTAGTAAATAGTGGGGCTTTGCAGCAAAATCAAAGAGTACTACTTTAAAGTTTGTCCAAGCTTTCGGAAATTTAATAAATCATTTCCATCATCAGGGATAATCTTTGTTGAGATTGTGAGACGCGATGTTATTCAACAATAAGTGACACATTGTGCAAGATGAAAGTTGATATAAAACATGTAAAATTGGTAGGATGTCTTAAATTTTTTTCATAAAATACGTTACATTTAAAATTGTTAAAAATTTTTTTTTTTTTTTTTTATTTTGACCACTTCAAAATAAAAAATTTTAACAATTTTAAATGTAACGTATTTTATGAAAAAATTTTAAGACATCCTACCAATTTTACATGTTTTATATCAACTTTCATCTTGCACAATGTGTCACTTATTGTTGAATAACATCGCGTCTCACAATCTCAACAAAGATTATCCCTGATGATGGAAATGATTTATTAAATTTCCGAAAGCTTGGACAAACTTTAAAGTAGTACTCTTTGATTTTGCTGCAAAGCCCCACTATTTACTAGTTCCATATATATACATATATACATATATACATATATACATATATATATATATATACAGTGTGTCCCACTTTGAGCAGCCACATATTTTCTTGACAGTAAAATGATTTCAAAATTTGTTTTTTATTACGTATCGTACTCAGAAATATCTACCTTCAGGTTTACGAAATATTTGTATATCCATTTTCCATGGCTACCTACGACCAATTGAAAAGTGAAAAATTGGGAAAAACATATTAGGCATTTTTTTATCGCGAAAATACCCCATATTACAGGGTGTCATCTGTAACTAACAACATTTTTTATTTGTTATTCATCCGTAAAATTTGGCTGCTTTCGAAATGTTTTTCTCTTGTCACAAAGTGCCTAAATGTATTCAATTGATGCTATAGAAAATAACCAAATGTTACTTTTTTATGGCTTGCTATGACCGGTTGAAAATTGAAAAATTGGGGAAAACATACTAAAAGATTTTTTACTTCGAAACTTCGAAAATCAGATTCTGGTTCAAAACATGCTTAAACCCTCAGATCTCATTAAAATATACAGGGTGTCTTACATACTAGCAACATTTTTAATTTGTATTCATCCGTAATGTTTGATAATGGTTGATTTTGAAAATTGTGTCTATAGTAACAAAGTGTACTTACCTAAAATGTTCAATTATTGCTATAAAATAACCAAATATTACTGTTTCATGGCTCTCTATGACCAGTTGAGGAGTGAAAAAATGGGGAAAACACTTTAGTGACACTTCAAGTACAAAAGTAACAGCGGTTTCTGGATTAGAACACCTTGAGAGCCCCACCTCTATAATTTATATTAAAAATATGCAAGGTGCCCTCTATAGCTGGCATAACTTTTATTTATCCGTAGTGTTGATTTGATTCTCAAAATTTCTTCTCCAGTCAAAAAGTACCGAAAATATTCAATTGATGCTGTGGAAAATAACGAAATATTGTACTTCCATGGCTAGATATGACAAGTCGAAAATTGAAAAATTGGGGTAAACATCCTTCTATCACCGAGACAACAGATCCTGGTTGAAAATATACCGCAAAGCCCCCAGATTCCGTTGCCCGGGTCAGGAAATTAAACACGATATCATCCTGTAAATGGTAACATCTATTTATAAATCTTGTTGAGCGTGTTCTGAACGAGAATTTGGTGTTAGCTCGGAGATAAAACAATCTTATTATGTTTTCCCTAACGTTTCAATTTTCAACTGGTCATATCTAGCCATAAAAAAGTGATATACTGAACCTTTTTGGGTACTTCATACTACAGATGAATAAGCATTATCAATTTTGCCAGCTATAGATGACACCCTATATATTTTTTTGATTCATGAATTATGTTCTAGGAATTTTAGGGTGTCTTGATTCAGAATCCGCTGTTAGGTACTTGTGCTACAAAAATCCTCGATGTGTTTTCCCCACTTTTTCACTTTTCGTCTGGTCATAGCTAGCCATGAAGATGTAATATTTGAATATTTTCTACAGCATTATTCTAACATTCTCAAGTAATTAATGACTATGTAAAATAAATTCGAAATCAACCAAACATTAGGGATGAATAAAAATCAATAATATGTTAGTTACAGATGACACCCTGTATATTTTAAATAATCAAGAACTGCTATTTGCAGGTTTCAGAGTACTCTGAAACAGAATTTAGTGTTAATTTTTCTATTAAAAAATCCCTACTATGTTTTTTCCAATTTTTCACTTTTCAATTTGCTCGTAGGTAGCCATGAAAAAGTAATATTCGAATATTCCCTACAGCATTCTTTGAACATTTTTAGGTTCTTCATGACTAAGGATATAAAAATCTAAATCAACCAAACATTACGGATGAATAACAAATAAAAAATGTTGTTAGTTACAGATGACACCCTGTATATTTTGATGAATTAGCACTGAGATTTGGGGGTTTTAGGGTGTTCTCAAACAGAATCTGGTGTTATTTTTGCGATAAAAAAATGCCTAGAATGTTTATCCCAATTTTTCACTTTTCAATTGGTCGTAGGTAGCCATGGAAAATGGATATAGGAATATTTCATAAACCTGAAGGTAGATATTTCCGAGTACTATATGTAATGAAAAACAAATTTTGAAAGCACTTTACTGTCAAGAAAATACGAGGGTGCGGCTGCTCAAAGTGGGACACACAAAACAAATATGTGTCATACATATCATTCTATTAATAACAATTATAGGTATACATTTTTCAGTAATTTTATGTTATTTACGTTGTGATTTGTAGTGAATATTTGATAAATTGATAATTGAAAAGATGTTAAATATACTTAATTCAAACTGGGGAAAAATAAATATTTTTGTACTTCATACCAATGTATACTTCACCTTTTTTATATTTATTTTGTATAAACTTTGCTCGTCTCATGTTTTTTTTAAGCAAATTTCAAATTGATAATGTTTTTCATTACAGTGCTGATCAACAGCCAAGCGTGGCGAAAAAACCACCAATTATAGTAGAAGAGGAAGAACAACAAACCAAAAAATCATGGTTGGTGTGCCGCAAGGATTTATTTTAGGACTTTTGTCATTTTCATTAATGGCCAACCACCTGGTAAGAGGGTAATCATGTAATTTATTTATCCAAACATGCAAAAACTCCTGATGTGCTTGCATAATCTTTAGACATCCAGTCGAAAACTGAAAATTGGTTCACTGTCAAAGAACCATTTAAATAAAAATTAAAATTAAAATATGGTGTTCACTCTTTCCACTTTGCTTCATTAGTATAGTAATTATTATTATTTGCATCAATAACAAATTGGTGATTAGAAGTGAAATTGCAATGATTGATTATCATTTTTTAATCAATAGATGTGAAACATAGCCGTTATCCCTAAAATATCAAAATGAATTTACAAAATAATATGTGTGTTCTTTCAATACATTAGGAATGACATGAACTTAGTGCCAAATACTCATTGTATTGAATTCAACATTAAGCAATACTGTTTACCTACATGATTTTGTTTGATTTTAGAACTACCAAAGAAAGTTATATTGCTGTTGAATATATGCAGTTGAACCGTAATGGTTCACTACGTGTAGTGAAAGAATGAATAATTCCAGAGCACTGGATCTATTAGAAATCTTATGGACTGGTTGTTGAAATGAACGAACATAATGAAATTGTCAAGAAGTCATCTTATCAGACCTATGCTGCTGCCTATGGTTAGTATTTGTTGTAACAGGGCCCATTTTGCCTGGCTACTTCTCAAGATGATTCCTAGTGGGCTATTTCTCAACTTTTATTTATTTATTTATTCATCTGTTGGGCAATAAAGGATTATTATTTATTTATTTATTCAATTATTAATTTATACTGACAAATCAAGAGGCTTAGGTCCAATAGAGAAATTCCGCACATGTCACCAACCTAAAAAATTAGTGAAAAAGCTCTGACTCTCCAATTTCAACTATTTTATATGGTTGTATAATACAACAAAAATTATATATGCTGGATGATGCACTCTAAGTCACGAAGCAGTTTTTCTGTAATGGCAATAGTATACAGTGCCCGTCTAAAGTGGGTTCCCCCCTACTAATTTTTGAACCACCTGGTATAGCGCAACAAAATTTGGAAGAATTGAATAGGAGATAAAAACTTACATTTTCATTAAAAAAATCACAGCTAAAAGTTTTGGAATGGCAACTGAGCGCCATCCTCAATTTTTTTTTTAAATAGAACACCGGGTATATCATTGCATGATTGGTTAGGGATGATCATAAAGAATCCATCAACACCAGTTTTGATGCTATTATCTCCAAAGACTACGGAAATATCGCCTATTATTTTCTTCATAAGCCGAATGAGTGGGAGAGAGAATTTATTGACCCGCCAGAAAAAGTTTCTCTCTCCCACTCATTCGGCTTATGGAGAAAATAATAGGCGATATCTCCGTAGTCTTTGGAGATAATAGCATCAAACTTGGTATTGTTGGATTCCTTATGATCGTCCCTAACCGATCATACAATTATATATCGGGTATTCTATTTAAAAAAATTATTGAAGTAGGCGCTCAGCTGCCATTTTGAAACTTTTAGCTGGAATTTTTTCATGAAAAAGTAGATTTTTATCTCCTATTCAAACCTTCCAAATTTCGTTGCGATATACCAGGTGGTTCAAAAATTAGTAGGGGGAACAGCCTTTAGTCGGGTACTGTATTCACTTGATTTTCCTCATTCGTAACAGGCTTGGTACGAATTGCTTTTAGATAATCCACTTTTCCAGTTTCCAAAAATGTATTCAATAAATTCTTCAAGCTTCTTTAAATTAATTAAATTCCAATTTCTATATTTCGCAATAGCTACCTATTGAATACGGTACCTGGTAATGTAGTACTGAGTAGAATGAGTTTTTTTTTTATATCTTCATCAAAGAAAAGTATACAGTAAGGAATAAAAGTCCGTCGCCCTCCCGAAACTTCTTTATTTTACATATTACAAAAACTGCTAAATACATAAGTTGAAGGTTTTTATTCGATCTCTTAAGTTTCATTTATACAGTGTTTCTCGCGAGCGACTTAGAAGTTTATTTTTTTTTAAATAGGACACCCTGTATATCATTGCATGATCGGTTATGGGTGATCATAAGGTATCCAACAATACCAAATTTGATGCTGTTATCTCCAAAGACTACAGAGATATCGCCTATTATTTTATCCATAAGCCCAATGAGTGGAAGAAACTTTTTCTGGCTTAAATTCTCTCTCACACTTATTGGGCTTATGTATGTACTTGCACTGCACTGTTTGGAACCTTCGGTGTAGTAATGAATATACTGGAGTTTTATCCCAACACTAACCTGCTATTTTTACACCTCGAAATGTCTTTCAATCACCAAGTGATCATTTCAAGAGGAAGATGATCACTTAGTGTCGAGGTGTGAAAAATAGTGGTTTGGCGCTGGAATAAAACTACAGTATATTCATTGGGCTTATGGATAAAATAATAGGCAATATCTCCGTAGTCTTTGGAGATAACAGCATCAAACTTGGTATTGCTGGATTCCTTATGACCGTCCCTATATAACTTTGTATAAATGAAACAATAAAGAGATAGAATAAAACCTTACAACTCATGTAATTAAGATTTTTTTGTAATATGTGAAATAAAGAAGTTACGGGAGGGACTTTTGGTCCTCACTGTTTTGTCGTGTATAGGGCACTGTTGCCGCTTCATATCAAAGTGGACATAATTGTAACAAAAACGGTGTCCAAATTCTTTTGATACGGCATTCGCGGTTTACGCGTTTGCTTTGGAAGACGAGGATTGCTGCTTGCTTTTACTTTGCCGCCTCTTAAAATTTACCGCTGGGGGCAAATAGTCCCATAGCCCCCCTAAATCTGGCTCTGACAATACTTATATTCTCCAGATGAGGATCATTAGAACATATTTGATGTTCGATTTTTGGAATTATACACTGACTTGAAAAAACTGGCGATATACCTTAATTTCTTTCTTTTCATTTTTATTTAACCAACATTCTTTGGGATTATCATGAAAGTGTGACGGCGCGGTTGCTGGACGTAGTCGACGGAGATCTGTTTCAAAGAATTCTTCAGTCGAGAGCGTGAAATGGATTTTGATGAATGTAAAATAATGAAAAAAGATGACTAACTCGTGGGGATCGAACCGACCACCTTCATATTATTATTTAGCGCAAATTAACATACTAGGCTACGAACCTCGTAGATGTAGCTTGAAATGTTGATTACACAGGTGTAGAGGGAGAGAGTGGCATACGGTGTATCATTGAAGGCATAAACATAGGGATTCCAAAAAGAATTATTTTAAAATGAATACAGTGTGATTGAAAAATGTGTCACAGAAAGATGAGTTTTTGGGGATTTCAACATGGGGGAGTTCCAAATGGGCCAAAATGATTAAAAAATAGACCGTGGAAGAAAAAAACATGACATACAGGGTGTTCCAAGGTGCGTCAAACATATACAGGGTGTTTCAAAATGCACCGTTAAAGATACAGGATGTCTCAAAATTTATCGTAATTGAAAAAACAAATAGGGTGTTGAAAGCATTCAACGCTTTGCCAACGACCGTCAACGCACCATAGAGGGGTACAACGCACCGTAAAAGTGTACAATGCACCGTAAAAGCGTACAACGCACCGTAAAAGCGTACAACGCACCGTAAGAGCGTACAACGCTCCATAAAAGCGTCCAACGCTCCATCAACGCTTTGTCAACGACCTTCAACTCTCCGTAAAAACGTTCAGTGTTTTGCCAACGCATCGTAAAGACCGCGAATGCACCAACAAAGCGTGATAATATAGTTATGTTTAGTCGAAGGAGGTTCCGATGGTAACAACATGACGATCCTATGGTTGGTCATCGTGAACAGAGCTCCAATTGTGGTTTTGTTCAAAATTACCGTCACCACATAACAGAACCAAGAGATGGTGGTGATATCTCTCCAGAAGAACTAAGGACAGATAATGCTTCAGCAGCAGCATGATTGTCACCAACAGGAAAAGTGATTTTTGACAGCAAGCTGACAGAATGGCCCCGCAGCCTGTCAGAATGCTAGTTATTATTATGTTGACATGTTGTATTTTTCTTACGAATGAGCTTTGCATATTGTATATATCTTGCAGACACTTGTGCTACAATAATTTACCAGTAGATGGAACTTTGAATAATTTATTAATAGTTAAATGTATTTGTGATACAAATAAAGATCCTACTGATAAGGTGGTATACAATTCACTTAAGAAAAGTTACCGAAAGGAATTGAAAGAAGCAAAAAGAAATTCATATGGACACTATATTAGTAAATCAGTAAACAAATCAAAAGCTAGTTGGCAAATTATAAACTATGAGTTAAATAGAAAAACCAAAAGTAATCCTGAAACTCCAATAAGTGAAACTACCTTCAATGCTCACTTCAGGAGCGTTGCTGAAAAATATAATAAAGCAGTTACCTAATATACCAGACAATGACTTGATCCAATACAAACATTTTCCTGCACCTTGCAACTCTTTTTCCTTACTGGGAGTCACAACCTATGAGGTTCTTGATGCAATTAATACATTAAAAAATTCCAAGTCTGTAGACACACATGATTTAAATTGTTTTATCATAAAACAAATTTCAGATATAATTATCAAACCTTTAACATCACTGATCAATTTGATTTTCAGTGAAGGCGTTTTCCCAGATAGTTTCAAATTTACCAGAGTTGTTCCCATACATACAAAGAGAGATGTTACAGAAATTGACAATTATAGGCCAATATCCATTATTTCGATATTTGCTAAAATTATCGAAATCATTCTGAAAAATAGACTAATGAAATATTTTGAAGCGAACCAATTTTTGAATAATGCACAGTATGGCTTTCGAGAAAATCGCTCCACAACTCTTGCAATTCTTAATATAGTGGGAGGCATAGTTGAGGGTCTGGAACAAGGTTTACTCACGGCTGTTACACTCTGTGACCTGTCAAAGGCCTTTGACTGTGTTTCTCATGAGATACTCATATGGAAGTTAAACTACTACGGTAATAGAGGGGTAGCTTTGAAGTTATTTAGTTCATACTTAGAAATAGAAACCAATGTGTCACTGTGAACCGAACCAACTCTGACTTTCTACCTATAAAACATGGTGTCCCGCAGGGATCTGTGCTCGGACCATTTTTGTTTGTCATTTACATAAACGATCTATGCAACTTCCTGTTACCCCATAAAAGCGTTCTATATGCCGACGACACAACGTTGATGACTACTGGTAAAAACCATGGGGAAGTGACTTCTTCATCTAATAATATTGAAAAACGTGCTGAAAACTGGTTTACTGCAAACAAACTGAAGTTGAACGCAAGCAAATCACAAAAAATTACTTTCTCCTCTAATATAAACACACAAATGGAAAACACTGTCAAGCTACTTGGAATAGTTATCGATGACAAACTCACATGGACCAAGCACATAGAACAGCTCAGTAACAAATTATCAAGTACTCTATTTTTGTTGAGGCAGCTAAAGAAAACAATTCAACCTGATACTCTGAGAATGACATATTTTTCTCTATTCCATTAGCAGATTAACTATGGAATAATTTTATGGGGAAATGCCTCCCATGCAATAACCATTTTTCGAAAACAGAAAAAGGCACTTAGAATCCTTGCTGGAGCTGGATATAAGGAGCATTGTCATCCACATTTTATAAAGTATGGCATCATGCCATTACCTTCAATGTATATATACAATTCCTTATTAGAAATACATAGAAATGCCAACCAACTACAAACCCAATCAGATATACACGAGCATAGTACAAAGTACTCTAAGTCGATAAAAACCCCAAGGTATAGATTAACCAAATCTCAGAAAAATTCTATGAATTTCAATTTCTACAACTGCCTGCCAGAGAGAATCAAAACACTAACCTTTTATCAATTTAAAAAACGCATAAAAAATTATATTCTTGAACACTGCTTTTACTCCACTGACGAGTTCCTTCACACAACAAAGCAACTGAATCATATACTCAACACATTGCTTCTCTGAATTTCCCATTTTGTTATGTTAATTAGGTTTGTTAATGTTTTACTCATGAATGTAACAGTTAAAAAAAAAATTGTATGTTGTATTGTTTTATGCATTGTATACTTTGATTATTTATTGACATGCCATAATTGTATTTCTATATGTAAAATGGTGAAAATATATCTATCTATCTATCTATCTATCTATCTAATGAAACGATAAAGTTGATTGCGAGACCCAGATGCCAACAGGGTGAAAACGAATATATGGTTTCAACTAAATGGAATAAAACTCATTTGAAATAGTATCTGACTCACTATCCACGTGACAAGTATGATAGATATCTCCCTGTGCTCAAAAAAGCTTTTGAAATGTGTCAGATGCATCTATTTTAAAATTTGAACTTGCAGAAAAACCTGGATGTGAAGTTCAATCACCGCCTGATATCATGTTTTTGGTGTATGCTCGAAGCTTTCTCAGCTTTCGATTCTATATTGTGAAGGATGTTGTGGAAGTTGGTGCTAGGGAGAAAAAAAAGGAAAATACTAAACCTGAAAAATTCCAGAATTATCTACCCAAAGAATTAATTACCAACGGTCCTTATTACATATATCAAACTAGTTTTAGCGATTTGATGATCACCGGAAAAAGCAGGTTATATTCATGTTCATTTCCCAGATTACAAATCGATTTGAATATCAAAAGCAAAAATAAATGCTTTCTTTCGAACATATGCAGGAAAATAACATTTTCTATGACAATGTTTCAATTCAATGGGAGAGATATTGATGCAGAAAATATTGTTAGCAGAGGTAGTATCAAAGATGCGTTCCCAGATATCCATAATGGTATCACTTCAGCATTTCATTATATAGACGGACACATGTATTTTTTCACTTAAAATTACAGAAGACCTTTTTTTTGAAGAAGTAAACTTGACATGTAGTAAAGTTAGGGCAAACTTTTTTCGCTGTAATAATGACAAAACACCGCGACATATGGCATCTTGAGTGAATAAATTAAATTGTCAAAGAAAATACTTCAAGTACAATGAGTTAGAGAGAGAGAGATAATTGAAGTAGGAGAATTTGATAGAAACATTTTTGATATCGGATGCCCCATTAATGAACATTTGGATGACTTGAGGAATCATTATCAAAACTGACATCTTTTTAAGAATAGTTGGAAAAAATTTACCAACATTGTAACACCTTTCATTTTAGAATGGAAGATGTGCATAAATAAACTATATCGAAAAAAAAAGTTGTCTTCATTATGAACCACCTGCAACGAATATATCTGAAAAAAACGTGTTTGATATTATATGCCTCAACAACAATAATTTGAAAAAACTATATTAATATGAGAGCAACATAACGTTAAAATTTGCAAAAATAAATTAACAGAAACCAAAATCAACCTTTTACAATTTAAAGGGTCTAATAAATTAACTTTGAGTAAATGCTTTTACTCGGATTTCTTGAAATAGACCTATTCATTTTGTTTAGTTATGAGAGAGACAAACTTATAAAATAAGCATTTGCTAGATTTTATTCATAACACTGAATGAGTTGGTTAACAAAAAATCCAATCAAAATTCTTAAGGCATTAAAAACTGTTACCGTTTTCTTTGAATAAAAATGATGACTCCAAAAACGAAATTAATCAAGAGAGATTAATACGTGTCTCCAACCATTCCATATCTCCACCACACCGTCAGTGAAAAAAATACATATTTCAAACTTTCAGATTTTTAGAGTCTTAGAGAATCATCAATTTATTTTGAATAATTGAAAAAGTATCTGTCCTCATGATTATTCAGATTCTTGATGAATAACTTTGTTTTTCTTGATAGGCATGATTAATATGTTGGAAACTCAGCATATCTACCTTAAAAACCATAAGAATTGTTCATGATATTAATAATTTCATTTGCTCTATTGAATATCTGTCTTTATGATTATATAAATTCTTAAGGACTGAAGTATGAAAATGGTTGAGGATTAATGAATGTATAGATTGGGAAAATTTCAAAATCAATTCAACCAAAGAAGTGCCGAGGCGAAATCGTTAAAATCTGTACACTCGTGATTATTCGCTAAAAAAATATATAGTAAGTAGTCAGTTATCGAAAATAGACATTTTGAATTGCATTATTATGCGGCACATGTATATGTAAGGCGAAATATTAGCTTATCATTTACGTATACCCCCTCTCAGCAATCATAAGATAATGGATATTCAACAATTCAAGACAATGATGGTCGTATACTAAAAAGGATAAAAATCATTGTTCTTTTGAACTTTCACGTCCAGAAATGGTAAACCGTCTTGGGTCTCCTTTTCCATTGTGAATTTTGAATTGTGAGGGGATCAATCAAAAAACATTTAATTTCACATTTGCGATGCCCTTTTTGTAAAAGGAGATTCTGTCAGAGGGATACCTTTACAAACAATATGTGTAAAGGACAGGGCACAAAACCCTATAAAAATGGCTTTCAGCAAAATTTGATAATTTTTTGATATTTTGTTTATTCCAAGACCCTACTCAATTTCGATAAGTTATAGGAAGATCGTATGATTGGGAGAGCCGCTAGAGGGCACCAAAGTTGAATATTTCAAAATCCCTTTATATGGTATTTTTCGAGAAATATCCTGATTTAATTGTGATTCGATTTAATGAAAAAATATCATCAAATCAAGAGTCTTATATTTTATTATAAGTGTACATGGAACTCAATAGATTGAGTTATTACAAGTAGTAAAGGAGATCAAAATGATAATACAAAAGTTGAGAATCAAAACACTCAAATCAAAAGCAATGAGAGAGGTTGTGTTATAACACAAATCAAAATATTACAGACTGGTAACGTGATAAAATTTTTTTTCGAAACATAATATCTCTGATAATTAAACAATCGTCGGAAAATCGAATAGTCGTTGAAGAAAATTCAAGGAAGTGTAACTGCTCATTCTGAAAATGTATGTATGCATTAGTGCTCGAAATTGATAAGCTATGAAAGTGACAAAGGGAGGGAGGGGTTTAAAATATGATTGAATGTGGGTTAAGAAATATATATATATATATATATATATATATATATATCGTAGCCTGATAATATTTAATCTCCTGTTCTGATTGGTTTCTAGGTTTTGCCATGCATAGTCTTCTTTGGCTAAAATCTCCAAATGTTTCGACTTGACAGTTGCAGTGAAACATAACCTTCTCATTTGGATGAGAGTGGATATTAGGTACTGCTCATGTCAATTTGGTGATAGGACGGTGAATACATAACTCATGAAGCAATTACTTTATGGTTTGCAGTATATTGCTGGTATGAAGAGCATAATTATAAATTGTCCACCAAAGCATTCATTGCGTTCAATTTTTGGCAAGAGTCGATGCCCCAAATGGTTTAAGGAGGACTCACTTAACCATCCGGAGAGAAGCACAGGTGTTCAAGTTGGGTTTTCTATTTTCAAATGTATACTTTGTGTTGGACACCCTGTGTAATAATGGATATAATTGTATATTTTTTCGTAACTCATATTCATTCATATTTCAAACGAATATACATTCCCAATTCTTACTTCAAATTTTGACAATTTCGAGAAAAAATGCATAAGTTTTCAGAATAAGCAGTTTCACTTCCTTGAACTTTCTTCAAACTTTTCGATTACGATTTTTTGATTATCAGCGATATTATGTTTCGAAAACTCTTTGAACGCGTTACCAGTCTGTAATTGATTGATGATTTGTGTTATTAAACAACCTTACTCTCATTGTTTTTTATTCAAATGTTTTGATTCCCAACTTTTTTTAAATTATTTCATATCCTTTACTACTTGTAATTACTCAATATATTAAGTTTTAGTGTTCCATGTACAGTTATGAATATTACTGACTCTTGATTTGATGATATTTTTTCATTAGATCGTATCACAATAAAATAAATCATGATTTTTCTCGAAAAGTACTATAACAATGCATGTTGAAATATTCAACTTTGACGCCCTCTAGCGGCTCTCCTAATCATACGATCTTCCTATAACTTGTCAGAATTGAGAAGGGTTTTGGACAATACAAAATATCAAAAAATTATTAAATTTTGCTGAAAGCCATTTTTATAGGGTTTTGTGTCCTGTCCTTTCAAATAAATTGTTATGTGTTGTGAGTTTTTTAGTTTTTTAAAAAAGTTTTTCTTGTTATTTATTTCTTTTCGCAGATTGGAAAAACTAAAACATCGGGAGGAAGAGTAGGCGGCGTCTATATAAATGTAGCTGTATTATTATGGGTATGTACGAACAGTTTTTTCCATAGGGTGTGATTACTGAATTTACGCATAATTCATTCAAAGCGGAAATGTACAACACTAGATTTTATCCATGGCTGAATAAGATCAATACCATACGTCTTTAAATAAAATACAGACTTATGAGAGCAATTCAGTCACAAGTTGAATTTTATTAGACTATTTCACGAATAAAGTTTCTTCATACCCCTTTCGGACTCATGCTGTTAAATGCTAAAATTTCCTACTTTGTGGAAAATCCAGTTTTCGTAGTAGTTGTTTTCTCACTCGTACTACATGGTTTTTGGGGTGCTGAATCCGAATTTTCACTTTGCTACTTCCTATTGATATGGCTTCACAACAAACATTTCGACTTTTTTTCAGTTTTTTTCTCATAAAGTCATAAAACTAACTATATTTGAGGTAGACCACTCTATACAAAAATAAGGAACATGAAATTTTTTACACAATGCACCCCTCAAATGTTTTTTTTGCTGAACTGTTTAGCCGCTAGAGCGCTCTGAAAAAATGCCAAAATTTCCTACTTTGTGGAAAACCCAGTTTATCCTTAAGTTTTTCGCTTATAACTCAAAAACTATGCTTGCAATTACAAAAAAAAAAATTGTTTACAAATAAAGTACATAAAATTCCCTACAAATTGCACACCTTAATCACTTATTTTGGACAAACCGTGTAGCCGCTAGAGCGCATTGAAATTGTATGTCATAGCCATAGCCCTTTAACCAAAATTCAGAAAGAGACCTATATTGTCGCTTTTTACTTAAGGACGTTCGGTAGAGACAGCGGTGGAAATCATTTGCGGAGCAAGGGGAAACTAGCGATGAGTGAAGACTTGACAACGCCGTACGGGTCTTCAATGTGTGAGTGTTCATGTATACGCTTCACTCGCATCAGGTGACTGCACTGTCTGCTCGTCTGCTGCATCGGTTACAGCGTCACTTGCGACGATGCCGTTGCATTTCTGTCTATTATTTTTTTATTCATAAACGAATCAGATGATCGTTGCGAAAATTGATATACATCAAATTAATAACACTATCTGTGACACAAGTATAAAAAAATTGGCGAAATTCATTGAGCCAATTTTCTTAAACCAGGTTTCATCACTTTTCCCATAAGCGACCGTGTTAAAATGACTAAACTTTGAAATTCAATATCTCGAAAAGAAACACAAAAACCTCTTGAAATTTTGACATGTTTATTGTAACAACAATAAGAACGTTTAGTAAAAATTTCAAACAAATTCATTGGAGGGTTTTTCTACCGAACGCCTTTAATTAAGGAGCAATGTAAGCCAGCCTTCTCACATCCCCAGTGCCCATGCAAGTCTATCCCGCATTTGCAGGAAATGAGCAGTTTGATAGGTGCAGAGTACTCGTGGATGGTGAGGGGCTGGAGGGATATTTCACGAAGTCCATCAGTCACGCCTGTTCCTGGTGGTAGACTTTGCCGTACTGCAGACTCTGTTGAGGGGAGAATGGCGATGTTAGGTGAACGCAGATTTTATGGAGACACATAGAAGCCCTTCTTGGATTCCTTCCTCTCCACATAGTTCTGGAGAGAGAGAGGCAAGATGGGCAACATACAGACACCAAGCGGCCAAACTTTGGAAGGCGACGGAGCCGGAATATATGGAATATAGATGATGAAATGGCTAAACACATTTCATGTACATGCACTGAAGCGGCCAGAACCAGATTTTCAATATTTAACAATAAAACAGTAAGGCCAGAAAACCTGGTAAATTGTCTTCCAATGTACTCAATTTCATTGATATACTAGGAGAAACATAACCATAGGTTGAGCCACAATAGGCCATGTGCCACAGTGGAGGGCCTGGTATGGGCCCACTCACGTTCAAACCTAACCTTACATAAACTTAAAGTGTTGCAACCTTTTTCCCAGCAACAGAAAATCTTCGAAAGTAAACTGTAGGAAATCAATTTGTCTTCGGTATATTTCGGCTGCAGAATTCCCTCTTCCAACCCCAATCTAGGATTTTTTTCGTTCCCTAGTGATTGGAGCTGCAAATACGCTCTAAACGAACGCTGAATTGCAGCTCCTTCTAATTTGAACGTTGATTTTGTCGAAGCTGTTTGATATAGTTCGTATCTCAAATCTTGCAATTTTGATTTTGTTTTGGAACAATACATAGATGCAATTAAATCACAGCTACTTCTCGTCAGCAAATTCGTTATCTGCCTCTTTGTCGTAGAAAATATCGACCAAAGTACAAATGGAAACAATATTCAAATTTGGAATCACAATCACCTACCCTACAAAATATATTTTTCCAATTTTTTATGATTAAAGCGATCGTAAATTGTTATTATTCAATTATTTAGCATCAATTAATTGATTCATTCAATACTTTCTCCTATAAAATCTTACTGATAGTTATTAGGAACATACATAGAGAGTGAAATATCAAATTTGGACGAAAAAAAAAAAACTAGTAATAAGTTAAAGCATATTTAACAAACGTAGATATTTTAGTACAAATAATAAATTGTATATGTATATGAGATACTAGTACTTTTTATGAGGCTAGAACCAAAAACAATTACAAAAAATATTTTTTTTGCGTAGATGGCTGTGATTCTAAATCTAATAATTATTTTCAATAATGAACAGCTTTTCTTAATGACCGTTATTAATAAGGTCAAAAATAA
This sequence comes from Chrysolina haemoptera, assembly GCA_958298965.1. Classification (NCBI taxonomy): domain Eukaryota; kingdom Metazoa; phylum Arthropoda; class Insecta; order Coleoptera; family Chrysomelidae; genus Chrysolina; species Chrysolina haemoptera. The sequence goes on along the minus strand of OY282585.1, from coordinate 33,516,830 downwards.
GGGTAGTTTGCTCTTCCTATTTTTTTATCTTCTCTGTGTACTGTTTGGAAATTTATAATTTCATTAACTCTAATACGAGTTTTTTGCAATGCACCAATTTTTATGAGGAATACAATTTTCTGACAAATGAATATTAAAAAAGTTCCTATATGGGAAACTTTTTGAAACTCACTGTATAACAAAGAAAAAATATGACATCTATACTAAAAAAAAATCTTTTTGAAAATATCAAAATAGGGTATTGCCATTTAAAAAAATGACGTCATAACTCGAACAGTGATGACGTCATCAAAAGTATGAGTAGACCAAAAAATGCGCTACTGAAAAAAAAAATTGACGTGTTCAAGCTTTTTTTCCCAATGGCCATATTAAGCTTCTAAACGAATTTGTTTCAACCTTTACGTGCTCACTGTACGCCTACGTTAAAATAGTAATTATCAAAGTATTTTACATTTCCTTTTATTGAATCATTACTTCATTTCAATTAGATGAATGTAACAGAAAGTCCTCAATAGTATTAAAAATTCATAAACAATATTATTATTAATATTTGTTGTGATTTTCTGAGCCGTATTCCAAGAAATAATATAAAATTTGTAACTATAGTGAGAAAGTAGATATGAGCAGAATTCGATTTTTCAGTTTTTCGCAATTTACACAACATTTTTCCGTTGCAGTAGGTTAGACCGGGGACAATTGAAACAGGGGACGTTAGAAACAACCGCCATATTGAAAGGGTTTCGTGGCTTAAATCATGCGCACTTGTACCAAAAGTGAAACTTGTTAAGCTAGCCATCAGTTGACCGCTAGCGCGCTAGCAATAGTTGAGAGTGGTTGTGTACATCGAACATAACATAAATTCTCGCTACCCAAGTAAACTTTTCCATTGATAGAAAAAGTGTGTTACCAGGTACAACGGCGTTAGTATCCAGCTTTCATAATTTTTATTGGAATGTTTGGTATGTTTTCTTTCGTCCGTTAAGTTTGAATTATTACTGATATCCGATAGTACAAAAATATTTGAATGTTTACTTGAAAATGTGTTGTGGGAGACAGAAACCAGTTCAAAAGTCCAAAACCACCAAAAGAAAATATTATCAGGATAAAAGTGACAGCGATGAAGAAAATTGTTTCTGCCTAGTTTGCTTGGAACCGTATGGTAATAGCCGCCCTAGAGAGAAATGGGTACAATGTATTCAGTGTCGTCATTGGTCCCACGAAGACTGTACTGAACAAGAAGATCTTTATATTTGTCAAAATTGCTTGTCGGAATAAATATTTTACACTTTTTGTTTTAATAATTATCATGTAATCACAAGAATAAATATTCCTTTGGATAGTCCTTATATTGTTTCAAATGTCCCAGGTATATGTTTCATTCGGTACGGGGACGATTGAAACAGCTTGACAAACTCAAGATTTCTTCAAATATCTCAGGTATATATCATTATTGGGAGGAAATTAAAATATTCCTAGAAAACCAACTAAATTTTAAACTCTATCAATAACTTCGTATTATGGAAATTTGTAATAACGGCACAAAAAAAAATTCAAGTAGCTAAAAATGTTTCAATTGTCCCCGGTCTACCCTAGTATATATTTTCTTTTATGTGAAAGTTGAAGTCTTTACAAAAAAAATGCGTCCCCACAAAACTCTCTGCAATGAAAAAAAAAAAGGTTGTTCAGGGACTTGAAAAAAAAAAGTTTTTCGCGAAAATCGTTAATTTCTTAAAAACTACTGAACATTTTGATAAAAATAAGATATCTGCTTGCTGTTCATAAAAAATTACTAAAATGCTACCAATTTCTGTTATCAGAGCATCGGAAGGCATTCAAAACCAGATGCCACGTGACCCCCCTTCACATTTGAAAAGAAAAAGTTGTAGGTGCCCTTTTGACACTGGGCCACGTGACCACAATCATTTTTATGTCAAAAAGTACTAAAGGTGGTACCTTTTTGCCTAAATTTTACCCGACCTCAATAGCTTGTTCTGTTCAAAAGTGAAGGGGTTGGGTAGGACTTTTTATTCTTTCACTGCACTGTTTGGAACCTTTGGTGTAGTAATGAATATACTGGAGTTTTATCCCACGTGTTGAGGTGTTAAAAATAGCGGTTTGGTGTTCGGATAAAACTTCAGTATATTCAGGATTTTTTATGTCCTCACTGTATTATTCGTTTCACTCTGATTAGTTGTTTTAAACAAGAAAATACAGTTTCCATCATTATTGTTATTGGTACATACTGGGAATGCTTATTTTTATGTTGTGAGATACGTCATTCAAAGCAAATTGTCTTGTTGGTGATATTTCGCTCACAAACTGCTAAAATTTCTGGGGTGGGATTCTGTGTACCATATAATTCTATTGTCGATAAAAAAAGTGAGATGACATTATGGTTGAATTCATGGAAGAGAAAGAGGCAATACTGTCGACAATAGAATTCTATGGAACATAGAATCCCACCCCTGGAACATATCTAATAAAAGTTTAACCCTTGTGAAGCATCTACGGTTGAAAAACAAATTTGAGTATAATTTTCTATCAAGATAACCTCTTGGGAAGTATTCATGTTGAAAAGGAGGACATTGAGTCACCCTGGACACTGAATTACATCGGATATACAGTGCGTTTCAAAAAGTTTGCACCATATGCGAAACTTATTTATTATTCATTTGCCAGAAAATTTTATTCTTCATAAAAGTTGGTGCTTCGCGAGAAACTTGTAGTTGAGTTATCAAAATTCTGAATTTCCAAACGGTGTCCGGGGGAAAACAAAAAATAGAAATTTTGATCAAGAGTAATCTACCCTTATATTTGATATCGAACAAGTTTATTCTGAAGTTTTTCAGTATCGAAAACAATATTGAGATTTGGAATCACAGTCACCTACACAACAAAAATTTGTTTCCCCAATTTTTTTATAGTTTTAGCCTCATAAAGTGTACTAGTATCTCATATGCACCTTAGGCGCCTCCCTCATATTCCTTAAACGATATTCAATAAGAAATTTGGTACAATTTATTATTTTTACTAGAATACCGACGTTTTTTGAAAATTGAATGTTTACTAGTTTTTTGGTGCAAATTTGAAATATTACTCTGTATGTTTGTCCATAATAACTACCAGTATGAAAATTCAAACAATTTTTTAAAAACGTCGATATTCTAGTACAAATGATAAATTGTTCCAAATTTCGCATAGAAAAATATGAGGGAGGCGACTAAGGTTTTAAATTGCAGTGGTTTAGACGACAATAGCGGATAAAAATTTAAGATATTTAATGACAGACACAATACAAAATAACATTCATATATAGATTAATACAGGGAGTTATATAATAAAAATTTAACACAGGTACTCAAAGTTAGCATCTTCATTTCCAATACTCTTCAAACTTGAGTTTCTATATTTGGATTCTTCTTTGAAACGATTCACGACTTCCTCTTCAGGCCTATGGCTTGTATACAGAAATCATGTTTTACCTTTGGCAGTGATTTTGTTAAAACATCTGCTGCCATTTCCGTTGTTGGTAAATTTCTTAGTTTCTCAGTCAGTTTCTCTAATAAAATGGTGACTGATATCAATGTGTTTCGAATGTGTATGAAACACTGGATTTTTTGTCATCTCGTTCGCTTCTTGATTATCATTGAAAATTGTAAGCCGAGTTGGTTCTGCTAAGAATATTTCTGCAAGAAACTTTCTGAGGAATATCCCGTCTTTAGCTGCTTCTGTAAGGCACATATATGCAGCTTTCATGGTAGATAATACCACAGTATTTTATTTCTTGGCTTGCCCACTAATTGCTGCACCTCCTAGTTTGAAAATATATCCAGAGTATGATTTGCAATCAAAGACATTACTTTCCCAGTCCGCATCAGCAAACCCATTCAATTTTTCATTAGTTTTACTGTAAATCAGTTCAAAATCTGCTGTTCCTCTCAAATATCTCAGAAGTCTCTTTGCTGCTTTCCAATGAACTTCTGAGTAACAAGTATTGAACTGACTCACCGCATATGTGATATCTGGTCGAGTTCCCATTGACAAATACATCAATTTGCCAATTAAAGACCGATATAGGTATTTATTTGAATTATCATCAGAACAATAATTTTTCATCAACTTCAGTCTCCTGTTCTAAGGGAGTTGATACTGGTTTACAATGTTCCATTCCAAAATCCTATATATATATATCATGATATAATTTGTTTGGGATGATCCAATCTTGTTTAATTCCCCGGAATAGTTGAATTCTGTTCCTAGACAATAATGTAAACCGCCGAAATCTTTGGTTGGTGATTTAATTTCATTTAGCCATTCTTGATTCTGAGTTGCTAATATCAAATCATCAACGTATACTGCCAAAAGTAACCTCTTTCAGCACGATACACACTTATGGAGTCATTCCCGCCAATATAAGTTTTTCATTCAATTTTCGATACCACTGTCTAACTGACTGACGCAAACTATAGATAGACTTCTGTAGTGCAAAAACTTTATTTCCACCTTTTAATTGATTCATCAAGCATTTTTTGGGCATATGTTTCCATTAAGGAAGGCAGTTTCTATATCTAACTGATGAATAACCATATCATTTTTAATTGCAAAAGCTATCATTGTTCTCACTGAGCTAATTTTTGAGTTCTAGGTTGGAAATTCGACTTCTGAACATACCCGTTTCAGATGTCATCGCTGCAAAAACTAGACAATGTAGCCCAGTCTGAAGAACTCAGTTTTCATACTGCTTTCTCTAGTAGTCACATTGAAACTGAAAGGAAATGGTGCTTGGACAGTAGCTGCACTTCACATATTTGTCATGAAAAGGATGAATTCGATTTTTTGGAACTACTAAAGAACCAGGAAGTTAATTTGGCAAATAAATCGTCAACTGCAATTGTAGCTAAAGGTAATCTGAAACTGACAGTTGATGACGAAAGAATAGTGAACTTGTGTGAAGGTACATATGAGCAACAAGTACTCTTTATGAGGCTCTAGAACTATAAAAAATTAGGAAAAAAAATTGTTGCATAGATGGCTGCGATTCCAAATCTTAATATTGTTTTCGATTCTAAACAACTGTTCTAAATAAACTTCTTCGATAATATCAAAAATAAGATAGATCACTCTTATTCAGAAGTCCTATTTTTTGTTCTCCCCTGTACACCGTTTCAAAATTCTGAATTTTGATAACTCCAATACAAGTTTTATGCGAAGCACTAACTTTTACGGAAAATAAAATTTTCTGACAAATACATAATAAAACAGTTTTCCATATGGTGCAAACTTTTTGAAACACTATATATTGTGAAAAGACCCTACCTGAAAAAAAAAATCTTAAAGTGAAAGTGTGCATTTTCAATCAGATAGTTCATTTTTTGACTTGTGAAAATGTGCATTTTCAATCAGGTAGTTGATTTTTTTTAACTTTTTTTAGATTTCATTGAAAATTCATATGAAATATGAGGATGGGGGAGAATTTTATTCAAAAGTATCACTCACAAAAAGTGTTCAATTCTCTTACGCTAGTGCTAAGTGTGCTAAATGAGGTTAATGTTGTCCTTCAACCGCGATATGTTTCATATTTCTAACAATTTATATTACATTTCAAAGCTTATACTCATTGTTAGGCAAGGGGTAATTGAGTTTTTAAATCAATATTCTATAGATAAATGTTCAACTGATTCAGGGTTCGTTTCTCAATAATAACACTATTCCATTTGATAATGGGAGAAAATTGTTATCTCGTGTGTATTCTAATCATGTTGAAATGCACAATGACATTGAGCTTTAACATTTATAATTTCTTCATTTCAGAAACTGTTGAAAATTATGTCTGAAATATCTCATAGTATCCTTGCGACTGCGAAAACTCGTAAGTATGAGTAACATTTTGAAAACTGAAAATGTTAACCATTTATGAAGATTCTTTTGTATTTATTTACATGCTTGATACATTATTATTCGTTCATGTGTAATTTCATTGTGATCAACCTCCTGAGTTGAGTCTTCTGGTTACTCTTGGAATTTGTCATTTTATTTATCTAAACGTTGTTTTGAACACGAATATGTGATTAAAAATTATAATCACAGTTCGGAGCAAATCATATTGTTGGTGATGTTTCACTCACAAACTAATTTTATTTCTCTGGGATATCTCAAATGGATTTTTAACCGGTTTTCTTCCAAAGTTATGTTTATGGGCGTTATATTCACCATCATTTCACTTTTTGTAATTGAGTTTGGTATAATGAGCCTTTTAATACTTTTTTTAATATGAGAATTTAACATTTTCATAGTAGATTTGACATCTAGATGTCAGTTCGATCACATATTCATCTGTGCAGTTGAGTGGTTATTATACATTGTTCATTTGAAATAAATATTTCTCTCTTGCAGAAAACCATGCTGATACTACTGAAGAATGGTTAAAGCAGCTAGAAATCTTGTCCACCAGTATCATCGTTGAAAAACACGTTGATTCCAAAGTAGATTGCTTCAATCATTTTCTCAAAGTGTTTTTCGTGTTATATCATAATCATCATTATAATATTCAATTTAAATCATTTTAAATTTGCATAATTCTCCTCCGTCTCACTTTTCTGTTAACATATTGTGTGCTGTATTTGATTTTTAGTTAATATATGGAGTTAAATTATAACAGCCAAACCAGTGTCAAAGCTATCGACTTGAATTTTAAGCCGAATCAATACTTATTATTAAGAACATACTTATCAGTGATGCTTCTAATTTTTCTGATGACTCATCTTACGTTCCTTTTGATCTGAGGATGACTCTTCCAGAACCTATTCTTTGCTACAAGTATTTCGAAGACGCTTGAACATGGAAGGAACACAATGGTGAGAATATTGTAAAAAGTCAATTGTTAAACATAATGATCAAAATTGGATTTTGAAATGTAATGAAAGTATGCCAAATACTCCTGTTGAACCTCTGAAATGTGATGATAGTCAACCAAATACCCCTGTTGAGCCTCCAAAAAAGAAAAATAAATCTATGAAATGAATATTTTTTTATTTTTTTTATGTTACCAATTTTTTTAATATTTTGCTTCAACTCATCATTTTCCTGAATATTGTGTTATGCTTATAATCCTTGAATGCCAAATTGTTGCATAGTCTCATCAGCTTGCATTTTCAAATCTTTGTTGCTATTTTCATATTCATTGCAAATCTTTGAATTTTTAATTAAAACTATTTGTTACACTAGAATTACTTTGGTCGACACTATATTTCCAAACTATTTGTTACACTAGAATTACTTTGGTCGACACTATATTTCCGTTTTCCTGATGGAAGGAATCACTTCCTCAGCCAATTAATCTGTACATTTTTCTGCTACTGGCAATTTTGATGAAAATATCAACTTCCACAACCCTGCTTGATTGATCATGATTGAATCGACCACTACCATTTTGTCAGTGATTCCAAGATTCAAATCATTTTCTTTTAAAACAAATTAATAATACAATTGCTACAATTTGGCAATATAATAATAACTGTTGAAGCTATTTTGTTAACAAACCCAGTAGGTAAACATGTAAATAACAATGTAATGTAAATAGGAAAAAATATATATAGAATCACAATCACGTTAATAAACATTCGTAGTCACAAAAAACATGTAAATGAACATATAAAACAGATAAATAGTACAGTCAGTGTAGAAATTTCCTACAGGAAAATTCGGCATAAAAATGTTCCTTGAAACTCTTAGTAGAGGTCCTATGCATCATAAAACCACCCCTTTGGTCAAAAAAGAATGCTTTTTCCTCTCGCCAACCGCTAAAATATTGAAAAAGTATTCATCACAAAAAAAGCTGAATTAATTTCACGAAAAAAATTTTTTCATTTAAGCAATAGTTTACTTTAACTATTAATGATCACATTTATAAATTATATTGAAGTTCTTCATTTTCGCAGGGCTTTTTTTTTCAGGAAATTAATCAAGTGTTCTATTTTTGTAATGAATACTTTTCAGATATTTTCATCGATTGGAGAGTTAAAGGCGAAAATGCGGGGAGGCCATGTCATGACATGTCAACGACTGAATCAATAATAATAACAGGCGAACAGTTTTTCGAAAATATGATGTTGAACACAACTAATGACCCTGCCAAAAATGTCTCATAGATACTGATAAAAAAAAATTATAAGAGAATTTATGAGATCCAAGTTGGATAGTGAAACCGCAAATTCGTATAGAGCCATATTCGATATTCCTTTAATTTCTACTGACATTTCCGAACGTAAATCTATGATATTCGAATGTGTTTTTAGACATAACTGTTATCTGTTTCTATCAGCGATTCCTGTGATGAATCGATGAATCCTGCATGTTTCTATGAGGTCATCCAGTTTGAAAATGAATGAGAACATATGAGATTTTATAGCAGTCACATGATTATTTAAAAAAATGATATTCTGTTCCATTTCCATCCCGTGCTATAAAATGGGGTCTAGGCAGTTTCATCTTTCGAGTAGAGGTAAAAGCACTCCGGTAGAAGTCTCTGGTTAGAGATACATTCGTTTCATACATTCGGACATTTGCTTTGTGTAAAAGAATCATGCAGTTCAGAAAACGCTTTATCAGCGTAAACATTTTACATACGAAAGAAATAATAAGTAGATAAATTCATTCTCGGTGATCCGATTATGATAAAAAAAATGTATCATTCGCAATTGAAGTAATTTTGAAGTATACAGTATCAGACACTTTTCATCTGGGGTATAGACAGAAATCTACGCGAGCAACAAGGAACGCAATGGTATGATAATACCACACAAATAAGAGAAACGCACTACTGCGCGCCTCTCCTGCTACCTCGCCCGACGAATTAACAGCTTACATTGATATCCCTTCCTCGAGCGAGTAGAGGAGAAATTGTAATGCTCTCTCAACATATAGCAAGCTATTCTTCACGCTCTCATAAAACCACCATACCCAAGATCAAAACTTTCCGATACTGTATAGGTTTTCCTGGTGTGTTTTCTTGGTGGATTTTCTGGCCTAATATGATAATAATAATCTATTCGATGGCTAATGACCGTAGCAGTCTATGCCAAAACACCAAAGAAAAAAAAAAGTAGCCTTTTCAAATATTTTGGTAAAATTCTTAGGAATATTTAGTTTAGAATATTCTATTTGGTTTCGTAATGTTCTTACTGTTGGATCTCATAAAATCTCATAGGATTTTTATAAGATTGGATACGGAATTCCAAATACAGATTGGATCATCAAATCCTGAACCCAATTTTTAATACGATACTGAATAAGATTATAATGTTTTTTGTTCTTATTCAAAGCCGTTCAAAACATTATTGTGATTGAAATTGGAATACCTCATCAAATCGTGTATAGTCTCTTTGCACCACCACTGCCTTAAATAAACTCTTATACTTTTTATCCTTTTTTTTATCGAGACTTGTGATTTCTCAGTGATTTGAGGAATTGCATAAATTTATATAAGAAATTCCTGATCCAAACCATCACATCCTGATCCCACTGTTTTCACAAGATACCCAATAAAATTGAATACGGGATTCCTGATAAAGATCATCGAATCCTGAATCCACTTTATTCATACGATACCCAAGAAGATTATAAATTGTGAATTTCCACACATTTCTCATACGTTGACAAGCTTGTGAATGAGCATACAATATCGTTGTGATCGAAAATGGAATACCTCATCGAATCTTATAACAATCACAATTCGTATACCTCAAGTATAAATAAATAACAAGATTTTAGCAAATTCAATGGATACCTAGAAACCCATTGATATTTTTTATTACACTCTGTATATCAACTAATGCAATTATTGCCGTTGTCGCATATTAGGCAATTAATAATCTAATATACCTTTGGTGTAACATACTGAAATTTCAGCAAATTCTATAGATACCTAGAATCCCTCTTATATGTGTGCCTAGTTCTTTAGCTAGGCAACCTATTTGCAATAAGTAGATGTAAATAGTATCTCGCCATAATTCTTCTGTATCACTAAATAACACATGAGGGTATATATTTCTTATACCGGATCCTAGACTACTAGAGAATGCCCTCTTTGTGCACTCTTCAGAAATTTCGATTTCTAGGTAATGTTCGCAACTTCTATTTTCTTTCAGCAGAAAGGAACCAAACTCCTAAGTACGGAACTGTACTCTAGGCTCTAACCACACCTCTGCCTATCTACATTTAGGATTACCACATATTATAACGACATGTTACATGTCCCTGATAAAAATGTCATGTGAAATCTCATGAAAAAATATAGATTAATTATTAGAATTTATAAGGATCTACGTGGAAAGTCTGTAACCTACAAGTACGTAGTACGTAACCCGCATATACGTATACTGCAGACGCACAAGGGATGGGCAAACACTTCGCATATGTTCGGCTACGATCGGTGTAGTAATCACGGCAGGCGCGTATTTATTTTGAAAAAAACAGTAGTAGAAAAACATCAATGAGTGAAGATTTCAAATTTTCATAGGTAAGAAAGTGAGTCAACATATGAAACATTTTTTTTTCCAAAAATAAAAATTCAGGCACAAAGGGGTTAAGCCAATTTAAAATCAATTATTCAACTGTCAAGAGGTAGATACTTCATTGCTATTTTAGTTTTTCTTAAAATAAAAATAAATATTGAGTTAGTTACAATATTTTTATTCTTCAAATTTGTGCAGTTATAGAAAAAGTGTAGTGTCCAACATGTGGGGAAAGTTACTTTCTCACTCGTGTGTTTGCGGCATTTTTATTGCGATAAAAAAGGATGCACCTTTTTATCGCTGTCAAAATGACTCATATTTAAATGGGTTGATTTGTACACGAGTTGATTTATCGCTGATGGAACTCATTGCATCTTTGTTCTACCTAATGGAACTCTTAACGCTCGAAAAATTACAAACTTAAATCTAGGCAACCATGGTTTTTACCCACTGTATCTTTTTCTACGACCACATGGAAATATGCCCATATTATGCGCTTTATCGATCAAGGAAGTAGGCCGATTGTAAAAAAGCGATTTTACAAATAACAATAATGATAATAGACTACAAGCCCAGGCCAATTTTGGACGCGTCATTTGACCCAGCATGAATTATATTCAGAATTGTAGTTCCATACGAAACAACTCCTTTGCGCACTGTGCCGTCAGTTGTGAGCGGTGCAGATGAGTACGCAGGTCAACGAAACTTTCCATGCAGAGGAGGGATTTTTTGACAAAAGATTCTTGTACGGCATTTCTCAAGATGATAAATCACTGAAAAATAATTAAGTAGGACCTAATGCCGTACAAAAAGAACAGTGCTGAGAGCCAGCAATTTTTTTTAATTTTCCCCAAATTTTTGTTATGACTTCAGGTGATTTATTACTGTACGGCATTTGTATGATTGAATTTGTAAAACTACATACATTTATTTTTTAGCAATGCCGTACATATTTGCCGGTACAGGGGCGGGAACCCCGCACGCAAATTCATACTTCGACCTGTATATTTCAAGATCATTGCAAAATGTACGGCATCGATCCCACATTATTATTCAACACATAAAATGAGTTTCAGAAATTATGCCGTCTAAAAATATTGGTGCATAAAAAAAAATGAAAAAAAAAAAAAATTAAAAATTACCTACATTTTGGGGGTTGAATCTTATATTGTTCAAAGAGAGGATATAAATGCCTGTACGGCAACCGGTTTCTAGGCTAACTATTTTCGTTTTACGTAATATCAGGTTATAATCAATGGAACTAAATAAAAATATGAATAAAAAAAAAATCACTACTATTTATTAGAGAATTAATTTTTAGAAAAGCATTGCTTTTTTGATTTATCAAGCATCCCAAAACAAACAAAAAATGATGCCGTACATTTTCAATTCAAGGATTTCTCACAGTTGATAACATTGTTCATTATGTTTTTAGGAAATGTAAGCATAGTGAATATACCCCGTATAACCCCCGTATAACATTTCGGGGACATGAAACATGTACAGAACGATGCTGCTACATGAAAAAATAATTTTAGGCACTAGCTGTCAATTCTGGGTGGTGACTATAATAATGATAATAATAATTTTTCATCTGAAAATGTGCTTTTCTGATCTGACAAAATATTCTTGCACGGCATTCCTCACGTTGGAAGATTATGAAAAAGTAATCTCCAACAACCCCGTAGACGCGGCCGAAATTTTTTCTGACAACTATCACTCAGACAACTCTGGAGAAGATTACAATCCTACATTTCTAGAAATAAAAACCCAAACAGAACAAGTAAGCTTACATTTTACTACAGATGAAAACCTAGCATATGACCATTCCTTCACTATGGACGAACTGGTTCAGACAAAATCCACTATGAGTTCTTGAAACACCTACGGACTAGAAAGAAAACATGTTGGTAATATTCAACAAAATATGGTACTCCGGTATATTTCCCGAGCAATGGGAAGAAGTGATAATAATTCCCATACTGAAACCTAGAAAAGATACCACCAAACCTGTGACAGTCACTATCCTATCTCCCTCAGCAGCAGTCTGAGTGAGTTACTGAAAAAAATGGTAGATAACCGTGGTATCTTGACACCAATAACTTACTATCCACGTTTTAAATGGGCTTCAGAAAATTCCGCTAAATCATAGACCCGCTAGCTCACATAGAACATGAGATACAAACCATTGTCATGAAGGAGGAACACCTCTCGGCAATATTTCTCGATTTGGAGAAAGCTTATATTCTAACGTGGAGATATGGTATAATGAAAACAATCAATGAATGGAAAATCAGGGGTAACTTACCTATCTTTTACAGCAATTTTTGAGTGAAAAAAAACTCAGGGCTAGACTAGAAGATATTATATCGAATTCTCGTAACATTGAGAATGGAATACCCCAAGGATCTACATTGAGCGTGACCTTATTTGCAATAGCAATAAACTCTATAATCGAAAGCATTCCAAGAGAGATTCATAAAATCATTTACATTGATGATTTGATATTTCGATTCTACAAATCCATCAACGAAACTGAACAAATTCTGCAAAGATCCATTGATATCCTTTACAGAGAAACTACAGAAAAAGGTTTCAAATTCTCTATTTCTAAAACATAAACCATTTATTTCTGCAGAAAAAGAAAACATCATGATGTGCCAAATCTCAATCTGCATGAAGTTCCAATAGAATTCCAGGACTCCATTCAATATCTAGGCTTAACTTTCTTACATGGAGCCCTCATCTGAGCGCTCTCAGGGTGAAATGCCAAAAATCACTCAGTGCCATGACAACACTAGCTGGAATAGGATGGGGCTCAGATCAAGAAGTACTGCTGAATATTTGTCAAAGTCTAACCCTTTCCAGAATTGCTTATGGATGCACAATCTACTCGTCTACCAGGAAAAGCCGTCTGAAAACTCTAAATAGGATTCAGAACACCGCCCTACGACTGGCAACTGGTTCATCCAGAACAAGCCCGACATTGTCACTGTATGGCATCACTTCCTCCACTTGAATACAGAAGATCCAGACTTCTGTCTGACTATGCAATGAAAATATATGCCCAACCACACCATCCAAATTTTGATATATTGTACGGCCATGACGACATTTACAATAAGTTTTCTGCAAAGCCAACCACCATCACCAGACCTATGGCAATACGCATTAGAGAACAAAACCTAATTACACATAATTTTCCAGAATTTTCACCAAGATCTTTATCGGACATAAAATCTTATGCAATAGAGAGAGAACAAAATAAGTCGGAGTTGAATACAAAACAGCTGATATTGGAATATAAGCAGAATATTGAAACATTTGTAAATTTTACAAAAATATACACCGACGGATCTAAAACAAAAAACGGTGTTGGTTGTGCATTTGTCGTACAGAAACGGTAATACCCATGGGCACTCCACCTCGCTACAAGCTATCCTCTACTGTGAATTCGCTACTGACAGTCAGCAATTTCTGATATGCTCTGACTCCCTGAGCTCCTTGAAAGCCATGCAAAATAAATTCACATTCGATCCTTCAGTCGCTAATATCATCACTGGACTCTCGACTCCATATTGCCAAACATGCAGTCAAAACTATAGCACCGTTGTATGAGGTAATCCTCATACAACGATAGCACATACATATACATTAGCTGTCTGCGTGTCAAGCTTCTGCGGTCTCAGCCTATGTCCACAGGCATAACGCGGCGCTGCCGGCGCTACGAGTGTTGTACGATCATCTACAACACTCATTTGGTGTAGACGAGATACCGGTGTGCCGTAATGCGGCAGAAATATTAGCCTTGGTTTACTCCGTCTGCTGGCACATGAATCTCGGACTTAGTAATCAGTCACCCCCACGATCTGGGTAAATGACTCCTGCATGCCCCCTCCGGATATATCGGGTCTCCGGAGATGAGGCCCGACTGGGATAAACCTATCGTATAAAAAAAAAATACTGATGAGAAGTTCTATATTTAATTTTCACCCACTTCCAATCGCTCGAATAACCTGAAATTTGGTAAACTTATCAAGGACCAATGGTAATACAAGGATTCCATAATATTGATGGAATTATAATAATAGATATAGAACGTAAATTGTATATTTAAATTTTTTTATGAATGAAGTGATCGTGAAAACTTGCAGAAATATATTATTTAATCGTTTACCTAAAATTAATTAATGTATTCAATTTTCTTTAAAAAAAATCACACTGATAGTTATTACACTAGTAAAACAATTCAAACAACTTTCAAAGAACGTCGAAATTCTAATACAAATGATAAATTGTACCAAATTTCGCATTGAAATATCGTTATAGGAATGTGAGAGAGGCGCCTAAGGTGCATATTAGATACTAGTACTCTTTATGAGACTAGAACTATAAAAAATTAGGAAACAATTTTGTCGTTTTTGTTGTGTAGGTAACTGTGATTCCAAATCTTGATATTGTTTCCGATTCTGAACAACTTTTCTAAATGAACTTCTTTGATAATATCAAAAATAAGGGTAGATTACTCTTGAACAAAATTACTATTTTTTGTTCTCCCCTGTACACCGGTTAGAAATTCAGAAGTTTGATAACTCAAACATAAGTTTTTCGCGAAGGACCAACTTTTATGAAGAATAAAATTTTCTGACAAGTGCATAATAAAAAAGTTTCCTATATGGTGCACTTTTTTGAAACTCACTATATACCAATTCCAGTCGTATAGCACTATTCTTTTTGTACGGGATATAGTTTTTTACGATTATTGCTATACTAACTAATAAATTATATTCATGCCGTAAAAAAAACAAATGACCGTAAAATTACCCTTTCCAGAGGGAAATAAATTTTCCAGGGCGGTCACATGTTCCACGAAAAATGTACGGCATAACAAAAAATGTCATATTTTCATAAAATAATATTAAGATCATTGAGTTTGGTGTTGTGTCAAATGACCCAAACTATACTAGTTAGGGTTAGGGGGTTAAGTGCGGAGCTCCCCGCCCCTGTACCGGCAAATATATACGGCATTGCTAAAAATAAATCTATGTAGTTAAACAAATTTAATTATACAAATGCCGTACAGTAATAAATCACCTGAAGTCATAACAAAAATTTGGGGAAAATAAAAAAATTTGCTGGCTCTCAGCACCGTTCTTTTTGTACGGCATTAGGTCCTACTTGATTATTTTTCAGTGATCTTGTCATCTTGAGAAATGCCATCCAAGAATCTTTTGTCAAAAAATCCGTCCTCTGGATGGAAAGTTTCGTTGACCTGCGTACTCATCTGCACCGCTCACAACTGACGGCACAGTGCGCAAAGGAGTTGTTTCGTATGGCACTATAATTCTGAATATAATTCATGCTGGGTCAAATGACCCCTCCAAAATTGGCCTGGGCTTGTTAGTCTATAATGTGAATTTTTGGATCTCGAAAACGGCAACTTTTTGGATCAAATTTATTATTCAGATGAGTTATTGCTACTTAAGCCATCTATATAGTCGTCTTTTCTGAAAAAAGGTCATTTTAACAATAATAACAATAATATGAATTTTTGTATCTCCGGAAACGGCACACTGTATATGGCCGTAGGTAAAGTATAGTACGTAATGCGTGTTGTAAATGGAATTACGCACTCGCCGCTACGCGGCTTCGTGCATAATTTTTCCATTCGTGCATAATATGCCTTTTACAACACTTGTTACGTAATATACTATTATCTTATACAATGTTTCAACACTTTTTAACAAATCTGCTATATTATGGTTTTTACTGTGTACAGTTTATAAACAGCATGAAAACTGATGATCTTAATTCCACTCCAACAATTCCTCAATATATTTTGTGTAAAATCGTATAGATGAAGTAAGATATATTGTTAGTAATTTTTAATTTTCAAAAATCTTGCCATTATTGTCATACCTCTAGGCTCTAGACAATTATGCCATCTTCTTTCTTTTTAAGCAATAGCACAAAATATCCTCTATTCGAAGGTTTCTTTAAGTCTACCGGTTTTTTGGTTTAAGAGTCGTCACGAAAGTCAAATTTCATCATTGCGTCGCACATGTTGGGTGTGTGGGGATATATTTTTCAAGAGCGATATAGTGGAGGTAACGAAGCACTTGTCCGTAAAGAAACTACGTAGCGGGGAGCGTCAAAACTAATGATTTTATACAATTTTTTTTCTTCTTCTGAGTCAATAATCTTAAGAATTCGGGAATTTGTCTATTTTTTTCATTTGTCAAACCATAAAAAAACCATCAAAACAAAAAATCAGTTAGATTCCCGAATTCTCACAAACGAATTGAATCATTTGTTCCAACAAAATTTTCGCAAAAAAATAAAACTGAACGCTCAAAACCGATTCCCGTTTCATTAAGGGTATTGTTTGCTCTTAAGTTTAGCTACTCACCACTAGATGCCAGCAGTGCAATAGTTCAGCAACAATAAATTATTCATGAAGATAGTGGATTCCACCAGTCAGTGTATTAAAATTTGTGAAAATTAAAATTTGTATATTGAGTAAAATCGTGTAAAATAATTATTATACAACGATTCTATCGACCATTGAACAGACTAGATATACCAAACAGATTTGCAAAATGCACCACACGGGTTTAAAGGTGCGTATTCACTAGAATATTCGTACCGCATGAGCACCGAAATAGCGACAGCGAATGCTCGGACAGTGTGGACGCTGATTTGAGCACGAACAGAATGCGCGTGCGGTGCTCGGGCCGATCCGTATTTTGTCGATTTTTTCGACAGTGTGTACGGTGGCTGGGAATGTCTGCAGGCGGTCATTCCCAGCCAATGGAGGATAATATTCAATTCTTAATTGCAATTAGCACTTGCAATTTTGTCCTCTTGGAGGAACATTGCACAAATTGATGTCAGATGTAATTCAATGTCAGTAGGGGAGAGAAGTTGTTTTCTGACATATTTACCTCATATTTTCCACTTTGTGGGATAGTGTGGAGAGAAGTGGAATTCGAATTTGTCGAAATTTTTCGTTTCATTTACAGTATTGGAGTTGAGTGGTAGTTGAAATAATAACAATTGTAATCTTTCTAAAAATATCTGAACATCACTAGATGGTGGTCTATATACTCATATTACATGCATATTAATTTGTTTGTTGAAAATTATTGAGACCTCGAATTCTTTTTCCTCCAGAAATATGTTGTAATCATCAATCGTAATATGGAGAGGTTCATCGGGTTTTAGCCAATGTTCAGTTAGAAGAACAATATTTGGAAATTCCTGACTCTCCAGAAATATATAAAGTTCATCCATTTTATTTCGTTCTGACTGGATATTCAGTAGAATCATTCTTAAATTTATAGCTTTGTGCGGACAACCATCAATTTTTCATTTTTCTTAATCTAACAGAACCTGTTATTATATCATGGGTTTTCTCACTAGTATTGGGTCTAAAGAAGTTGAGTTTTGTTCAATAATCTGCACTCTTTTTAAGACAATATTTTGCCTGCTATTTAAATATTTAATAGATATACAGGGTGTCCCAAACTCCATGGCCTATTAGACGTTTCTGGAGAACGGAACGTAGGATCATTTTGAAAATTGAGTTTCTTAGATAATTGGTTTTGTTCTATCGATCTAAAATATTTTCAGCACTGCGGTGTTGCCGCTTCTATTGAAAAGTAACAACAACTTTGATATTTCAAATAGGACACCCTGTATATTATTCCATTTTTCACTTCGCTACTATGGATGAAGGATGAAGTTCATTGAATATCCTGCATATTTTCAAAAAAATTCTCACCGTGAATATAAAACAAATTCCTAATAACTGTATTTGAATGTGCATTGTAAACTTTTTATGCTTTCTCCTGACAGAAACATCATGAAAATCACTGCTTGTCAAACTAAAAATTTGTTTTGCTCTTTTGTGGACACGGCAAACTGCAAATCATTTCAATTTGGAAATATTACCTATTTTGGTTCGTTATGTGGGAATTGAAAATTATAGATAAAATTTACGTTAATGAACGCGCAAACGTTTTATTATTGGCACTGGCAAAAAATCCAATTTTTATAGAAACTTGCTTTTATTTCGGAAATCTGACTATTTAGGTATAGGAACATATTACATCATTTAAAACCAAATTTAAATGTTTTTCAGGATATTCGATAATATAAAGGTGTTCCATTTGAAAAACTGCACTTTTCACTACTTTTGTATCTATCGGTAAAATCACAAATTTTGAAGGACCCTGTATAATGGAGGACGAATTCCCCTAGACATAACTAATACACAGGACATTGTCAAACTACATCCCAAATTTAGGTTTTCTACGAATCCAAATACTGTTGTAATAAACAATTAATTACAGCTATGTTTCGCACAAAAAATCAGGAAATCAATGAATTTCTCGAAAACCATCAGAGATAGGTAAAGGGAAGTATTATACAAAAATAATCGAAAAGTAGTAGCGAAGCGAAAAATTCAATAATATACAGGGTGTCCTATTTAAAATATCAAAGTTGTTGCTACTTTTCAATAGAAGCGGCAACACCGCCGTGCTGGAAATATTTTAGATCGATAGAACAAAACCAGTTACCTAAAAAACCTAATTTTCAGAATAATCCCATGTTCCGTTCTCCAGAAACGTCTAATAGGCCATCGAGTTTGAGACACCCTGTATACATATTTGGATGTTTTCAAGCATTTCAGTTCTGCTACCTTTTTATCGACTAGGAATGATAAAGATCAGTTCTTGTTGTAAACACACTTCTATATTGATACTTATAGAATAAAAAGTAAAAAAATAAATTATAATTTGAATAACTAAACCTTAAACTATGGGCATTTCACTTAGATTTTCATAAGCACTGCATTTGCGATTACTGATATCAAATACTCTCCGCTTTCTTAACATTAAATTTAAGTCTATATACGATATACGGAGAAACTGTAAATATATAACATCATGGAGTTTTCCTTTGCGTTGCATTCAGAAAAAGTGCTACAATACTCATTATCTCTAGAATAAGATGAGGATAACATGAGTGCATATTTCACCATTCTTTAGCATCTATCACATACCGAAATACAATAGCTATTATTCAGAATAATACCTCAATCGCTCCATTGCACACGAATGCTCTGAGGAGAAAATAAAAACACCCTTTGAAAGGGTTCTGAACTATCATCACGCAAAATCCTCCTTATCCCTTTCAAAATGTGATGAAATTCTTTATTGACATGCCGACGACACGTTTTCTAATACTTTCGAAGATTTTAGAGGATTTTGTAACCATATAGGTAAGCTTTGAGTTAAATAAGGCGTAAATTTGGCAACTCTTTTGTTTGCAAATTGAAAACTGTGGGTTGAAGGAGTATTAATACGGATCATTATCTGGATTGAGAGAACTGATACTGTATCCTTATTGAAACAAGGCTAGATTCTAGGAAAAGATTGAGGTAAGATGAAGATAGCATTTCGGACAAATAATAGTCGACATTTCTCACATTTCTGTATTGCTAGTAGAAAAAAGCACCCACTTTGACTACTATCGTATGTTTTATATACTCTATTGCAAGAATAACGTAGAGTACATTCTCCGAAATACCATATGCATATGCATATGCATATGCATACCAAATTAGTTTGTTTTCTGAGAATTCACTCTATACGCTATTCTTGAAATAGGTATACTATAGAATATTATGTGAATGTATATGAGTATTAATAGTCGCTGCTCGAAATATTCTTAAAACCCGAATATGTATAGAAGAAAATCGCCTATAATTTTCATTTCAACCTATACCTATTTACACTGAACAAATCTTTTCCCGAATTCAAGGGTAAATAAAGTACAAATAATTTCTCTTATACTTTTCATCGAACTATAGCTATCAATCAGAAGGTACATATTTTGAAATCATTCGTTTCCTCAGGCATTATTCACTTTCAGGGATTCCAGATCTTTTCCTATTCGGTCGCCATTCAAAATCGCAGAAAACAAATTGTGATACAAATAACTCATGCCTGCATTTCTTACGCAAAATCAGAAAAGGACAATTCTTAAGATTTAACACATATCACCCTTGCAAGAGGTTGGCCTCGGTCCAGGGCTGTGCAAATTCCATCTGGGGTAAATTTATTCAAAGAATCTTCGAGCTTATCTCAGCATTAGTCAACGATGGATAACGTTGGTTATTAATGATAACAGAAAGCATACCTATCTTGAAATAATGTTTCTAACAAAATATTAAATGGAAAATTATCATCGGTCGAAAAATAAGAATAATAATAATACTCCCTCATAAACACTCGTAGAGTGTACCCAAAGGCCTAGCCTGTGCGGGTAGAGGACGGCTATTATTATTATTTGCCGTGGCGCTCCAGGGGGGTGACTTACTGATTTTTGGTGTCGTATTCACTTGTCAGCTGCAGGAAAACCCAAAACCTACAGCATCACCGGCACTCCAAGCTAGCACTAGACGAGATTGTCATCTAGACAACACACAATACAATTGCTTTCAACAAGGCCTGTGGTCGTCTATCGATTCCGATATTGAGTATTTGAGAAAAAATTCCTCGTACCTACATCGGGCTCGAACCGACTACCGCTATACTGAAGTTTCGAACGGCCTGCGCCTTAGACCGCCAAGCTACCGGCCACCCGAGAAAACAACGATACCAACAAACTAGTTGAATATTAACATTAAAAAAACTTTCAACTTATCTATGTTATTTAAACTTTAGATTGCCCTATTTGTTTAATTTTTTACTCCTTTTCTGTTAACCGATTGATCTGAAATTTGGTCTACATCTTCAGTTCTGATGACAATACAACAATGTTTATTTAGTATTAATGTAAATCCAAGAGGGCCGTCACCACAAAATGGTGGATTACATTTTTTTTTTTCAACCCCTTCCACATGGTTATCAAATGAAAGAGATTGACTAGTAGAATACGGTATACCATAAAAAAATCCAAATCCAAGATGGCCGCAACCACAAAATGTCATATAACATTTTTTTTTCAACACCCTTAAAATTAGTATGAAATATAAAAGAGCTTGACCAGTAGATACAGTACACCATGAAAAACTTCCAAGTCCAAGTTGGCCACCGCCACAAAATGATGAATTACATATTTTTTTACAACCTGAATGTGGATATCAGATGAAAGGGCTTGATTAGTAGAATACAGTACACCATAAAAAATCCAAATCCAAGAAGGAAGACACATTCAGATGTATGAGTTTAGTTCAGTTTTACGTATGATAATTAATAGTTATTTACGTGACAAGTATGGGATATAGACATTATTACAAAATTTTATCTACAACTGTCAACGTTTTCATAACTATCTTTAAATGTACCTCATTTATATTCCACTTCCCTACTCATGACAGTTTTCTGATAATTAAAAACACAAGTTGCCTGTGATCATTTTTGTAACCGTAGCAACGGTAGGTATAAACCAAGGATTATAGACAAGAGAGACAGGATGGCTCACTTCCTATCTCCGTACATTGGACAAATTTCAGAGCGACAATTGACGTCTGTGACGTCACCGGGCCTACAGAACGGTTCGTCTGCCATAAGAGCCCGTGTATTTTTATACTATTTGACAGAGGTTTTTCTTCTTGTTTTTATGATTTTTTCTTCGTTTTTTTTAGAGTGTGCATTTATTGGATAATTTAACTTTCCAGTCAATGGTTTTTTAGTGCCATAAACATCTAAAGTTTGTTGTGAATAGTGAAAATTTAATCGGCTGTTCAGTGCGTGTTGAATCCCATTTCGTGATAGGACACTTGTTCATTTAAAGATTTTTCGATTTATAAACAATATTTGAGGTGAATATAGTTCTCCAAAATTACTTAAGGGTTGACATAATTCCTTGGGCAGTGTTACAATTGTGTTACTTCATATTTTTTTACTTCAGATCATGCCTGGAAAACTGCGCTGTAGCTTTTTGCAAGAACAATCAAGAAACTTTCAAAAGAATGGGTTCGAGCTTAATATTTCATAGATTCCCAAAGAGCAGAGATTTTGTGTCTTCCACCATTTGCAGAGAATGGATACGTCGCTGCAAAAGAGCAGACAAGTTCAATGCTGAGACGTCTAGGATTTGCTCTGATCATCACAGTAAATGATTATGAAAGGGATATGAAGAGTGAAGTATTAGGTGAGTTAATGACAACAAACCCCAATTGTTTTAATCAAATATATTTTTTTAGGCCTTCCATTGAATAAAATACTGAAGAAAACTGCAGTTCCAACAATTAACCTGGATAGTCGTTGGGTATAAACAAAGCCGTTGATAGAAGATGTTAAATTAAATTGTCAGATCCATCATTAAGTTTCTTGAGTGAAAATGTCTTCAAGTGAAGATGATCTACCAACCGATATTGAAAATATAAATATGAATAAATATAAAAAATATAAATATTGATATTGAATTTTCTTTGCATTCATTCAATAAACGATTTATTTTGGTTGAAATTTATTTCATTACTGCACTAGTGCGGTAATAAACGTCATTATGACATTCAAAAAAGTGCATGTCAAACCATAATCATTACTTGACAGATGTAGATAAAGATAATTTATCATCGGCGGCCATACTGCTACGTTTCATAACAAACAAATTCAACTAAATTGGAAAAATCGTCATTTGAAAAATGTTGCAATATTTGCAAGGTAAGCGACGGTTACTGACATAGTCGTGGTCGTTAGATTTACAACACCGTATTTTAAAAATTAAAATCCGGTAATATGGACAGATCGGCTGATTGATAAACTTGCGAAATATTATATGGTAATAAATATCATATTCAATTTCGAAAAATTAAAAAAAAATGTATATGATCACCAATGACGGTAATGTCGAATATGGTATAGTAAAGCATTATACATTAAGATTGATACGCCAAAAAATGTGACTATTAACAATTCGATTCATTTCTCGTCAGAAATAAATTATACTAAATACTAAGAAAATTTCTCAAAAATACATGTTCTTCAGATTTCTTCCAGTGAGTGCGAGAACTATTTTAGGTACGTATCTTATTTCTATTATGATAATAGCATTCGTTAGGTACAAGATGCTTTTTTCGTATAGAAATTTAATTGAAAGGAGTATCCAATATTCCTCAGCGTGTAAACCACAACCTTGTCAACTAATTAAATGTTTACAAAAAAATTTTCAGACGCACGCAGCCGTTGTTGCGGTAAATAGATCTAGTATATGGTTTGAAATAAATACTTTTGATTAGTTCCATTATTTGGGAAATAATCTGGTAAAATATGTCGACTTCATTTATTAAATCTGATGAAACCAATATATTATAATGATAAATATTTATGGCCTAGGAATAAAACCTTTTAAGCTATCAAATCAAATCAATACATTTTCAAATGAAACTAAATTTTTCAAAAATAAGTCGAATAATATTCATTGAGAGGATTTCTGTACAACAAAATTCTTCTTTCGTTGCTTCGTTCCTTGTTTTCAAAGATACAATAGCATGTTTTTTGATGGGACATCCCTGCATTTTCTAACATAACTCTTGCAGACACACATAAATCTACTGTCAGAAACCAAACAGAGTGGCCATGTGCAAAATACAAGGTCTAACTCCTCCCGATCCAACTCTAATTCTTCAACCCAGTCTTTACGACTTCTTTTGTCCTCTTAATGTAGCAGGGCTACTGACGACACTATTGTTGATATTTCCAAAGAGGTCATTTATTACCCCTTTTGACTGACATTAACATCCTATTCGTGAAAGTTGTCTCATGTCCGAGATTTGAATCTAAGTAGGTCATTCATTGATGGATGTATCTAGTTATATGACGTTAATGATGTTAGTTATTGTTGGGATAAGTAGCGTGGTTGACAAAAATTAATGGAATCAAAGTAAACTTCATTGTACTGGTACAGAGGTATCTCATGTTAATGGTGTCCGAGTTTCTCTTTGTTATGGGTTTTCTAAGGTTAACTTGAAGTGAGATTTTTTAGTTACTTCTTACCCACAGAAGTAGGAGGTAGGTAATGTCCATAGATCAAAACTTAATTGAGTAACATTGCCAATCAGCAAAATGTGATATTCAAAATTATGGCACATAATGAATATAGATAATTCAGTATTTAGGTAAACGAATTCCGTTATGGATGAATGCAGTAGAATATAGAATAATTCCAAAAGTGTTCAAATTTTAATACAAGGTCGGGAAAGGTTTAAAAATAAACTGTACAATTTTCCAAAATCCTCAACATTGTCAAAATTGCAATAAACTTGAATTTTGCTATATACTCGTTGAAAAAATTCCAAAAGTTCTGCAAACTTGGAGTAGTATTATAGCTATTAATGTTACGAGATTATTTTGCAATTTATAATAATCGAGGAAGTCGCCTGTGCAAGTTACATTTAAAGCTTTACCATATGATTTACAACGATGATGTGAAAATAAAATCAACAACTTTGGTAATGTGACGTTATTGTCGTTTTAGCGTGCCATTTGGTATCTATTATAAAGTAACCAAGGTATAATATTGTAACTAATGTTTTAGTTGTTATGATGATTTTATGATGTTAATAATTTTTTCCGTCGACAGTTCATTTATGATGTATTTTAACGCACTAAAAATCGTTGATTAATGACCCCTGTTAATGAATGATTTTCTATTAATCAACGATTTGATTATATGCAACCCAACATACATTGCTCTAATACATTTTATATTGTTCAGCACTATCTGACATTATTTATTTGTTAATTCTAAAATAAAATTCCAGAGACTCTTCAATACACCAGTAGTTGTCACATGAAATTATAGAAGTCTCGTGGCGTATTGGTAAATTCAGTCAAGACAGCCAATAGGTGTCATTGAGGTCGATAGTTCAAACCCACACAACCCAAATTTTTTATTTATTTTTTTTTTATTTTGATTTGTAAAAATAAAATAAAACTACCCCGAAGGAAAATTAAACTATCTTAGAGTTGATATAAATAGGAAATAGTGATTGTTTTTTATCGTATCGTTGAATAAATAAACATTGAAAGTAAGATATATCTATTTTTGAAAACTACGGTCGACGGAAAAGTTTTGTTACAAACTCGTGAATTAAAATGGCGATTAACAATCTCAAACATTAACGCGCTCGCTCCGCTCACGCGTTAAAATATCTCGATTTTGTTAATCGCCCTTATTAATACACTTGTTCGTTAAATATCCATCAATGAAGACTTAACTTAAAGGAAGCTTAATATTCAATGATACGATAAAATATATTATTTCATATCACGAATCAAGTTTGCAACCAAAAACTAATGTACCACATACCAAAAAAAATATTCAAAATTTCTGCAAACTTGACAGATACATTGGAAAAATATCCCGAAAAGTTGTATAGATTTGCAACCTTTTACGTTGACCGTATACTTTTTTAATTCGTGGTAATTTTTCATCTATCTTTCATCTAATCTGATGCATTCACAAATGTGCAAGATTTGTACACGATGTGAAATAATATATCCAACACATGACAGATATGACTGTCATTATCAATGTCATTTTAGAGAAGTAAACTATCAAATAACACACTAGTGAGTTATAATCCATAAGTCACTAGTGAGTTATGGATTATTTATGGATTATGGATTATAACTCACTAGTGTGTTATTTGACAGTTTACTTGTCTAAAATGACATTAATAATGGGTCATAACTGTCATGTGTTGGATAAAACATTGTATGCCACTCATGTGTTATGTTTCCTAAGTCACCTAACGGCCTCGTGGTATAAATCTTTCTCGCGTGACTTATTTTCAACATAACACACTAGTACCATAAATAACTATAATACTACTCCAAGTTTGCATAACTTTTGGAATTTTCTCAACGAGTATACGGCAAAATTCAGGTTAATTGCCATTTTGACAATGTTGCGGACTGCGAAACAGGTTGCAAACTGAGATTCAGTGCTTTCCCTATGTACCATTCACTTAACCAAAGTTTTTTCTTATGATATTTCATACCTGGTGGGCTATTCTCGAGCGTGAGAGAAAGGAGATCTGCCCGGCGAAAATACTCCCTGAACTTCCTTTCGAGAAATGAGGTATACGCATTCTCCAGCTATGGAAAAGCCAGGGAAACGAAAATACCGAGAGAAAATATTATAAGGTATTGCCAAATGTTCAGCCAATGAAAATGTATTGATTTGATCATCATTACCGAAAGATCAAAAATGACAAACATTGTAGAATATTTTTATGACTATAAGTGTAAATTTTTGAAAAAAACTGTTGATTTTGGTGTTCGAATTTATGAAATATCAGTTGATTGGCGTCTGAAAAAAAGGTAGACACTCAGAAGCAGGCATTTTGTGTGATTTTTTACTGAAAAAATTGTGTTTGAATTGGTCGATTTTCAATAGGGCATAACTCGACAAGTATTTAAGAGCGCCTCGAATGATTTCGGATTCGTGTTCTTAACTTCTAGTAGGAGACTGATAATCTTACCTTTACCTCAATTCAATCAATCGTTTGTTCGTTCAGTTGTAAAAATATATTTTCGATTTAAACTCTATAACTCATACATACTTCAAATAAAAAAAAAATAAGTTGTTCAATTCTTATATGCCCAAAGTTTTTTAATTCAAATGGTTTTTAATTATATTTTTTGTGGCCTTCTGGCATTTGCAATATGCGAGGTGCCTCTTTTTTCATTTTCCTTCGTTACATGACACCGTGCACGAAGTAGTGTGCGTGATACATATTTCATATACGGTTGCGCCTCGTTAAAAAAAAATCAGTTTCGCGCACTAGATACAAAATTAACTATTTCACCATCGACATTGTCTTGTATCAGTAGGCCATAATCCACAATTCCCAAGTTATCTTCAGGTGGAACTTCCGGTTCATTATTTTCTATGGGTACAAATGTAAAGTACACATCATGCATTTATGATCGATTCAGATTTATCTGGTAGATAATGCAATATGCGATGCTTCAGCAAACACTAAAATCTGTTTTTCAAAACACCATTGCATCTTTCTACAAGACTCCTGTCTGTTGATAAATATTTTTTCTGGAGTACTTATTTGGTGGTACATTTCTTAATGGTGTCAACCGAATATACTTTCGAACTGTGA
The DNA here is from genome assembly GCA_958298965.1 of Chrysolina haemoptera. Lineage (NCBI taxonomy): Eukaryota > Metazoa > Arthropoda > Insecta > Coleoptera > Chrysomelidae > Chrysolina > Chrysolina haemoptera. Next base: position 33,489,182 of record OY282585.1, on the reverse strand, counting down.
ATCCAACAAATTGAATGGATTTTTTTCCTCCAAGATATCCTACGACAAGAATTTTCATCATCATTGAATACTTGATCGCATATCAAATGATGCATTATCTCATTCATTTCACTATTTCTCATAAGTATCACACGAAAAGAAGCACTCATTCATTATTGAGTGCACAATTGAAAACGAGAGCTCTCTCGCGTATAATTCTTGTCCTAAGATCACGGAAATTAATTTAATGCAATTTATAGAGATCATAAAAACATTCAAAGATATAATGTATATACATACCTTTTAGAATTACGTGACAGAGCAGAGATTGGATAATATTTGCGTTGTTATTCTAAAATTCAACTATGAAAGGAAACTATCTTCATCTCCTTTGCCTTTCATCGAAGGAACTGGGGCCGGCATTTCGCTTATAGCTTTCCTTGCATGTACATATATTAAGCGTTATGCCGATACTAGTTGTTAAATAACGTGAAAAGAAAGAGATTTTACGTCACCCTTTTTGACAAGGTTGTGACTGATATTTATCCGCTTGACTTGCACCGAAAAGGATACGTTTTTGTCCATTGTGGGCGTTCGTATTCAAAGGATTAAAATGCGATAATAACAAAGATGTCGGGGACAATGGATTTGGTACAAGTTCTGGTCCAGTAATCTTTGTGAAATTCGCCGCAAGTTGACGAAATCATACAGGATGTTCGATGATGGTTCTGCTAATAATGTAGGTTCCAACATATTATAGATGTGGATTTTATTCAACATTTTTTTTATCTATTTGACGATTTGTATTTTTGATTGTGACAGTGACACCATTAAAGTTGAACATATGTGGACTTACATGAAATTGGACTCGGATTTGGTTTTAGCTTCAAATTAGACTAAAAATATCTGATTATTTGTAGAAGCTAAATGGTTCGGAATTCACTTTTTAAGCTGTAGGTCCCGGATCTTCCTTGCTCGCACAAGCTCTGGTTTACCGGCTTTTCTCCGAAAACCTGAAAGATTCGTAAAAAAAAAAAATACAAAAAGCTTTTAATTAATTGGCGAACAAGTTTTTAGTATAACATATACAATAATATTTGGTGTAAGCTTATAGATCTTGAGAATGCCAACTTTGTTGGCGAAATGTGCGTCGAGTGAAAGTGACGAAGTTTTGGTGTTTTGGTCAGCTTCTATTCCCTAAATGATTAGGACTTTGACAATATGCAGCAAATCATATATCAGAATATGATGACGATTAAAAATAAAATTCAACTTCCAAACTCATAGTGGGTGATTCGAAAAGGTGTACCATAAATGGCTGTATGTTTGAATTATCCTGTATATTTATATGGACGATCAAGACTGAATCTAATATCAGTTTATTGCAATCCACTGGACGATTCAATAGATATTTCAAATATTTTCTTTATTTTATTGAGTGATGATATTGCAATGGAAGGACAAAATTATACAGGGTGTCCCAGAATAAAGGGGACAATCTCCGAGGGTAGAATCCTCACTTCATTTTAAGGCTGAAAGTTCCAATAAACATATACCCTAAAAGAAGTATTAACCAAGTTACAGGGTGTTGAAAGTGACACAAAAAAATATATTTTCCAGAATAACTCCATAACGGCTTAACTTTTCTCAATGAAATTTGGTATGTCACTTGACAGCATTTAGTTTCATATTTCAAGGCAAATCATGTGTTTGTAACTCTAAACAGGGGCGTACGGCAGGTGGGTACCCCTAATCGCCCCGCCCCAAATTTCACGCCACTGGATTAATATCGATATCGTCTTCTTTTTCTTAATCCCCAATATTTTCTATACAAAAAAGGAATACGTTTCGTTTCACAAATATCAACGGTGCCGTACGCCCCTGTTTAGAGTTACAAACACATGATTTGCCTTGAAATATGAAACTGAATGCTGTAAAGTGACATCCCAAATTTCATTAAGAAAAGTTAAGCCGTTATGGAGTTATTCTGGAAATTATATTTTTTTGTGTCACTTTCAACACCCTGTAACTCGGTTAATACTCACTTTAGGGTATATGTTTATTGGAACTTTCAGCCCTAAAATGAAGTGAGGATTCTACCCTCGGAGTTTGTCCCCTTTATTCTGGGAAACCCTGTATATTCCTTCCATGTCTATTTTTTGAATTGTCGGGTGCCAACGTTACTTGACTTATCTAAATACCTACCACCTAGACAAAATTAAGCATTGAAACAGGAAGTAATCAACGAACCGTCATTATTCGTTCTTGCAAAAAAGTATATTATGTTAGTTATTGAAGAAACTCATTATGGATTTTTTCAACATGTTTTTTTTTTGAGCGGACTCCAAAAGTATTTTAGGGGATCATTCGCTGATTTACTATTGAAAAGTTATTCGATTATTACAATATAGCAAAATTTCAAGAAGGTCGTTTTGCTTTCGTCCAGGCTATTTAATGGTACATTGTGTATCTAGTAATAAAAGCATTACATTCCTGGACGACAATGTAAATTGATGGCCGAGGTGTTAAGCCCAGGCCAACAATCATTGAAGTTTGGGAATGTGATTTTACTACGAAGTACACATAATATTTTTTCTGAAATCGCAATCAACCTTATCATAAATTATGAAATTTTTATAAATGCATAACAATTTTTAATTGATAACATCTTATTGACCATGAAATCGTTTCCTTGACAATCACTGTATGTTTATTGTTGAGTCGCCCCCAAAAATTGTCCCGAACTGTTTTCGAAACGGGAAAGTTCGTTGCTTAGCAACGAACTAAAATACTATATTAGTGTATTTTGGGGTTTAAAGTTGCTCCGAGAAAGTACGTATTCTTGAGCGATTTCAGAAAAACTATGTTTATACTTTTTTCATATTTCACAGAAAATAAAAATTATATATATATATCATGAATCAAACACGGCATTCTTTGATCATTTATATTCGAATAGATGCAGCAAATGATCATTCAACGGCCCCAACAGACTGTTTCATTCAATCATGTCCGAATAGGGTGGAAGAGGGGTCAAAATGCAGAACAGCAGATGCGGGCTCAACCCAACCCGGATATCAACAAACTACCAGAAAAGTGGAAATTGAATGAGGTTCGCATTGGCCGGTGCCGCTTACTCATCAAAATATTTGCCGCTGAGTACGACGTGAATGAAAATATGATCCGAAATATAATAAAACAATTTTATTAGTTGAAATTTTGGTGTTTTGTCGAATTTCAAGTGTTATACTGCGAGCAATGAAAACACAATACATATAATGAGATTACTGTGCTTAAAAAATTGCTTAGTATTGTAAAAGTATATTATACCGGGGGGACTTTTGACATTAGGACCGAAGATATAGTTTCTTAGAACCCATATTTTCCATGAAAAAAAGTTCTTTTTTGTGAAGTCGGTTTACGGACGATATTTTTACGTCATAACGTCAAAAGAAAACATTGATGAAAAATTGCATACTTTTATGAATTGAATTGAATTATTATCATTAAATTATCATTATTTTTTACAATACAAAGAAGATTATATCACGAATCAAATTCTTAAAATGCAAGAATTAATTACCTTGCCTCACGCAATTGTTGTTGTAATAAACAATGGAAACCATGCACCTTAACTTTTCACTTCACTTTATAAACAGTTGACAAAACAGTGCACGTGTAGGTTGTGTGCCGCCGCTGTCTCTCTTCTACTAGGACGCATCGGCCGATGGAGTGGAAGAGAGATATCGATGCGTCACAAACCGAACGCTTAGGCCGATCGTGCCTCTCTATTGCTTGTTCCGGCTCTCGCGTGCACACTCGGCTCAGGCGGAACGTGACATTGAGTCATTCTTTTTCGTGCGTGCAGCCCGGCGTTCATCGGTTTACAAAACGTTATCACGTCAAAAACAATTGAATATCACTTCCGTTTTTACCGGAAATAGACATAGGTCGAGAATTTTGAATGGAACTTGGAGATATTTCATGCAACGCATGTTAAAAGGTAAGGGCTACGTTTCACCTAGCTCGCAAAATTCTCCAGGATACTTTTGAGGGTTGCATGTAAGGGTGCAGGAGGTTGACGGAAATTTCAATTTTAACTTTGTTTTTTTGAATTGCGGCGCAGGAGAATTTTTTCTAAAATATATATGGAGGCACTGTGATGTCATCGATCGAAGTTTTGTCAAGAAACCTAATAAAATAGCAAATAAACGAAGCGATAAGTTGTTGATGAAACATAAAAACATTTTAATTCATCGCCAATCAGTATTTCTTTCAATGATTTTTTCAAATGTCAGGAAATATAACCTTTTTTTACATTAACATTAGAGTATAAGTCAGAATCTTCACAGAAATGGTTGATGGTCACATTACGCCTCTTGTTTTTATCCCCAATAAAATGAATTAAAATGTGTGCATGTTTCATAAAAAACTAATCAAAATGCTTCGTTTATTTGCTATTTTATTAGGTTGCTGTACGAAAATTCGATCTTTGACGTCACAGTTCCATCATATGGATTTTAGTTCCAGCGGAGATATTTGTAAACTGCAGGATCAGAAAACAGTGGTTTAGGTAAACGTAATGTGCTGCATCGATGGGAATTGCACTTTGTTTCATCTAAAAATCAAGTAAAATTTTTTTTATTTCCTGAATAAAACCGAATAATTTGCATAAATATACTCGAAATATCCTTCTCTCTAACTATTGTCACAAAGTGGACTATGAGGAAAATATCTGACAGAAAACAATTTTTTCTGGCTAGTACCATGTGGAACAGAAAACTCAGGGGCGCCGACTTCATAAATATGTTGGGGCGGTTATAATAATGTTGGAGAAGTTAAGCTAGAGAAAATATAACCTTTTTATATAGGTACCGTACATACATCAGTATTATTCGGCAGTCGACGCCACTGGCGACATCTGAACAAAATATTTGTGCGTTGTTCTTCAATTGCTTTTTGTAATAAAAAGTCAGAGTCCAGTGCTAAGGGTAGGCACTGACAAGCCGAGGTGTTGAAAATAGCAGTTTGGTGTTGGGATAAAACAACAGTACCTACTTATATATTTTCATTACCAAAAGTTTCAAACAGTGCAGGGCAAGTAGACAATCTTCTGTTCAATTACATTTCCTCACAGAAGGAGCCTTTACTTAGTCTCAGCGAGAACTTTGTTCGAATAATTTTTACTAATTAAACCGAAACTTCACTTTGAGTATGGAGTACCTACTTCCTTCATTATTCTTACTAACTCTTCCTGGAGTCTGTGCTATCGAGGAGTGCATTCTACTTTTCCTCCATAGTGGCAGTACAGAAGACAAAAAAAAACATTGTACCATAATTATTTGAAGGTGCCTTGACTGTACAAAAGATATTCAGATTTACCTAATGCTGAATTAAATCTAAGCTTTCCGGGACTACTTCAACACAGATCATTGGAACAATCCGATGTGGCAGTTAATACTCACCAGTACCAAATTTTGGCTGTATGGATTTTCTAAATCGGACTCATGATACATGGATCGGTAGAAATGGAACAATTCATTGTCCACCTTGGAGTCTAGATTTGGCACCTCTAGATTTTTATCTATGACGTCGGTGGAAGGACAAACCTTACTCATACCGACCAACCAATCTCGATAAATTAATAATAGAATAACAGAAGAAATAAACAATATTTATAATCAAGATGTCTTAAACAGACTTCACAATGAGAAAGTAATGGGGGCATGGCCACATAGGTTCCCGATATGTCCCCACTTGAGCTCTTCTTGTACAAAAGTTTATGACCCTCCAAGAACTTGACAGGAGTTGTGTAAGAGAACAGATCGAGCTCGTAGAGAAATAACACTCGAAGGACTCAATAATACTCTAAAAAATATTGAAGATATGAAATATTCATGGAAATGAATGGTGGTTTAGTGATTTAGGTTTAGTGGTTTAGGTCCTGATAATTATTCAGTGTTGTATCAGGTATTGAACTTATAGCCATCGTATAATTGGGAAATACAATTAATATTAAGTTTATATTTCACATGAAAATTTATTATTCGTCATACTTCCATAACATGCCAAATATTTCAGTTATATATATATTTTTTTTTTCATAAACCACAATATTATCCTGTAACAATCTAGAAATTGATTGTTTCCATGAGTATTTAATTAGAAAAGCTCATATCTTCGGTCGATATTTTTTCGTAAATATACTCGTTAAAATCCACTTTTTACATTGAATAACTATATTGTATTTTTATAAAGCTCCTTGCGCTTTATTTCCGCTGACATAAAGAATACGAGGTGTTTCCAATTGAAAAAATGTCGATTGAAAACTATTTACCCTGTATATTGGAAGGAGCGTTTTTTTTATAATATGCAATGAACCGTTCAAGGCCCATATAAAATGTTCTTATCATTTCGAAAAAAAAGAAACTCAAAAAGTTGATGAGCATCTTTGGTGACTCACACTGTACATATTATGAAATGTTGAATACTATTAAAAACAGTATTGATTATTTTATATACGATACTCGTGGACTTCGTCCACTCGTGAAATTTCTATAGCAACAAAGATTCGTGCATCTAGTTAAAATTATCAAAAAAGTACCAACAATGTAATAACTGATGAAAATCGGTGAATGAATATTTTATCCAGTCACCAATTGAAATAAATTTTGACTTTAAAAAAAGATTTTTTTTTCTGAATAAGGACATCTGAAATAAAATTAAATGCGGCAGTTGTAAATGAAAGTAATTTGTTCATAATTTACGAGTATACAGTTACTTCTTTGGTAACAAACCCTTATAAAACGGTTAACCTTCTGATGGCTTCGAAATCTTACCTAACAAAATGCAAATGTTCTTTGGCTTTTTACGTATTATTTTACTATCTTCTTTAGAATGACTAGCAATAAAACAATAAAAACCGATTCCAGAAATCCCAGAAGACTTGTGCAATTCCAGCCGCTTTCCGTGGTATATTTCTTTATTAGACCATAAATAAAAATTTCGCAAGTATAATATGCAAACTAGGATTAAAATTTATTACGAAAAGGACGGGTTTCTGGGAAAGGTTTGAAAGTGACCTAGAGAAGTAGTTATCGGGTTTAATTCGAGTCAAAAATGTTTTCATCCTGTTTCATTCTTGGTGCAATAAATGGACGTTGCTTACTTGTAATTTTTTAGTACCCTGCGTAGAACAATATTACCGATAAGCTTCCACTCATAAAATGTGTACTTTCCACATCGGGACCTACTTTTTTGTTCATGTTTGGCCAGGTGGAACACTTGCAATTGCATCGAGCTTTCGCAATGAAAATTTTATGGAAATTGAATGCTATGCTCATATTTATTCAATTTTATCGTAGAATATAAGCTTCCCTTAAGTTAAATCTTTGTTACAAATCATTAACATCATAACAAAACACATAATTGATTAGTTATAATATAAAACGATAGTTACGCTGAAATGACAGTAACGTGACATAACCAAAGTTGTTGATTTTATTTTCACATCATCGTTGTCAATGATACGATAAAGCTTTGAATTGAACTTAGATCATATGCAATTTTTTGCACTTCCGGCCCTAAAGTGCCAACTTCAGTCCCTAGGGAGATAACGTTGCATTTCAAATCCCTAGGGACTTAAAGTAAAAATCAAACATTACCACAGCTACATTATTAATAACTAGGATAAAAATTAGGAAATATTCCATTATAAATCTTTATTGATTGAATTAAGATTGTATGTGATATTAACATTATTACAATTGATGAAACTGAATGGGCGATTATTTGTATTTGATAAGTGAATATTAGAGGAAAGTGAAGAGATGTCATGTTCTTGACGTATCGGTAAATGTCAGCATTAACTGAAATGACACTGAATTGAAAAAGTTTGTTGACACCGTTGCTATGACGTTACCTACCGAGTAATGCAAGTACCATGTTTATATGACTGATCAAAATAATTAGTTGTATTATTAATGGAATTTATAATACAGGGAAGTGCAAAAAATAGCGTATATGCCGCAGGACTAAAGTGATATTTTATCCCTTAAGTGATTATTGGCCCTCGGGCTCTACGAGCCCTCAGGCAATAAACATCACGTGCAGGATTAAAACATTCACTTTGGTCCCTTGCTATATAATATACTATTATCGTATCATTGGGTATTAAGCTTCCTTTAAGTTAAATCGTCATTACAAATTATTAACATCATAATAATATCATAACAACACATAATACATTAGTTACAATATATTACTTTAGTTACTTTATGATAGATACCAAATGGCACGCTCAAATGACAATAATCAAAGTTGTTGATTTCATTTTCACATCATCGTTGTCAATGTCAATGATACCATAAAACTTTAAAAGCAACTACATTATTATGCAATTTAAATAAATCTCGGAGGTTGCACAGGCGACTAGGCGCAGAGCGCCTCGTATCCTGGCAACATCCTTGATTATTATAAATCGCATAATAATCTCGTTACATTAATAGCTATTATTTGAAAATTGAACAATATCCTACGAAAATGAATAACTGAAACTTTTTGTTACTCATAACAAATATAGTGTGAAAACTTCAAATGGAATTAAATTGCAAGTCATTTGCAAGCCCAATTCGAACAACGCTTCTTTTATTTTCTGAAAATTTGAAGAGGTTATTATTGAAAACGTCAAGTCACTGTTTAATGTTGAAAATTAACTTTCCTCTACTTATTTTAGTTTGGAAAATGTAACTTTCCTGCACTTATTCGAGTAAGTAAAATTGTGCTTATTTTTGAAATGAATTTAAGTTTTCTCAGGTCTTTAAATTTCTCACTATTTCGGTGCTTATACTCAATCTTGCTCTTTTTTACGCTTATTAACTTAGATATACAGGGTTAACTAATATTTGGTATCCTATTTATGGCTGTCATACACACCAAGTTCAAATTGTGCAACGAAAATTTTTGGAATTCTTGTTATTCAAATAAACGGTGAATTATTAATTCATATTATTTAATTTTTTTTACATTCATTATGACAGGTGCGATTTCTACTTCCCCACATTGATGGGCCACCCTGTATATATAATTTATATCACTTATGAAGGTAGTATAGAAAATAAATTAAACAATAAAACACAATACGATGCAAAACATACTGAGGGTATCATCAAGATGACTACAAGAACTAGTAAGCGATTAGTATGTTTTGGAAAGGACATGATTTTCAAAATTTTTATCAAGATAGGTTGAATACATCTTGATTTTTACAAGATGATTTTGGTTGCCTTTCACCAAATATCTAAGACTGCTCGCACGCAGCGGTCTCCAATCTTTAAATATTCATTGAAAATTTCAATGAAATAGTTAAATCGACTATGTCGAAGTACCCTTTCCTCCAAATATTTCTACCATGCGGAAAATATGAGTCAAACATCTAACTACTTCCTTAGGCTAATACCACGACGGACATTGAAATACATGTGACAGATATTTGTGCAACCATCATCCAAGAAGACCCAATTGCAAATGCTTATTGTAATAATTGAACAGTAGATTATCATTGATTTGGCTGGACAAGACCACCTGCTGACGCATTTTGAGGTCCTTGCCTCTCGTCAGTGACAGGGTAGGTCGGACAACATCATAAAGTCGTCCTGCCCCAGCCCAATCATATATAATCCACTGTATAACTAATATATCCTCATATATGAAGCACACAGAAAAAAATTGGTACCTGAATACAATGAAAAAGTTCAGTGACTTAATGAATATTTTTATCAATATTGGTCCAATGAACGCAATCGTTATGTCAATGTACCACTGGTTATCCATACTATGAATACGGATCTTGATAATATCAATGAATGCTTTCATTGATATCATGATCAAGTACATTGAATAGGTTGGTTATGGTAATGAATTCCATTCATCAAACGAATGAAGAGTGTTCACCCAAGCAATAAATTGTATTCGTTCAACTGATGAAACTGTATTCATCAAATTAGTTATTATTGTCCATTCTTCGAATGAATGCTGTATGATTGAAATAATGATTCAGATTAGTTCGACGATGGATATTTTTCATCAATCCAATGAACGGTGATTATTAAGTATCGGTTATTCCTTGATTAATTATTGAATCAAGGAATAACACATTAAATCTATGTTTCAGTTTATTATCGTGATGCTTTCACACATTGAAGTAATTATTTTGTTTATCATTTGAATAAGTGGTATTTATTCAATCATTGCATATCATTCGTAAATGCAATGAAGGCCTCCCACTGATATTGAGCATACAGTGAGTTTCCGAAAGATGTGCAAAATAATTAACATGCATTCATCAGAACAACGCAATCCTGATTGGAAGGCGTATCTCCAAGTTATCTTTTATTTCGGCTGGCTCCTTTCGGAGCTCTTAGGATTTCTCTGTAGTCTGCTACCTGAGAAGATGCTTCAACGATCGCTTCTGTCTGCTTAAGTTAACCGGCTCTGTGCAAACAACGAACTCGTGCGGAGTGGTCCCTCTAGTGGAGGCGCTGTGTACTACCAGCTAAAGCTAACTTGCCAGCAACGGAGATTTCTATGCGAGGATTCGGCTGAACAGATGCCGGCAAAATTTATGAGTATATTTAAACACGAGATGGCTTAGTTCGACATAAGGCTTATTATTATATTCATGAACATATTAATTACGGAGTTATAGAATGGGAGGAAAATGTTGCTTCTATCTGCCTAACAAAACTGGGACTTAGTAACTTCGTTATACCTTCTATGATCTTTCTATAGCCCCAATAAAACCTGTGTGTAGATCTGAAAATAGATTATCATTGATTTCGATAAACTTGTATTCATTGTAACAATAAAATCATCTCTAGGACCATTTATTACGTTCATTGATATGATTAACAATTTCAAATGGATTCAGTGTACCCCTTTCATTACCTCAATGAACTTTTCCATAGCAGCAACGAAAACTGTTCATAAATGTACGATCATCTTTGATCTCAATAAACTTGAATTCGTTGTATCAATAAATACCTACAAAAGTCAGTGAATATTTATTCATTGCCACGATGAAAAATGTATTTTGCCAATGAACGGAGAGGTAAAAAACGGCATTTATTGATATAACGTACCACATTTTTTTCAGTGCAGCGACTAACAGTAAAGTCAGACGCAACGCCACTCGCGGAAAAACACAAAAAGCATTCCTCGGTAGCAAATACTCCAGGAAGTGAATTCAAGAATTTTTGCCGGAGAGTACCAAATAAATGAAGACCTCAGGAAAAACACGTGTTAAGTCACATTTTGCCTCAAATCGTGATTTCCATGTAAGCTGTTGCCAAAGTGACTCAGCACGTTTTTTCCCTGAGGTCATCAAATGAAATAGTAAAATCGACAATTTCGAAGTAGGTACACTTCTCTCCAAATATTTCCATATTTGTGGAAAATTTGAGGCATCTGACAAAAAACAATATCTGTCAGATGTAGTTCAATGTCCCCGTGGTGTTAGCCAGGAAAAGAGATGTTTTATGTCTGATGTTTGTCTCATATATTCCAAATAGTGGAAATATTTGGGGAGAAGTGTACTTCCACATTGTCGATTTTACTATTTCATTTATTTGATACTCTCCAGCAGAACTTATAACGATTTTTCCTAATATAATCTAAAATTGTTTTTATTCTATTGGAAAATCACTTTCTCACGTAGTGACGTCATACGAGTATTAATATCATTAGGTTTATGACTGTTTATATTCCTTTATTCTATGACTCTTCTAATAACCATTACTGTTACATTGTTGATTAATTCCTTTGTGGCAATGGAGTCGTATTATTGTTTGGTTTTCAGTTGAACTGATTCATCCCTCGAACTTTTTCTCATATAATTGCCTTTCAAAAGATTTTGAGCAGGAAATAATAAAAAAATATCTGCTGGTAGTAGCCACTCGACGTATGATATCAATTATATATATACAGGATTGAAGTATAAGATTGATAAGTGTTCATATGAGGCCTTTGTGGGGAGTGTTCAATTAAGGAGTTCATATATATGTGTGGGTTAACGTACAAATTCAAGTACCTACCACAAAATTCCTAATTTTTGGCAAAATTCTATAATCGATAAATTCTATGTCATACTTTCCAACTTTATTGACTTTTCAAATTGTTCGAATTTTTGGATTTTGAGTTAAGACGTCATTCGATTATCGTTAGCTCACTGTGAACAATTCGCATTATTTGATTGAACAAGCGATATTTTTATAGCTATAAAGAAAAAATGAGATAGGCCACCAACTTTCCTACAGTATTTCAGAGAACAGTAAGTTTGCGATCGAGATATCACTAAAGAGAATTTTTTTTTTTTAATAGATTCTAAAAACCGAGGAGGAAACCACTGAGAATATTGTGTACACTAATTCGCAAAAATCGTAAGTAATGCCTCTAATACCCAAGTAATTTCCGAGTAATACCCAGTAATTCCCAAGTAATACCCAGTAATTCCCGAGTAATACCTCCCATGTAATGCTAGTAATGATCGTCAAAAAAGTGAGAAAAATATCTTACTGTTAGGTTTGTTGTCGAATACAAGTCGGATGACCTTTTTTTTTTCATTGCACAATAATTCTGTTTTCCGCTACTGCTCTCTAATTCTTTCAGAAAATTCCAATTCCCATGTTTTGAAGTTATTTTTTTGCTCTTCCCCGATTATTATTGTGCAGTAATTGTTCTCTTACTTCCGAATAATTCCTGTAATGCCCATGTGATGCTCGAGTAATACATCCCTTTCCCCGTGTAATGCCCAATAATTTCTAACTAATTCCTCTAATGCCCAAGTAATACACCAGTAATACCTGTAATGCCCAATAATTTTCAAATAATGCCCCTAATTCCCAACTAATACCCCGGTAATGCCTCTAATTCCCGAGTAATGCCACTAATACCCAAGACATGTACACCAAAATTCCCCTAAAAACTTAAGTGCACGTTAGTTTACTAAATGAATGGGACTAGTGTTATAAGATTGTCGACTTCGTGCATTATTATAAAAACAACTGTTCTTATTAACTGTTGAATGTCCGTGAAATCAGGTGTTTGTCTTGTGCCTATAATAAAATTCGTTTGTGATAATGTTTTTGAATAAATTTTATTGAAATCGGAGTTGTTTTGACCGGAACGGAGATTTGCACTGCACTATTTGGAACCTTTGGTGTAGTAATTAATGTGCTGGAGTTTTACGTGTCGAGGTGTTAAAAATAGCGGTTTGGTGTTGGGATAAAACTTAAGTACATTCGGTACAGAGATAGCGCTCATCCATTAGGTTACCAAAAAAAAAACATTGTTGGAAAAAAACTTTTTATTTAAATGCATTAAAAAGAAAAAAATAATTCTAAAATCAAACCCACCATTCGGTCACATTATAAAATTTGATATAAAAGCTTGTCGCTATAGAAGTAACTAGGTATGTATTTGTTATAAATCAAATTTGTAATTAACTTTTATCATGATTTTTTCTCGCGACAAGCTTTCATATAATTTGAAATTTCACAATTTGACCGAATGATGGGTTTTATTTACTTTAAAGTTTATTTTCTTCTTTTTAGTGCATTTAAATAAAAGCGTTTCTCTAAAAAGTATTTTTAGGTTTGTATTTTATTTTGAAAAACTTCTCGGCACGTACCTAACTTTACTTGTTACAACACATACAGGTCAAGCTACGAAAATAATTCGACGATTCGATGTTCATACAATAATTGTTACGGAGAAGTTTTTTTTTTTAGTAGGGGTGTTTCATAGTCCGAAACAATCCTTGTTCCGTTCAAGTTTTCTACGCGTTCTCAATCTAGCCTTCAGGAAGAGAGGATGGTGATTTTTTTTAAATTAAATTGTTCGATTTCATTTTTGAAAGTTTTCGCAACTTTTTCGAGAAGGGGGGTGTCGATTTTCATAATTCGTACGCGTTCTCTATCTAGCTTTCGAGGGGGGCAGAGAGGTAAATATTTTCATATGATTCCAACTGGGAGGTAAAATTCTTTAAAACTATATTATATGATGGTCGGATGGTTTTCACTACGGATTTTAATTTAGAGAGTTTTCCAATTTTCTTCGAGAAGGGGAAGGGGATTTTTTTTGACATTAATGTATTGTCATCGAACCTGAACCAACAGGTAAAATTTCAATTCTCTAAGATAAGTGGAAGTGGTTTTAATTCGGCTTGTAAGATTTGACCCTATCTAACACACACGCACATACAGTATACACCTCACACGAACATTGCGAGTTAAATGAAAGCTTAAAAAAAATACAGTTTTGTTATTTAAAATATGAGTTCGTACGGTATGCAAGGCGTTGATGAACTTCTCTAGAAACTCGATTATTAAACATTCGCTAAAATACTAAAATAACGTTTATAATACTTTTTACATAATACTAAATTCATCTATTGGTGACGCAATCTCCAAAATAAAAGAGTACTTATACGTCTGTTTAGTCAAGAAAAGTATTCGGTTACCAAGAAAATGACCATTCTTTCGTTCGAATTCACATTCTCTCAATGAACTTCCTAGCTGAAACCTTCCTCTTCAGGTATATCCGTTCAAATATATTGAGAACATATGTGGGTGTATGCGTGGAAGGTCGCTAAGAGCGGAAACTTGTTGACCAAGGTCGCAATACGGGATGTGACATTGGGGGTGAAAAGCGCAACAACCATAAGGATTCTGGGAAGTAGACACGTATGTGAATAGCGAATGGTATCTTTCACGTTCCGTTTTGTTTAATGATTATTTATTCTCTGCCAATACCTATATTTCCTTCAATTTGTTTATTGAGTTGTATGTTGTGTGCCGTGTGCTGTGGCTTGGGTCAACATAAAATTTGAATATTTCAAAATATTTCAATAGATTTTGATCGCTATTTGAACTTTTCATCGATAATACCTTGTGGGACTGTGTCACACAAATGACTATGTAAGTAAAAAAAAATATCATTTTGTGGAATGAACGTCGCAAAATATCAGTTTTGGGTACCTATAGGAAAGTGAACATAAAATATAAAAAAAACTCAATCTAGAGTTCTTGATATATTACATCAAAAGATCGATAATATTATGTAACAAGTGTTATTAGTCCATTTAGTAACGAGTATTTTAATCAAGAGCACAGCGAGTGTTTAATAAACGAGTTTCTAGAGGAGTTTATAAATACATACCGTACTTTTTCTACTAACTCATATTGAAACAACAAAATTGATATCTCTTATAAGTACAGTCACTGAAGTAAAATATACATTATATCTAACCTAGTAATTATTTACTGCGTTTTATTTTCCGTTTTTTTTTGGGGTATTCTTACCGTTTACCTTTGTACCCAATACATCAGCATGGAAATTTTTTCTTCATAAACTGATACTAGAGGTCCCATATATTATAAAATCCACAATAATCCGTTTTGGAGGGATATGGCTTCGCCCCTAAAAAAACGCCCATTTGGTCGAAAATTCCTGTTTTCGCCTATAACTTGTCAACCGTCAAAAAAGCAATGAATAAAGAAGAAAGCTTGACGAATTTCCGAAAAGAAAGTCATTTACTATTTTTGTATAAGCTATAGTTTACGAGAAAATCGGTCTCAAATTTTTGTACAATTTGAACAATATGGCGAGCCATTTGTTCATTTAAATTTTTTTGCACGTGGCCTATCGAAAAAAAAAAAAATCAAATAAATAAAAAATTACTCGAAAACTATGCAACTATGACAAATTAAATTGGGTTGTGGGAGTGATGAAGTAGTATATTGTACAATGAGTATGAAATGGGAAATTTCATGCAAATTGTACACTATACTTTTTCTACGACCATCTGAATCATAAACAAATCTGTAATATTTTTAAATTGCACTTTTTATCATAAACTTTCCTGCCGTCATGATTTCCATAATATATACAACCTAAAAAAGGGATTGAAGATACAAATATTGAAAATTATAAGAAAATCGAACACTAATTGATTTCAAAAAAGAAAAAAAAAAGTGGTGTCTGTAGGATTTGAACCCTCACCCCCACTATCCAAAACCTGAACGTTCCCAAACTCTTCACTCACATGATAATATGATGAAATTTACTGCTAAAGAAAGTTCGAAAATATAGAATTCTATTGTCATTAATCCTTATATTGAAATTAGCGGTGTCAATGTCAAATCATGCTCAATATTACTATACTCATTTTCGATTACTTATATTCTTTAATCGAATTTTGTTATTAGAACGTTAACAAACTTGATTCGATCTTATATTATTTATGATCATAAAAATGACAGTCTAGTAGTTCATGAAAGTCGTTGGAAATGAAATATTCTGTACTGAAATGATCATTAAAGTACAGTTTGCAATGTAGACATGAAAAAGTGTTTTACGATCGGCCTACTTCCTTGACCGATAAAGCGCATAAAATGGGCATATTTCCATGTGGTCGTAGAAAAAATATTTTTGACGGTCATAGATATGTGTAAGTAAATAATGAGTATAATTATCCACTGATCTTTTGTGTTCATAACTGCGTACCAGTCCTACGAATAATAAAGGGCTTCACTAATTTATAAATGTGTTTATTCATAGTTGAATGGTATCAGTTTGATGCATAAAATAATATAATAATTCTTTTGAAAAAATTACTAGCATCTTGTAATTTGCTAAATGTCCGCTGATTGACTGATCGTGTATTTTGCACTAAAATGTTGATAAAACGCGACAAAAGGAAAACTTATTTCTATATTTTTTTCTAAGTATAAAATAGATTTGATAATAAATGATATGAAAAAAAAATTAAGATTAAATTTTCCTACAGTCGTGTTTTTCAGGATGCTGGTAAATTTTTCAAAAGGAATATTTTTATTTTTCACCTTCTGTGCATCGAACTAATATCCTACAACTATGATTGAACATAATTTTTTTATAAATTACATTATTTTTCGTAGAGCATTAGTTATGCAGTTGTTATGAACACGAAATATCAATGGATAATTTAACTTGAAATGTTTTATTATATAATTTTACATACCTATGACCTTTTAAAATGGCAATAACTACAAATATTTTTCATAATCTTCAAATTGTATCTTATACAAGAAAATTAATTGACAACTTTCTTTTGGAAAAGTTCGTGAAGTTAGAGTTTTTTAATGAGCGTGAAGTTAGAGTTTTTTAATAAGTTTGTTGAATGAGGCGCCTCATTCAACAAACACTCGAGTACAAAAAAGCCCTTTACAACGTTGTTTCTTCGACAGTTACTATATCGCCAAATTGTAGCAATTAATTTGAATGTTTTATGTTATGAATTGCCGTCGTATTATCAAATGAACGCACAGGTGATTTTTTTAAGCGAGTTACAGGAGAAAACAGGTTTTTTTTATCAAAGGGGTGTTTTTACCATAGTTATGTAGAGCTTGCGCCCTTCAAGTAACATTAAGGTTTGGATTGCGGGAATATGGACAATAAAAGTGGAACAAAATTTGAATTTCGACGTTTATTTGACATCTTCTTCAGGGCTTTCTTATTCCGTTATTCGGACATCTATTATTCATCTGGTTTAGATTTTCATTGGAAATAATCATTACTTTGCTGTTCCCTTTAGGGTACCTTCCACCAGAATAAAATATGTCCAAAATTACGGAGAAAACCCTAAAGAAGAGGTCTAATATACATCAGAATGTCGGCAATTTTTTAAAATTTCGACCATTTTTATTGTCCTTATTCTTGCAATCTAAATCTCCAATTACAACAGTAATTTGCTTCAAACTCAGTTTGTAAATCCATGACTGATCGATCATTTAGCGCGGTACATACCTAATCGTATGCTAAATGCCAATTCATGTACCTATATGAGAATAGATAAATATAATTTTCTACTAGTGATAGTAACTCCATCGGCTCCACCTTCGGCTCTGGATAATTTTCAAAATATTTGTGACCTGAAAAAATTTCGGGAAATATATCAAGCACTACTGTTGTTGAATGTGACAAAACCATGCTAGTTTATATCTTATGTTTGAATTTTACCATATCTATACTAGACTACCTGTACTATAGCCGTACTCGTAACATTGCAATTTCTAACAAAAAAATTGGATTACAATTTTAGTTCTATTATGCAGTCCCCGAAATACTAGACAATCAATCATAGGTCTGGCGAACCATTTTACCGCACATGAAAGGGTGAAATGGCCGAGAATTCCCTCTCGGTTGACCCCATCGTAATTGCTGGGGTGCGGAAAGAGTTGAAAGGGTTCATTGAGTTTCGTGCTTTATTCGAAACAAATAGGCGTGAAACTAGTACCAATTATTTGAGTTACGGTATTAACAGCAGGGCTCCCACTTGAAATTCCGGAAATATTAGTGATATTTTCGGAGAAAGGGGTCGATAGTATTCGAGTGTTCGAAATTGATTCATGACATTGATACATTTGGTTTTTATCATCCGATTGTTATCAATATTGAAATAATATGAAGTAGAGTAGTTACTTATACTGAAATTGTTATTTGTAATTGATAGTATACAGGGTGTTTCCGAAATTGGAGCAGTAAATGAAATGGGGAGTAGAAAATGACAAAACAAAACGAAATGAAGGAATACATTTTTGTAAAAAAAGGGAGATACTGAATTTTAAAGTATTCAACAATTTTTTTGGTAATCACTGATCAGAGGTCGGTCTATATCCTGCGCAAATCGCGCTGAAACACTGAGACACGCTGTGGCCTGGATAATCAAACCAGTGCCTCCCAAACAAAGGTATAATTTTAATAAAAATTTCGAACATTTTTGCTTCAAAAACTGAAATTCTTGCCATTTATGGTTATAGTGCTGCAATTACTCCACCTGAGACGAAATATACACATTTCACATATATATGTATATACAGTATCGGAAACTTTTCACCTGGGGTGTAGACAGAAATCTACGCGAGCAACAAGGAAAGCAATGATATGATACTTCCACATAAATAAGAGAGACGCACCACTGCGCGCCTCTCCTATCACCTCGCCCGACCAATTAACAGCTCAGTCGATATCCCTTCCTCGGTTGAGTAGAGGAGAAATTGTAATGCTCTCTCAACATTATAGCAAGCTATTCTTCACGCTCTCATAAAACCACTATACCCCAGGTGAAAACTTTCCGATACTGTATACAGCAAGAGCCCGTGACTGCCAGACCTTCCTTATTTTATAAAAGCTGAAAGTTTTGGGATAGTCTGGTATATTCCCTCGATATAGTATTTTTCAAAAATAACGTAGAATAAATTCTCAGAAAACAAACTAATTTGGTGGCATATGCCTATGTATTTTTGAGTATAGATTGTTCCAATAGAAACGCATTTCACAGTGTTTTTAGAGAAATCATCACGTAAAAGTCCGATTTCATATAGGAGCAGTTATATTTCTTCGAATGAAACCTTTCTTCAGGCATATAAATATTCACTATTCAAGTTAAAAGCAAATGTGTGCCATATATCAACTCCGAAATGATTCTTATAGTTATCGGTTGTGGGTCTGAGGTCACATGTGCATTTCCTGTTCGAGGGGGTTGAATACCTAATGGTCCTTCCTGTCACGCATTACCTAAAAGATTAAGAAGGAGAAATGAAGGGTGTAGAGAGGTGTGTGAGAAAAAAATACTATTTGGGAAGCTGGTGCAGATATCTGTCATCTTAGAAGAAATATTTCGTATCTTAGAACGATTCTTGGAAATAGATTGCTTTCGCAATACATATTAGGATTCAAAAATAATTTGAGAGGAATAGAAGAATTATTCAAGGAATTCAAGGAATTTTTTACAAGTAGGATTGTCATTTAAAAGTACAGCATGTGATTTTCTCTCCTGAAATTGAAAGAATATCAATAAAAAATTAATTTGTTTTATACGTCCGAATTGGTAATGGTAACTGCTCTGTGGATTGTTATCTCTTAATTCATAATATGCTTCATTCATTTTAAGATAAATAACCACAACCGTATTGCGTACTACCTGCGTACGGGACGGTTATTTTTGTTAAATCAATGTCTCTGATGTATGGACTCCGGCAACACTGTCCTATCTCGCAATATTGCCATCTCAATATGAATCCATCTAGTTTGAAACAGTTCTGTCCATGTTCTGTCAAAGTTTTTCGATATTTTGAACTTGAAGTTGCATTTGAAAAAAATGTCTAAATTAAAATAAAAATAACTTTGTTCCTTAATTTTTTTTGAAAATCAAACAATCCTATTTTGGGTTATAATTTTTTTTGATGAGTAGCAAAAGTCACGTATAACCCCATCCGAGTTGTCCATTTTTATATTTTTCTGTTCGTATGTCGTTCTATTGTGCTGTCATTCTGTCTTTCAGTCTGTTTTTCCAGTTCAAAATTTGCAATCCATTCTTCAAGTAGTTGCTAACATCTGATTGAGCTGCAATTTTGCACTCGTACTGAGGACCGATAACAATACAAAAAATAAAAAAAATCCTACTCTATCTTCAGAAAGCTAGATAGAGAACAGAGAACGTCTAGACATTCGGAAAACATCCGACGGTTCCAGAAACTGAAAATTACGGCGAAAAAAATAATGTTGGTTGGGGGTATCGGACATCCCTTCCTCTCGAAAAAAATAGCGAAATCTCGCGATAAGAAAGTAGAAAAAAAAACATAAAAATTGCGAAAAACATGGGACTATCGAATGATTTCATTTAAAATATTTATACCACGCTATTCCCTCCTTCACGTAAAATAATTGCGCAAACTCGCTAGAAAACTGGCAAAAATCCGTTAAAGTAGTTAAAAACATGGTATCAGCAAATAATTTAACTTAAAAGAATTATACCCCCTATCCACCTAAAAACAAGAAAAATGCGAAAACTTACGAAAATAAATGCGGAAAAATACGTCTTGAGATTAAAAAACATGGGATCACTGATTAATGTGATTTAAAACAATTTCACCCCACTGTCCCTAGGAATTTTGAAACAATTCTCACGATTTCGGACGTCAAAAATCACAGCAAAAATAATTTGATCGAAGATTCGATGCGAATATTCACAAAAATCAAATCGGAAAAATCCGTTAAAATAGTGAAAAACATGGAACTAGATAATGATTCAATTCAACAAAATGTTATACCCTTTCTCGAAAAAAATTGCGAATACTCGCAAAACGAAAATCGGAAATCTGTAAATAGAAAAAGTAATACAGTAAAAGTTGGTTATAAAAGTAATAACAACAATAATAATATAGCATGAGAAGATCGAACTTAGTTGTTGAGGTGAGCCTTGACATGTTTTTTGAAGGAACTGACAGAGGACGATAGCTTCAGCTTGAAAGAAAGATGATCAAATGTTCTAATAGCGTTGTAGAAAAATGATCTTTGGAATATTGCAGTTTTGTGTGTGGGTTCAGTGTACAGACAGGAAGTCCGAGTTGAGCGATCGTTAATATCCGACCCATTCACTAGCTTTGTGAATACGTCCCTTGGGATTTTACTGTCGTGATTTTGTATATCAAACAAGACAAGTGGAGTTTGTATCTCTTATTCAATTTTAGCCATTTGGATTGCACATATGAATTGCTGATGTGGTCATACTTTTTTAGGTTGTAGCTAAATCTATTCATTATTATATGGATCACGAAGATTAATTTACATACGATTCTCTCGTGTAGAAAGCGCTGAAATTATTTTTTAAACATGCACTAATTTTTGTTTGCATCTTTCTGGCATGTTCTTGAATACCTTTTTATTTTTACATGTTCAGTTAATAATTTCGGAGCTTTCTACATGAGAGAAGAGTATACTTTTAATTTTTCGTGAGCATTTCAGTTTAAACTGACAGAAAAACCAATGATTGAATGAACTCGGTTGTGCCTCATTCAATAAACACGCGAGTACAAAATGCTCTTTAAAAAAGTGTCTCCTACAAAGTTTTTTCTACGACAGTGTGACAGTGAACAGTGCGTAAACACATAGTTACGCACCGTTGTAGAAAAATTGTATTTGTTTATCATTCCAATACATACAAACAAGGCTCTGCTGGGATTCTTTTAGAAAAGTAACAATAATGCATGAAGGACTTGGTTCAAGTAAAAATTATTACAGTGAAAGTAAAAGTTCAAGTTGAAGTAACTTGCATGAACTCTCCTTCACTTCCATTCAATTCGTTGTATATTTTTTCGTTCTTGAGTTTGAAATCTAGAACCATAATATTCGTTATTCATTCTTGTTTCTGTTTCAAGAAAAACAAAATATTCATTCCTCTCGGCAGGCAAACAAGTAAAAGTTAAACATCCAATTAGCGGGGGAATAATCAAACAGTTTGCTCATAAAAAGCATTTCCAAGTTATACGAAGTAACTGCGATTCAGAATGTACCAGACAAAGCCGACCTCGCCATGAGTCCCCCCGCACCTCTTCCAGCGACACAGGGGTTGTTGCTGATTTGAATGAAATTTGTATAAAAATGTTATAATTCTGGAAATTAAGGGTTTATTATGATTTCATAGGTGCAGCTGTCACTAGCTCTCTCTTTTGTGCGATATTTGCGTTTTGGTCGGTTTTTGTGTCGTTTGATGAACTTTAGTGGAAGTAACCATTGGCGTATTAGCAGTTTGATAAAGGGACACGTGTTACATTTTACTTTGTTATTCATACTGTATATGATTTTTGCAGCCGAATGTTTGGCGTTTTACTAAAGAAGACCATTTGCACTCCACTGTTTGGAACCTTTTGGTGTAGTTATGAATATACTGGAGTTTTCTAGCAGTAATTGTGTGAATCGAATTTCAGAGAATATTCCAAAAGATCATTGAAATTGCACAAGTGAAGTACAGCTTGGCAAATCTAGCCAGGAATATGGAATCGGCACGCCTATCGGTGCACGGTAGCAGTAGTATACATTCTGACTGAATGTACAATTTATACTACCATCTTTATCATCTGAATACTTTCTCATTCTAATTCGCGCATCTCATACATTTATCGATATTCCTTGCTAGAATTGCCAAACTGTTAGATAATATGGTTGATTGAAAGAGGAAGAAGCATTGGTTAAGTTACACCAGGTTGAAAGCAAAGTTATTACCATCATTTTTCTCTTAGAAATATTTAAGTCAGGCCCGTAAACCGGAGCTCCAATATGAAGTGAGTGTTTACTGGAGATTTGGAATCATATGCTCTCCACAGAAAAAAATTGGTACCTGAATACAATGAAAAAGTTCAGTGACTCAATGAATATTTTCATCAATATTGGTCCAATGAACGCAATCAATATGTCAATGTACCACTGGTTATCCATACTATGAATACGGATCTTAATAATATCAATGAATGCTTTCATTGATATCATGATCAAGTACATTAAATAGGTTCGTTATGGTAATGAATTCCATTCTTCAAACGAATAAAGAGTGATCACCCAAGCAATGAATTGTATTCGTTCAACTGATGAAAGTGTATTCATCAGATTAATTATTATTCGAATAAATGTTGTATGATTGATATAATGATTCAGATTATTTCGACGATGGATATTTTTCATCAATCCAATGAACGGTGATTATTAAATATCGGTTATTCCTTGATTCAATAATTGATATACATTAAATCTATGTTTCAGTTTATTCTCGTGATGCTTTCACACATTGAACTAATTATTTTGTTAATCATTTGAATAAGTGGTATTTATTCAATCATTGCATATCATTCGTAAATGCAATGAAGGCCTCCTACTGATATCTTTTATTTCTGCTGGCTCCTTTCGGAGCTCTTCGGATGTCTCTGTAGTCTGTGCTACCTGAGAAGATGCTTCAACGATCGCTTCTGTCTGCTTAAGTTAACTGGCTCTGTGCAAACAACGAAGTCGTGCGGAGTGGTCCCTCTAGTGGAGGCGCTGTGTACTACCAGCTAAAGCTAACTTGCCAGCAACGAAGATTTCTATGCGAGGATTCGGTTGAACAGATGCCGCCAAAATTTATGAGTATATTTAAACACGAGATGGCTTGGTTCGACATAAGGCTTATTATTATATTCATGAACATATTAATTACGGAGTTATAGAATGGAAGGAAAATGTTGCTTCTATCTGCCTAACAAAACTGGGAGTTAGTAACTTCTTTACACCTTCTATGATCTTTCCATAGCCCCAATAAAACCTGTGTGTGTAGATCTGAAAATAGATTATCACTGATTTCGATAAACTTAGATTCATTGTAACAATAAAATCATCTCCATTAATTACGTTCATTGATATGATGAACAATTTCAAATGGATTCAGTGTACCCCTTTCATTACCTCAATGAACTTTTCCATAGCAGCAACGAAACCTGTTCATAAATGTAAAAAAAGATCATCTTTGATCTCAATGAACTTGAATCATTGTCACGATGAAAAATGTATTGTGCCAATGAACGGAAAGGTAATAAACGGTATTCATTGATATAATGTACCACATTTTATTCATAAAATAGTATACATTGTTTCAATGTACTTCTTTCTTCATTTCAATAATCTTTTTCATAGACGCAACGAAATATGTTCATAGGTCTGAAAATAGATCATCATTGATCTCGATAAACTTGAATTCATTGTAACAATAAAAACATACATATTTCAGTGAATAGTTATTCGTTTACTCAATGAAAAATGTATTGTGCCAATAAACGAAGAGTTATTCATAATATAATATAATTTAATTGTACCATATTTTGGGACCACGAATTATGTCCATTGATATGATGAACAATTTCGAATTGTTTCAGTGTACCCCTTTCCTCACCTCAATGAACCTTTCCATAGCAGCAACTTTGATCTCAATGAACATGAATTCATTGTATCAATAAATACCTTCGTACATCAGTCAATGGTTAATCATTATCACGATGAAAAGTTAATTGTGCCAATGAACGGAAAGGTTAAAAACGGTATTTATTGATATTATGTACCACATTTTTTTCATGAAATAATATTCATTGTTCCAATGTACTTTTTTCTTCATTTCAATAATCTTTTTCAAAGCCGTAACAAAATATGTTCATAGGTCTGAAATTAGATCATCATTGATGACATTGATCTCAGTGTACCCCTTTCCTCACCTCAATAAACTTTTCCGCAGGAGCAACGAAAACTGTTCATAAATGGAAGAAACGATCATCTTTGATCTCAATAAACTTGAATTCGTTGTACCTATCAATAAATACCTACAAAAGTGAATAATTATTCATTGCCACGATGAAAAATGTATTTTGCCAATGAACGGATAGGTAAAAAACGGCATTTATTGATATAACGTACCACATTTTTTTCAGTGTCGGACAGACTAGCATTATACAAAGAAAATTCTAAACAACTTGTTTTGGCCCTGGTTAGTTTTCGGGTTTTGCGATGTGCCTCAAACTGAAACGTCACGAAGAGTACTTTGACCACGTCACTGAAGATGGCTGCCAGAGTTATAGTCGAAACGTTTGGAGATTTTAACCAAAGAAGACCACGACAACACCCGTGGACCAATCAGAACACTGTTTTTCTTCTATTTCAACACATTGGCAGAAAGTAAGACCTTAGCAGTCAAATTTTAATTACGACTGTTGTGAAGGACGGCTAGAGCCGTCACCTTTATTTTTTTTGCGAAATAACAAAGGATTGTAAAAAAATTATATATTTCACATGTGGAAATATTGGGCTCAGAAAAATATCATAATCACAAAAAATTTAATTAAATTGATAATAATCCAGTAATTTGCAAATTTCGTATAGTACAGCCGTACGATCGCCGAATTACCTCTGCCTAACACCCAACTGGCAAAGATTTTTCACAAAAAAATACTTTACAATGCTTTTTGTAATAACTAGCAAATATTAATCAAAGCAGGTGACCATCTGTATACTAGTTTCACGGCTATCATTGGAGATACCACCACTCCGTCTGCAAGAAATTATGAATATGGCAGCTCTTGGAGTTATAAAAAGTGTTTTTGATCGAAGAGTTTCCGATTTGGTGAGTATTATACAAATAGAATTATACGGGGTGAATTACGATCAATTACAGAAAATCAGATCTCCTCACCAATAGAAGAGGAAAGCTAAGATAAATGTGGACCAAAAAAATTACCGTTTGCATGTATGTGTAGCATTTTATTTAAGGTAATGTCGTTTTCTGATCGATCTCCTCCTTAAGAGTAGTGATAATGAACTTGAAAATAATGAGTGTTTGGATGTTCAACGGTATCAGAACATGGAGAATTTCGCGATGACCATAAAGTTTCGAAAGTTCCAACTTTCATGCCTAATTGTGAACATTAAAGTCATAGTGACAGTGATGGTAGAAATATCATAGGTAGTGAAGAAAATGTGAATTATGTGGAAGCTGAAGGTGATTATAACGACAATTTCCCTCATATAATATAAGCCAATCATTTTTTGAATTAAAACCAATGAGAAAAGGACTTATCGAAAACAATGTCTCCAGCCCGTGGTATTTTCAAATCGGTTTCGCCTCTTCCTTATTTATACGTTTCCATAGTTACAACAATCACTGTAAATTTAGAAACGTCAGTTGGGCGTTTCAGCTAGTCTCAACAATATTAATTGAACAAAACGAACCGTTTTGGCAACGCAGATTTTGTTGAAATAGAGACAGGAATTATCAATATTGTGCCACAGAATACTCGGAAGTCCAGAAAGTATGTCTAGAAAGAGTTCATGACTTTTGCGAATACCAAAATATCCACTTTAATGCAATCACATCGAACGAAGATTTAGCTGATTTAGCTATAGGATATTTACGTTTAGAAGAGAATGACGTCACAAGATGACAGGTTATGGCATTGCCAACATGTGCACTATTTCGAATTTTCAAATTTTTTTGAACTGTACTATTTGTTGAGACTGATTTGACAATGCTTTAGGTATATTGAATATAAGCAGGTCTTATTACTACTATTAAACTAGTCAATACCCCTAAGTATACTGATTCTATGAATCAACCTCTGACAACTTTCCTATACCTATCATAGGTATACTGTTCATCACCAGTAATATAGCAGTTCACTTGCCATTAGCTAGTTATTCATTTGTTGTTAGTAACTGATTCACTTGTCATTAGCTACTTACTCACTCGTCACTAGCATGTTATTCACTTGTCACTAGCGAGTTATTCACTTGTCATAAGCGAGTTATTCGCTTGACATAAGCTAGTTATTCGCTTGCCGTCAACGAATTATTCACTTGTCTCTAGCGAGATAAACACTTGTCACTAGAGAGATATACACTTGTCACTGGCGAGCAATTGACTTGTCACCAGCGATCTATTCACTTGTAATAAGCTAGTTATTCACTTGTCATAAGCGAGTTATTCACTTGTCACTAGCGAGTTATTCACTTGTCACTAGCGAGATATACACTTGTCACTAGCGAGCTATTGCCTTGACACTAGCGATCTTTTCACTTGTAATAAGCTAGTTATTCACTTGTCATAAGGGAGTTATTCACTTGTCATAAGGGACCTATTCACTTGACACTAGCGATCTATTCACTTGTCATAAACGAGTAATAAAACCATCAACACAAAATTTCAAGAATGAGTTTTCATTTTCATGGACACCTTTTCTTATTTTTCAAGGTCAGAAATAAAAAAATCATTAGTAAACAGAACGTTCGAATGCGTCCATACCTAAAGAAGTTATAAGGGAATGAAATAAAGTCTCAAAATATCACTGTTGGGAATTTCATCGAAATCTGTAAATAAATAAAAATATAAGATAAGTAAATTTGAAAAATATGTGTAATGACTTTTAGGTTAATTTTAATTAATATTTTTATTTATCAAAAGATCTGAATAAAATTCTGATCAGTGATATTTCGCGACTTCCTGAATCAGTGGTGTCAGAATGTCGATGAAAATTCTGAAATTGATGAGTTGAGTAAATGACAAATTTTTCTAAATTCATTCCCTTACAACGTTTTTATTGATTGACCCCTTTCCAATTTTTTTTTTATATGAACCATTTGAAAATGTCGTAAATCCAGTAGTGTGTAGTTAGATTTTATGACCTTGAAAAATAAGAATAGCTGGCCCTGAAAATGAACACTCATTCATAAAATTTGGTGCTCAAGTGGACTTTTTGAATGTCTCTAAGGAAATCAAAATCATACCAAAAGTTGAAAAATTTATGTTTATAAGGGTGCTTCTATTTTAAATGTATAAAATAATTATGTACAATTTTCCATTTTCATTCTATGCATTTTTATCGTTTTTTCAAATGTAATTACCAAAGTCACAGTTGTCAGACTGACAGTTTTCGAATTTTTTCGATTTGGCAACGTTTGAAATTTTAGTATCAGTTGAGCAACTACAAAATGAAATTTGACTAGTTTCATTGCTATTGAACGCATTTCATTGTGAATTTTTACGTTGTTATGTCGGATATACAAAATTACCAAAAATTACGTCATTCTCTTCTTAACGTGAATATCAACAATACTCAAATATTGGGCATTCAATATGCTAAAAAAAATATTTAAGATGGCGCTCAGCTGCCATTTCGCAACTTTTAGCTGTGATTTTTTTATGAAAAAGTAGGTTTTTGTTTCCTATTTAAGCCTTCCAAATTTCGTTGCGATATACCAGGTCGCTCAAAAATTAGTAAGGGGGAACGGACTTTAGACGGGCACTGTATATTTTCTCTAGCCCCATAATGTAAAAGCACCCCAAAAAGTTTGTGATGAATATAGCATTATTGAAGACTTCCCAAACAATCTTTAAATTGATGGTTTTATTCAAATATTTCTGAATTATTAACGTTACTTGTGCCATATTGTTAGTCAAACATAATTTTAAATTTATAGAAAAATGTGTACCCTCAAATTCAACAAAACATTTTTATATTTATAAGATGATGAGAATTTGTGAAATGGGTATGCATAAAATTAATTTTGTCAACAATTCTGTCTGAATTTTCACTTTTTGAAGAATTCCATGTAATGGAGGAAAAATAGTTACTTAGGTTAGCTAAATACTCCGCATTGAATATCCTGGAAATTTCTTCAGATTCAACGTTTTGTGACTGCGTTCATTTCTTTGTCACCATTTGGCTTCTGTTACGTTCAGTTTTTTAATATAATGATCAATATATAAGTAAAATGAAAGACAACCCTCCAGACACGTTTTGCTATAATTTCAGGATTAATAGAGTTTGTTTTTCATTCCATTATAAATTGGTTCAATTTTTATAGAAATTACCTCGATTAACCAAGAGAATTTTAATTTCAACCCTCATTGAAGTTCGTTCCCAGTTAAATGGGAAAGTAACTTTCCTTTACCCTTGAGATTGATTAGTGTATCCAAGATGGCTGAATTCAAATTAATTATTTATTGGTTTTTCTCCTCCACGTCTCCCCTACTTGGGGCTATAAATGACATTTTAATTTATTACCTCCATCAGTTTGATGATGTGAGTACGAACAGAGTTTAATAGGACCGAAAACGGGAATATTAGTAATGATACTTGCATTAGCATTAGACTGCTATGTTTAACTTGATGAATCCTCTACATTAGTTTCCAATGTCCGTTATCAGTATATTTTGTATATCAGCAATCAGCACATATCTCTATGTTTTGGCACCACTGCACAATTTTATGAACAAATCTCGAATAATTACTCCGTGGATATATTTGAAGTATTTGATTGATGGGTTTTAATTAATCAGTTACCAAATTGTTTGAGAAATTTGCATAACAAAATCTAGTATAAGTTAGAAACATTTTTACATTCGATCATGGATATACATATGACTAGCTGACCCGACTGACGTTCTTCTATAGTATCCTCTGCAATGTGGAATATTTCACAAGTATTTGTTTGATCTTATTCAATACCCGTCGCAGTATTAGCCAGGGAAGTGATTGCTTTCAGACATGTATTTGCCATAAAAATTATTGTAGGTGGATAGGAGTAAAATAGGGTGAAACCTCGGTTTGCAACGACTATAGTTATTTGAATACTGGATGACTTGGAACCATGCTATTTTGTTCCAAAATTTAAATCACAATTTTACATAGTCAGAATTTCATGACAACCAAATGATGAAATGAAATATAGAGTAAATAGAGTAAGAGCCCAGGGCCCCCAGACATACTTTATTTTCTGAAAGACAAAATGTGAAGCCTCAAGTAGTAGTCATATGTACATTATATATATATATATATATATATAAGTTAGGAGAGAGGAAGTCTTTGCTGACCAGTTAAGATAAAGCTAGGAAAACTTGTTGGGTACGCAGCATGCAGGAAGTATACTCTTATAACACTTGTTCCAATATTTCGACAACGTTTATTGTCATCCTCAGGGAAAGCTACAATATTATTAAAATACAATGAAACAATGACTAACAGTGGATTCCAAAACTACTTACAGTGTCGGTGAGGTTATGTGCATAGATATTATAAAATAGACGTTAACAATTGCAATGTACATATTAAAACAATTTGTGAGAGTCCTTAAAGGTCATCATCAACAATTATTGAACTTTTATAGTTAAAAAACATTTATTATAATAAAATTGATATGAGGAATATGAGGAAATAATTTTTCAATTTTATTATAATAAATGTTTTTTAACTATAAAAGTTCAATAATTGTTGATGATGACCTTTAAGGACTCTCACAAATTGTTTTAATATGTACATTGCAATTGTTAACGTCTATTTTATAATATCTATGCACATAACCTCACCGACACTGTAAGTAGTTTTGGAATCCACTGTTAGTCATTGTTTCATTGTATTTTAATAATATTGTAGCTTTCCCTGAGGATGACAATAAACGTTGTCGAAATATTGGAACAAGTGTTATAAGAGTATACTTCCTGCATGCTGCGTACCCAACAAGTTTTCCTAGCTTATATATATATATATATATATATATAAACTTATATATATATATATATATATATATATATATATATATATATATATATATATATAATAGTCCCTCATAAACACTCGTAGAGTGTACCCAAAGGCATAGCCTGTGCGGGTAGAAGACGGCTATTATTATTATTTGCCGTGGCGCTCCGGGGCACTTTTCAGCTGCAGGAAAACCTAGAAAACCTACAGCACCACCTCGGGTGACCGGCGTGCACTCCAAGCTACCACTAGACGAGCTTGGCATCTAGACAACACACAATACACTTGCTTTCAACAAGGAATGTGGTCGTCTATCGATTTCGATATTGCGTACTTGACAAAAAATCCCTCGTACATACATCGGCCTCGAACCGACTACCTCTATACTGAAGTTCTGAACGGCCTGCCCCTTAGACCGCCAGACCACCGACCACCATATATATATATTTCATAAAATATTATTGAACACTGCCAGACACTTTCCGCCGGCCATAACTTCTGCTAGACGCTTTAAATCTTCCAAAAAATAATTTAACTTAACCTATATTCTGACGCGTGAATTTCATATATGTTACTTGGGAGGGGACTATTCTAAACATTCATTTCTTCAGCTAGAAAAATAGTAAGGCCCAAACATCCCCCAGGAAAAGTTTCCGATGATTTCCCGTTTTTCGTTTTTTTTTTAATTAATACTTTCCTCGATAGGGGTTCGGCAATTGATTCGATCTCTTTTATATTTCCTCGACATATACTTCGATATATGTCCTACAGAGGTCCGTAGTATCCGTAGAATATAAGTTGAGTTAAATTATTTTTTGGAAGGTTTAAAGCGTCTAGCGGAAGTTATGGCCGGCGGAGGTGTTCAATATTATTTTGAAAAAGTATTTTAAGCATATTTAGTAACTGCTAAAGTTTGTCTTGCAAAGATTTTCTCTATATGTTGAAGATTGGAGATATCGAACATAATATAAGTACCAAATTAATACAAGATAGATGAAGATTTTGAAATTTAGAAACAATGACCAAGAAAGCCATTCAAATTTTATATTACCTACTTGTCAAAAATCACAAAATCACACCTTATAGAGAATACTTTCAAGTTAGGAAACTTAACACTACTTATAACTATCCCAATAAAGGTTTACTTATGAGATCAAAATGAAAATGAAAACTCAAATTTTTTATTTGGTGCATGGTGTGTGTTACTTAGACAGATACATTCCTCTTGGACGATAGTATTGCAGCATTCATACTCATTATAATGAATCATTTTCAATGCGTTACAAATAATTAAATTTTACTGTGGTATTAGGCCAATCTGATATTCATGATTTCGCTCCCAATTTAAAGAAAACCTCCTAAACTCCCCTCTTGAAAGCTAGTGAAAGTTGTAATAATTGATGGGTTATTTTCGCACCCATTGTGGATTCCACAATACCGAGAAAAATTTCAAATATTGTTTTTAACCATTTTGCCTCAACCAACTATTTGACATTACATGTACTCATAATAATGATAGACAACCATTTTTACGGATGTTTAGCAAATGTATTTTCTGTTTGTTATTTTTAGGATATTGTAAATTATTCAGACTTCCTTTTTTGTTAAAATCAGTAAAGAGCTAATATAAAGTGACAACACAAGGTTGGGATTTATGACACCAGACAACAGAATTGTGCAATTTTATTTGCATAACGTTTACTAAATATTGTAAACTTTCACTATTTATGGCAGAATATTAACCTTATTTTTATTTCGAGATTATGAAGGCAAAAAGGCACCGCTTCAGTTTCATGGTTGTCTGAATTTAAATGAGCATAGTTTGAGGTGATTTTTTTCATTTTGAAATACCAGGGGAAGACAAAAAATGTGTTCAAACTAATCTCTCATTTACTTTTTTCCTTCGAAGAAAAATATTCAGAACTCAAAATAATCAATAAGCAAACTCTGAAGCAACATAAATTTGGAAAATTCAATAAGCAGTAAAGGTGGCTCTGAAAACATTTCTAGCCGTTGTTATTCTAGGTTTTATTCTGATGTTCACATTTTGTGTAGGAATAGGACATAACAAAAGATAAACATAACAAAGGACATTTTCTATGTAGACTGCTTTCGGCTAATTTTGCTTCAATTTTGACATATTGAGCTTGGCATCCTAATTACGTAGTCGAATTTACAGATCGATTTTATGACCAGATTTTGTGATACAGGGTGTCAAAAATTCGATTTTTGCTATTGTGGGTATTATACATCTATTTGAATCTCTCTAATTCGAAATTGAACTTTCTAAAAAATCAAACACATTTTAGTTAATGACAAATATACAGGGTGTTTCCGAAATTGGAGTAATTAAGAAAATGGAACATAATGTAACAATAAATGGCAAGAATTTTCGTTTTTGAAGCAAGCAGAAATTCTCGAAATGTTTATGAAATTTTATGAAATCGCTTTCAGGTACCTTTGTTTGGCAGGCACTGGTTTGATTCTCCAGGCCACAGCGTGTCTGCCCGCTGACAGTGTTTCAGCGCAGTTTGCGCGGGATGTAGACCTCTGATCAGTGAACAGATTATTTCGATGAAAATTGACGAATAAATACCTATCAGATAAAATGAAAATAGATCCTATTTTTCTTATGAACACCTGTGCGTATGGGAACGAAATGAAAAAACGCATCATGAATATTTTATTTACTTGCATAGGTATTTTCAAATTCTAAGTAGTTAGTAACAAAATGAATGATTGATGGAATTGAGTTTAGAATCTCCATACAGTGAAAGCAATCCAGCGATAGATTTTGAATTGCGCGTTCGATCATATTGAGTGCCATATCACAGGATATATTACGGACTATAATCCGTTGTCCGACAAGTGCGCAGCACGTTTTCAGGTCTACTTCTGCATTATTCCTATTACTAGCATCAGAATATCACCAGTGAATATATTCCCTGTACGAAGGTAAATCTCACAAGTGTTTTTATAATATGAAAAATGGCTTCCAGCGGTCAACCCCCAATTACACCCATGGAAATTTAAACCAACCAGAATGATACTCATGATGAATTACTTATACCATGTTCGAAATATAATTATTACCACAGTAGAGCATTTTTTACTATAGCTATTGTCAAGAACTTTCACAAATTCACTCTAAAATTCTTTATTCGACACTCTAAACAGAATACACCAATTTATACAGTGCAGCTTTTAATAGCCCCCCCCCTGTTAACTTTTGAACGGTTCAACGTAGAAAAATGAAAGAAAAACCGTTTCGAGAGTTTCACCAATACTACTTTTTGAAATGAAAAAAATGGTGATTGCCCGACAGGGGGGTGTCAAGTGGCACATCGTCGAAAAAAAATTCCATTCTCTTTACAACCATCTAATTTTTTTTGAATTTCGTTAATATTTTTTTTGTAATTCAAATTCGAAATATCAAATATAAATGCGGATCTGAATACTACTCATACCGCGATAAATTTGAACGATTTGATGTGGAACAATGAAACCAAAAATTTTTTGAAAGGTGCCATACTACTTTTTGAGAGCAGAAACATTGCAATTACTCGACAGATGGCGCTGGGGGCACATTAACTTAAAAATTTCAAAACGCATAAAAATCGAAATTGGGAAAATATATAAACAAAATTCAAAAATATTTAGATGGTTGTAATTGAATTTTCTTTTCAACGATGTGCCACTTGTCCATGCCATTTAAAAAAATTGAGTTGATGACCCCCCCGCGCCCCCTATTGAGCAATCACCATATTTTTTATTTCAAAAATAAGTATTGGTAAATCCCTTGAAACGGTTTTTTTATTCATGTTTCTACGTCAAACCGTTCAAAAGTTAACAGGGAGGAGGGGTTATTAAAACAGTCAATGGACTATGAGTATTTATTTGTGTCAACTATTCAAATCTTCCACTACTTCTCTTCAGCGACACGCACGGCCTCTCATAGTTGGAAATAAAGCTTCTGGACGACTCTAGAATATCTACTTTTTCCCTAGGCGAACAGACTTAAGGCCCCACTCACGATCAAATACTGCAGTACGACAGAATCGTATGCGATTGTAGTACAATTTTGTTGGAAATCGGAAAGGAATATACACTATAAAATAAACTATCAAATCCTAGGTGGCACCAGCCGTTACTTGAATAATTTGATCTGAATATTCGTTATACTAGTGAATGAGGTATAACAAGTAGGTATTGATATTGAAACTATTTGAGTGGCTAGAAATTATATCCTAGTAATAGTTGAGGATAATTCTTAGTAATTATACAGGATGTTGCAAAATTCAATTCAAATATTTTAGAGGCATATTTATTTGATCAAAATATGACTTTTTTTCCCCATAAACATACAAAAAAAACACAAAATTTACAATAAACTGGAAATCAAAGTGCTGCTTTTCGATTCAAATGTTAGAAAGGAAGTCTGAGCCCACTAAATATTTTAGTTTTTTACTTCAATGGGAATATTATTCACCAGCGATTTTATCGAAAACGGTTGGCTGATTCAAAAAAATGTAAGAGGCATATTTATTATTATAAATTGTAAAAAAAGGTATTCACGAAATTCGAAAATATTTATATGGGTATATAGAGAATTTCTATCTATTTTAAACGATGTAACACTTGACCCCCCTGCCATTTGAAATTTTTGAGATGATATACCCTCTCTGATCACTCTATCGAGCAATCATCATGTCTTTGATTTCAAAAAGTGGTATCGGTGATACCCTACAAACGTTATTTTTTCATGCTTGTACGTCAAACCATTCAAAAGTTGTCATGGGGGGGGGACTATAAAAAGCCCTTCGGTATATTTCTTTCTATTAACATTGTCTTGCCATGCTGTGATTCAACACCCTTTGTGAGATGTGATCTTTTATTCGAATGGACGGACTCATGAGCTAAAACTCAGTTGCGGTGAGTTTCTTTCTAAGAAAGTTTAATTTCGAATTAGAGGACAAAAATCAAATCGATTAACATTTTATTCCTCTACCCTTACTAAGAAACATTATACACTCTTGTTTTATCTGGGATCAGCTTCAATGAGCTAAATCAGATAAATTTGGGTCAAAACGAATCAAATTTTTGTGGAATAGACATTTTTCGGAAGATTAATTATGTATTAGATGTAGTCATGCCCTCTATATAGATGCACAAGAGCTCATTCAATATCCTTAACCTGTAAATAAAAGTTAAATTATCAAATATTTGTAATTGAATTACCAATCGTTTTCTGGTATGATTTTATATATTCCATAGTTTTGGTATTTCATACGCGTAAATCCATTTCGATGAATACAACTGCAATCCAACTCACTAGTGCAGGAAAGCGATTTTTCCCGCACTAATGCAGGAAAGTGACACTTTCAAAACTAAAATACGTGTGGGGAAGTGGGTAAAAACGCACGGTCGTAGAAAAAACTTGTAACCGTCGAATGATTTGATTTGAAAAAAAATTATTCAAAAATCGAAAAAAATTGCGAAAATTCCAGAAAATAAAATCGGCAAAATCCGTAAAAATTGTGAAAAACATGGAACTATCGACTGATTTGATTCTTGGAAGAAATTGCGATGACTTAACTGAATAAAATGATCGAAAAAATCCGTCAAAATAGTGAAAAACATGGGATCATTGAATAATATAATTTAAAACGATTTTACTCCGCTGTTCCCCTAAAATCCAGAGAGAGAAAGTGAAGGAATTCTGAAATTTTTTTGGACGGTTTCGTACGTCAAAAATAACATAAAAAAATTTTGATTGGAGGATTCCCTCTCCCGTTCAAAACAAATTTCAATATCTGCAAAAAAAGTTATAGTGGCGAGCCACCTTCCGTGGACACCCGGAGTTGTTGTTATGTTATTTTTTATGAGTGCAGTTGTTCAAATATACGAAAAGTCTCATATTATGTCATAAATAAATTTCACACTTTTTCTCTCAGATTATTTCACGTATATCCATTGCAAGTGCCTGCATAATATTCAATTGAATGGAAACCCAATTATTTCCAGTAACGACAGACAAACTCGAACAGAAAGTGAAGAATGAATTGTAGCACTCTGAAACTCGGCACATGACATCTCGACATCATGTATTATTAGAAAAAAAATTGTTTACCAAAAAATCAGGGATATATATTTTTCATAAAAAAAATATATTTTTTTTGTTGTTGTTATTTCAGGAAATATAAGATTTATCAAAAAACGATTTCGATAGGTTGAGAGATATTTCAATTCTCCACAAGAATGAATTCCAGTAATAACTTATGAAATACGCTCGTTTTCTCAGAAAACATGGTTTAACGCCGACATCACATTTCATGCTCGCTCTAACCCGCCACTGCAAGTTCAGGCAGGGCCAAAAATTAGATTTGTCATAACTTTGCTAAAAATTATACTAGAAGGAAAAGAAAATGAATATCATTCCTGAAGACTTTTACTTCCTCATTCAAATATAAAAGGTGAGTATTTGAGTTTCTAAAATGAGTTTTGTCCCACTTCCTATAATCCTTCTAAGATATTTACGGATGATCCGAGAGTCATGGATATGTCAGTTGATATGATATAATTATACTGAAGTCTCACTTATACATGCAAAGAAAAAAGTGGGATTTAATCCATCAGCCTCAGTTTTCAACTCACCCATAATCCCGGCAATTTTTTCAGTAAATATTGAAAATAATCGCTCATACACATCCTACATAAAACGTTAAGTATATGATTTCAAGCTTGAGGTTTGCACTTCACAATAGTGTTATTAAATATATACAGGGTGAGCCAGGGTCATACCGCCAAACGTTCAGTATAGGTTTTTTGAGTGAAAATAAGATGTTTTCTTCATATAAGCATGTGTCCCAATTTTCTTCGTTTTCAATATACAAAAAATATGCTTTTTTTAAAATTCTAAGTACAATAAAATAAGCCGCAAATGAGTATGCCAAGTTTTATCAAAATCTGCCGAAAGATTTTTGAGTTATGAATAAAAAACTGATTTTTTTGAAAACTTTGACACCCTGTATATGAAGAAAACATCTTATTTTCACCTAAAAAACCGATACTGAACGTTAAACGGTTTAATCCTGGGTCACCCTGTATATACAGGATATGAATAAGCGATTATTTTCAACATTTAGTGAAGAGAATGCCGATTTTATGGGTAAGTTGAAAATGAGGCAGGAGTAAAACAAAGTTTCTTTTTTTGCATGTATAAGTGGGGCCTGTCACACTACTCCAAAATTGTTACATATATAGTCCAAAGAGGGTATGTGTTGCTGCTTCAGTATAATAATTCCATAGGAAATTGAAAAAACTTACAGTCTAACTCCACCAAAAATATTCTTTATTGTAGCTGTCATGCAGTCAGAAGACTGACATCACGTTGAAATCATGTAGTCAGAAGACTAACATTAAGAGGGAGGACATGTTTCGAAGGATTAATCCTTCATCTTCAGCAAATTATGAGTTAGTTACAAGTCGATCATATTATGGTGAAAAAAACCACAATCAATGGGAATTTTTTTTTTTTAAATACTTAAACTAAAAATTTTGGTCATAACCAAAGACCATGTGGTCCGCATCTGGAGCGGAGGCCTTCGAAATCCTTCGAAACATGTCCTGCCTCTTAATGTTAGTCTTCTGACTACATGATTTCAACGTGATGTCAGTCTTCTGACTGCATGACAGCTACAATAAAGAATATTTTTGGTGGAGTTAGACTGTAAGTTTTTTCAATTTCCTATTGAATCTCACCTACACTGTATGCAATGGATCGTCTCCGATGGATAATAATTCCATATTTACCAAATTATTCATGATTTTCGTATCATCCGCAAACATCTCCGTGAAGTGCGACAAAACACATTTTAGGTACTCAAATACTTCAGAAACGACATGAACTTTCTCTTTTCCTTCTCCGATCATTTTTAGCAGAGTTATGACCAATCAAATATTCGGCTCCGCCAGAACTTTCAGCGGCGGTAAGGTTGAACCTGAAATTTCATGTCGTTTTTTAATCACGTTTTCTGAGAAAACGAGCGCATTTCATAAGAAATTACTAGGAATAATTTTTGTGGAAAATTGAATTGTTTTTCATCCTGTTAAGTTGTTTTTCCGATAAATCATATACTTTCCAAGATTACAGCAAAAATCTATATATTTTTAAAAGAAAAAAAATGTTCCACCCCTGGAATTTTGGTAAACAATTTTTTTTCGTGTTTATCATGGTTCCAACTACTAGCATATATACCAAGTTTGGTGGTGCTACAATCGATTCTTGTATCAAAACCCAATCGTACTGGATTAATTCGAATTTTTATCGTAGCTTGCGTAGTTTTCGAGCCATTAGTTTTTACCTATAGGCCGCGCGCGAAGGAATTGAAAAGACCAATTTGCACGCAAATCCATAATGGGAATGTCAAAATCTTGACAATAATTTTTTCGTAAGCTATAGCTTTTACGGAAAACTTTCTTTCAGGAATTCATAAAGTTCTCTTTTTTGTAATGAATACTTTTTTGATACTTTCAACGGTTGGGGTTATAGGCGAAAACATGCTTTTTGACCAAAGGGGTCACCTCATGACGGATTTTTTTGTGTCACACACATGTATGGGACCTCTAACAGTGTATGAAGGAACAGTTTTATGTCAATTTGTTGGATTATAATGAATATTTCACTCCAGCGACTGAACTATAAGTTATTGTTTTCATAACTGCAACAACTGTCAAACAACTAAAACGATTATTTTCATTACTATTTTTATTTTCACAGATAAATGTTCTTCGACAAGAACTGATCTTCGGTTTAAGAACAATGATTGCAGTATACTGATCAATATCGCTGTGAATTGTTGGAACTAAACTTTTTCCTAATAAAGGTAAGTGGTCAACAAGCCTGTGCCGGTGAACACGACAAATCCTCTACCAACCCATTATAGCAGGGTGGACCCTTCAGAATTTTCTCTCAAAAACAGTTGCGAATGGACCCTGTGCGCTGTCCACCAATGTAATTTATTGCCAAAGCTGGACGCCGTCCACATAAAGGGTGCAAACTTGCAGCCGGCATCATAAAAAATCCCTTGTAACCAGCCATTTTCAAAAAAGCATTCATAATCTATTCAGTTGTCCGAACTAATGCAGTGGCCGGTTAGTATTATTTAGAGAAGTTTTTTTTTCGAATCCTTGAAAGAACCGAAAATGGGTCAAGATGTTCATGGTGGACTAAGGATTTGACCGTTGAAAATTTACATCGGTAGGGTAGATATTGGATATCTGAATAACAGTTTCAAGGGATATTCATTTCATCATCTACTGGGTGAATAAAGTAGGAAATTCTCAAAAATAAGCGTGCAGAACGAAATGTAGGGTAATTATCGACGAAGAAAGACAATTCACTTTCATTCTGTTGAATTCATTGATATTTCATTACATTTTTGAGAATGCGACTTCCTGAACAGTTTGGATACAACTGAAAATAATTTTGTTAAAATGTATGATATGTTAATTCACAAGAAAAATGTTTTATTGTTCAGCAGAAAAGTTCAGCATATGTACAGCTGTGTGCATAAAAAAGTCGTTCAGTAGTTAAAGGATATTGTGAGCCAGACTTGTCAATCTTGATTAAGTTATCGACTTTGACAAGTAGAGTCAAAATTCAAACTAATTTTGTCAGTACCGCGCTTTCAACATTTTTTCAGCTCAGTTAGTTAGTGCAATACAATGCAATTAGTCCAATGCCTTGTACAACTTTTTTATGCACACAACTGTACGATATTTACTGGGGATTGCTTTGGCAGAAGTAATTGCGTTATATCATTGTTATTTGTCATTATTTGATGACTTAACAACAACATTTACTACCAGTAGGTTTACAACTATGTACTCAATAGTTGAAATGTAAAGCATTTGAAGTCAATTTCCGGTTATAATTGCACAAGTGCATAAAAATTACCGATAATTTTACTATCTAAAAATTGCCCGAGTTTATTTTCATATTTTGTCTTAAGAGTCCGAGTTCAAACGACAAATTATAAAAATAACTGAGTGTAATTTTTAATGTAAAATTATCTGGTTATCTTTATGCATGAGTGTAATTCATTGGAATATTTCACGAATAAAGAAATATTGATTTATTTTCTGAGAAATGTGATAGTACCGACAAAGACCATGAATAGCATTGTACTAGACACGCTTTCAAACAAAATGCGACATTTTTTCACTTTTTGAAGTGTATCTGACATTTTTCAGTATTGTTTGTGGTGTCATGGCGGAGGGGGGTTTTCGCAGAGCAATTATGACTCCGCAGTGCCAATTACCTCTTAGTACAATAACCACAGACAAATGTAAGCCACAAGTGAAGAATGAATCGTAGCACTTTGAAACTTGGCACATGACTTCTTGACATTATATATGGTTAGAAAAATAATTAAATTTTTTTTGCTGTTGTTTCGG
The DNA here is from genome assembly GCA_958298965.1 of Chrysolina haemoptera. NCBI lineage: Eukaryota > Metazoa > Arthropoda > Insecta > Coleoptera > Chrysomelidae > Chrysolina > Chrysolina haemoptera. Next base: position 33,447,828 of record OY282585.1, on the reverse strand, counting down.
AAAATATAAGATTTATCAAGAAACAATTTCAACAAGATGAAAGATAATTCAATTCTCCACAAGAAATATTCCAAGTAAAGTAATTTCTCACAAAATTCACTCGTTTTCTCCGAAAACCTGATTGAATTCCGATTTAAAATTTCAGGCTCGCCTTAAACCACCACTGCAATTTCCGGCAGGGCCAAAAATTGGATTTGTCATAACTTTGCTAAAAATTATAGTAGAAGGAAAAGAAAAAGTGTGTATCGTTCCTGAAGACTTGTTCCTCATGTAAATATAACATATGAGTATCTGGGTTTTACTCCTGCCTCAGTTTTCAACTCACCTATAATCCCGGCAATTTCTTCAATAAATGTTGAAAATAATCTTCCATATACAACCTACATGAAAAATGAAGTATGCAGGATATGAATAAGTGATTATTTTCAACATTTACTGAAGGGAATGCCGGTTTTATGAGTGAGTTGAAAACGAGACAGGAGTAAAACAGAGTTTTTATTTTGGCATGTATAAGTAGGACCAGTCACACTACTTTGAACTTGTTGCATATAGTCCAAAGAGGGTGTGGGTTGCTGCTTCAGTATAATAATTCCATATTTACTAAATTATTTATGATTTTCGGATCATCCTCAAACATTTCCGTGAAGTGCGACAAAACACATTTTAGGTACACAAATACTCGCATGCGAAGGTAAAAGTCTTCAGAAACGATATGAACTTTTCCTTTTTTTCTCCGATCATTTTTAGCAGAGTTATGACTGATCAAATGTTCGGTTCCGCCAGAATTTTCAGCGGCAGATAAGGGTGAACCTGAAAGTTGATGTCGGCGTTCAATTACGTTTTCTGAGAAAACGAGCGCATTTCATAAGAAATTACTGGCAATAATTTTTGTGGAGAATTGAATTGTCTTTCACCTTGTTGAGTTGTTTTTTCGATGAATCATATACTTTCCAAGATTACAGCAAAAATCTATTTATTTACTTTTAAACGAAAAAAAAAAAAATATGTTCCACCCCTGGAATTTTGTTAAACAATTTTTTTTCGTGTTTAATGGTTCCAACTACTAGCACACCAAGTTTGGTGGTGCTACAATCGATCCTCGACTCAAAACCCAATCGTACCGGATTATCTGTAACTTTCAGATAATTGCATTCCTCTTATGAAAAATTTTAAATACGAGGGAAATATTCAAATGAGTATTGCTCCTTAGTACAGTCGGTGTAGGAATTTCCTATTTATTATATTATCAATCGATTTTATATATAGAAAATAATACTGAATTAATTTTCTCTATTTTCAACATTTTAGTGAAAAAATCACCATAATTTTTTCTGATTCTAGAGGAACATTACAGAAATGGATGTCGGATGTAATTCATTGTTCGTAGGGGAAAATGTTTCTCACTGATAGTTGGCTCAAATTTTCCACTTTGTCGGATAGTGTGGAGAGAAGGGGATTTTACTTTGTCGAAATTGTTCGTTTCATTAATTTGAAACTCTCCGGCACGGTTCTTGAACATTATATGAATTATGTTATACAAAATCACTTAGCTAAATTGAACGTTCTAATAAATTATTCTAAATCTATCCAATTCGACCCAGGTGTAGGGATATACACCAGTTTACCTTGACTGCAAATTCTTATATTTTTATGTTTTCCAGAATTTTCCGTTCGAGAAATTACTAATAGATAAATATGTTGGTCTCAAAGTTGATAATTACCTCAGAAAATTTACAGTTTTGCGGCCCAGTTGCGTCCCGAGCTGCAGCCCAGTTTCGCCCTGCGATCAGAAAATTTAAGATAAGGCCGAAGAATAGCCGAGGTGTCTCCTTCTGATCGTTTGTCTAACGTGGTATAAAAATCAACAATTGAACATTGAAACAAAACACTTGTTTAGGTGGTAATTTTTTAGTCTGATCTAACCAGAACGAACTAACCTTACGTAGAGACATGCAAGTGCGTGTAGTTTGTATAACGTGGTATAAAAATTAACAAATGCACATTGAAATAAAATACTTGTTTGAGTAGTAATTATTTAGACTGGTCTTACCAGAACGAACTAACCTTGCGTAGGTATTTGAGTACGTGGAAATTGAATACATACATTTTGAATAGGATTAGGTAAGATCATTCTCTACCTATTTCAGGTATACCTACGGCGGGTCGCAACTAGGCGGCCATAGGACGCAACTGGGCTATGAAATTTCATTTTCAGGACGCAACTAGGCCATTTTTCCGATCAGATGGTTACTTCATGGGCATAACTGTGTTTTCATTTATTTATCGAGTTATGAAGTTAACAAATTTAACAAAATTAGAGCGTATATTATTATTTGGAATAGATCCAACCAGATTTCAATTAGTTTGATTTATTTCTAGTTCTTCAAATAACTGTTCGAGCCCTAACGAAGGTCTCCGTAACAACCCTCGATTCCAGTAAAAAAAATGATTCACTCTGAGAATTCATATTTCTACTCGTGCTTAACAAACCCAACTGGAATAAATTTATTGCTATTTTTACCTCATATTACCATTTTTTGAATCCGAGTGTAAATTTGACCTCACAACCATCTGCTCGTTTTTTCGCATTGGTACCTATTATAAAAAATGCAGAGTGCCACAATTTGAATATTCAGAGGGGTTCTAAAAAACATTCGAGGATTTTTTAAATCGCGGCACGAGTCGATTCTGTTCTTTTGTCGCAGGGCCGGTAGCAAATTCTAACAAAAGAATTAATACAGTAGACGTCATGTTTGGTTTTTTAAGACCTGGTGGTTTTTCGAGTGGCACGCTTTTTGTATAGAAAAGATTATTGCGACCTTTGGAATATATTTTATATTTACCTACAGCGGTGAAATGAGGTTGAAGATCATGTTTAGAGATAAACACATGGTTGCATCCCTGCCCTAAACTGATGACAAGTTATTATGTTCCACAATAGAAAGAAATAAGCTAAGTTGGTGTGATTTTTTTTTTCAGGTTTGTTTGAATTGTCTTTAAAAGTAATATAATAGGACCATAATACCAACTTGAAGTATCTGTAATAGACAAATAAATTGTTTGTTTACAAATGCTGAAAAATTATTAGAAATAATATAAATATTAATTGAATTGAGTCATTCAATAATGACAAAAATATTATATAGGTGTTTATACTGGTCAAAAAAATGGCCAACAAAAATATCGGAGTCTGAATCAACAGTAGAAGAAGATTGCAACCTCTCCTTCAATAATATTTATTTTAGCTCTTATTAGTCTTGCGGATATCGCATTTCATATTTATAAAAAAATAACTATGGATGAAACTTCTTAGTATAACGTCCTAAATGCCTTAAATCAAGTATGTTCCTGTATGTCCCATTTTCATATTTTGTGAAAATTTTATTCACCAGAAAGTTAATATTTTGAAAAAATTATAAGTTTTTTCTGATAGCGGAGAAACGTTGAAATATAAAAATAGAATATCATGTTGGACATACATTTTCCGAGGAGTAATTATTTAGTCGATGTAACCAGAACGAACTAACCTTTCGAACAGTGGGTAATTTCACAAATATATTTGGTAAGGAGATTACCTATAGGATAATACGCCCGCCCCAAGTGTGATAGTTTGTTGGGATTGTTTTATAGGGAGGAACATAGGAACGCCAAAATATACAGGTTGTCCTGTTAAAAATTTTGAATCTTCTTCGGTCCTCGATTTGCGGATGGTCAGATTATGTGAGAATTTCAAGATGAAAAACACTATATTCGTTTCAGTACGAACGAGCAGGGTCCGAATCTGAAGTCGGACAAATTAAATTCGGATTATTATAAAAGAATTCCCAGTTTGAACATGAAAATTCCAACTTTGAACTCGGAATTTCCAACCTTACCTCGGAATTTTCAACTTTAAATTTTAAAGTGTTTGAAGTTAAAATTCCCAGTTTCAACTTGAAAATTCCGACTTTAAAATCGAAGGAAATTGAAGACAAAAGAACAAAATCCCGACTTCAATGTCAAAAAAATAAATTGCCGATATCAATGTTGGAATTTCCGAGTTTAAGTTGGAATTTCTGACTTCGAAGTTGGAATTTTGTTCTTTTGGCCTTTAACTCGGAAATTCCGTCTTCAAACTCAGAAATTCCAATTTGAAATTCGGAACTCAGAAGAAAATCCCGACTTTATGGCCGGAGTTTCAGAGTTTGAAGCCTGAAAAATAAAATTCCGACTTCAAAGTCGGAAATTCCGAGTTTCAAATCGAAAAAATCAATATACACTCTGTGGCCTTCAAACGCTTCCGTACTACTGCACGCCAAAAAATATTTTCAAAAAATATCTGCGCTACAATGGTGACGCTAAAAAAATATCCACATTTTATAGGTTCAAAAATGATTATGTGAAATATTCTATAATATTTTTAATGCACACTGAACCATACCATGCATCATTGTCCTTATAACTAACGTATTCAGTCATCGGGTAGGCAAGGGCGCTTACAGGTGGGGCGGGTAAGATGTAGCATTTGCTCCCCCTGCAATTGCTGCTTTGAATCTTTAGCCTGAACATTTTTTAACATAAACAATTATTTTGTCTCCTAAATTATTTTCTTTGGGAGCCCTTGCTGGTAGGTGAATCCGGCTTTTTGTTATTCACTCATATTACTCAATTTTTGTTCTCGGTTCATCAAGGGCCATTTTTTCATTTTCAGATTGTGGAAGGTGATAAACCCAAAAAATTATGTCAAGAACTGGATTTCCTCCACAAAATCAAACTTTTAATCAATATGGCCATTTACAATTCTGCTCGTGAGAGTATTTGGGTTGACACCCTCCTTCTGAATACAAACCGTATGTCATATATTTTTCTTCAAAATCAGTAGTCGACTTTTTCCTCAGTACGTAATTGATACCTGTATGAAAATATGAACGATATTTATTTGTACTCTTCCATTAAAATATTCAGCGATGAGTAGAACCACAATTGCCAGCCTGAACGATGAATAAAAGACGAGAAGAAGGAGTCATATATCTTCTGATTCCGTTAGGTTTATGTACAACAGAAAAATTAGTGGTTTCCGCTCAAATTTTGATTAAGATGTAAATTAAAACGTGCATGTTTTTTTAATGAAATCTACCTGGCAACGAGCGGTTTCTCGAATGGATCTTCCAAAGGGATGCATTTCACTACATTGGCCATTACATAAAAAAATTGTTTGTCCGCCGATAAGATCGACTCTGAACACACTTTAGCAATCAATATGGAGCACCTGTAGATCCGCTGTCTTTTGAGATACGGTTAGATACGACCAATTCGATCTGTTCTCTCGTTTTCGCAGGTGATGTTCATCTATTTTTCTGGTATATAGTGACGTCCAGAATGAAAACAAATAAAGTTTCCTTGATTGCTTGTGTTTTCGGTATCTCGAAATAATAAATTTGACACATTATTAGACAGAAGAGGATATTGGTACTATCGTTGGCTACGGTTATGTTTTGTAAATTTTATGAATTATTCATGTAAGCATCTGTTTTTTTTTAAACCACCACTAATTCGGTACATGAAGATAATAGTTTTGTTGCGTTATCATTATTTATCCGTCATTCGAAAGATTAAGTACTAATTGATTGGATTCATTATGATGTCCGGTTCTCGTATCTATACACTCCGTTTCTTTGACATCCAATAAGTGAAGCTCTTTTTTTGTACCCACTTATTGTGTGTAGGTACAAAGTTGTATCAACTATTATTTCATCCAACGGAGGCGATCCATTACATACAGTGGAAGTGAGATATAACTGGGTAGGTTAGGTTAGGTTAGGAGTTAAACTGAACCATTATTTTGTTAGTATTGATTGGAAATTTGGTTTTGTGGATAGACCGTTGGCCCATGACACTATATGATTATCGATTATCTATGAAGGTATACCTTTCAAGGGGCATGAAGATTGAGGTGGATTATCGGGAAAAATGTCGTTTGTTGGATCCGTACCCAGTCACTTCTCTCCCAATATATAAAGGGTAGAATCCTCACTTCATTTCAAGGCTGAAAAATAAACATATACCCTAAAATGAGTATAAACCGAGTTACAGGGTGTTGAAAGTGACACAAAAAAATTATATTTTTCAGAACTCCATAACGGCTTAACTTTTCTTAATGAAATTTGGTATGTCACTTAACACTTAACAGCATTCAGTTTCATATTTCAAGGCGAATCATGTGTTTGTAACTCTAAACTCCTATTGGTCCCTCTCCAACTTTCACGCCACTGGATTAATATCGATTTCGTCTTCTTTTTCTTAATCCCCAATATTTTCCATACAAAAAAGTAATAGGTTTCGTTTCACAAATATCAACGGTTTTCAAGATATTCGAAGTTGAATAAGTGGGTGCTTATGTGATACGGATACTCATTAGTGATTATTTTGTTAGTGGCTATGTAAGTTTTAAATATCGGGAAATTTTTGTGAACAAAATCCCTCGTAAATGCCAAGAATTTTCGAAATATTTGAATTTATAGTCATTGCAAGGTATGAAATATGTTGGTTATAATGTTATAAATAGTTACCTTCACATTCCTTTCAAAAATACCTAGTGAAGATTTTGATACGCACGCACTTATTCAACTTCAAATATCTCGAAAACCGTTGATATTTGTGAAACGAAACGTATTTCTTTTTTTTATAGGAAATATTGGGGATTAAGAAAAAGAAGACGAAATCGATATTAATCCAGTGGCGTGAAAGTTGGGGAGGGGCGAATAGGGGTACCCACCTGCCGTACGTCCCTGTTCAGAGTTACAAACACATGATTTGCCTTGAAATATGAAACTGGATTCTGTTAAGTGACAAACCAAATTTCATTGAGAGAAGTTGAGCCGGTATGGAGTAATTCTGGAAAATATATTTTTTTGTGTCACTTTCAACACCCTGTAACTCGTTTAATACTCATTTTAGGGTATATGTATATTTTTTTGTGAAACTTTCAGCCTTAAAATGAAGTGATAATTCTACCCTGGAGTTTGTCCCCTTTATTCTGGGACACCCTGAGAGTGACAAAAAAATTTATGTTTTCCAGAATAACTCCATAACTGCTCAACTTTTCTTTATGAAATTTGGTATGTCACTTGACACCATTCAGTTCCAAATTTCAATGCAAATCAAGTATTGATTTTGTCTTCTTTTCTTAATCTCATGCACAAAAAAGGATAATGTCGTTATCAAAAATATCAACGATTTTAAAGATATTTGAAATTGAATTAGTGCGTGCGTAAAAAATCTCCTGATTTTCAAGTATCTTGAAAACCGTTGATATTTTTGATAACGAAACCTTTCCCTTTTTTGTACAGGAAATATTGGGGATTAAAGAAAAGAAGACGAAATCGATATTAATTCAGTGGTGTGAAAGTTGGGTAAGGCGATTAGGGGTACCCACCTGCCACACGCCCCTGTTTGAAAATATAAACACATGTTTTGCATTGAAATTTGAAACTGGATGCTGTCAAGTGACTTACCAAATCTCATTAAGAAAAGTTGAGCCGTTATGGAGTTATTACGGAAAACATATATTTTTTTGTCACTTTCAACACCCTGTAACTCGGTTATTATTTATCTTACGGAATATGTTCATTGGAACTTATAGCCTTAAAATTAATTGAGGATTCTACCATCGGAGTATGTCCCTTTTACTCTGGGACACCATGTATATATGGATAGGGAGACGGGCGACCGGGTACGGACCCAACAAACCACTTTTTTCCCGATAATCCATCTTAATCTTCATGCCCCTTGAAGGGCATAACTTCGTAGATAATCGACAATCCTAGTGTCTTGGGCCAACGGTCTAGGAGGTGATTCGTTTGTTGATGGTTGCGAGATATCTCCTTTACATTTTGAAACCATTATTTGGAAATGGAAATCTATATAATGAAAATGAATCGGTAAATGGGTTGCTAAGCCGAAAACTCGAGAATGGCTGGACCAATTTAGCTATTTTTTGAGGAGTTTTACCCGCGACTTCGCCAAAAAATATATACGTATGGCGAATCAAAACTATCTATACACATACATCAATAGACACGATGATGAGCAGTGACGACAGTACAACTTACCCTGTGGAATGTTTCAGTTCAGGGAAGGTTCTTCAGAAAAAAAAATTGAAAAAATTGGCTGGAAAAACGTAAAAACCCTACTTTTTTAAAATATAGTAATATAAATTATTTTTATTGCATTTAGGGTTTAAGTGACTGGAATATACGAAAGAAAGTTCTGGAATGTACCCAGGAAGATTCTAGAAAGTTCGAGAAAACTGTGAAATCAACCATAACGCAGAGGCTCCGGAGAGTTCTAGAATGAACTAAAAATACACTCGAGTGAAATTTTCGCAAGTTAGATCACCAGGGAGAAGGGGGCATAAGAAGTTTCTGGAAATTTTTGAAGTATAGTTTGAACTCTAAAAAATAAAATTCCGACTTCAAAGTCAGAAATTCCGAATTTCAAGTCGGAAAAATTAATATGCACCCTGTGGCCTTTAAACGCTTCCGTACTCTATATTCCGTACTAAATATTTTCAAAAAAATATCTGCGCTGCAATGGTGACTCTAGAAAATATCCATATTTTAAAACATTTAAAACAAGGTCATTCGGTACATTTCTGGTATATCCATCGATCCTGAAAATTACACAATGCTCTGTCAATACTTAGGGGAGTTACAGGGTGTTTCCATGAGAATTGAGACACACTGTATATATGGAGTGCAGCCTCTTAACACATACTGACACTTTTACGTTCTGAAACCGAAAATAAGTAATTCGTCTGGCGGTGATGCTTTGCTTACTTGCTCGTTGATTTATCTGGAATACCGCAGAACAGTTGGCGTTATGTCTCTGTTATTTTTGTGTGAGATGCTCTTCTGAAATATCACCAATCGTTCCATTAGCATTTACATCGAGACCAACTCGTTGATCTCCGTCTTCACATCCCTTCGTTGTCACATTCGAAATATGCGAATCATTTTTTCCCAGGGCTCGTCCTTCTACCGAAGGGTAAAGCTTTTGGAAGTACCTGCCTGCAGAAATTCAAGAATGTCAATTTTTATCTACTCTGCTTCGGCTGGCACTTACTCTGATTTTCTCCTTTCGTGAAAAACTAGAGATATAAAAAAAACTTCATATGAATGAAATAATGGTATAAAATTCGAGCTCTGTGGTACTCCCGATGCTGACACAAATTTGAAAGAAGTGACCCCTCATATTCGACCAACAATTGCATCTTGATTATAAATATTTTTCAATAATTGTTGCATATTTGACGAGACACCAAATTTATCCAATTTGTCTAGTAGTCTTTAAAAATGGAGAATTTTGTCGAAGGCTTTGCAAAAATCTATGTATACCAAATCAAGTTGCTTTTTTTTTATCTGCAGAATTGAAAGTTGGTGGTTACAGTATGAATTAAGGTTGATACCGAGATACCATATATTATGAAGAACATGACTATGAATTTTGTCTGTAATAACTCAATTCGTAAGTCTTCAATCTTTTGAAATATTTAAGCACCATAAGAAAAACTAAATTACCCTGCTACCGTTAACTTTACTATAGTAATTTATCAAAATTCGCACACCAGCGTCGATGAGTAACGTGGATGGAAGGGCTGATAGAGTACAAGAGGGCCGTAAAATGATCATCATATGTGAGCACGTATGGCGGCGGAAAGAACCCCAAAGGACAATGGTGGACATCGGCTGGACACACCCCAATGTATTATAGGGTGCATACTGCACAATGAAATTATCTTGCAGTGTCCAGTGGTGAAGAAGAGAAGGACTAAAAAGGGTTTCTTAATGATTTTCGAAAATCTAAAAGTATAGCAAAAATGTAAAATGTCTTAGTTCATTCACTCATTTTTCCCATCATCATTACCTTGAACGTTAATGGCCAATTTTCATGAGCCCGACCTACAGAAGTGTTGAAATAAAATCACTCTTTACTCTGTGGAAAAAGGTGTCTTACACCCACCCTAATACCATATTTTTGTCACTCCATTGGAAATTTATCAGTTGATCGCATACATGATACTATTATTATAACTGTTGTAGATATTGGATTTCAGTCTTTATAAAATGCCCATTATATCGTAATACTCTTTTTGTAGCTGTCTTGAAATTGGGACATTTCCTGATTGGACAATAACTCTTTCACTTCAATATTTTTTACGTATTGAAAGGCTGTATGGTATATAACAAGTCAGACCAGAAACACCAAATAGGTAGTGTTCTACAATTCATCTTGTTTACCAGAGTGATTCCATAATAGTTGTTTCCTGATAGTACCTAATTTTGCCGCGAGCTCATCAAGAGACTGAGTTCCTCACAGGAAAAAAAAAAGACCAAGCAGCTTCTCAGCTAGATCAAATGGGGATAACACACCATTTGATTTTCTGCGGCATTTTCAAAACTTAGCAAGTACCACCATTCTAGACTTATTGCTATGAACTATATGGTAAAGTCGCCGCCTACAAATATACGAACCACTAGGTATATATCGTGAATTGTACAAGCAATACGCGTAACGAACACGCGTAAATTACTACCGTGAGGAAAAAAAGCTCTGGTGAATAGAAAATTGTTCTGCCCACTCAAACTGAAATCCTGGCTGCGCTACTGACGTCTATGGTGCCTACAAACAACGACCTTGTGGCAGTCACATTGACTATGGAATGGCCAACGGAACAAATATTACAATATCACGATATATGGTTCGTAGTTGCCGATGTCCCAAAGCCAATCATAGGAGCCGATTTTTCAGCACACTTCGGAGTACTACCAGACCTACTCAGTACGCTGACCTCCCCAGTAAAAGTGAAGAAGTGTGATAAAGCCTCAATAGAATATGTATCAGACTCTACACCATAACACAGCTTGTTAAGCGGGTTTTCGGACATACTCGTCCAGCAGTATTTCCCCATTACAATCTACTATTCCACTTAACAACTCATTGTGATCCATAGGGGACTGCCAATTGCTCAGAAACTCCGGCACACCGACCAGGACGAATTCCGCGTTACCAATGCCAAAATTTGACGCCATGTTCAAATGAGCAATCATGCGACCGTCACAATGAATTGAGCCCGGTCGAGATTATCGTCGGCTTAACGCCAGAACAACACTCCATTCCGACATATCGAAGACTTTTCGCAATATCTTGGTAAACCATGTGGACCTAGTGCGCGCGTTTCACCAGATTCCGAACGCCGAGGAAGATATCCAAAAGTCCTACGTGGATTAGACTTATTCTTCGCATATGTAGACAACATGAAGATTCTGTTCGAGCGATTAGCAACATACAGTGTCGTTATTAACTGCGACAAGCAGAAGTAGTATTTTCCTTGGCTATGTAGCATCAGAGGCAGGTACACACCCTGTTCAATATAAAGTCAACGCCATTTTACTTTCACGAAATCAGACACAGATCCAATTTTCAATGGACATTCGACACTTTACCAGTGGAAACAATATTATGGCGGAGGCATTGTCACATATTGAAGTACTGGAAGTTGCTCTAGACTTCGAAGCTCTTGTTGCCTCTCAAGAAAATGATGCCGAGCTCAAGAAATTCAATCAGAAAAACTTGTCCTTGTAGATCAACGCATAAAGTGTTTCGGTCTAATCCCGGTGCCAACGACACCGTAAAGATAGTAACACAACACTTTGTGTGGCCATCTGCCAAGACCTACCGAGCAAAAGGCAATAGCTATTCGAACTGCCAACGCTCAAGGAAGCCGGCACGTTATGACGCCTATAGGGGTATTCTTGCTACCGTCAGAGAGATTTGAAGACGTGCACATGGGCATATCGATTGTCATTACTCGACGGGTGTCGCTTCTCTCTTACCATTATCGGTAGTTCACCCTCTAGCCCGAAGTCATACTTCTACGCGACCAAGAGGCAGCTCTGTAGCTACAGCGTTCTACAACCACTGGACTCAGGGTTAGTAATGACCAAGGCCGCCAATTCGAGTTTCTCCTATTTGAGCACTTGAATCGGTTGACAGGTACGACTCATCTGCGAACCACAGCATACCATGCACCCAGCAACAAATGGAATGATTAAAAGATTCCACCGTCAACTCAAGGCAGCAATCAAATGTCACTATAGCCAGCAATGGACAGAACCCTTTCTGGTATTCGATCTGCTTAGAAAAAAGACCTACAAGCTACCGCAGCGGAGATACTGACACGACCTTCCGGATTCCAGGAGAGTTTCTCGCAGCTAGAAACCATCTGTTAATCGACAGCGAACTGAATTCCTCGAAAAGTTCGGAGACCTATATGCAAGATCTACGGCCAACGAGTTCTTAGACTGAATGATGTAGGAGGTGAGGATGAACCACGAGAGCAAGTTTGTACAATCCAGGGTGAACCACTCACACCAGCGGCAGCGACCTGGCGGCAAGAGCAGAACGCTGCAGGGTCAATTCGCCTGCTAACTTTTGACTGGGCACATGTAACCTCCCCCATCTCTCGTGTCACATCGCGAAAGTGGTTGGACTAAAAGTGTGTCACCTGTAATGCCACACATGAAAATATCAGAGACAGACCGCCAATTTCCCTGCGGTGTTCTAAATAAGTAAGCCATCAGTTAAGGTGGATTCATGCAACATCACTAAAACTAAAATGAATTTAAGATTTAGATGAATTTCAAGTTAAGAATATGAAGGTGTTCAGGCAGCATCAATTTAACGAAATTAAGAAAGTACTAGACATGCGCATATCATTCCAACTGTCAATTTTTGAAACGTCTTAGGGTATTCTTTGATCAGAAAACAAAAGGTGAACCCTAACCTAAGATTATCGTGTTTTGTTGTTTTTTGTTTTATCTATTCTGGTCTGGTGTTTACAGTACAGCATGAAAACTATCACCAAGAGAAGTGAGTATGGTTTAGTAATGAGTACATTATTGCTTCTGCGGGAGCCTCTGGTGTTGTAAGGAATAAGAGATATAGAAAATATGGCGTCAAACCTATGCTGAAATTGCGAACATAACATAACCTCTTTCCTCTTTGAAAGCAATCAGCTGTGAGTGAAGAGACTACGTATGCGCCGTTTCTAATTTATGGAAGAAATTAAGTTATTAGTTGAAAGTTGGCCATCTTTCGTAGTTTTAATGTTAATTTTAATTGCTTAATTTCTTGCGTGAACACCTCCATTTCATTACATTGTTTCGTATTCTTAATTTTAGTTTTAAATTCATTTAAGTTTAGATTTATGCTTGCATGAATCCACCTTTAGTGAGTGAGGCATCTCACCGACCACACGAATTGATGTTTTTTAGACAGAATCGAGAAGCTCAAGGGTGTGTGTTGGGAGCTGCACTTCATACATATGGTAACAGTATTGCAGGACAGTGAAATAGCTATTGGTGCGGAACAGAAAACCAGGTTTCGAAAATCACTTTTTACATTGGGGCTATCGTGGTTTTCATGCATCGATATGGATGATTTTACTGATTTTAGTTTTACACTTGACATAATAGCGCTGGGCACTGTAAGACCAGCTTTTCTGGAATTTTGGCGAGTTCCTTTCACATATTGCTCATATTTCTTCCTCGTTTATTCTTAATTTTATAAAAATATCTGATCTAGAGCACGGTCAAGAATAGACTGACTGTCAATCGCTCAATGCTAACCACGCTCATTATTGCTAAATTTTAGCTATAAAGAAACTATCCGACTTTTCCACTAAAGTTTTCTGGTCTTCATGTTCCACAAAGTGTACTAGCTTTTTTTTCGGTTTCACGAAGATGTGCTGTTGAAATCATCGAATAGGAAATAAAAAAGAAATTGCATTTGTTTTTATTATTTATTTTTGAAACTTTTAGGATTTATAACTTGCAGGCAAGATATCCCCAGGCAATGGATTTGAACGGTTCTGTTCGTTGCAAGAATGAGTTCTAATTGAGACATGTTCAAAATCCTTAGACAACAATAGGGTTGGAATATTGAACTTTTAGGGTCGAACCTAACGAAACTTCTATATCTTGGACAATAGGCGATTTTTCAGAAGAGCATACCTGTTGTTACGAGATTTCGCAATGTGAATGTAGATTGTCTGCACATTTTTTTCCAGTTTTAAATGGTTTAATGAAAATCAGCTTGTGCACGTATGATACCAGTGTTCAATTTCATATCCAATCATCTACTTTTTGATTCGTACACTATCGCTTCAAAACTGCGTCTTCAATTTGGTAGAACTAAAACCTCAGGCAACCAGCCAAATACCCTTAACTCAACTGTATTCATGCAATGTTCCCACATTTAACATTTCTGAAAAATTTTGTTTAATTAGTATAATGTATTCACAAATATTAGTTGTATTAACCACCGAAAATGATTATAATCTGTACTGTAAGCTCAACCAAACAATGTTGCATGTGTTTGTGTTTGTTTTGCTCGCGTTGAAATCAATTACCTATCAATTCCAAATTAATAAGTTTAAAGAATTCAAAAATTACATTTTCAACTCTGGTGGTTTGTAGAATAGATGGAAAATAAAAGCTTGTAAAAAAGCATCACGAATGTTGTCCATTCTCTACGCTACTGGTTGGGGTTGTTATCTTGCAACTACCGAGCGGTCTAATGTGAATGTCCAGTCCCCCGCGTGAAATATTCGACAAACCGCGAAAAAAACCATAAATTTTACTAGAGACGTGTCACGAGCAAAAAACATTAAACGCTCAAAATAAGTCCTCCATTTTGCTGTCCAGATACGCAGTTCAGCACCCTCTCTAATCTTGTCGATTGTTTTTATCTTTGGCGGAATAGATGTTTTTTATCTAAATTCCAGACATACTTGTAGGAATTGAGTTTGTCACATGAAATTAACGATAATGATGTTTTCATGAAATATATCATTAAGTGAGGTAATTTAGATTCAAAACAGAGCTTATCCAGTTACGGTTTTGTCGAATTGATTTTGGAGGTGGTTTTTTAAATAGGTCCCCCAAAACGAAGTAGTCATTATTTGTTTTCCTGTTTTTGATTAGATTCTATTGCATCCTGTAACAGATGTAGGCAGTTGATATTTTTATCAGGTATTGAAATTAGGAATTATGATGAATATTGAAGTTATAAAATTATTGTATGTATATGAGAAAATGGGACATTAATTGATAATTGAATTACATTGGGTAGAAAACTGCTGTATATGCCTGTTCCAACTCCTGGTGGCTCTAGGGGACATCATGGTCACTCAAGTATCGAGGAGGTCATGGAATGCATTTATGCATATCTTGAAGCACATGAGGATGAGTGCCAATTGCCCCAGATCATAAGGGGATAAAGGGATAAGTACCACTATAATAAGGTTGGGACTGAATCATATTAGCAGTAATCCTTCAGCAATTTATTAGAATTTCTTGTTGATTGGAGACTTTCTCCTTCAAAGCAATTTGTTTTTTCTGTCTTTCTGCTGTACTCTCTGATGCATTGGTAGCTTCTGGGAAGGTACAGCTGTTTTTTTTCAACATACTTTTGTTGGAGATATTCTCATCTGAAAAAAAACAAAACTTCACTTAGTGTTTCAACTCAAATTTGGAGAACCGTTTCATCTTTATCGAAGTAATGAATTACAAAGAGGCAATGAACAATTCTGACTCATGATCAAAACTTTAAAACAAATCAAAAATATCCTGATAAATGATTAAATCAAGCCACTTTCTCATATGTAAACAAATCGAACTTTGAACTAGGTACACTGTCTAGTTTTAGTTTCAGATTCGTCCACCAGGTGTATCGCTTTCCTTGCATTGCCAATTGCTTGTGAAATTTTAACACCAACTCCTTTTTTTGAAAATTGAAACTGTAAACAATACATGTGGAAATTTACCACCAACTCCTATATTAAATTTATAGTAAGATACTTGTTTGAAAATTGCAGTAATAGACTACAAGCCCAGGCCAATTTTGGAGGGGTCATTGGACCCAGCATGAATTATATTCAGAATTGTAGTTCCATACGAAACAACTCCTTTGCGCACTGTGCCGTCAGTTGTGAGCGGTGCAAATGAGTACGCAGGTCAACGAAACTTTCCATCCAGAGGACGGATTTTCCGACCAAAGATTCTTGTACGGCATTTCTCAAGATGATAAGATCACGGAAAAATAATCAAGTAGAACATAATGCCGTACAAAAAGAACGGAGCTGAGAGCCAGCAAATTTTTTTATTTTTCCCAAATTTTTGTTATGACTTCAGGTGATTTGTTACTGTACGGCATTCGCATCTTTGAATTTGTATAACAACATAGATTTATTTTTTAGCAATGCCGTACATATTTGCCGGTACAGGGGTGGGAAACTCCGCACTTAACCCCCTACCCCTAACTAGTATAGTTTGGGTCATTTGACACAACACCAAACTCAATTTTTTTTATGATTTTATCATGTAGAATTATCGTCCGTAAACCGACTTTACAGACAACCAATTTTTTTTTATGTATATGGCTGTTGTTTTGAAGTCATGTCATGTTTCGTAATAACTTGTTCGCATCTTGTCATCCTTGATACCAAATGCCAGATTTTTTTTGGCCATGTTGAGTAACACATTGATTTTTTTCGTGATTTGAACACCATGCATCCTGGTCAAGAAGCTAATGAAGGAATTTGCTTTTGGAGACTTTTCTTATTATTTTCATGATGAGAATGAGTCAACGAAATTTGTCGGTCTCATTTTTAACCTTCCTCTATATTTTTGGTTGTAACATCACATTTCAACTACTCTGGTAAAATATTGATTTTATAGTTAATAGTTACTGTTAGAAGTTTGACCTGTTTGTAACCTAAACATGCATAAACCAATAGATTGCAAATGTACACATCTGTGATTTGTACTTTTTCCACAATGGCCCCTACATCTGTCTTATTTAGAATTTTTGAAGGAAGTCTCACTCACCATCATGGTGTAACCCTTCATCATAATTTGTCAACATTCTGGCGCTCGACAATATTTATTGCTGGTTTGTGAAAACCGAACAAAAAATAGCTATTGACGAATTCCACAAAAGTCTCACATCAAAGAAACACTCATTACCCATATAAATAACAAACTAAACCCTACTTTACCCTTTATTTACAAATGGTTTTTATTGCCCACTATAAAAATATCGGAAAGTGCGGCGCGTGGCAAGACCAGGTAAAAAACTATCAGCCGCAAAAAACGGTATAAGGGTTACCTAATAAGACATGTTAAAAGGCGTTCTTTTTATTAAGTTATTAGAGGTTAACCGCTTATTTTATAGCGGAGCACGCGACCAGGTAAAAAGGGTTTTTTATCGGAAGGGTTTTTAATGAATTGATATTTTTTATATCGTTAACAGGGTTCGTGGTAGGTAGTAATAGTAATTGTAGTGAACCAAGTTTTGCTACCGCCCATTTTTTATACACATATGTTAATAATACCAGATTTATGTATTAGTATGTACTTAACGAATAGGATAAAAGAGCATTGGATTTTCGAAATGTTGCATCTTCTTGTTACACGCTCTTTTCCTTAAATATCTCTATTCCTATGTTCTGTCGTTCTGTCGGTCTTTCCGGTTCAAAACATGCAATCCATTGTTCAAGCACTTGCTGACATCCGATAGGACTGCAGTTTTGCACACTTACTAAAAATCGCTGACAATATAATAATTAATTCGAAAAAGAAAAAAAATACCTCAAGCTTATGTATAAAGAACGAGTAGAAATTCAGAAAAAATTCCGACGGTTTCGAAAATTAAAAAACACACCTTGAAAAAATAATGTTGATGGGGGGGGATAGAACCCGCTCCTTATCGAAATAACTGGGAAAACTGGAGAAAATAAAATCGGAAAAATTAACAAAAATACTGAGAAACTGTATGCCCCTGTTCCCTCTGAAATCCAGAAAAGGGACGCGTAGAAATTCGGAAAAATTTCTGACGGTTTCGGACGTCGAAAATTATGACAAAAAATATATGGATTCGAAAAAAATTGCATAAACCCACAAAATTAAAATCGAAAAAATCTGTAAAATACGGGACCAGCTAATAATTTCATTTAAAACAAAATTTACCCCTCTACCCCCCTTCTTCTCAAAAAAAATTGAGAAAACTCTTTGAAATCACAATAAAATCGAAAAAAATCCGTAAAAATAGCGAAAAACATAGGGTCATCGAATAATATAATTGAAAAAATAGCCCCCGACCCTTGAAATCCAGATAGAGAACGCGAGAGAATTCAGAGAAATTTTCGATCGTCGATAATTACCATAATGTTGTTAGGGGAGCCTGGATTACTTCTTTCTGAAAAAAACTTTCGACACTCGCTAAAATAAAATCGGAAAGATCCTTAAAAATAGTGAAATATATGGGAACATCTAACAAAGTTGAACAAATTTCATACCCTGTTCCCCTCAAAGTCACATGTGGAATTCGTAGTTATTCATAAATATTTCGGACGGTTTCGGACGTCAAAATAAATCGCAAAAACTCGCAGAAATAAAATCGGGAAAATCCGTAAAAATACTGAAAAGATCAAAAAAAAAAAGAATATCTTCATTATCAATTAACGGTCTTTCGTCAAGAAGTGTCGTCCTTTCTTCATGAAGTGATTTTGCTCCACATTGAAGTCAACGCAATAGTCGGAATACTTTTCTTGGAACCTAGAGATTGCTCTGGATATACATATACTTTAGTATTTATCTTATAAATTCCCAGCATAATTCTGAAAGTGTTTTTCGAATTAAATGGGAACTAGCCTTTGCTGATGATTGGCAGTATAGTCTATTCGAAGTCAGTTGAGATACCATTAAAACTTGAATTCGACGTGTTCAGTTAATACTGTGTCAATAGAGTTTGCGAAAGAAATGTGTATATGTCTGTAACTACACAGTTATCTGATTTATTGCCATTTCACTGTGAAGTGAATTGATGAGGTCTGGTAAGATTCTCAAATAACAACGTGTCTCAACTGAAATCCTATGAAACCGGTACTTAGGTGTCACCAATTTAAATCGAAAAATAAATCCTGCTAGGTATTTGAGAAGCATTGCAAAGTTGTTCTTGTAGAATACTTTGCCAACTATCAAACATTTATAAATCAACGATCGTAGGGGTTGTTTTCTTTGGATAATTGCCGATGAATTGTCTATTATTGTGTATAAGGTTTTTTGCGGAAGACTGAAATTATATAATCCATTTTTCATAATAAATTAATGGTTTTCCGTCAAGAGTGTCGTCCATTCTTCATGAATTCTTAACAACATCACATACTTAATTTGAATTGAAAGATTTGATTTGTTTCTACTTGTCCAATAACCTTGACGTCTGTAAGGAGGCTGACTTTGCATCAGATCCGTTAATTCTGAGTTTTTCCTGAGTTGTTTTAGTGTCGGCTCAATGAATAATTCAAATTTCAATCGAAATTTTAAGCAATATATTCTACTTCCGTGGGTATTTGAAAGTTTTTTAGTTGAAGATGTAGAGGTTGCCGAATACAGTAGATACGAAGAGGCGAACGTAGGAGGATTTCAAATTAGTTCAGTAACCGATGCTGTCTGTAGGCATATTTCCTTCGGTAGCTGAATCAAATTATAATACGCACCAACCTTTTCTGTTTGAGACAGCTGCAGTATGAGTGACCAGTGAAGGAAGATGACATTGTTGTCAACAGCACCTCTACACCTGAAGAGATAGCAGGAGCAGAGGAGCGGATGATAGTTGCACTGTACGGTGGCAGCTAGAACTTCTATAAGCTGTGAAAAATATCGCATTTCCGTTCTACGCCTTTATATTACGCAATATTACTTTTCATCTAATGATATTGTAATGTGGTGTAAATTTTTCTATATTTAATTTGTTCAGTTTTGTTTGTTTATTTATAGTGACTTGCTATGCATATAATATTTGAAAAAGAGAACACTCAATAAAACTTTGATCTTCAAACGTTCTGACCATTACCGCATCGTTTTGTTTGAACGTGCTCGATTTTGCCATTATCCCTTAATGCCCTCTAAATGATTGTTACCTCCGACAGACAATAGCCCGCTGAGCCATTAATCATCCCCGTTGACGGAATTCTTATTGAAGATTCCAAATTATTAAATATCCCCTTTTGTTCGAGCAGTAGATTAAGTGATATATGAGGAATGTGATCTTTTCATAGTTGCACTCAGATCCAAATTGCTTCTACGGATACTTGCAAAATTAAATTATCATTTCAGTTTTTAGATCAATGCTGATGCATTTTTGAGATATAAAAATTATTAACACCATGGGGCCTACTGGAAGAGGAGCAAAATATTATTCGAATGACGGGAAAAATAATTTGTAGTTGATAGAATGAAGAAGGGTGGAACGGGGTGAATTTTTAGAAGTAGAAAGTGGTATTCACGGTTTTTCGCGATTTGCAACGAAAGTTGACCTCTTATGGAAAAAAAAGTGGGATATCAAAGTTGTTGATAATGAAAAGATCTACAACTTTTGTATTGAACATCTTTTCCTCATGACCTCAAAGTATCCGGGAAAATCGGAAAAACCAATTTATCAGTTTTTAATTTTATTCTCGCGTAAAAATTGATTTCTTTTCACGAAATTTGGTGAAAATATAACTTATTATATTTCAAGTAAGCTGTGATTTTTCTTTTTTTTTTGACAAATTGCAATTGCAATTGTATCAACCTGATTAGTAGTTTATATTTACGGTTATACACATTACATTGTGCTGGTGAAGAGAAGCAGGCATTTTGAGTTTTTTTTCGCGGTAGGAACTTGTAATAAAAATGTTGTTTGCATTCTTTGTAGAGAAGGCCAGAGTACGTAAATTCCATCAGAAAAAATTGACAGCGTGCGATTAATGGAATTTTACCACTAGTGGAATTGGGATTATAAATTGGTGGTTGGTTAGTACTGTAGCGTTGTCAACATGAGAAAATACCGTCTTTGGGGGGTACTGGGGGACGCTAGTGCGTTTCTATCACAGAACATAACAAAGCCTGACTTTTCATTGTAGATGGGTGTAAGTGGATATCTGAACATAGTTTTAACTTTCATCTACTTTTCTTGAAAACAATTTTCGATTTTGTCAAAAATAAAGATACTTTACTCTTGAGAAAATTTCATATTTTTTGACAGCTCTTGTATACGGCTTGAAAAAATTGTGATCTGATGGTCGTATTTTGAGTTTTAGACCATGCAGAACTTTTTATGAAGAATAACTTTTTTTCGTAAATTCAATATCTACTAAAAAATTTCCCATTTGCAGAGAACTTAAGCGGACACACTCTATATGGGGTCCTGCACCTAAACTTAAAGTTGAATTTTTAGATTTTTCCCAGAAAAAAAACAGTCAGAACCAATATAATATTAAAAACTGACACTTTTATTCCTCAAAAACATTCGAAATAAGAAATCATGAATGAATACAAAATAATCAAAATACCTGATACGATCTTTAAATTTACCTAATAAATCATTCTACTTTATTTGGGGTTCCGGAAGAAGTGGTGAATACTTATTGATATTTTTTTGTATTCATGACTTGACGGCCCAGTTTCTTTTAGTCAGCCTCTGACTTATCCTTTATCTGTTCGCTTGCTTTCAATTTTTACCTAACTCTGAAAGCCAGACCGACAAATACGAGCACATATTTATTATATTTACAGGGTTAACAGCATTAACACCATGAAATCATTATCCATTATATCCATAAATATTATAAAAGGATCGATCATGTTTATTTTGTAATTTGTCCCAACCCTTTTGTGCTGAACAAAAGCCATTTCCTTTCGAATGAAAAAAGTATGCAGGTAGAATTTGATTCTATGTATTTCTCTTTTCATAGATAATTTAACCCATTATGTATCTTATCTAAATAGTAAATGGTGATGCAGGTAATATTTTTTTAAGGGTTAGGGGTTGTACAAACTTTTTGAATTGTACCATACTGTTGCTCGTATCATTCTTATTTTAATGGATGTGAATACTGAAATATGGTACCTAACTATTACCGTTATCAATCTACATAAAATGAATGATTTCTCGAACAAAAGAGAATACTGGAAATGATTTATTTTTTCGGGAAACATACATTCATCAGTAGCTTGAAATAATAAAAATTAAATAGTCTGAAAAGAAAAATACACGAATTGAAGTGAAAAATAAGTTAGTCAAGGACATATCCAATACCGAAGATTTTTTTACTGTGTAATTTTGAGCACTTATGATTACAGACCTCACATATTCTGTGAAGAGCTTGCGTTCAAGAGCGGCTATATCTGTTTAGAAAAAATTTTCAGGAATCGACGAAAACTTCTCATCGGTTCGCAATAATTTATATAGATAGGAAAAAAAATTATTTGTAATGTTTAGGAAGAAGTTTGATGTAATTTGAAATTTTGTCTCATAATGTAAATAGTTCTTGAAAAAAATTGAAAATAAATCTGGATATAGATGGTTTTTATAGCAAATCTTTAAAAAATTATCAAAAAAAATTAAAATGCTAGAAAACAAATTTTTATTTTTAAACTGAAACACAAAACATAAAATATTTATATATGAATAGTCACATGGCACATCTTGTTCGCCCTCATCTCCTTCCTGGGGTGGAATTCTGTAACTTGTTTTGTATAGCGAAGCGAAACGAAGTTAAACGAAGCACTTTTTGGTGTACCGGAAAGAGATAGCGATTGTTTCGTTTCCCTATTGCTATGCGATATAAGTTACAGAGTCCAAGCAATATGGTATACAGATTTACTTATTTCTGGTAATGCAGATACAGAAACTGGTAACCACGTATCGTTGCAGATCAGTGTTGCCAGATGCGCCACTATGTTGCCATATTTCTGAATTATATAACGAATTATTGGATATAATCACCTTGGATCGCAAAAAGAGGATATATCCAGTTTTAATGCAAAAGGCCAACTTTATATATTCAATTTTAAAATATAAATAGCACGTTTTAAACGCAAATGATCCTGATGCCGCTTGATAGATCTTGTGAAACGCCGAACTTCGCGAAAAAAGCATATCGGCAAAAAAACGGATATATCCGCTTTTGAACACAACTCATCATATGTGAAAATGCAAAATCTATGATAATGCTTATTATACTTATGGTGAAAAATGCGTTCTTGGATAGGTTAAAGTTTTTTTTGTTGATAATCGAAAAGAGCAAATCAACTCTAACTTTATCATAGATCAGAATTTCATCGATATCTGTCAATTAATAAGTAACATTCAAGATGAAATGAAATTTTCCTGAAATTCCATTAAAAATGGTTTATTGTATGTAGATGGCACTTTATTCGCGCAAGAATGTTTGAACGCGAGTATCTAATACACACATGAACAACGTTTTATTCACAATCACATTCATTTGGAATCAGAATCACCGTAATTTTTCATTAAAAAATGATTTGACATTTGCTCTGACGAGGCTGTCACTTCCTTCTCAAAAATCATTGTAATTACGTACAAAAATATAGGGAGGTGTTGAATGGTTGTAATTTATTTTAGATTTAAAATAAATGTTCATCTTAATATTAATAATGAATAAGTAAAATGTGATTGATTCAAAATTGTATTTTTCACAAGGGCGTCGCTAATTGTTTTTCTTGGGTAAAGGCTTTCTTGGGGGGGGAGTAAAGGCTTTAATTTTTTTCTTGGGATGGGGTAAAGGCTTAAATTTAATTCAAAAATACTAGTATATAACTATTATTTTGGGGGGGGGGGTAATTACCCCCATTACCCCCCCATATCGACGCCGTTGACCTTTCATTATTGCATTAGTGGATAAAGTGATACTTTATACGGTTCATAAGTGTGGATGCATGGAACTTCAATTATAAGGTGATTGTGAATAAACATATATGAAAATCTGATCAGTGATATTTGAAGACCACCTGAATCCCGTGGTGTAACCTTGTATCTTTCTTATTGTCGACGCATTTTAACAATATTCTAACATAAACCGTTTCAATATGTCGCGAATCTAGAGATGTAGTTTGTAAAACAATGCGACTTACCAAGCAAGCTACTTCGAACTTTGACGAAAACCGTAATTATTTATAACCATTTGTTGAAACTTATCCCGAAATTGAAGAGGGTGCATTCGTCATTTGGAAAATAAAAAATGTGGTACTTTCCATAAAAAAAAAACGATTTACCTACAGTTCTTTAAACAACTTCTCGGTTTTTTAAGTTTTCGACTTTGAAAAATTAGGATAGTTGACCCAGAAAATTAAGATTTATCCATGAAATCCAATCAGTTCAATAAAATAGACGCATCATTTATTTTGGTCAAATAGGACCAACATAGTTTTTTAATTTGACGTTCTCGAACTACATTTGATTTTCATTTCTTTGAAAAAAAAATTTTACACTGAACAAACAGGCAGAACCTTTAAAAAGCGAGTAACTGAGAATCATTTCCGCAAACGAAAAAGAAATTAATTTCTTGCTACCCATGTATCAAAAGTAAACCATACTTCCAACCATTCGTATGAAATCCTCCATGTCACGTTGAATTTGTTTTCAGAAAATGAAACAGATAAATGAAATGGTAGTATATGAACAAATAGTTATAACTAGGCAGAACTTGGTTTAGGAGTCAGGTATACAAAATGGATGGTTATTATTTAAGAGTAATACTTACTTGCAACATGTATCATAGTACACTTCTTGAGGTTGTACCGGCTAATTATTGTCATGGTTCTATTATAATTTATTGTTCTATATTAAATGTTAAAGTTGATTTTCATCAAGTATCAGTTATTTTTATTGAATTATACTAGAAGTAGACATAACACAAAATGTGGCAAGAGTATACGGCAAAAGAGGTTTGGATTATTTTACTTCGTATGACCAGTATCAACGTAGTTTATTACTATAAATAAATTAGCAGGGAAGTTTCGGGTTTGAGTTTGAAAGAACATGTGGTATGTGGTATTGACAGATCAAAGACTTCATCAAATTGATATTAGGCCAAGTTCGTGAATAAAAACAATCTGTCTCTTGCATCATCAATTCCTGTACTACTAACCTACCTAACATTATATCGTCCAGAAAAATAGCCTATAATCACGAGCTCACAAATTTGATAATGAAGCCATTCTGCAACGCCATACGCTATGCGCTGTGCAAATGTCACAAAGGCAAATCATTGCAAAAACAACCTAATAACAACTCATTACTGTTCGGAATCGAGTTAAAACTGAAAGAAAAGCCTTCAAAAATTAAAGTAGATTATAAAAGAATAATACTTGGAAGGCCCACCTAGTTCCGGTACCGAAATTGCCGGTTCTATTTTTCGTATTTCCTTCAAACGTGCGCCTAAATAATAGTCATTTATTTGAATGTCTGCTATTAGCCGAAAAAAGTCCTCTATGCTCATGGGTATCTAGTTTCTTGGGAGAAAACTATCGGTTATCGACGAATCGACAGATGCTGCCTCAATTTTTGGTCGGCGGGCCTGGCAACACAACTGTTGGTGGTCAAAAATTAAAGCGATTATGCACGGATGGTCGCATGAGGATTTCTCTAAATTTTTTAAATAGTTTTGTTTGGTGCGAAGGCGTGAAATAGATAAAAATATTTTGTTGGTCAAGTACATTCGTGCAAAACACAATTTCAGACTTAGTTAAACGCTGGAAAAAAATATCATTTGAATTTAATTTCTTACATATTTGTACTGATATGAAGAGCGAAACAAAAAGGGTAGGTGCGCTTTTCATATAAATACTTCGAGATATTGAAAATCATTTGAAGAAATATAACAATAATGCTCCAAAGGCTCCTTGAACGAGGCTTGATTGATATTTTCGTTTGAAAGAGTGAATCAATTATTTTTCAAAAGCAATGTTCTTCTTTTAAAAAAGGAATGTTGTTGAGGGCACACAAATATCCAATGAAAGGGGTAGGTTGTATTTAATATACTGGGTGACAGCGGCATGTTATCGCCTGTAGATCTCTAGATTTTTAAATTGATCAGTTCCTGCAGGTTGTCAACAAATTTTTTGATTTGACGATATTGTGAGAACTGAGATCAAGGAACAAATACCATGTGATACATGGTTGAAAAGAAGATTTTGGTACAAATAAGATAGGCTAGAGAAGAGTACTTCAACCACGCCACTGAAGATGACTGCCGCAGTTGCAGTTGAAACGTTTCAAGATATTAACCAGAGAAGACCACGGCAAAACCTGGAAACCAATCAGGATTAATTAAAAAAAGTTACAATGATACAATGAAGAGGCCAAAAATGGGGTAGGTTTGGCAGCAAGATATCGAATAAAGTTATTCGAAAAAGTGGCTTAGAGTTTAGTTTTATATTCATATACCTACGGAGTTTCGATAAAATTTAAAATTAATTTTTTTTAAAATATTTTTCGATTTCAGCTCTTTTATTCCGAAATAGCTGTATACTGTAATATAAAATAAGTATGTTGGTATGGTACACACCGGATAGCACTGAATGAAAGATGGTTATTGCCACTATTCACAACATCATATTTTTTCAAAATAATCAATTTTCGATGATAATAAACATAAACTTGAAAATGGTGCTTCTATTTTAAAAGAATTCACAGAAACATGCTGCTTTCAGATTATCCGTCCAATCATCACAAATAATCGTGTATATCTGATGTAACTGTTAGGTACGAACCAATATGACAGCACCCTGGTAAAAATATTTTTTTCAATTTACTGCTATATACAAATACAAAAATTTCACAGCAATCAGGCCATTCAGAAAAAAATTGGTATTTGTAAATTGAATGGAGAATATTTCAAATAATTGCCATTGTCAATTTTCTTGAATTGTTGCATCGAACTCCGAATACAAGAAAGCAACTTTCTTAAAAAGATTTTTCAGATATCTTGCCATCTTTTCTCAATTTCCTCTTCATTGTTGTTTTTGTCACCAAACAAGTAATCACGTGAATTTTTGCAACAGTTTCTTTCCAGTACTCTCATAATAAACTTTTTTTTATATGATACATATTTTATGACAGACCCTGTATGAGGCTATTGACAAAAATACCATACGATTTGATAAGATACGATATGAAAGTTTCGGAATGGCTTAATCAAACCTATTTTACACTGGAAACAAAGAAGATAGTCACAGATTAACTGCCTAATCTGTGACATAGTGTAGAAACCAGAATCAGTGTAGTGTACTAGGACCAATTTTATACATATTAATGACCTCAGTGACAATCAAAATTTAACTTTTGCTCACCAACAATTTGCTAGTATGTTTAACCAAAACATTGACGCCAGCCGCGAAAGCCTACATTTCTATAATTTGCTAGTACATGCTGAATTATATCCAGAATTATCAGAAAATACCACAACATATTCATCTGTGCTGAATACTGGACTGATATGACGAAGCATATTCGAAAAGAAGGAAAAACAAAAATCCTATTAATCAGAATTATCTCTTCTGGATTTGAGGTATATTTTTCATGCGGATTGGAGTGAAAATAAACAAAGTAGTATAATGGAATGAAAATGTGACACATGTGTTTTCGAAATTGAGCAAGGTTTATAACATGAGGGTAATTTTAAAAATTGTATATTTACTACACGAATATGGAATCAACTATAAGGTATGAAATCCGGGTCTATGTCAATTGGTCGAAAGTCAGTTTACGAAAGTCATTTGGTAGAAAGTCAGTTGGTCGAATACGTCAATTGGCCGAAATCGTCAATTGAACTAAATTGGTCAAAAAAATTTTTTTTGTACAACTGACATTAAAAATGACGTTTTTAATTCATTGACACATGAACTAAAAACTGACGTTTTCACAAAATCACTTTTAACACTAGTGTTAAAAGTACTTTTAACACTAGTGTTAAAAGTAAAATGACAGATGAGATGATGGATACTCAGTAATATAGATCTCTCTAAGAAACACTTCAATCAGATATTATAATCAGAACACCTACTCAAGAGGAATCGTTTATAAAAGTTCACACATGTATTTGGTCGTTTGCGCAATTGATAATACTAATTCCTTTTGAAGTTACAAACGAAGTAGTATTTAGTCCAACTGTAGAATGTCCTTCATCACTGACAAATAATGACATTCATAAAGTGCGTTGGGGTTTATTATATTTGAAGTATCTGTCAGTCAGCCTTGTAATCCAAAGATCGTGTGTTCGAATCCTTATGGATCTTATTTTTTCTTTGTTTTTTTCTTACTAGCAGTAACTGTTGAACAAAAAATTTTGTATGATACATTTGTTAAAAGTGATTTTATTTTGCTCGTGGGGTTGCTCCACTCGCTAACGCTCGTTTCGCAATATTCCCCACTCACAAAATAAAATGCCACTTTTAACACTTGTATCATAAATAACTATTAAATTTGCTTCATATACAATTGGTTAGGATATTTAAACTGCCTTTCTTTTTTTCTCCTAATGTCGCGTTGTATTTATGTGATTATTACATGAAGAAATATGGGGAAAATTACCGATCCTTCCAAACTAACCCCATTTTCCAAGTTGAATGCGAAGCTAGTATATTTTAATGCATCTAATCAATTACGTTGTATGAGCGTTTGTGATGATGATGAAAGAATTGTATTCAACTTGGATGTCGAGGTTGGGTTAGGTGATTTTACCCTTGTTTCTTCAAGTAATAATAATAAATACAGCACAACAGAAGAAGAAGGAAAGAAATGTGATTTACACTGATGATGACTCCACAGCATCCATATAGTACTATTCATGTAACATAGAATTCTATTGTCGACAGTTTTGTCTCTTTCTCTTTCATTAATTCAACCATAATGTCATCTCACTTTTTCTATCGACAATAGAATTCTATTATGGTACACAGAATCCCACCCCTGTAATGGAGATACTGGAAATTCAAAAGTCCACTATGGCCTTCCTGTTGTCTAGGAAAATATAATAGTTGAACAAACGATTCAGGATCCAAGATCCTATTAACATGTATAACATACTATATTATTATTATCATAGGCAACATTATAATTTTTAAAATCAGATTTTGGGAAAAAAGTTTTGTTGTGTTCTCCAGTAACAAAATTTATAAAATTTGGCCTCATCACATTCACTATTTCAATAACTATTAATTTGTCTTCTCTTTCTTTGTATGGTTTCAGACACAGTTGTATCTAGAACATATTTGCGTTTACACTGTTAGAAGTATATTATAGTGAAGCAACTCCAGATAAAAAAGAACCCCTATTAACCTTTTAAGTCGCTTGAAATGTTTACATTGTGTCCAATTAAGATACCACCACAAAAACTGAACATCTAGCGGTTTTTTATACCGTTTTCACCCTTTTCCTCAGTCATATTGAGCATGCTGAATGGGTCACCTGCTTTGCAGAAGGGTGAAATTAACCCTTAACTCGCTTATTATGCCACCTGTCTTCTGTCGATAAATATAAGGGTTGATTGCGAAGGGTTAACGGCACGAATTTCACTTTTTTACCTGTATCTTCAACAAACGGACACCTTTTTCACATCATTCTTTTCCACATCATTCTTTTTTTTTTCATTATAACAGCCATATTACTCAATCATGAGTCTAAAAATTATTCAGAGAAAAACTTGTTTGAAAAATATATCTTCAGAAATTTATCATTTGTTACAACAATTTTTTTATCGACAACCCACATTTCTTGCATAAGTTTGAGACCTCTGAATTCAACGAAATAAATGAATGTGTTGATGATGCCATTACAATATAGATCTTATCAATCAACTCTCTTAATCGAAAGTTCCGCATATTTATTATTTTTGACATTCGTGAATTAAATGAAAATTTGCGAATTAAGTGGTAATAACTTTCACATCAGGTTTTAGGTTCATTCATCCTTTTTAAATCAATAATATGATACTCCTTTGATAAAATAACAAGATAGGAATAATTTTTTAATAATTTTGATATTCTCGGGGGCAATACGACGAGTGCTCGCATTACAATCGATAGTTATTTTGTCAGAAATCAATCAGATCAAATTGTTTGGTAACACCATGAGTCCACTATGATGAGTGGCAGTATAATAAACTTCGGGCAAAAATAATACTCTTTCTGAACTATCTGTCTCTAGTCATTCGCCTCAAATTCAAATAGTTCGATGATGATAATGAGGATAGGTCAGCTTTATTGGATTAATTCGAACGAATAAATGAAGATGAATCGATTGAAACCGAAGATACAATATCTTATTCAAGCAACTTATCCGAAATCGCGTGATCGTAAATCTGTAGAAAATCATTCATAAAAAGTCTTATTCTCGTTTTAGTTGGACCCATATGAATTCGAAATCAAAACTCAGTTTAATTTATAATCAAATAGAATCTTAACCAAAACTTTCGGCATTCGTTCAGGTAATTGTGCGGCAATGCTTCATCCACTAGAGGAATCATGCTTACTAGAAAGATAATAAGGAGTACCTACCACATTGTAGAGCAAACTATCATGAATCGTCTTTATTGAAAAGTCGATTAGATGTATTGATGAATTTTAAATAATGGAAAGATAATAAAGAAAGGATTTTATTGGCTATGTCAGGTTTCGGAAGTGATGATAGAAAACAAGAAGAACTGCAATCAAAACGTTTCTATTCTATATCGTCTGGTAACCGAAAGAAGAATTTTTTTCTGTCTTCGAATGATGATGATAGCATGAAAAAATTGTCTTACGATGTAAAGCAAA
This sequence comes from Chrysolina haemoptera, assembly GCA_958298965.1. NCBI lineage: Eukaryota > Metazoa > Arthropoda > Insecta > Coleoptera > Chrysomelidae > Chrysolina > Chrysolina haemoptera. The sequence goes on along the minus strand of OY282585.1, from coordinate 33,417,127 downwards.
TAAGGTTTGGACACATTATAAGATAAGCAAAATACATACATAGAGAAACATCGCTTTAATTAGATGATCGTAGATATGTGTAAATTTAATGTTACAATTTGAGAAATACCAGGTACATCTCGAAACAGTTCGCTTTGAAATGAAATAGTCACGGTAACTGAAAACAAGTAAAAAAAAAATGAACATTGTCATGAAATTCGTGATCACAATTCTCGAAATGAAAAATTTATGGAGTTTAGTTCATTTGTTGAAAAATGATTGAAAATTGTTAATATTGCTTTTTTCGTTAACCTGCTTAATCCGGTGGCAGAGTGTTTTCGTGGCCGATAAAGTGTGACAGGATCACCCAAGTTTCGGGTGGATTTCCCAGCACTGAATTTTCCGATACTCTTACCTTGCATGGATGCGGCATTTTTTAATTCGCGAAGCTCACGCCGTGGACAATTTCTTATAGTGTCAATTAAAACGGGTTCAGCACATTCACGATCACGAAACATTTCAGTAGCGGAAAAACGGAAAATTTTGCTTAATTTTCCGGAAAATTCACTTGTTTATAGAAATAAAAAAAAATTATTGTACTCTTTGTTAGACACAATTTCTGCTCAAGAATTTTTCATGGTGGAATGAAATAATTCTTTAAAGGATGGGTTTTATTAATTTTTTTGAAGAAAACGTTCATCCATGCAAGGTTAAAGAATCGGGAACTGCAGTGCCATGAAATCCACACGAATGAATTTTTCAGGAATGTCTCTTCTGTTATTCATTGTCGAGACATATATGAATAATTTGAGACAGGGTGATCCTGAAAATATCATTATGTGACTGAATGAGAGAACACTAAAAATCGAAAAAAATCTTATTTTTTCGACTTTCGCTCGAAAACGGTGCATTTTAGAGAAAAAATTGTAGAAACAATTTTTGTAGAGATTTTATGTAAAATATTATTGAATCATTTGTTTGGAATAAATTGATTTTTCAATTTTCCTCGGAAAATCGTATACACATTTTCCCGATACTTTCTTGGCTTATCCACCCACTAAATTCGGATTCAGCGGGTCAAGATACATAAGAAAAACTTGGGTGATTCCGTCGCATTTCATCGGCCACGAAAATCCTCCCTGCCACCGGACTAACTGTCGCCCCTCTACGAACGTCAGCACTCAAAAGTCGAAACCTGTGCGGGCTAAGGATTAACGAGGTCTTACCTTTTAACGTGCGATTCCTAGAACGATTCGAAAAAAATATATCTCGAAAAGGGGTTGCTTGTAAGCTTGCAATGCGTTTGTTGGTTTTAGATATCGATGACCCACGCGCTCTACCGTTCGAGCTATCCTCTCGGATATGGATTGAAGAAACCACTTCAGTCCTGTTTGAAAAGACTAAAGACCATACTCTACTTCCGGAAGGGTGAAAAAGTATTTTAAAACATGGAACAATCAAAATGTAAAACGTATCTGTGGATTTGGAACAATTGATTCATGCTGTTGTTGGAGTTGCAATCGGTCATCATAGTCGATACAGAATTGGCATCAAAAATGATGCTTTTATACCCACTGATTCAGATAATTTTGGAGCTGTTAAGTGTTTGGAAAAATGAACTTTCCTAATCAGGTATTACGATTACAGATACGAGGGACGCTTCAAACGAAATTATAAAAATAATATCTGAATTGAAAAATGACACTTATTCTGGACCAGATAAAATGTCTGTGTCATTTATCAAGAAATGGAATAATTTCGTTTTGAAACCACTGTGCTTCATTTTGAATTCGATATTTTTGAATGAAAAGGTTTCCTCTACTTTTGAAGACTCCATTACAACACCAATCCATAAATCTGGGGATGAATAAAGAACCAATAATTACCGACCAATTATAATAATTAATAATTAGGGCAAAAATTGTTGAAAAATGTTTGAAAACTAGAATATTCACTTTCCTCAATAACGATAAAAAAAATTCCGACTCTTAGTACGCTTTTAGATGAGAAATAACCATATTTTTGAACTTAGCCAATGCGCTTGATACTGTCAATCATTACATATTTCTACAAAGATTGGAGGATGCTGGAATGAGAGGAGTTCTATTGAATATATTAGGAGATTATCTGTCAAATAGAATACAGGGAGTTAAATGAATGATTCGTACAGTGATCCACTAGTAATCAATATGGGCGTACCATGAGGAACTGTGCTTGGCCCTATTCGGTTCTTACTATATGTCAATAACATTTATAATTTAGCAAATTTTGAAGGATAACTAATATCCTATGCAGATGACACTGCTGTAGTATTTGTGGGCGAAACATGGAACGAAGAATATGAAATAGCGGAAAACGGTACTAAACAAATATAATAATAATAAATGATTTTATTGCAACAGATAGATACACGTACATGATATACATATTACATGAATAAAAATAGGGTGGGATACCAATGAACATGAGTATAATAAATAATCTTAATAATAATATGTATATAGATGCTCGTGCAATACTATCGTTGCAAAAGGCAGAGTTCGCACTTCTGTAACTGTTAAGTCAAGAAGCGGCGCTCTCACACTCAACCTACAATTGGCTGAGTACTAATCTACACAGTCTCATAATAGAAAAATCAAATTTTTTATCTTTTTCATCAATAAAAAAAGATCAATAAACCAAAAACATTTCCAACTATCCACAAATCTGCATGCTCGAATAAATAAAACTGAATCTACAAAGTATCTAAGCATTACTATTGACCAAACCCTAAGGTAGAATGATCATATAACATTCAGTAAAAGATTTAGTTAATTTACAAGTTTTATCAACTCCAAAATATCTTTGGAAGAGAAGTCATGATGCTGGTTTATAGCGCCTTAGTTGAGTCTGTTATACGATACTGTATTATAGCCTGGGATGGATTATTCAAAACACATCTACACACTTTGAACTTAACTCAAATACTTTAATAAAAATTATGTTGAAAAAAAAATCGAAGATATTCTACTGAGTTATCATATCAGGAAACTGGTTTATTCAATGTTAGGAAAACATATGCATATCAGTGTATACCTATATATCTCCCCTTCTCCCTCTCTCTGTACTCTTACTAGATCACACATTCCATCCTCCACCATATTATTACATTTCATTATTATAATCAATAGTATGTAATTATATGTATATCCATCGGAGCCGATCCATTGCATTGCATACAGTGGAGGTGAGATTCAATAGGAAATTGACTGTAAGTTTTTTCAATTTCTTATATGTATATTACATGTAACCTTGCTAAACTGACAATCTGCTGTGTGACATCACAAGGTTAGCTTAGGTGACGTCAGATTGCTATGAATATAGCCTATCACAATAATTATATAAAACGTTATATAATTCTCACAAAATGTTTCTATGTACCTACTGAACTAGTTCTAATAAACATGTTTTTCTACGTTCATGCAAAAAACAAAACTTTATTGAACTATATTTGGTGGAAAAACTGTCTCTTTATTGCACTGAGTGTAATAAAGACTTTATTGAACTCATCTGTCATTCTACTATAGCGTTCTGTCATCATGACAGACATAAACTTTCAAATCGACGCCAAATTTAGCCCATTTTTTGTGAGATTGTATTACGTTTTAAATAGTTGCATGTTTCATCATATTCATTATATAATGGACTATGAAATTACTAGAAAATGCAATTTGTTAAAAAAAATAAACTTACTTCCTTCGAATATCATCTGAATTACACAAAATGTTTTTGAATTACTTTTAGCAGATAGATTTAAAAAAACAATGTCTTCCTTGTATGAAACTCGTACAACAAGAGTTTATTGCACTTGTTGCATAAATAACTATTTTATGGATACAATAAACTTATCTATATCTTAAACCTATCTTATCCAGTAGAAATTCTGATCGTAGCTGCTCGCAGAAAAATTTATCACCGAAAAACAATATTCTTCGCTGTAGACTGGTGGCCATAGAAATTCTTTTGAGTTAGATTCTGATAAGCAAAATTCCCAAGGTTTATTCTAGAATTGTGAAGGCTTCACTCAGTTTCTTCTTTTTTTTACCAAAACGATATATCACAGTTGAAGGCTCTGGAAATATTAAGTATTTCAGATCCTGGAAAGAATGAGATAAAATAGAGACTGACAATGAACACATTCTTAGAATCGATTTATATCAACAAGAAGGCAAGTACGAGGTAGATTTAACGTGGATTGGATGTTCATCCTCCACTAAAATTGATATGGTAAAGAACAAATCAAAAACTACTACTTGAAAGACGGAATTTCATTTTTCTGACTGTAAAGTCGGAATTTTATTTTCACCGACTTGGAAGTTAGAAATTTCGACTTTAAACTCGGAAATTCCGACTTTGAGTTCTCACAAATAAAGCAGCGATTTATAGTGAAGTCAGTCACAGCGCCACCCGCGGGAAAAAAACAAAAACCACTTCTTGGTAGCAAAGGCTCCAGAAAGTGAGCAGAGTTCAAGAATTTTTGTCGGAGAGTAATAAATGAAAAAGCAAAATCGTCAATGTCGAAGTATCTGTCAGATATAATGCAATACCCGTCGGGGTATTAGCGACTTTCACGTCGGAAAAATAAATTTCCTACTTTGTTGGGAAAATATTAGTATTAGTAGTATTTCTTGGTGAGACTTGATGGGTCTGGTAGATCCACTCCTTGCCGAGCGTTATACTAGATGTAATCAATTTGTTGCAACAAAAACAGCTGTCCTTTCCAAAAAATGGTTAGGTTTTCTATCTACTACCTTCACAACGATTTATAGCAAACGCTACAAAAAAAACAAAAACTCATTAAAAGGAAGGAGACGCTGTTAAGATAAAATAGGCAACAGGCCTAGGTGTCACCACAGAGGCAACAGTCAAACTTGACAGAATGGGAGTGTAGTTTAAAGTGAGTATGCCTGGTAATACGACAGGATACTCTCATACTAGACCATGGGTTATAAGGCTCATTACTTCCCCATAAACGGTTTCCTCCACTTCCGAAAATAAGCAGAAGCTGTAGGTAATGAGAGTTGCAACAATAATTTTTTATGGTTGTGTAAAAAATGCTTAGTTTTTCTACGAACTTCATATTGAACCAAAAAAAAAAGGTATTTATTCAATTTGATTCCTTTTATGCTATAACACAGTTTCTATTGGGCGGGTTTTTGAACAATGAAATAATAGAGAATCCATAGTGCCGTATTTCAAGAATAGAGAAAATTATTTGATAATTTTCATGAGTTGACCAATCAGATTTTTATCTGAATAATTAATGTTATCCACGAAATATAATTTCTTTTTGAAGAAAGTCTAAAAAAGAAATAAGCTTTATAACTTTCGGAACTTTATAGCTTAAGTAAATTGTTACAATGTTCAAATGTATTGAATAATTTCCAATTTATAAAACATTTCCACTTCGGAACACCACAAATTCTCATTTAATCAGAAATCTCGAAAACATAATTAACTTGCAGCTCGTTTCTCACAAAACCATAATCAAAATTAATGTTGGTTTATTTCACATTAATTTTGGGACCCATCCAATAACATCAAACCCGAACTCGTTCTTCGTTTGTTGCAAGAAAATGAGTTTTTTTGTGGCACAACAGGCAATATATTTTCTAAAATGGAATATGCCGGAAACTGTTTAAACTGCGAATAAGCACGCGACAACCCCTTGCTGCTAAGGGTGGTTTTTTACCATCAACGTGGTTATTAAATGTACTTACAAAAAAAGGAATGGATGATAGGCTTATAATAGTAACGATAATGAACACTACCATCATAGAAGTTAAAGTCACAATTAACAATACTACGTAGCAGAGATGGACAAACTGAAGATGGACAAACTGAAATTATTAGTGTCGCATTTAGATATGTAAGCTCGTACACAGGAGAACCTTCAAATTATAAAATTTGGGGTAGGTCACGCAGAGTAAAAAGATGAATGATAGAGGATTTTTAATACAATCATGATGATAATGGTAGGTAAGGTAGTACCTTCATAAGGAACGTTTGACCGGTTACCTGTTAGATGTTCGTCGCGGTATAAGCCAGAGAAGTAGTGATTTTCGAACAGATGCTTGCTTCATCTCGGTAATACATATAAATTTCAAAAATTCATAAATACACGTGGCTAAAATCGCGAAAAGACACAGGTTTATTATAGTAGATGATCATTAACTTGTTGGTGATATCAACGGAAAATCAAATATTATTCAGGGTGTCCAAAAACTCGATGTCATCCTCTGGAGAGCTGATAGTCCAGCTCATGACTGACCAGAATATCACCTTAGTAAAATATTAATAGTTTTGGATATATTGGCACTTTTGGAGATATTGGCACTTTCGTGAAAATCTAAACTTTTGATCGGTATTTTGCGTGCTGTGGGTACAATACTTCATAATTTCCCCTTAATAACCCTTCTATTGATTACAATCCAAAATAAAAATATTGGTTCAATTCCTTTGGAGGAAAAAAAAAACATATTCACGCGGTAATATATTTTATTATTCACAAGTTAATTTATTTTTATATCTTTAGACTGAATAAAATCCTCACGCAAACCTGGCAGATAATTTTAAAAAATTGCTCATTCGGTGTAGTTTTTGACATGATACAACATTCACTATTTTCCACTTGAGGACAAAAGATATTCCCAGTTAAGTGCAATAGGAGCTGCTCATTGTGAAATTATTTCAATAATTAGGAATTCGAATGAAAACGCTTGATAAATTGAAGTGACAAGTATTTATTGACAACTAAACAAAACACGAATAAAAATGAAATGAACATGAATTGAGCAGCTTTCCAAATGAGTGTTTTCATTCGAATTCCTAATTATTGAAATAATTTCACAATTTTTTCCTTAAGTGGAAGGTTGTAAATATGGTATCATGTTAAAAACTACACCGAATGAGCAATTTTTTAAAATAACTTGCCAGGTTCGCGTGGTGATTTTGTTTACAGTGTGAAGAGTCTAAGTGAGATAATAAAATAAATAACTCGCGAATCGGGCAAATGTTTTTTTCTCCAAAGGTATTGCACCAATATTTTTATTTTGGAATGTAATCATAAAAAGGGTTATTGAAGGTTGCCTAACAAAAAGTAGAATCTTCAACTATGAAGTTTTATACCTGCGGCACTCGAAATGCTGTTCAAAGGTTTCGATTTTCACGAATTTCATAAAAGTGACAATATCTCAAAAACTGTAAATATTTTATTAAGGTCATATTGTGATATTCTGGTCAGTCATGAGCTGGACTATCAGCTCTCCAAAAGGATGACGATGAGTTTTGGGACACCCTGTACTATGAATCGTTCAAATATCTGTATTTACAATTCCATTCTGGAGAGTTTTGGTCGGAGAAAAAGTAAAATCCAAGAGTGATCTTGTTAGTTCTTTTTGTTTTCGCTTTTTCACTGCAGATTTGTACACCACTGAACTGTTATTGATGTGGTATGATCAAACCTGATATTTTTTTCTAAAACTGCCTTTTCAGCTCTGATTTGTTCCTCTCAAAACTCCTCGTGAACAGTGAGAATTGTTTTATTTTTTTTAATTTCTGGCTCCTACGAAAAGAAAAATCGTGTATTATTCAGAGAACATCGGGAGAGCCGAGGAGAAGTAGGTAGGAATTGGTGTTCTTCTGGAATTTCTAAAGGCTGTATTGTATGCCTCAAGAAACACCTCCCGAAGCAGCTAGTTCCAAAGCTTTGCCGTTCGGTGAAAAAACGAGCTCTGGGAAACAGATATCTCCAAAAAGATGGCATATGGATGTGAGGACTGAGCTTCGACGGGTCAGTCTCGATGGGATCGCGAACGGTGGAACGATTGATGATATTTCGGAAGAGCATCGTCCATGAAATTATCTTTAGAACAGAGACAGATCGCCAACCTTTCTGTGATGTTCCAGAAAAGTAAACGAGCTTGTGAGCGAAGTATCACCAACGAGACGAATAGCTCTCTTTTGGTTATATAATTTAGGTCTCATATTATTAATACGATATCGGTTTGTGGTTTTTTCATTTATCTTTTAACGTCTGATACCATGCTCACAACTCTACCTGGTTCAAATTTTTTGAAAATACTAGAGCAACTGGTCAAGCTACCACACTCATTCCTAATGTCAACAACCAGTATTCCAATACACTTGAAATTTTCTCAACACCAATATCTGTATAGAAGTTTGTGTTTCACTTGGAAATTCCGACCATAACGTCATCTTCACTCTTTGCTCTTTTTCCACACCATCGAGCAGCACAACGCTGCCCTGTCTTATGATTACGATTATAATTCAGCCGAAATGTTTTTCTCACTATTTCCATTGGAAAGAGTGTGTTTCTCTTTTGGAGATCCAACACATTCCACTGAGACAATTTTTGAGATCATAATGATGGAGAAGCAAACATATGTCTCCAACACGTCAAGAAGAACATCATCTGATAAACCCTGGTTTAACAGAATCTGCTCCTGAACTGTCGCCTTCAAGCAGTCAGTATATCGTCGATGGTTGAAAAATGAAGGGCCAGATAGGATTATGCTGAAGCAAGAAACATCTGAAAGAAGACAAACGAATCCTCGAAAGAGGCTCACAACTCCAAGATACGATCAAATCTCATTGAGTGTCCTAACGAGTCCCGCTATTCTTGGTCATTTGCCAAAGCCGTGGGAAGAAACTTCATTTCCAGCTCATTTTTTTCCGTAACAATGAAGATGGAATACTATAGTAATGACCCGTCAAGAAAAATCTAATATTTTTGACAACATGTTTGCTGTAAATTCTACGCTGGATTCATTGGGAAAACAACCCCAGAATATCATTATATATAATATTTATAATATTAAATATAGAAATTGAATTGTGGATCTTGCTCTAAAGTATATATCGGCCAGACAGGTAGACCATTTAAAAGCCGCATACGAGAACACCGTATGAATTATGTAAACAATAAAACACACTCATCATATGCCAATCATATTTTGGAGGAAGGCCATGACTTCGATGAAAACTTCGAAATTCTTCATGTGGAAAATAAGGGCATTAGGCTTAATTATTTAGAATTCTTAGAAATTAATAAATTGAAAAATTCATGTTGTTTATTAAATGATCAATTAGACCTGAACAGTTCCCCTTTGTTAAATTTATTCAATTAAGTAGTAGCTATGTTTTGAGATTTCCAGGTAAGTTCATTGTTATTGTCAATTTTATAAGTTGTCTATAGGTATTAGCGATAATTATATAGGTAGTCCCTAATTATGTTGATGGATAAGAAAGGTATTTAAGTAGTTTTCAATTAAACATGTCGCAAAGACAATACATTTTTTGGAAATTTTAATCGTGTTTCACCTTAGTGTCATAATAATGGTTGAATAATTTTTACCGATATCGATAAAACAATATTGACTGAATATTGTTTCCAGCATCTAGCATCCACATTGTGATTACAATATTCCTCTGATATCGATTCTAGAGGTAAAAACAATATTGTATATCCAAGTTTGATAGCACATTGGTTGAATATTATTTCATCCATATTCAATAAATCAAATTAATGCTATATTGATTCAGATTGTTGGAAAAACTTCACACCAATATTTGAAAGATATTATTGATACATTAATGAAAAATAAATATTACCAGTACTGCAATTTTCAATAAAAAATATTAAAATGAATGATGATCTAACCTGAGTAAGACACCGCTAGGTGGAACGTCAGCCAAATCTTAAGAAAATATATTAAATGAGGCTGCTCACAATTTGTTAACAATACCTACACAGTGGAAATTACGACAGGCACTCTAAGATTAGATTTTCTATTGGTTTTGTTTTCGTTGAATTCCACAAAGTTAGGGATACTGTTCACAGACACGATATCCGACGATACGATGATCCCAAAGAGTTACTGTTATTCAAAGTGGATGACACACGTCCAATCCAACACATTTTTCAAATGACGTGCATACCCCAGGGCCTTTACAGCGCATCAGTGAGCCTACAGCCTATGCAGTCGATGCAGATGCATCCGTATTACAAAAAATACAACAATTCATTCTAAGGCTAATACGTTCCTTTCCGATTCCAGAAGAGTATCCAGGACCTCCAACCGCTAATCGTCGAAGTCTGTAGCTGTCCATCACTTTTATTATTCACCTACCTATATTATTGATGATAAATAATTAAAATTTTTATAAAAATTAGGTATTTTGTGTCTGAATGGCCAAACATACTTGGACAAATATAGTTGATATTATCAATGAGTAGTGATGATTTGAACTTGGAATTGTGTAGAGGACAACTAATAAACTTCCTATTCGTCAGCCAACGTTTCGTTTTATTGAGTTAAAACTTCATCAGGGCCTAAAAGGGCGAAATATATGTATATAAAAACACAGGCACAATGTATATAAGAAAACGATATATCACAATACAAGGTTTTGTTAAAAATATATGGTCGAGATATTGTGTATAGGTGCAAAAATGGTAAAACATCCCAAAACCTGGTGTATAGAGCAATTAAATGACATTATTTATTCATTCAGATTACAAGTTTTTTGTAATTACAAGTACAGTCTTTGAGTAAGAAGCGAAAAATTAACGAGAAAACTGGGTTTTCCACAAAGCAGCAATTTTTTTTTTCAAGGTTCTCTAGCGGTTAAACTGTTCAGCCAAAAACACATGTGAGGAGTGCATTTTGTAGTTCTATGACTTCTTGGCAAAAAACTGAAAAAAATCAATTCGAATATTATTAAGTTTTTTGTAATTTTCGTGACGCCATGGGAAGTAACAAAGTTGAAATCCGGATTCGGCACAAAAAAAAATAGTTCGAGTGGGAAAAAACTACTGTATTTTTTTCCTGAAACAGTCGCCTTCGGAGACGATTATACTGGATATAATAACAAATTAACTTATTCATTATCATTTTGTTGATGATTACTTTCTGGTCGTCTTTCTGTATACCAAATATTAAAAACTTCAGAGTGTTTCCACAAACTTGAGTTAGCCAGTAAATAATTCGTTGGCCACACTACCCTCTATCAATTCTCCAACCACTCTGCAGCGTTGTTTCTCTCATGTTGGCTCCATTGATACGTATCAGGTTACGGAATTTGCGGAAATTTCACCTTGTTTTCTTGAGTTTTCTGTTAAGACGCGTGTTGAAAGGAAGATCAAGATTGAATCTTTTATGGTCGGATATTAGTTTACAATGAATGGATTGGGTTTCGTGAAATTGGGCTCATGAATAGGCGCGAAATAACCTTATTGTGTTCTAGGAAAAATTGAATGTATTGAATATTGAGCAAAAATAGTAATTTAATATGTGTCTAAACTGCTTCCTGACATTGTTGAATGAAGTTCATCATTGCTCAGTGATTAAATAGTTATGAAAAGACTAATTTTGTGTTTAGACGAATGTAATATTTAAATAGTCAGATATTTTCTTAACGCGTTGAGTAAAGCATTATAGCATCAAAATAAAAAAAAATTACTCTTCCAAATACACCAACGCTTGGAGCCGTACTAATAAATTCAACTTTTTCTGTTATAGAACATTATGGACACTCACTCAGACATACTCAGAATCACTCTTATTACTTTTGTAGTAAGCTGTGAATTAATTATTCGATTATCATACTCATTTTTTGAAGTAGATTTTATAATGAACATTGATGCTAATGATAGTTCCATACAGGTTGAATGGAAGAGCAGGGTCTGATTGCGTTACTCACGTGACAAGATCAGAACTTGAATTCTGCCTTTTGACAGAATGCAGCAAAATAAATTGTAAATGTTCATGTATCATGTTTTAAATTCTGTCAATAAATGTATTATTATTATTATACGTGGACATTGTTAAAAGATGTCATTAGCAAAAGAATGAGAAGAAAGGTCTTAAAACTGACCCTTGTGATACATTCAGTTTGACACCTTGTGTATTCGACATACAACTTCCAAGTTTAATATTAGTCATACTGTGAAGCAAACTTTGATGACGCTTTATTATAGTCTTTTGGCAACTCAAAATAGGTTCATGCTGATAACCAAATTATTAGTGTTGGTGGATATTTTGTGACCTAGAGGCTAGCTGACTGCTGTAGTTGGTTTCCAAATATTAACTATCCTTCTAGCCATTATTTTTAAGTTTTGGGAATGTGCAAAGTAAAGAATTTTGTGTATAATTGTTTACTGCACTACGATTTTCTTATTTGAAAAATTGAAATACTGAAGTATTGCTAAAGTTGCCTGAAAAATACCCTAAATGAATGGCTCTATGACGTTTTTGAAAGAAATTCACGATTTTATAGTTTATTTCAGCCATTTGATTTATTTTTTCATCAATTTCAGGCTGAACTGGACGGGTCAATCTCGATCGAACTGCTAACGGTGGAACGACGGATGAAATAAATTTCAGGAGAGCATCAGCCATGAAAAAATCTATAAAATAGAAATAGATATCTGAGTTTTCTGCGGCGCGGAGAAGTAAGCAAGTTATGCACAAATATATACAAAAAACAATGAGATTCAAAATAGTACGGACAGTATCATTGAGATACGTATGAGAAGTGGGACAAATATTTCGGAGAGAATGATTTTTGTTTAAAGCAATCAGTAAACATGGATATTGTTCCAACTATCTTTTTTTGTAAATTTATATGTTGCTACAGATTTGCAATGGGCGAGTTTTTAAATTCATCGATGGATAATACGCATTCATGCTGTCATTGTCATTTTCCATTAGTCGAATAAGGATGAAATGCTCATCGATGGACCCATCGATGAATTTAAAAACTTACCCAATGCTTAACACAACTGGAATCACAGCAGCAACGATTATGTTTCGAAGAGGGTGGTTAAAGTACCTTGGCGTTATTAGCACCGCAGAAAGAAAACATGGACGTTGAAACGTTGATAAAATGAGTGACAAGAACGAGAAATTTATGAATTAACCAAGGAACTCAGAAAAAAGCCAGTTACATGAGGAGAACTATGAAAGGTGCCTTCAATATGTGGTTGTAAAACCCAAGAATGAAAAAACGAAGATCTCCTAAATGGGAAAGTCACAAACAGGATCAACGACAGGGTGCACGGAGTTCAACGCAGATCTAAAGCCAAGAACGTCGTTTTTCTGGATAGGCTTAAGGTCTAGCACAGAAATTCTGATCATATCTAGAAGGGGAAAAAAGTCATTTAGGTAGAGTCCAATTACGTTCTCTAAGTTCTCCAAATTTATATTCTTGTTGAAGGTCTTTCATAGCCCTCTGATCATGTGGTTCTCGACCTCAGTGTTAGGCCGGGTACTCACTTAGTGTTGATACGTAGATTTGATGCAATGATGCGCCAAATCAAAGGAAAATGATGAACCGACAAAGCGGGCTCGTTAATAGTTGATTTGTTGATTTGGTAGTGCGTCTGTGCGCATTTCTACGCTGCCGCTGCAGACAACACAAAATATAATCAGTTGAGAAGTTGCCAAGAAGAAACGTTGTGTCCTTGATGGAAAATGTAATAGAGAGAAGTTGATTTTGAACATTTACGGAAAAAAATACAGTCAGGTCCGTGCTCATGAAATCAAATTGACAAACAAAAAAATCCGGATACGGTTCACGATGCTTTCGAAAGTTTTCCTTAAGAAATAAATAAATATTGATGATATCGGCAAAAAAATTAAAAAAACCTCTTCCAGGCATATCCAGCGAGCTATAAGAGCGCGTCTTCTCCTGTTCCAAACGCACTACCGAAGTGCATCAACGTATTATGATCGAAAATGGATGTTTGAAACCTTTGGTATAAATACAATTCAAGAAATAGAAGCTACTATTTTTTGAACGTATTATGAGTAAGATGCAACGCATCAGGTCGTCAATGCGCGTTTTTTTACGGAATGCACCGACCAAATGCATCAAGGCATAGTGAGTGGCTTTAAGGAAGCATATCGACCAACGAATCAGAGTGAAACACTGCCACAGCCATCAACAGACGAGGAAAGTGTGACGTCACAAATAGCATTCTTGTCAAAAACTGATTTCAAACAATTTGAGGTTACATTTAAGTGCTTTGCTTAAGTTTATGTTTGATTGTTTGGATTTTGTTTTCTCAGGCGAAAGAAAGTCGTTTTTGTATGAACCAATCTTCTACCAAAAACCTTAACGAAATCAATATCTCACAATGATTTAGATTTTACGAAAGTTTGTTTGGAATCAGTTTTTGACAAGAATGACATTTATTTGGCGAAACTTAGGCCATTGTTGGGTTCTGGAAACATATCAAGGCAATATAACCTGACGAGCCAAATCGGGGGTATTATCACTAGTGCTCGCAATACTATTGATGATATTTCTGTTAGAAATCAACGAAATCAAATTTTTCAACAATTTTTCCAAAAAAAATTCCGCAATTTTTTTTATGTGTTCCCTAAGTACGGTACGAAATTGCAAAGGCTTATTTGTTAGGTTGTTTTAAGAAAAAAGATTCCTATGAATATATGTCCGGAGTTGCTTCATTTCTGAGATATAGGGCGTTGAATTTTTTGTAAAAAGCAATATTTATAAAATATTATGAATATCCTCAAACCGATTCAGTTGAAATTTGGTATAGTTATTTAAACTAAAAAGGCGCCTATTTAGCCCTAACTAGATTGCAATTATTAGAGCCAGTGGCGTCTCAGTGGGCACAACAGCCAACAAAATTGTGAAAAGAAGTACGCCACTGACTTTTTTGTGGATTTTTATTTTTTTAGATCAGGCTACTAAGAATACATATTTTTGGTCCCTTGTGTTTTCTTCATTTCTAGATTGGTTTTCGATAAAAAAAAAAACACTCTATTGCATATCATAAACTCCTGCTTTATGGAGACCAGCTGACAGTGATAGTAGGGTTTTTTCCTACACATTAGTTCATATAACTGTACCTATCTCAAACCGATTTGGTTGAAGGAAAACGGTGGCAGACTAGGTCCAATGAAGCGATACAGAAAGTTTGGAGAGAGTAAAATATTTGCCGATGGGCACTCTAACTATATTCTCTATTGTTCCATAAAATGGAAATCAAACATGAATAATCCAGCCTTTCCCAAATTTCCTATACTCTTGGAGTTTTGCAGGCAAGCATCAAACAAAAAATAATGCAACAGCCCCATACCATTGCCGAATCACCTCTTCCCAACACCTAGAAAAAAATGTCTACAAGAACCCTTTGCAATGCTTCCTATAAAACAACAGAAAATAATCCAAAAGCGCCATACGGTGTTTGGCAGAGACAGTCGTATTGGGCAATTGGATTATTTTCTGTTCTATGCTTGCTTGCCGACAAAACTTCTATAGTACGGAAAATTTTCAAATAACGATCTATCAAACCTTAGAAATTTGATAGTGTTTGAGATTTCTGAGTTTTTCATAGAATTGTGAGCACGAATGGAATTTACTGAGATAATTCCACGAACAAACAAGTCAAGAAAGTTTCATTATATTCTACAAAATCATTCATACATGTGAAAGCATTATCGACTTCTAAATTTGAAGTGTTTGAGACATATAGGAGAATCAGAAAGTGAGGCTCATTTTCAAATAAGTTCCAGTCCATTCAATTTCACATGGTTACATCGATAGGGTCTTGATGTGCATTCGATTCTGAAGTATTATTGGAATGTCTCATTGGGCTAATTTCGAGTCACATTTTGAATCACATTCTGATGTCTCGAACTGATCAACGGGGCACCGAATGGACGTTTATGCGATAATAATGGAAGTTAAATTGCGATTCACTGATGTGATCTGAAACATGAATGTAAAGCCCATTACCATCTCTGAGACCATTCGGTGTTGACTGGGTTAATTGTATCTATTCAAGAAATAGAAATAACCAAACACCAAAACTTTGTCAATTTTCGTGACGGTATTTCTATTTCTTGAATTTTATTCACACCAAAGGTGCGAAATATTCATATATTCGATTAATTGTGTTTGTTGTATTGACAATACCTATTAGTAGTGAAAATAACAACTAAGCGAGTTAACAACTACATGGATAATAGTGGTAGTAAAAGTAAGACAATTGAATTCGACTACAATTTTTCAACAATTTTGTTGAAAGTGATATCCAGCACTGTACGGTATAACTTTATGATAATTTTATACAGGGCTAGTCCAAAGTCCGTTCCCTCCTACTAATTTTTGAACCACCTGGTATATCGCAACGAAATTTGGAAGGCTCAAATAGGAGATAAAAACCTACTTTATCATGAGAAAATTGCAGCTAAAAGTTTCAAAATGGCAGATGAGCGCCACCTTCAATCATTTTTTTAAATAGAACACCCAGTATATCATTGCATGATCGGTTAGGGACGATCATAAGGAATCTAACAACACCAAGTTTGATGATATTATCTCCAAAGACTATGGAGATATCACCTATTACTTTCTCCATAAGCCGAATGAGTGGGAGAGTGAAACTTTTTCTGGCGGGTCAATAAATTCTCTTATAGAGAGAATAATCGGCGATATCTCCATAGTCTGAAAAAGTAGGCTTTTATCTCCTATTTGAGCCTTCCAAATTTAGTTGCGATATACCAGGTGGTTCAAAAATTAGTAGGGGGGAAACGGACTTTAGACTAGCACTGTATAAATAAGGTACTAAAGAATATTTACGTGTATACACGAATAAGAAGTGAATCACAAATTCGACAAATACACCATGAACGCGCATGTCTATCAGTAATGTCACCAACAACCAATCGGGGTTCAGAGATTTTTTAAATATCAAATACCGTCGCCTTTCGCCGGTAGTCATGCGTAGTCGCAACAAAAATTGGTTTGGAGGTCATGAAATATGGTAGTGGTGGGGAGCACAGGGATTAGCGGCAAGTTTCGCTTCTAGTTCGTGTAAACGTACCTAAATACCTATTCTTTGGTGATACCTTTTTATGAATGATGGTGTCTTTCATAAACACTCTGAATTACAGCATCCGCTTCATATCTCACTACTATTATAGTAAGAATTAACACCATCGATATAATGAATTTTTTTCTATTCAGGTGTTGAGATGGTTTCACTTGACTGAAACTAAATCAAATTTATTTTCACTATCAATATTGTTATGGATGATAAAATTTATATAAAAAAATGAAATTGTTACCAACATTACTTAGGTTCGGACATGCTTGTTGTATTTATTTTCCAATAACATTCGAAAGATTCCACACATCTGCATATTGGAACTGTATACAAATGAATAAATTATCAATGTACCATATAAAAAAAAATATTTGTTAAAATTGTTTTTTCCGTTAACCAGCTGTCGTCCCCTTACGAACGGCAGCCCTCAAAAGTTGAAACTTGTGCGAGCCAAGGATCAACGAGGTCTTACCTTTCAACCTGCGATTCCTAGGACTTTCTCGGGTCATCAGATAAAAATCTGTAGTCGCTAAGATTCGAACCTAGCCGACCAGCAGTCAATGGCTTTGAACGCGACACTCTCAACCACAGAGCTACTTGGCCCTTATGACTTTTATATGCAATCCTGTTTTAATTGTTGAATAATTAATTGTTCTTGGTTATTACAAAAATACGGCATGTTTGCAAAACATGCACGCCGCGATTGAATGCAAATATTTTTTTCGTGATGTATACAACAACAAAAATGAGCCTGTGAAAAATCATACGTTAAATAATCGTTCTTGAATACTATCTTTCTTTCAAATAATCAGCATACGTTAAATAATGGTTTTTGAATATTAACTTTTTTTTACATGTTCAGTTGATAATTTTAGGGCCTTCTTCACGACAGCAGATTATGCTTTTTTAAATCGTGATTCATATAACACCAGAAATAAGCCTGTGGGAAAGCATACGTTAAATAATCGTCCTTGAATCATATCTTTTTTTAAATGTTCATTTGATAATTTCGGATCTTTCTACACGAGAGGAGAGTATGCTTTTTAATATTCGTGATCCATATAACATCAAAAATGAGCCAGTGAAAAAGCATACATCAAATAATTGTTCAAAGATGGACGAAATTTTTGCAACTACCAAATTTTTCTTTGAATGGTTCTACACGCCAGAACTGTATGCAAATGAATATATTGTCAATGTGCCATATATACTTTATATTCAATCTGGTTTTAAGTGTTAAATAATTGTTCCGAGTTATTGCAAAAAAGTTGCATATTAACAAAACAATTGCAACAAATTTATATATGTTTTTTACGTGATCTATTTATCATTGAAAATGAGCCTGTGAAAAAGCATACATTAAATAATCGTTCTTAGATACCATCTTTTTTTTTACATGTTCAATCAATAATTTTGGGCCCTTCTACAGAGTATACATTGAAAAATCGTTCGAAGATATATTTTTTTTTGCAAATTCAAATTTGGTCGGTTACGCCGCTGTATGCTGGAAGTCTTAGATATTTAGTATGATTATTTAAAACCCTATAATAAGCATAATAAAAAAAACACGTTAAAAAAACGTTGCAAAAGTCTATAAATGTTCGACTGGATACTGAAATGAGGGTGGAAAATTCAACAGTGCACTCCTCACGCATATTTTAATTCCAACTTTCAGCAAAATGCATGAATGAATGGAATTATACCCATAAATTAGTCTCAACACGTTCAGACGAAACATTTACAAATCAATTTCAATTGAAACACATTTCGTCAAAAGACTCTCGATTATTTCCAGTAATAGAAAAACCCATTTTGATTCTTTAACTGACCATTATGTGCATATGTTAGTTTTCTGTGGGTCCATTCAATTCATAAAATATTCGAAGTCCACCCCATTCATGGTTTTTCTCTCGGCTGCCATATTTATTCTATCTGGGTTGTATTATTCCATAGTCTCTCTCTCTATCTCTCTTTGTCCCGCATGAGTCAGATATCGAGTCCAAAGAGTGTTTTTTGCATTAAACAGGATTCGGAGGAATAAAACAAGTTTTTCAGAAGGGTCATTCCCTGGACTTGGTGGGGTAACTTTCCCCTATAAGATAGTCAGAAAGCAGCCCTGGCCAATAGTATTAGAGTTATGGCCAAGGGTCAGATTTTGATCGATATTTGATGCTATATCAAAAATATTGTTTCTTTTTTTTAGTCTTGATGGTGTGATTAGAAATTACTTTCTTGATCATCAATTCTGCTAATTATGTTGAAATCGGTTTTTAATTTCTATTCGTTTTCATGAAATTATTCATTAGACTCAATATTCGTGCATGTTCTTGAATAAATATAATTTCAAATCGTTTGATGTCAGAATGTGAATGAGAAAATTGCATGCCTCAAATTTTCGCTGGAATCTTCTTTTTTCAAAGACCTGCTTCCGTTTCATAAGAAGAAAAATTATATGTAAAGTATTTTGTTTGCATCAAGATATGAAAGGAAGTAGACATGATTTTTTTATATGAAACAATTATTGCACCAATGAGTAATGGAACAACTTGCATCAAAACAGCAGCATTGCTATTATCGGAAATCGGGACAAGATGAAGAGAGCTAAATTTAGACGACAGATAAATTACGGATAAGACTATTCTCTACAAATAAATAATATTAGCTGAACATTTTTTCATCTAATATTCTTCTCCTTTCCTGGTGAATATCAAGATGCCAACAATACAAAATATTTAATTCATTATAATCATGCCATTCTAATAATTTGGAAATTTTGTAACCTTGCCCAGAAATTATACAGGGGAGTAGGAGCACGATTTTTTCTGCACAACGTTTTTTTTTCTTGTATACTTATTAGAAATATATTTGAACTTTTGTCGATTATATATTTTAATGCCTCATACTATACAGTAAATTATGGATGATTCAGCTTGTATGAATATACAGGGCTTGGGCAAAAGTGCGTCAAAGTCGGACTAAACTAAACGAAACAATAAAGTCTATAAACAGAAATCATTGGCGAATATACAGAGCGAACCGAAGAAAACTACAAGGTTGGGTGCTTTTAAATCAAAAGCCATATATACCGGGTGACCACGAGGTGAGGTTCGCCCCCAATTTTTCCATAGTTTTGAAGATGCAGGTTTTAAATTTGGTATGTACTTGAAAACACATATTTTGACGCTACTACTAAGAATTCTCCACCACCTGTTCAACCGGAAGTGACCCAAAAAAAAATGTTTTAATGACACACCCTTTATATTTTTTCTGGTTTTCCGAAATACCTTCGAATAAGTGACAAGGTTGAGTTTCAAAATTAAAAATCAGTTGTAAAATGACGAAGATACAGTTTATTATTTAATAGAACAAACTTGGCCACGAAAATCAAACTTAAATTATGACAACTGATGAACGACATCAGAAAATGAGGTTCTGATGGAATTGCACCATCTATATATATTTCTGAACAGTTACTGAAAATTGCTTCAATGGTTCCTGCAAATAAACGCTCCCACTTATCATATCTCAAATGGCAACAAGCTCTTTTCACTTCATGTTGAAAAATGATTCGATGAATGTTGATTTTTTGCCTCACTTTCTTATGTTCAAAGTCGCCTTCGTTGAAGAACTTCCAATTTTAAAACACTCATAATGAAACATTTTGTACTTTCGGTTCGATTCGGAATTCTCCAAAGCTTTTCACAGTAGGAATCTGATAATTCATCATTTTTCATCATGACGAAGTGAGAAGAGCATATGTTTCCATTCAAGAAATGACAATTTTGAGCATTTCCTTATGGGTACTCTTCCGTTTTGAGGAAACTTTTGATAATTGGAAAATATGAGTACTGCAATTACATGTAAATCTCAATTTTCAACTGTATATTTTCTCGAAGTTGCCTCTGGTCTGCAAACTACTGATGCCGTTCGTTAGTTGTGATCATTTTATCATTACTTGTTATTATTTTAAAGTTTGATTTTCATGCATCACTTTGTTCGATTGAACAATCAACTGTAACTCCGCTATTTTTCAACCGATTTTCAATTTTGAAAATCAGTGTTATTAAAAATTCGAAACTCAACCGGATAATTAAAAAACTGTACGGGGAATTATTGAAAAAAAAGTTTGGGGTCACATCCGGAAATGGTAAATTTTCATTAGTAGTGAATATGCGTATTCAAGTACTATTGATTGCGACATACTAAATTTGAAACCTGTATCTTCCAAACTATATATAATAAACAACTGAAATCTGGCTTTCCACGAGTATTTATCCAGTGCGGCACTTATCTACACTTACAAATGGTATTGTTTTAGTCCATACTTCCAAATTTCCCATTGTTCTCTAAATTGTACAATTGTTGTTGTACAATTTGTTCTGAGTAAATTGTATAATTTTTTGTAAGTGCTCATAGTTCACCTTTCATACCCCTTCAAAAAAGAGGACCAAATATTATCTTCTATCTTCTAATGTATAGTTATCCATCCATTATTTAAATACCAGAATATTTTAATATCATTTACACCTGTTTGTAATTTTTTTTATTATTATTATTTTTTGTTGTTTGGCATCGACTGTTATGGTCATTAGCCACGTGTTCTAGATAGACCTTGTTACTAAATAGATACGCCACCTTAGGAGCAGCACTGTTAATTATTAACGCAACAGTGAATCGTGGAGGATTGTTCCCAGCCGGCAACAAGATCAAATCATTCAGACTTTTACATCTACATCTGAAAATAACAAAAAATCCCGCTCCTGCCAATAACCGAACCCAGGACTTTTCGGTCACAAGGCCCGAGCGCTAACCACTGCGTCAATCCTTATTTGCTTGTATTTGCCTGAGGGTGAGGGGAATAGGTTCGGCACCTCTCATTCTCCACAACGGACTCAATATCCCCCGGAGCATAAGGCAACACCGGTGTCTCGCCTATACCGTACGAGCGACGTAGATAGTACTTAGATAGTACCCCGGTAGACCAGAGTGTTGCAGACACCATCCGATTTCAGCCAAGATCTTCGATGTTCTTGGAGACGACCCCATGTGGCTTATCCTTATGCAGCTGCAGGAGCACTCTTGTCTCCGCAGCTTCAGTGTGAGCCTTTTGCTGAACGGGCTCCAACTCGGTGACAAAGTTTGGATTAACACGTTCAAAGTCTAAAACGAGACCAAGTTCATCGACTGCACTGAAAATAAATGCTCCGATTCCTGCTTGTTCCTGATGGTCACAAACCAAGCAGAGGAATCTGAATCTGAACTCCTGATAACTTTAGTCCATTTCACCACTCCAAAGGAGTAGAATAATATCGGAACGGCAAGCATATTAGTTGCAGCAACTTTGTTCTTCCCCGACAGTTCTGACGACCAGATCTGTCGGAGTTTGTGCTGATACTTGCCGCGGAGAGAGTTTAGAATGCGTCTACGAACTGGACATCCTCTCCGTACTCCTCGCATCGTCCTCTTTCGAGATGAACCGTGGCACATTCTTAGACTGATGTAGATTTTCTCTGGAGGCATATATTTTCAGGTCATCCATGTAAAATAAATGGGTGACCTTGTGCCTCCGGTTGCTCGTGGTGCCGCAGTTGTGACCACGGGTGTTTCTGAGTGTAACGGACAGTTGCAGTAGTGAGATACAAAAAAGAACAGGGCTGAGGAAATGTCCCTGAAATACGCCCCTTCTAAAGATTACCTGCTCTGTTTGGACTCTGACTTGACCAGATCTTATGGTGAAGCAAGTCCTCCAGAGTGGCATCAGTTGTCTAATGCATCTCACTATCATATCGGGCACCGCAAGGCAAATGCAAGATAAGCTCATGCGAGGTTGTATCAAACGCCTTGCGGTAATCGATCCAGGCTATCGAAAGGTTACGCTTATACTGCACGGAGTCCTGCGTTATTTATCTGTCGATGAACAGGTATATATATGATAATTGTTGAAGATTTTTCTTCAAAACACCGTTTAGTTTATGAATTTTCGACCAAAAACGAGGGAGATACAGAGATTTTAGTCGAACGTTGGGGTAAATTTTATGGTATCTCGAGTTGTTCGCACGGGAATATGATAATATAAGTCAAAACTCATTGGCTCTCATAGTGCAACTGCTCATTTTGGAAATATGCATTTCTTCTCAAAATTGACAAGTGATTGGAAGTGGAGGAATGTAGTCACATGCATAACCTTGACTTGACAGGATAGTTATAAATGGTGTTCTATATAAAAAAACACAGAAAACCCAACTTGTGAACCTATAATTCTCTTCATACGAGTAGCTTTTCCATTTGCTTTTGAGGATATGAGTACAGTTGCACTGACATAGCTGAAACCGTGGAAAAATTCACGCCCATAATGCACATTCGTCGTACAACGGACTATAGTATGTGATATGCATCACACGTTAAAAGGATAGAGCTTCCCTACCTCGCACAAGTATCTCGAAGACTTCTGAGGGTTGCTCGTAAGGGGGCAGCCGGTTGATGGAAATTACAATTTTAACAATTTTGTATATCCAGTGATAAGGCACTCAACGTGATCGTTCGCTCAATAAATGAGAATTTCACATGTGTTCAGCTATGTTGGTAGAACTGTGTTTGACTTGAATTATTTGGGTCATCGTCTCATGCCTATTTGCAGGATCAAAAAATATGGAATGCAATAAATAGGTAAAAGAAGATGGAGCACGTAAATATAGAAACTTGTATGTTATAGCATGCTACGATTATTAACCCTTTGCGGTCCAATTATATTGTCATAACCAAGGAATTCAAAATATGCAGAGGAACAAAACACGACCAAACCTAAAACACAAAAGTAGCGACCTCGACCAAAGCCAGTGTCGGGACTAACTCGACATCGGACCGGAACTGTCGGGGATTACCTGAATTGGACCTGTCTGAACGTTTTGGTGAAGATATAAAAATAAGAAAAACTTGTTCCAGAGAACTGTATAAAAGCCACTTGGCAAACTGTAGTATCATTTATAGCATTCATTATGAAATTCAGTGAATAACGGGTTTTTACGTAATCTTCTTTGGAAAAAATCTCCAGAAGTTACAATCGAAATGTTTGGAGCTTTTAATTAAGAAAACACCATGGCCAATTCGGAAACCAAACAAAACGTACAGGAGAATATTGCCAGGCTACGATTTTTTCGAGATTAATAAATTCAATTAATTCGATAACGAGAATGAAAATGTCTGATGGTATATTTCAGCTATAAACAGTGTACGTATGAAGTATCCGCCAACGTATTCATTGTATTTCATATTTGATTTTGCAAATAGGTACGAGTCGATGCCCTAAATAGTTTAAAAAACTCATAAGCTATTCATCTGGAGACGAGCACAGGTTTTTAAGTTGGGGTTTCTGTTCTCCATTGTTTTTTTCGGTGATGGACACTCTTTATAGTAATTAATTTATTTTTTTTGTCTCTCATGTTTATCAAAACGAATGTATTTTTCCATTTCTAATCACTTCCAAATCTTGTCAATTTCGAGACGAAATGGGTTAACATTTATAATAGCTCTTAATTACATCTTCATCCATAGCAACGGCTGTGCAGAAGCAAACAGGTAAAGACTGATTTATACATTTGATCTCACCCTTTTGTGAGCCAAATTCACGCAAAATCGAACTAACGACGAAAAAGTGCTACTTCGTGTTCCCGAATTAGGTGTTAATGCCAAACTCGTGAGCAGCGTTTAGTTTGGAGGATTTTATAACAAAAGACCCAATAAACTCGTCTGATTTATAACGTAAAAAGGGGATATGCTGAATGCTCGGATAAAGAAGAGAAACATTTACAATATTCAGGAACTGATGCAAAATCGACGACTGATTTTGTGAACTGTGAACTGATTTATTCTAGTTTTTATTTCTATACGTGCGGGAGTTTGAAACTAAAGCCAGTACCACAGAAAAATAAATCTAACCAATTCCAGAAAATAATTATCACAATTTTGCATCAAAGAACGTGGAAAAATCTTTGATTTTTTTTGTTATTCCTCTAATAAAGAGAATTTCTGAAGAAATTTAGAACCTAGTGTTAGTACGATATTCAGCAAAGTCGAACTAACATACTAACAAACAAAATTGTTACTTCGACCTGGCAGTTGTCACTTTGAACTGGCAAGTGTCACTTTGAACTGTAAATTGTTGCTCAAAATAGTTATTTATGATACAAGTGTTAAAAGTGGCATTTTATTTTGTGAGTGGGGAATATTGCGAAACGAGCGTTAGCGAGTGGAGCAACCCCACGAGCAAAATAAAATCACTTTTAACAAATGTATCATACAAAATTTTTTGTTCAACAGTTACTGCTAGTAAGAAAAAAACAAAAAAAAAATAAGATCCATAAGGATTCGAACACACGATCTTTGGATTACAAGGCTGACTGACAGATACTTCAAATATAATAAACTCCAACGCACTTTATTTATGAATGTCATTATTTGTCAGTGATGAAGGACATTCTACAGTTGGACTAAATACTACTTCGTTTGTAACTTCAAAAGGAATTAGTATTATCAATTGCGCAAACGACCAAATACATGTGTGAACTTTTATAAACGATTCCTCTTGAGTAGGTGTTCTGATTATAATATCTGATTGAAGTGTTTCTATTAGAGAGATCTATATTACTGAGTATCCATCATCTCATTTGTCATTTTACTTTTAACACTAGTGTTAAAAGTACTTTTAACACTAGTGTTAAAAGTGATTTTGTGAAAACGTCAGTTTTTAGTTCATGTGTCAATGAATTAAAAACGTCATTTTTAATGTCAGTTGTACAAAAAAGATATTTTTGTACAACTGACATTAAAAATGACACATGAACTAAAAACTGACGTTTTCACAAAATCACTTTTAACACTAGTGTTAAAAGTACTTTTAACACTAGTGTTAAAAGTAAAATGACAGATGAGATGATGGATACTCAGTAATATAGATCTCTCTAATAGAAACACTTCAATCAGATATTATAATCAGAACACCTACTCAAGAGGAATCGTTTATAAAAGTTCACACATGTATTTGGTCGTTTGCGCAATTGATAATACTAATTCCTTTTGAAGTTACAAACGAAGTAGTATTTAGTCCAACTGTAGAATGTCCTTCATCACTGACAAATAATGACATTCATAAATAAAGTGCGTTGGGGTTTATTATATTTGAAGTATCTGTCAGTCAGCCTTGTAATCCAAAGATCGTGTGTTCGAATCCTTATGGATCTTATTTTTTTTTGTTTTTTTCTTACTAGCAGTAACTGTTGAACAAAAAATTTTGTATGATACATTTGTTAAAAGTGATTTTATTTTGCTCGTGGGGTTGCTCCACTCGCTAACGCTCGTTTCGCAATATTCCCCACTCACAAAATAAAATGCCACTTTTAACACTTGTATCATAAATAACTATTTTGTACAACTGACATTAAAAATGACGTTTTTAATTCATTGACACATGAACTAAAAACTGACGTTTTCACAAAATCACTTTTAACACTAGTGTTAAAAGTAAAATGACAGATGAGATGATGGATACTCAGTAATATAGATCTCTCTAATAGAAACACTTCAATCAGATATTATAATCAGAACACCTACTCAAGAGGAATTGTTTATAAAAGTTCACACATGTATTTGGTCGTTTGCGCAATTGATAATACTAATTCCTTTTGAAGTTACAAACGAAGTAGTATTTAGTCCAACTGTAGAATGTCCTTCATCACTGACAAATAATGACATTCATAAATAAAGTGCGTTGGGGTTTATTATATTTGAAGTATCTGTCAGTCAGTCTTGTAATCCAAAGATCGTGTGTTCGAATCGTTATGGATCTTATTTTTTTTTGTTTTTTTCTTACTAGCAGTAACTGTTGAACAAAAAATTTTGTATGATACATTTGTTAAAAGTGATTTTATTTTGCTCGTGGGGTTGCTCCACTCGCTAACGCTCGTTTCGCAATATTCCCCACTCACAAAATAAAATGCCACTTTTAACACTTGTATCATAAATAACTATTATTGCAAACTTCATACAAGAATATTGTTTTTTCATCAATTTACAATTCCCAATTCAAAGTGACAATTGCCAGTTTAAAGTGACAACTGCAGTTCAAAGTAACAATTGCCAGTTTAAAGTGACATTTTCCACTTCAAAGTGACATTTGCCAGTTCAAGTTCAAGTTGCTCCTGAAACAACGGTAAATATTAAGAGTAGGCTATGACTTTGGGTTTGCTGTACAAGTGTTTATCAGCGAATATTAGTATCATTATTATATATTAATTTTGCATTGTCATCTAGTTCTGAGCGATGTTTGATGTTGGTTTAAAAACGATTGCAAAATTTGTAAAGGACAGACAAACATCATTATTATTATAATTATTATATTATCGACATGTGCAACGATATTGCAAGTCTCTAGTTCGTCGGAAAGTTGGTTCAAAATCGATTGCAAAATTTGAATCGAACAGAAAATTGCTCTCAGTGTGACGGAATTATTATGCGATTTATAATAATCGAGGACATTGCCAGACTGTGAAGTAATTTCATATCATGTCGGTTTTGGTTGGTATTGATCAGACGTCAAGTAATTGTCGGGGGTAATACCACAAGAGCTCAGATTTAGCCGGATATTTTTTGTGGTTGTTTTCGAATACTTCTTTTTCTTTGGCCATTTAACTAGAGCTGTTCTGACAAAATCACGAAAGCGTAGCTCGAGTAGAGAAAACCACCGTAAAAAATATCCCAATAGATCTGAGCTCGCGTGGTATTTGTTAAGACAATCCCATGAATAGAACATTCAATTCAATTAAACTTCATTTAACAAACTAAAAGAACAATGAGTAGAAAAATAATGTTTAGAAAGAACCAAATCCAAATCTCGACAAACTTACTGGAATATTATTAGCTGTTTAATTCTGCTCTTGACTATTATAATTGTCAATACAATAGTAAATGCTAGCGTTGCTATGGTAACGTAATTTATCCGATATTTTTATCCACTAGCATTTCTCTTCCTTCCTATTTAGCCGATAGCAAACTACGATTTTTGTACTCGCAAAAGGAAATTATTGTACATGAGTGGGATTTTCAGAATTAGTACCAATGCCCAAAGTAGAATAAAACGTTTTAATATTCAAGTAGTATTCTTTACACAGACGACCAGGCGCTTTGCGCCGAGTCGCAATTTCAACTTTCAACAAGATTTATTTAAATTGCATAATAACCAAGTTACATTCGGAGCTTAATCGTATCACTGACAACGATGATGTGAAAATAAAATCAGCAACTTTGGTTATTGTCACGTTATTGTCATTTGAGCGTGCCATTCGGTATTTAGGGTATTATAAAGTAACTAACGTATTATAGTATTATATTGTAACTAATGTATAATGTGTTGTTATTATGTTCATATTTTGTAATAAAGATTTAACTTTGATATATCATTCAATAATATTGCTTTGTACTGAACAAACGTACCATCAGCGCGTCATCACGAAAGTCAATTTTTATCATTGCGCCGTACATGTTGGGTCTATGGGGATATATTTTTCAAGAGCGATAGTGGAGGTAACGAAGCACTTGTCCGTAACAAAACTACGTAGCTGGGAGCGCCAATAAGGTAGATAGCTTCTAATCGTAAAATCGGTTTTGCGTCAAAGCTAATGATTTTATAATTTTTTTTTTAATCTCCTTAAGAATTTTGGAATTTGCCTATTTTTTTCATTTGTCAAACCATAAAAAAATGTTTTCTTCAAAATCATCAAAACCAAAAATCAGTTAGATTCCCGAATTCTCACAAACTAATTGAATCATTTGTTCCAACAAAATTTTCGCAAAAAAATAAAACTGAACGCTCAAAACCGATTCCCGTTTCATCAAGGGTATTGTTTGCTCTTAATAAAAATTGTAACAGGTAATAAATACATAAAGATAATTTCAAATAGAATTCAAAAGTTGAAAAAAAACTACAGAGTGTCATTGATATGAGAAAGTTAAAGTCACTGTCGGTTAATTACCGAAAATATCAGTTCGACAGTACAATTAATGAAAGGGGGATTATTTTGTCAAACTAACACGATTTTTAATTTGATCTGGAAGTTTCTCTGGAGTCGGTTATTAGTTATTGCATTACAGCTTGGGGGGGCTTATTCAATAACACAATCTCGAAACTTCAGTCTGTGCAAAACACATTATTGAAAATAATATATAAAAAAAACAAGCTTTTTTCTACCAATCAGCTCTATAGGGAAATATTGGATATAAGAGGTCTTTATATCTACCAGTGCTTGGTATGGATGTTCCATAATAAAGATAGATATGTTACCCTCAATACAAAACACACTAGATCCGTCGAAAATAAGTCGATTGCTTTACCAATTTATAAAAAAAACTCACAAACAAAGATTTATCTTCTTTTTTGGACCAAAACTTTAGAACTACTTGCCTTATGACGTCTATCTAAATATACAACTTCAATCAAAAACTTTATATTTCAAAATGAATATATAAGACTTTGTTTTTAGAAAACAGAATAATAAAATCTGTCTTTCCATGTCTTCAAATCTAAGCACAAAAATAACATCTAACCTCAACGTCCATCTCTCTCGTTTTCTTATCTCTCTTTCTCTCTCCTTCTATATCTTTCTTTCTTTCTCTCTCTCTGTCTCAATCACTCTCTCTCTCATTCTCTCTCTTTCTCCTTCTCTTCAATCTCTCTCTCTTTCTATGACTCTCTATCACTCTCTTTCAATCGCTTCCAATTTACTTCTGCATCCATATACTGAAAGTTTCAATTATCTGTACTGCCAATTATTTAGGTATTAAGTTAATTTAGTCCACACTGGGATCCAGTAACGCCACAACACAAGCATATCAATTGCTTAGGTGGGTCTCCTGTCTTCTGGGGTGGAATCACAAAAATGTTTTGTAACAATTGATGTAAATTTTTTTTTGAATCTCAATGAATTCCAATTCCAATTCCAAATAACTAGATTATTTTGAAGACCGAATGGTAAACAATTTATTAATTTAAGTACATTTAGCTCTAAATAAACTAATTTTCAAATTATTATTCGTAAACGTCAAAATTTGTTTGTAGGTATTGGTTACAGTGGAAATTAAAATAATGTAATTTGGTGGAGCTACTCTGTGTATTATCAAGTAGGAGTTAAAGAAGTTATAAAAATTAGCTTACACTGAATTCAACGTTCTGATGGATGAGTGGCAAGGGAGCAAGGAGCAAGGTTCCTCATTGTACTGCACATTTGCTGCCCTCGAATTCGATTCATTCATCATATCATATTTTTCTATACTTACAATTAGAAGAATATGAAATTGATTAGGTTATTAGCAATATTACTCAGTAATGTCGAGTGATCTAGGCAGTAAGTAATAATTAATAATATGTTATCAAATACCAAAATTTATTTCAAGTTGCAGATAATTAATAATAAATAATAATTTAATTCAGTATTCACAATATATTAGGATCGACAAGAAATAGGATTTCAGAAATCAAACTTAGTATTTGAATAGTTTGAATCTCTGATGAAATCGGACCTTACTACCCACTACAAAGCCGATGGTTTACAATAAGAAAAAGTACGGGGTTCTGCACAATTTCGAGCAAGATCTCATTTTACGTAACTCTGTATTCATGGAAGAAAAACAACCCCAATCCAACAATAGAAATATTTAAAAGAAAGTGCACTAACAGAAAAGGTTAGACTTGCAAATCCACACATCATCCTCTGGTCCAGGTAATAGAATATTTCATCCTGGCCAGGTAAATACAGAAAAGTAAATTTAGTATTCACCGTCTCTCTCGAACTCTTTCAAAATATTCACCGGCCAGACGGAGACGAATGTATGGGTGTTATTCGGGTTTAGTTGAAATTATGAGGTAGATAGGGCCAGCGTAAAGTGCATGAAAAGGGCCCAGATTTGTATAAGAATTTCAGAATTTTGTATAATGCTTGGTAACGTGGGAACATTCGCAAAGAAATGGGTTGGATGATAGGGTACGAGATGGACATCATTTGACAGTTGACGTTTTGAATACGGAGTCTGATTGATATCGGTGGGTGGTGCGATAATCGTGGGAAACAGAAGCGCATAGCATAATTGATTGTGTACGTAAAAGTTCACGATTTTTCTTATTCTTGATTATTTCTCTCGTCTGTTGAGTATCACTCATCAACCAATCACAATTTTGTTTCCCGTTTGAAAAGACCAATCAACACGCTCTATTAGCGACTATTGTGCACCATGAAAATAGTCGCCGGGAATAGTCGGTATGATCATTATATTGTTGTAAAACCAATCTAGTGTTTTTCATCCACGACTTTCTGCAACCCCTTTCTGCCTCAATTGCCTTGACCGCTCGCAACAATATCAAGCAGCCTGTGCATCTGACAGTACTTTTAAAATGAATAAATACATCTTAAACGTCCAATTGAATCGATCGTGTTGAAGTGTTTGAAAATGAAGAAATAGATAGAGTAGGTAATCCAGTCTACAATGCCTCATAATACAGTGAGGAGTAAAAATAGTGTAATGGAGCGTATGTTGTGAACAAATTTTGTGAGCATCGTCAATATGTATTACATAAGTCGAGAGCATTTACAAAACTGAATGATATTTTGAATTGCAAAATATCGGCCAAGCGCGCTCGCTTCGCTCGCGTATTCTTCAATTCAACCTTATTTCACATCACCAAATCACCTATTTTGTACAGATTGAGAAGACAGAATGAATGTGAAACTTCTACGGTTATTACTGTGAGTGAATTTATAAAGCTGGTGCTGTTTCTGTTTGGATTTTGTTGATTGTTGTCATTCTTAATTGTTTAATTTTGTAAATATATGTTTCTCTGATAGGTTTAAAGAATTGAATTCAAGAAATAATCTTCATAAATATAACATGACCTTGATAAATTGTAGACTATTTTCATTGCTGCCAATTTTTTCTTGCATTTATTAATTTGCCTCGACCTTATTTTGGCGTTAATAATCAGATATGAGATCCCTTGAGCTCTGCTCTGGGGATTTCATCAGATTATTAACGCTAAAATTATGTCTCGTTAAATTATTATGTCGAAATTCAGATGCAATGAAAATAATCGACTATTTATCAAGGTCTTGTTATATTACCCTTGATAATTTGTATGTTACGTGTAGGTGAATATCACTTGATACATCTATGCGGTCGAAAACTTGAGCTTTATTTCCTAGGTCACAAATCACAAAATCATATCACCCTTGAAGGAACGCAATGCATGTAAACTCATCTACTCAGAAGTTGCCATTACTCCTTAATTGTGAACTTGATTTATGAACAGTGTGCGATTCTATTCCATTTTCCTTTTTCACTGGATGCTTTTTCTAATGATTTTGAGCAACAGTTACTAGAATTTAATGTTAGACAGTAGGTACGTTCCTATAGAGAATGGAATCCTGACAATATCACTGGTATGAGTGGTATTTAGAAAAACGCTGATTTGCACAATCTATTCATAACAGCATACATGTCTAACTAGTACTGACGCCATTTAAGAAATATACAGTTTACTTTCTGTATATAATATTAATAATTAGTGAAAACTGTTAAAGATAATAAATAATTGAAACAGTTGATACTCCCCAAGTTAGGAAAAACATTCCCCATGATCATTCTCAAAAATAATAATTAATATATAGGCTTGTAATGGAATCAGCACAGAATATTTAGTTCAATCCAAATAGTTGTCGTTGTTTAGTTTTTGAAGACGTAATTTTTAATAGGATAATTATGATATTCTGCTCCTTGGGTATAATATCGATGTTCGTGGGTTTGCGCTATGAATCCAACTCTTAAATCAAAGTTGGTAAGGTTTTCTTTTCCTGTAACAAAGATAAATAAATCAAATTCTGTCGATCTTGCTTTTCACTCATATTATTTGTGGAAAAATTATACTAACGTTTTTCCCGCATGGTGTGGAAAATTACACTTCTCAATCTAAATTGTTTTCTCGTATTTTAGGTAATGTATCCAGTTTTCATTTATTGAAATTCCTTCGTCATCAAATTTAAATTATCTTCAAAACCATGAATATTCATTCATTTTGTAGAAACGTTGTAACGGCGAATTCTTGAAAAAATTCGTATTTGTATGGTATGTATCGGTATGGCGGGCGGGCGTATTATCCTCACCAAAACCCCTTTCTAGTTCAGTAGTGCGTTCTAGTTATATTAGTAGCCGCAAAATGTATGTATTGAATTTCCACGTGCTCAAATGTCTACGTAAGGTTACACAGAAAAAAATTGGTACCTGAATACAATGAAAAAGTTCAGTGACTCAATGAATATTTTTATCAATATTGGTCCAATGAACGCAATCGTTATGTCAATGTACCACTGGTTATCCATACTATGAATACGGATCTTAATAATATCAATGAATGCTTTCATTGATATCATGATCAAGTACATTAAATAGGTTCGTTATGGTAATGAATTCCATTCATCAAACGAATAAAGAGTGATCACCCAAGCAATGAATTGTATTCGTTCAACTGATGAAAATGTATTCATCAGATTAGTTATTATTGTCCATTCTTCGAATGAATGCTGTATGATTGATATAATGATTCAGATTAGTTCGACGATGGATATTTTTCATCAATCCAATGAACGGTGATTATTAAGTATCGGTTATTCCTTGATTCAATAATTGATATACATTAAATCTATGTTTCAGTTTATTCTCGTGATGCTTTCACACATTGAACATTTGTTTATCATTTGAATAAGTGGTATTTATTCAATCATTGCATATCATTCGTAAATGCAATGAAGGCCTCCCACTGATATTGAGCATACAGTGAGTTTCCGAAAGATATGCAAAATAATTAACATGCATTCATCTGTCATCATTCATCAGAACATCGCAATCCTGATTGGAAGGCGTATCTCCAAGTTATCTTTTATTTCGGCTGGCTCCTTTCGGAGCTCTTCGGATGTCTCTGTAGTCTGTGCTACCTCAGAAGATGCTTCAACGATCGCTTCTGTCTGCTTAAGTTAACCGGCTCTGTGCAAAAAACGAAGTCGTGCGGAGTAGTCCCTCTAGTGGAGGCGCTGTGTACTACCAGCTAAAGCTAACTTGCCAGCAACGGAGATTTCTATGCGAGGATTTGGCTGAACAGATGCCGGTAAAATTTATGAGTATACTTTAACACGAGATGGCTTGGCTTATTATTATATTCATGAACATATTAATTACGGAGCTATAGAATGGGAGGAAAATGTTGCTTCTATCTGCCTAACAAAACTGGGACTTAGTAACTTCATTACATCTTCTATGATCTCTCCATAGCCGCAATAAAACCTGTGTGTAGATCTGAAAATAGATTATTATTGATTTCGATAAACTTGGATTCATTGTAACAATAAAATCATCTCTGGGACCATTAATTACGTTCATTGATATGATGAACAATTTCAAATGGATTCAGTGTACTCCTTTCATTACCTCAATGAACTTTTCCATAGCAGCAACGAAACCTGTTCATAAATGTAAAAAAAGATCATCTTTGATCTCAATGAACTTGAATCATTGTCACGATGAAAAATGTTTTGTGCCAATGAACGGAAAGGTAATAAACGGTATTCATTGATATAATGTACCATATTTTATTCATAAAATAGTATACATTGTTTCAATGTACTTCTTTCTTCATTTCAATGATCTTTTCCATAGCCGCAATGAAACATGTTCATAGGTCTGAAAATAGATCATCATTGATCTCGATAAACTTGAATTCATTGTAACAATAAAAACATACATATTTCAGTGAATGGTCATTCATTGACTCGACGAAAAATGTATTGTGCCAATAAACGAAAAGGTATTCATCAATAAAATGTACCATATTTTTTAAAAATGTATACATCAGTGCTCTGGGACCATGAATTATGTTCATTGATGTGATGAACAATTTCAAAGTGTTTCAGTGTGCCACATTCCTCACCTCAATGAACCTTTCCATAGCAGCAACGAAACCTATTCCTAAATATGAAAAACCATCAACTTTGATCTCAATGAACTTGAATTCATTGTATCAATAAATACCTTCGTAAATCAGTGAATGTTCAATCATTATCACGATGAAAAGTTAATTGTGCCAATGAACGGAAAGGTAATAAACGGTATTCATTGATATTGTGTACCACATTTTTTTCATGAAATAATATACATTGTTCCAATGTACTTTTTTCTTCATTTCAATAATCTTTTTCAAAGGCGTAACGAAATATGTTCATAGGTCTGAAATTAGATCATTATTGATCTCAGTGTACCCCTTTCCTCACCTCAATAAACTTTTCCGCAGGAGCAACGAAAACTGTTCATAAATGTAAGAAACGATCATCTTTGATCTCAATAAACTTGAATTCGTTGTATCAATAAATACCTACAAAAGTCAGTGAATATTTATTCATTGCCACGATGAAAAATGCATTTTGCCAATGAACGGAGAGGTAAAAAACGGCATTTATTGATATAACGTACCACATTTTTTTCAGTGTAGTTCGCTCTAGTTACGTTAAATTAAATAATTACTTCTCGCAATATTTATGTATTCAATTTTGGATTCCTTCTCCTTCTATATTTATTTTTGGTTTTCAGGTCGAAATATAAATTAGCGAGGAGAATATCTATAGGATTAAAAACGACCCTTAGTTTTGGTGAGGGGAATACCTTACGAATTATCTGACCAGAGAGGTTGGTGAGGAGTTTACCTCCACCAGCTATGGCAGATGGACAGTTTTTCAACATTTGATTCATTAAACTATTTTGATTATATTACCAAACACTTATTACTTCTTTTGAATATAAAATAATGATTGCCTTTCAGAATATGTTTTCAGAATGATAGTATATGAATATTATTGTACGCCGATGTTATCAAACTATTCTGAGGATATTAAAAAATTCCAACTCAATACTACGAAAATGTCTATGTTTCCAATGTAACTGCAGCAAGTCCACCACTGTTCACTTTTTTTGTCATTTTTCTGTTATATTAAAAACCATCTGAATAAATACTTATATCATGGAAAGAATAACTTTAATTGTATTGGCTTATTTTCATTGAACAGACCTGAAGTTCACGCTTTAATTCAATACCAATTTGTCAAGAAAAAATAATCATTTCATAATGAAAAAATGCTCCGTCTTCTGCCATCACGAATTACACAATTATTAACCTAATTAATTCCGTCACACCCTTATCCCTTTGCCATTGGTCCTGTTAACCCTTCGCATCTAACCCCTTGAACAGGTCGTTTACCCTTTCACTTGTCTCGATTTATGCTCAGTGCTGAACCCTATGACTAAACCCTTTCCCTTTCGAAAGGAGAATCTTTACCTGCAGCGCAATTGGTCGTTCAACCCTTCTGTTCGTAACCCTTATTATTTGGCAACCTTTCACTCTTCTTTTTGTTTGCACCGGTCAATGGCTTCTGATGTGGTTATGGGAATTTTGGTGTGATGTTTGCAAAAATTTGTGAAATGCTGCAATGCGTGGGAAGTTGCGTCAGGTTGGCACACTGAAGGGATATCAGATGATGGTTTTGAATAAAAGGTTTTGTGAAAATAGAACTTTGTTATAATGAGATTCCGATGTTGTTTACGTCGGTTTGCACATTTTCCGTAGTTCGTGGGAATGTGGAACTTGAATAGAGCAAAATAGTTCGATATTATTCATCTGGAATACACTGAATTTTCTTTATTGTCACACGCGAGTACAAAATAGTAATTTATGTATCAAGTGAGTAAAGTGATACTTTTTTTTACGAGTAGGAAATGTTGACTCACGACGCCGTAGGCGGAGTGCGGCATTCCTACGAGTAAAAAAACACTTTACTCACGAGTTTCATACAGTATTTTTTCTACAACTGTCAAAAAATAACCAATTCATATTTTTTTGCAAATATGAAATGAATGGCATATTTTTATTGATTCATTATTCTGACGAAGTTCGAAGAGTATGCCGGAGAGTTGAGTTTCAAACAAATGAAACGAATAATTTCGACATACTCGAAATTCCTTTCTCGTCACACTATCCGGCAAAATGGAAAATTTGAAGCGAATATTAAAATAACATATTCATCGAGGTCAATATTATTATTATTAATGTTGACTTGACTTTCGAATAACTAGTCCATCGAAGTAACTTTTCATTTTCTTAGATTTGTGTTCATAATAAATAAACAATCCTCGTGAAGCAACGAATACCTTTTTCTTTCTTTGCAATATGTTAAGGAAATCTCATATTTGCACTATCCACGATCTACGTTCAATCTTCATCACTTTTCATTTCTACTTAAATTAAATTAAATTTATGGTTATCAAGTATTCGTTATCTGGATAGATGCACAATTTCACAAATTTCATTAATTATTGCTGTCAACTAGTTTCTGACGGCCAAACAGCCATAGCTACCTTTGATTACCTAGTGTAGATTAGGTCCAATAGTTCCTTAGAGGTATATGCTATTATTTTGAATGTATTCGGCGCGATAGTTTGGAATTTTGATAATACTTATTTAATAGTAAGAATGCTAAGAATATTATTGGTGAAACATTTGTATATCAGATATTTATAGGTTATTAGTTGCCAAAGAAAATGAGAACTGGCTTTATGAGAGGATTTCGTTATTATTCGGATCTGTCACTGCTGCTGCATGAAAATATCGGTTGCCTGGCAACAGCCGTTAAAAAAAGTGCACTTTTTTTTACGCTTTTCGGTTTAATAATAAAATCGTATGTTGACAGTGAATTATTGTAATACTTTACGCACACAAACCATACAAAAAAATGGACTTTTTTTGACAGTTGTAAAAAAAGCTTTTTACGAAAGAGTATCATGTAAAGTTTTTTCTACGAAAATCATATTGACAAATTGTAACAATTGTTTCCTTAATTTGAATGTTTTATTTTATGAATTGTCTTCGCATTATCATATTCAAATGATGAATTCCGAACTGTATTGCTCAGGAATGCATAAATGTACCTATTAACAGTGTGTAAAACATTTCTGAACGCACAGTTGATGATTTTATGCATTGTTGATTTTTTACGCATTTCCTGCAGATTATTTTTAATCGCCAGTCTCAAAACTTCCCAGCATCTATGTAGGTACCTATGACAACCCTTCGAAGAATAACATTTACCTGATTACCAAAGTACTACTGATTATGTTTATACTTCTTATTACTTGAGAGACGATTTAGGAAGAGTTTTACCCTTTGAAGTCCCTAATCCCATTAAACTCAAATTTTGGAACAATGTAAATGGAGAAATCTGTGAAATTTATATTGGATAACATTAAATTTTCTTGGTTACAATATGCGAATTTTAATCTTGTTAAACTTGGTTTTCTGAAAATTCAATAGAAGGGTTTAAAATTGCCGGGTCCTAAATAGTTTTATTGTATAGTTATTAAAGAAAATTGGATTATTTCGATTACCTACCAAAAAGGCATTACTTTGAATTTTGCTTTGAGAATTGAAAACTCATTACATTATCTCTCATAAGTAGGCACATTTATTGTAGCCTAGAAGTAGAATGGACATAACAGCCTACAATAATGCCAGCGATATTTTAATATTCTGGAATACATTGTGTTTCCAACTTTTTTCGCATCTTATTCATGCAATCAAACTAAATATTTTGTCTTCTGCTACGAAGTACACGTTTACTTTTTCAAGTAATAAGATTTATTAAGCTTCACAAACACAATAACACATATTTAAAGTATCCCATATATGCTATCAAGTGATACACCGTTAGAACCTTTTCTTCGTAAATATTCCGCGAAGGCTTTTAGGGGATGCAAATGGCTTATTTTAAAACTTAAGAAATTATTTATCAATCTCTTAGGGCAAATTGTAACGCACACCCTTTTTAAAAGCGTCTCGGTATCACTCTCTCCAATTACTGCTAACATGGCCTCTCTAATGGGTTGGATGTGCAATTTTAACGCAATTTCTTTGAATTATTATACGTAAAAAGACGCTAGATGTAAGTGGGATATTATCATGAGTACTTGGACGACTTTTATGATTAAGTTTTAAATATTCACTACAGAGTATGATTGAATTTACATTCCCTTGCTTTCCCGAGAAGTGAAATCATTTCAAAATGCGCCTTGAATGTATGATCTTGTAACTTACAGGTATGTTCACTTTAATTTACACACCCCTTATTCGTTAACATTGCCTATAGGAAAAAAGTTTACTGTAAAAGTTGTGTGGTTATGACTGAATTTTGATAAAATGCTATCAAAAATACAGTAGCGTGCAGATTGGATACCCTGTAGATAACTGAAATTTTGGAATGATCTTTTTTTTCCTGATTTCATTTATCCGACCTCCCTGATGATCTTGGAAGACTGAAATAGATTTTCGTCGACAAAAATGTATAGGAGGTCTATAGCGAAAAGGTGCTTTTCTCGCATCAATGA
Organism: Chrysolina haemoptera; assembly: GCA_958298965.1. Taxonomy (NCBI): domain Eukaryota; kingdom Metazoa; phylum Arthropoda; class Insecta; order Coleoptera; family Chrysomelidae; genus Chrysolina; species Chrysolina haemoptera. The sequence goes on along the minus strand of OY282585.1, from coordinate 33,377,715 downwards.
AATAAACGATTTCTTTGAGTGATACTTTTGAATAACATTCTTCCTATGTCACTTATTTATATGAATTTGAACAAAAACTGGATTTTTAAAAAATCAACTATCTGAATGAAAATACAGATTTTCACTTTCACATTTTCTCTTTTCAGTTAGGGTCTTTTCACAATATCTATCAGATGTAATTCAATGCCCAGCGTGGATTTAGCCAGGGATGTAGTTGTTTTCTGTTAGATATTACAAAAAAAATATTTTTCATTTTTCAAAACAAATGTTTTCCTTTTCATTATACGAATACCTTCCGAAAGGCTATCTTGAACGATGATAATAGCGACTAAAATTTGTCTTTCAGCCGCAGATGATTCCACAACTGTTAATATTTTCAAATAGGAATCAAAATGTTTGAATTCATTTTCCACATTATGACAACAAATCAACAGTATTATAAAACGAAATATACAGTGAGGTCCTAAAGTAACGGATATATTAATTTTCTACGTTATATTAGCTATTTTCAAGAAAAACCCCGGAACACGGTGATTTGTGTTTTCAAAATGACACCTTATGACATGAAAAAATTACCCATTTCACCCCCCTCAAAGTTACAGCCACCCTTCAATTTTTTTAAATGAAATAGGTGGTCAGGTGATACTTCATTTCGAAGTGTATTGTCTATACGGCCATGTCTATATTTTAAATTTCATTCATGAGCCATGAAAAAAATAAATTTCAAAATTATAAAAAGTATCACGTATACTATTAAAAACGCTGTATATTCAATGCACCTTATTTTTATTTTATTTTTTTTTTCATAAAACTTTTTACTCTTTTTTCACGTATGACAAACAACAGCTGGTAAATGAACAAAAAAATAAATAAATAAGGAGCATTGAATATACAGCGAATTCAATAGTATACGTGATACTTTTCAATATTTTGCATTTTTTTTGACGTATGAACGAAATTTGAGAAGAAAAATATGGCTGTATAAACAATTGAATACCCTTCGAAATGAGGTATCACTTAACCCCCTATTTCATTTTGAAAAATGTGTGGTGTTGTTGTCACTTTGAGGGGGGTGGAAAGGTATTTCAGGGTTTTTCTTGAAATGGGTAATAGAGTAGAAAATTTATTTATTTTACTTTATAGGATCTATATATATAATATCCTCATAACGTCTGAAGATAATAATTGATTAGACAAAAAATAATGATATTGTTGAAAATAGAAGATAACAAAAACATGTATGACGTTGTTGAAATCCTTCGTTTCATTTATGTGAAGTAAGTAAACTAAATTGTTAGTTTTCAGCACAATTGCGTAAAAAAATCAACATCAGTGCGTAAAAACATCAACTGTTCGTAAAGTAATTTTTACGCACTGTCCATACTTTTATGCATTCTAAAAAGGTACATTATTCTGCGTCAGAGTTTATTCGGAAGTCAACGGGTCGTATGAATAAACCTTGAGCAAATGCTTCTACTCATATTTCTTAAAACAGACTTATTCATTTTATTGAGTAATGAGAGAGAAAAACCTAAGTATAAGTATTTACTAGCTTTTATTCATATGACCCAACATTTATTGATACGTTGACAATTCATTATATAAAACATTAAAATTTATAATACAATTGCTACAATTCGGCAATATAACAACTATCATAGAAAAAACTTTGTATGATACACTTTCGTAAAGAACTATTCCCGTGTTTGTTGGCTGGGCCTCACTCAACAAACTTCGATATCATACAAAAAAGTCCTACTTCACGATCTTGTATCATAAATAACCATTATCGAACATATAGTATATAGTATCACGTATACAATTGATAAAAGTTTTTACGCACTATTATAATAATAATAATAATAATAATCTTTATTTTCCAGTAGACATATATAAATGTATAGGAATCGTCAAAATACTACACATGTTTATAGGAAGACATGCAAGAACACTTATAAAAAAGTATATAAATAAAATTTATGTAAATATAGACATATTAAAAACCATTAAAAATAACATTAAAAAAGAACTATCAAACACTTAAGTGAATATATTTACAGACGTCATGCATTAAAAAAAAAATTCATCCAAATTATAAAAACATCCTTGAATTAAAAACTTTTTCAACTCTCTACTGAATTCCATGAAGGTGTGGGCCTCCTTTATATGCTTCGGCAGCTTATTAAAAATTTTTTGTCCCATCACAGATGGCGAGTCCGATGTAATTTTATACTTGCTGAACGGAATATGAAAATTGAGTTTTTGTCTCGTGTTCATCTCATGGACATTCGAATTTTACTCACGTTTACGTTACGTTACTCACATTTTATTCACGTTTCTACGCACTATCACAGTTATACATTTTAACACAAGTTAGTTAAAAAATCAACTGTGCGTAAAAGAAGTTTTTACACAATGAAAATACATTTCAGTAAGTACCTATTCTTGAGAAAGAGAGTATTTTGTGTCAAATTTTACTCATCAAGTCACCAATTGATAACACGGCGAAAATTCAAATTTTCGTACAAATGTTTTGTACGTAAAAACTTCACGCTCATATAGAAAAGTCCTACTTTACGAACTTGTATCATAAATAAATATTTTCCATATGCTAGTGGTTTTCAGAAAATTCAAATTTCATTCACTATACCCACTCGCTACTCATTAAATATTAAATTTTTCAAAACTTCACTATCTCATTCTAATTCTTTGTTCTCGCAGTTTTTGCACTGAGAGAGTGTATTATTATATATTTTTCTCAAGAAATTCAATATTTCCTATATGGAATATGTTCCTCGTCAAACGTAAACAAATAAATATCCCAAAATTCGTAACCTAACACCGTTCTGCACACAGGCGAGTTACCCACGATGTCCGAAATGTCCGTTCAAATTGATGACATAACATTAGATCAGACTGTACCCTGCACCGACGACTTCCCTTTCTCGAAGCTCACCCTTCATTTTTGCACGATTTAGGGAAAATCGGGGATTTTACCCCTTATGTCTGCAACTGGTCACAGTGGGTCCAACGTCTTTCTATTCGAAATTGATGAATCCCGAATGGTAAAGAAAAAATGATGCAACGTGAAAACGGTTTCTCACAAACCACAATAACTTGAATTTATTAATTTTATTTTATTAAAGATCCAAATTTGATCATGCTTGTGATTCATTGACTAATTCTGATTGAATTAGTTCATAAAGAAAGTACTCATGTGGGGTGTTATAATCCTCAATCTCAATTCATGCTTTTATTAAAATAAAAATTATTGTTGTTTGAAGGTTAATAATAACGTTGAGGTATCGCAGTGATTTCCCTTGTCTTGGTATGTTTGTTGTTTCGATGTTTCGGTTGACAGCTATCTTCAACCATATGCCTTGTCGTTGGCGAAGGTTTCAGTATCACAATTAGGTTCGGTTCAACCTGAAGACTTAGCATAGCTGTTATAACTTCCAACTGATATTGTAGAAGAAGCTGCCTTCGACGCATTCAGTAAAGAACCAACGCCGATGTAGTTCTTTACAAAAAAACGAAGAGTGATGGGGAACAGTGCCGTGGCTCTTAGTAAATAACTGAATACCCTCAACAATACAGGGAAAAATAAGGTTTGAGATGAAAAAATAAATTAGTTTCACAAAAACAGACCCAATTTTATGAATATTCATGCCCATCTGACCGAAAAGCTACGATGATGGCAAATAGCTGAAAGCACTTAGCTTAACTCACCTCAAAAATATATAACTTTCATTCTGCGAAATAATTTTTTTTCATCCATTTCTTCAAAATATTTTTCAAATACACTGGGAGCAATCTCACGAGAACAATAAACCGACAATGACTCCAAAAACTTCACTCCGAAACTTCTAATGCGATTCATAAACTGCGACGTTGCCATTCATCAGTTGAAATATCTGATGAAGACAGACGTTGTCCTGCTCGCCTAGTAACCCGTTGTAGATTTTATGGCGAAGTCGATGTTACTCATTTATGGCGAATGCGCTGATTTCAACTTGCAAATAAAAAATTTATCAAAAAAACATTTTGTAGTGGACTGAATTGTGACTTCAAACCATTCCCGAATCCACTTAAACACACATAAAATTTCATCAAAATCGGTCCAGCCGTTTAGGAGTTCACTTTTATGTGGATGCACAGAAGATTTTTATATATGTATAAAGAAGATAATGAATTTAAATATGGATCGGGTGGAATTGGAAAGGAAGTGATCACATTTTCGTATTCTTGGTTAAGACGAAATTGAAGAATCTGTTCCTCATCAAGGATGGGAAGCAGAAGGAGATTGGAAATTGTATAATTTTTTAATTCTCATTAGTTTTGTGACAACCTACTGGTAGTACAAGCTCCTATGACGAAAACTCATACCTCATGATGTACAGGGCTCCTAATTGGGGCCATTATTTTCGTTATACTTTTAAAAAAAGCCTGTGCTAATTTTCTTTCCGAAAGAATGCATTTTATTTGCTGATAACACAATACTTCTATGTTGCGAAACTAACTCAGTACCATTGAAAAATACACTTAAACAAGTTAGACCTCAAAGATAATGAAACACAACCCATAAGGGTTTTCATCAAATAAATATATAAGGAGCCAAATTGTTGAAATATATATTGGTTCAAAATAAGTAACTGGCATTTTTTTCTCTCATTTATTCATTAGCATTAATAATATAAAGGTACAATTCTGTAGACTAGTTTGCTTGCTTCATCCTTTGATAAGGCCCCCTAATTCTTCCTTCTTCTAAGCCTGCTGTGGTGGCTAAATGTTGAGTTTTTGTGTATTTTCAGTTTATCGTGGTGTCTTTGCTTTTATCTTTGATGTCATCTTTGACGATGGGAACTTGTATATCGTCATATAGGTTTTAGCGTTATACCATAGTGGTTTTATTGTCATGAACAGTATTTTTTTATTGGCGTGCTGTCACATTCTCAGATTTCAATCCCATATGGTTTTATGATGGTGTTATAAAAGAAAAGTTTGTTTATTAATGATAATTAATATTTTGCATATCAACCACTATATCGCGTTAACCTTCGTCATTCAAATGTATTTGATTCAATTTATTTTGATTTATGAGTTGTTTCTATTTTAGGTGTATTCCTAACTATTTTTCACTCGATAACACTAATAGCGCTATGTCATTCAAGTGTACAATGAGGCCACTGTTCTCGTCGCTAAGTAAGTAATTTTCCTCAAAGTATTGAATTTACTTTGATATAATTTTGATCTACCGAGATAAAAGGATAAATAACACAAGTTTATTCTCACTTACTGAATCTACTTAAAAAAAAACTATACATATAATCGACTTGTGTACCGATTAATACGTGTATTCGATGAGTATGTTTCCATGAAATAACTTTTTAATTCACAATTTATTTTCCACCATCAGGCTAAAACTTTGTTTCGCATTCCACTCTGTAGGCCATCTGAATTATGATTCCAAAAAGTAGCATAAAAATAAAACCACACGCGCTGAATGACGTCAGCAAATCTAACGAATCAATTATAGAAAACGAATATACGAAGGGGGTAGTGGAAGAGCAGTTGCATCAGAGAAAAGGATGAAAATCCACCCTTGTGCAGAATACGAATCCACCCTCCGTTCGACATTAAAACAATGTGCAAAAACGAGTTCAGAAATTACACAATTCACCCCAATTTTGGTCTCGACAGAGGATTTACCCCATTTCGAAATAAAGATAGATTAAGAGAGGAATGAAACGAACCCTTCTGTGTTCTGAGTTGGATAGACAATGGATGGGTTTTGGTTGATATTACCGGGGGTTGCCAATGTTATGAGAGTGAGAACATATTGCATAAATCCAACTGGCCATTTCCTGATTGAAAAGTTTGTGAAAGTTTTGACATACAACATTGAATGAAACTGACTTTCTAAATGATGAATATAGGTAATTATTATCACAAGACAGGAAACTGTATTTTTGCAAGTGCGAGTAATGTTTGAGAACCGAGGCCTTCAATTACGAGAACATTTTTTCAAACCGACACAAAAATATTGATGAAAAAAAAATTGTTCAAATTATGTCGACTAGAGAAATTTTTTTTTTCTACTGGCAATACTTATCGAATGAATTCGAATTCAATTTCCTCCGTTGGCAAATGACAAATATTTCAGTGTACGTATACATTTTGCAATCAACAAAGAAAGGTTTTTGTCAGTGGACATTTCAAAAACTATTATCTATTGACATAAAGGGAGAACATTTTTTCTGGCAGGTCCATCCAACTCTCTCTCATGCATTGAGCTTGTGGATACAATAAATGGCGATATCTCCGTAGTTATTCGATAAAACACCATAAAACCTAGTATCGTTGGATTCCTTATGATCATCCCTAACCGATCATTTAATAATATACAGGGCCCATTTGAAAATCGGAAGTTAATGTCATTTCCGGAAAAACCAGGAGTTATTTTTTTCCAAATATATCAAAAAGTGCCATCTAGTAAGCATATTTAATGTTCCCAGAAATACAGCTAGAAAAACAATGAAGAAAGCAGGGGTGTACTTCGCCTCGTGGTCAACCGGTATATAGTAGTCTACTAAAGGGTTGCTTTGGCCTTTTATTCTTAACCAGTTCAAAACTTTGTTTCTTTCAGATGAGCGACAAAGACTGAGCTACTGATATCTCCCCCTCATGCTATTATAAAATCTTCAGCCTATTATATCTCAAACTCCTGATAAAGATAACCCGGTTCATATTGTAAATCCATTTGTCAACGTATTCATAATACTGTTCCTTCCAGACCAAGAAATAAAGAAGATAACAGCAACATCACTGTACGAAGATTCTGCTCAGGACTAGTTGCTTGGCATGGTGTTTTGATGACCACGAATTCACTGATAAAAGTTTGTGAATGAAATTGTTACAACTCATGCCGAATGTATTGTTTGCGCACTCTTGAAATTTCGAAATAAATTGCGGAAGTTCTTCAAAACCTTTCGAAATCACAAACAGAAGTTTTTTTTTCGAGGACCCCCGACAAATAATAGAAAACCCATAAGCATCTCGAACATGTGCATTGCCTGCATCCTTAAAAGATACACAAAAATGTAAAAAAAGGCGCCTGACCATATTTGCTCAGTTTGAATGGGTCAATGTTCTCGAAAAAAATAATTTAATATCGGCTTCTTTGTGCCTAGTTCTCACAATGCCTGAATTTCACGCAATGAGGATGTACAAATTTTGAGTTTTAAGATAGCCGAGAATAGGGATCAAAATGGTGATGGTGGGGCACCCACAACATAAGGACTGAAAGTGAAAAATGATTCCACTAATTCTGTGAATTCAACCGACTGGGATAATGTGCCAGTGGTACAAGGTTAGATGCTCGGTCGATGATAGTACCGGCACTGCGAAGTTTTGGCAGGCATATGAATATTGTGATTTGAAGTTTTATTATGATTTGGTGATTTGGTGTATCTTATCATTTTATGGCTGAAATAGAAGCATGTTTTCGGATTTTACAAGAATTGAAAATGCTTGAGAAATAATTTATTTTTTATACTACAGTGCGTAAAGTGATACTTTTGCGAACATTTGCGTAAAAAAATCACCTGTGCGTAAAATCCTCAATAGTGCGCAAAGAAAATTTTCACACACTGTTCATACATTTATGCATTTTTGAAAAATACAGTATTTTGCGTCAAATATAACTCGGAAGTCACCACTTGATGATAGGACTACAATTCATAACATAAAACATTCAAATTAATGATACAATTGCTACAATTTGGCGATATAATAACTGTCGAAGAAAAAACTTTGTATGATGATACACTTCGTGAAGGGCTTTTTTGTACTCGCAAGTTAGTTGCACTCGGCTGCTCCTCATTCAACAATATTCATACGCTCATACAAAAATGACCTACTTTTTTGCGGCAACCGTCCGGGAAGTGCTGTTTCTTTGAGAAAGTATCACTTCCCGGCCAAGTCCGGGAAGTACGTACTTCCCGGACTAGGCCGGCAAGTGCTCGAATTTTAATATGAATATTAATATAAATAAGAATTAGAATGTTTGTGTTAGTACCTGTTCGAATTTCAATATTTAATACAAATAAGAACTAAAGTGTTCGAAATTTTGGTCTCCAAAGAAATATAGTACATAAATTAGTCTAAGAGACGGACCAGAGGTCGACCTTCACCCATCTGTTAACCAGATGAAACATACTTTTTATGAAGTTTCTTGAATAGACGAATACACCTTTAATGACTTGCCTATCAAAATGTGGTCCAGACTATAATAATAATAATACTCCCTCAATAAGATAAAATGAGTTTAAAAAATTTGCACCAAATGGAAAACTTTTTTTTTGAAACTCACTTTTTATAGTCTGGACTACATTTTGATAGGCAAGCCATTATTTGGGTATTTTTCATAAAAAGTATGTTTTCATCCGGTTAACAGATGGGTGAAAGTCGACCTCTCTTCGTCTCTTAGACTAAATGTGTCTCATAGATTTGTTATTCTACACGGTTGCCGAAAAAATAGTGGACCCAACATGTCCGAAAACAGTTTTTTTCCGGAATTGTTACGATAATTATTTTTTTCTGGATTTGAAAACTGTCCTAGTTTGATAAACAGATAGGTCTACATAAGGTTTATTACCGAGAAAAGACCATTTTAAACAATTTCAGTAATGTTCCTTCTGCCTATCTGGCTCAAATTTTCCAACAAAGAGACGAGGTAGGTAGACAAGCTGAGGCTAGAAGAACTGGTCGAGTTAACCACGCGCTCTCGTGATGTTAACAACCAGTATGCCAATACACTCGACCGTTTTCTTACTACCAATCCGGATTCATACAGTAGAGAAGTTTGTGCTCCACTTGCGGACACCCAAGGCACCGGGACAATTTCTTAGATCGTCATATTGGTGATTCAATCATACAGTGAGGACCAAAAGTCCCTCGGCCTCCCCTGTAACCCTGTAGCTTATATATTTAACTGTTTTTTTTATATGTAAGATAAAGAAGTTACGGGGGCAGACTTTTGGTGATCATTGTGTTGTCAAAAATAACAGTATCTGATAAACCCTGGTTAGAAGAGACTGCTCCAGAGCTGTCGCTTTCAAGAAGGCATCATACTCACGATGGTAGAAATTTCAGGAACCTGAGACCAGATAGGAATATGAAAAATCTGGAAATATTTGCAATATAACAGTTGAATCCTCGAAAGAGTCTTATAACGCCAAGATAGTTTGCCAAAGCTGTTGGAGAAAATTTCACTTCCTGTTCACTTCTTCCTCTAACCAGGGAAGATGGAATAGTAACAACGAACGCCCAGAAAAAACATAATATTTTTCTCTGCAAATTCTAAATTGACATCATCGGAAAAACAAGCTCAGAACGTTACTCCAACTGACAGTCATATGCCTGAGATTATCTTATGCCAACAAAATACAACAACAACAATGATAGTGGATCTAACAGAATTCGGCTGATCGTCCTCAAGAAATGTGCTTCTAAACTAACACCAGTTCTTTGCAAGTTTTCCAACCTCCAGGGAAACATACCCTACATAGAAACTACAGACATATCGCACTAGTGTCTGTTAACTCGAAGGTCATGACAAAAATTGTCTACATCGAGCTCATGAAACATCTAAAACGCTCAGTAATTGTGAATGATCGACAATTTGGTGACTGGTGACTTACTAGCTTATGTCTCAGATATATAGCAGTAATCCATCGAGTAAGATGATGAAACTCTAGCATTTGCATTAGATCGCGTTTAGCACCAGGGACTCCCAGCCAAAATTCCATCTTATATGGCTTGCTTCCGACCCGTTGTGTTCCTTCTATCTATCTATCTCTCAGTCCGATCTCTCCACGTGGTGTTTGATGGATTTTTATGATATTCTACATACTCTACAAAGTGAATATCGCCATCCGTTATCTATGTTATTCATTTATTGTTTTTTTTTCTTAATAAAGACAAATTATTATTATTATTATTATATGAATGCTGGTATTCCGCTAGGATCTATTCCATCAACAACACTGTTTTTCTTCATATCTATGATTTTTTGGAAGCTACCTACCCAGTGAACAGCTTTGGAGATGATATGATCCTTCATACCGCTTTTTTCTTCCGAAGGTCCGTTATGAGTCGAAAACCTGAAATAAACAGAAACATACGTGAACGATTCAAATTCGGACCTAGCGAGAATGGGCATCCAACAACTTGGTAGAATTCAATGCGAACAAAAACCATGCATGTCTTTTCTCTAGGAAGGCGATCTCGTAGTGGTCAGAGTAATAATATCAGGAGTATCTATTCCGATGAAGTTCTCCATTCCGATGCTCGGTTTTACCATCAGTAGTACCTACCCTTTTATGGGAAAACCATATGATGTCCATTGCCAAAAATGCGTCCAATATTGATGGTTTTCTGTTTCGTGCCAGAGCTATTTCACCTAAACACAAGCTGAAATAGATCATGTTCAAAGAAGAGCCATTCATCTCCTGACCCGTCGAGCTCAGTCCTCACATCCATTATTAATCACTTTGGAGACATGCCGAACATCTCTTTTCCAGAGCTCGTTCTTCCAACAAATGGACTAGTTTTGGAACTCACTTTCTCGGTAGGTGTTCCTTGAGGCATATATCCTTCAGCAATTCAAGAACACCAATTCTTACCTACTTTTCCTCAGCTCTTACGATCTTCTCTGAACATAACAGGATTGTCCTTTTCATGGGAACAAGGACACAACAAAAAAGTTAACCCTCGGTGTGTCAAGCAACCGTTTTGGAGCGTGGATCAACAACGGTTTCTCATATATACCGTACGTGTGTCACAAATGGAAATAAAACTTTCGTAGTGCCTGGATAAGAATATTGCATATAGGCTGCCCCCAATCATTATTATCGTCATTAAATGAAGCAATATAATAATATATAAAAAAAATAGTAATAAAAAAACTCCAAATTACGTGTTGTACCATGAGTCATAAGGACACAAAAGGAAAACAATGGAATCACGATAATCAAGATTTCCTTCCTCAAACTGTTTCTTCCGCATTCCTCATTTCACACTGGCCCGCAAACCCAACTTACCTCTTGGACTACGAAAAATATCCCAAACCATGTAATTGTATTACGATCTTTCTTCTACCGGGTTTATCGACCTCTCAGGTACCAAAATTGCGAAATTCAAGAACTATTATTTAAAAAACTTCTGTTCTAAAAAGAAAAAACATCCCTACCTATGCTATGTTTCCGAGAATCTATTAAGTTCATTGTCCCTTTCAGTGGGCAGACATTTCTCTTAGATGGAATTCGGTTTCTTATTTGATTTTTACGGTGTCTTATGATGGGTTTTCTGAAAGCAAGTCAATTATTTTCTCGAAGATTGTGATTATATCTGTTTCCGATATTAATTATATTTTATCGTCTGGATGATATTAATGGTTCCAATTGCTCCTGAATATAAAAAAATTATTAAACCCATCGAAGTAAAGAATGGAAATCATCAAGAAAGATTTGACATAGTTACTGGAACTCAAAGGAAATCAATTAGTGTTTCAGGGAATTTTGCTTTCTTTTTTGAACCTGAGAATATGTTTTGAAAATGCTACTTGAAAAAGGAAAAGGATCCATATCTTCATCTGTTAATTTCCGACTCTCAAGTTAAATTAATGAAATAATCTCTGCTTACAATAAAAGTTATAATTTTGAAAACGAAGCCTAAATTTGGATAATAATATGAAATTCGCAAACTAGAATTTTGAGAATACCTACAGTCGAATCATTTTTCAAATTGTGCCATACCTCCCAATTGACTTTTTTGTCGAAATTCCAGATTTTATTTTTTCGCAATTCAACTCGAGTTATACAAAAGGAAATATAAAATTTCGTTAGAGCCGCAAATCTTTGATAACTGTATAAAACATTCTCTGTAAAACCACCTGAGACAGTTGTTTCTAAATATTTTGAGTGCGACAGAAGGATTTTCAGTAAACTGTGGTTCCGCAAGTCTCATTCTTGACGATGAAGAATGTACCGTTGGGTTGAAAAGTATTTTAAACGAAAGACATCTCATTCTTCAACGGAAACCCAACCAAATCAAAATATCTCAAAGTTGTGGAATAGTGTTACATAAAAAGGAATTTGCAAATCTACTCTCTTTTTTCATCTGGTAATGTTTGAATGTTCTCTAATTTTTTTCTGTTGAACTTTTCTTTCGATAATTCACTACCATTTTCCAAGGTTTTCTTTTTTAAAAACTATCTTTCTGTATTTTGTCCTCCAATTATGTATAAGCCCATTTTCCTTTGCACTTCACTCCAACCTCTTCGTAAGGTTCCTCAGTTCGCTTTTATATAAAACTCTTTTCAAATTTACATTAACATTCACTTATATTTCCTGCCCTCCATTAATTTTCTTTTATTTATTTCAGCAGAGAAATGCCCTTATGATTTCGACGTACAGGTTTGTTTATCACTTTTCTTACAGACGGTACTGCTTGCGTCCGTTCTACAGATAGTTCTTTCATATTAATATGGAGAAGTTGAAGAAGGAAATCTCATCCCAATCCCCACAGCATCAAGTATTTCTAGAATCTATATAACTTCATAAAAATCCTACACCTACTGAAAACAGAAACAGTAAATAAGAACTTTCAAGGGACACAAGGCAATTGCATTTTCAAAAATGTGTACAAAAAATCATCTACAGGTATCTACAATTCATTAAAAACTATTAATCAGGCATGAACAAAATTGGAATTTCAACAAATCGTCATGATGTAAAACTCCTAACAATGATGATTTTTCAAATGGCATTTGATACACTATTTTTTTGCTTACTTCAGGTGTAACACATTTCCTATCATTCATTCCGCTTATTGTTGAATTAGGGATAATCTAAACGAAATGAAATGCATCCAAATCGAATAACAAATGACGTGTGCTAGCTGCTCCTAAGATTTCTGCCCAAAAAAATGTCACTCATTTCTCCAACCATGCGAAAAAACTTTTATCACGTGCCAAAAACAACATCTGCTATTTTTTCCATCAAATCATAAAAACTGTAATCCCCGCATGTATCACAAGAATTTTTTATTTGCATCGTGCGCCGAACCGTGAAAAAATCCTATTCTGCATTGTATTTCTAAACAAATCCCTCTCTTGTGAAGACCGATGGCTACTCACAAAAAGGAAAAATCAGGTTAAAGGTAAAGGCATAAGTAAAAATCTGTTACACAACACAAAGATCGAAGATTATCATATTCAAAAGAGATCGGGAGTGATCGAGAAACGGTCAGTGGTGTTTTTATTCACAAAAAAGGTCGAATTGGTCCAGTCGAAAGAACATGATCCATTTCTTTTATGCGACAAACAGGACCGCACTCGAAATATTCAATTTATTTGGCCAACAACTGTATGAACATCATCGGTCATGGACATCGGTCGTCCGTGTGTGGGGGTTTTCGTAGATCTTGACAAGGCTTCAGCTTTTGCTACAAAAACTTGAACGCCTTGGTAGCCGCGGAGTTATTTTGAGCCCTCTTGAAAGTTATCTGGAAAACAGAAAACAAATAGTTGAAATAAACAAGACCCGTAGCGAAGAGAGAACTGTACTATATGGAGTACCTCAGGGCACCGTACTAGGACCAACGTTGTTTCTTATATACATTAATAATCGGTACAGTTCTGTCTTTTGCTGATGACACCGCACTTATTTATGACAGACCCTTGGGAAGAAGTAGAAGAAAAAATTGAAAACGGCCTCATTAAAATTTTCGGATGGTTTAAAATGAATTTGCTCACAGTTAACCTCAATAAAACAAAGATCTTACCTTACCACATCGTACGAGTCAAATTTGCCGAACTTCTCCATAACAATAAGCCAAAAAACTATTACTCTTACTAACAGTATCAAGTACCTTGGAATTCACATCGATTGCTTCTTAAAATTGAACATTCACATTACTGAACTTTCGAAGAAAATTCCAGCCCTCATTTATAAATTCTACCAGTTAAGAACTTTACACCCGGTCCCAAAACTTAAAGTAATATATTATGCTCTCGTTGAATCCCTACTTCAATACGGAATCATAGGTTGGGGAGGAGTTCGACAATACCACCTTCATCCTTAAGAAGTCCTTCAAAAAAGAATTCTGAAATTAATAATGAGAGTACCACTAACATACTCATCTGACTAACCATTCAAATACGCGGACATCTTGGACATCAGACAATTGTATGCAAAAAATACTATAATGCTAATTAGTCAAAGAAAACTAAATATACAAACGGTACACTACACCTACAGCACGAGGAGAATGCAAAAAATATACTTACCGCGAGCAGGAAAAGCAATCGAGCAAAGATACTTTGCATATATTGGACTACGGATAATGAAAAAAATTCTGGAACCGCTGAAAGACCGTTTGTTTTCTCCTTCCTTCAAGAAGCATCTAAAAAAATGGCTATTCTCTGTTGAAAGACAAACAATCCATGCCATAGTTAACCACGAAACCCTATGAAAAACACTAAAAAATAATCAATAGTTTGCTTTGATCTCTTCAATTTTTCAATTCGGTAGTTTCTGGAAATAATTCGATAATATTCATTGAAAAAACGTATAACATAGCACCAGTCGTTCCTCCGATGCAACAACATGTTAAAGAGGTGTTCGTCCCCATACTCGAAACTCCATGGCATATCACTCCCCACTGTCAGCGGTATAATATACAATAAAACTTCATAAAAAATACTCTGACAATAGATCGAACAAAGAATGTACTGTGTTCTGCGCCCTTGCCACAATGGCGTGTGGCTCATACGTTGACGTACGCTGCTATCTTTATAATTTATTGCTGAAAAGAGTACCCTGGTTTTAGACTCAGCCAGTATTGATCACGAAGGGTTATTTTATTTCACTCAAATTGAGTACGTTGAAAAAAAATCAGCTGAACAGCTACTGATCACGGCAACTCTTTTCGTCGGAGAGCTGGACTATGACCAGATGATCTAGACGGAGGTTTTCAAGTTTTTTGAGCGACACTTTAAAAATTCTAGTTCCATACAGTAAAAATAAGTATTAATAAATCCCCTTCCATAAACAAAAAAAACTAATGAAGATTTTATGAATATAAATCTAGAACTGGCTTATACGAAGGTTTGAATAAAATTCATTTCTTGGTATTTTTTTTTTGGAATTTAACCTTGTGAAGATAAAAAAAATTAAAAATGTTCAGGAAATGTAAAATGTAAAATGTGAATCAATTTGACCCGATAAGTGACTATTTATCTTTCTATAAACCAGTATAGATTTGCTTGATTCTACATTTTTCCATTTTCAGAGTGCAGAAAGTAAGAAAAAAATCATCTCGAGAAACGAATTTCCATCACAAAATCAAAGTTTAAATTAGTACAGATGTCCCTACACTGGGGTAATGAGAGCGTGAAGAATAGCTTGCGATAATGTTGAGAGAGCATTACAATTTCTCCTCTACTCGCTCGAGGAAGGGATATCAACTAAGCTGTTAATTCGTCAGGCGAGGCAATAAGAGAGGCGCGCAGTAGTGCGTCTCTCTTATTTATGTTATATCATTGCGTTCCTTGTTGCTCGCGTAGATTTCTGTCTATACCCAGATGAAAAGTTTCCGATACTGTAAATGTTTTGATACTTGATCAAGTTCTTTCGAATGATTTTTATTGCTCGCTGGCGCAAAAACTTTTGTTTTTGCACTCACAAATTTTAAAGGAATATATTAACCTCCAGCAGAAAGCTTGAGTTTTGGATGTAGGTGTATATTGAACATAAAGTCCGAGAGGTCTGCTGGAGGGTTTCAAAATGAAATTAAACTATAGTTGTAACAACATCAGATCCAATAATAATACAATTTAGGACATATGACGAATATCTGCCAGGAGAAAAACTACTTCCATGATCAATGCAGGAAAGACATTGAATTACATTTGATAGCTTAGCAATGTTCCTCGAGTAGAATATTATTGCAAGATATCCAACTGCAGAACTATACGCGGCTTCTTATAAACTTTATAAAGGAGGATAAGCTTTTCTGGGCCAACTGCTCCCGGTCATAAGATTTTGTGCACTTCTAGGTCTATAAAATAGAAACATTTTCCCAAAATTTCAACTTCCAAATCATTCCGGAACATCTTCAAACTAGTTCTTTTAGAGCAGAGTTTGCGAAAGCAAAATATAATAAAATAGACATTTTGGCAACAAAGCGTATGTGTTTATCCTCGGTTTCAATGGAAAATTTAAGTTTTGACAAACAATTATTGAACTAATTCAAGAGCAATATTGCCACTTTGAATTTTTTGAAAGTAATTCATAAGAACCTATTATAGAATATAACTTATTCTAGATTTAAAAAAATTAAAATTTACTACTACATTATAAGCACATTTCTAAGCATTTGAAAAAATTAAAATGTTTTTTTTTTTCATGAATAGTCCAAACTTCCCTATCAAAAGCATATCCTCCTTTATTTATAAATTTTATAAATTGAATCAAAAAATCTCTCCATATTTATTTGGAATCTCTAATTTAAATATTGAAGTATACAGTACGGTTTTTTATAGCCCCTCTGGTAACTTTAGAACACTTCGACGTACAAACATGGGAAAAAAGCGATTGGGCGGTATTACCGATACTACTTTTTGAAATCAGAGGAATTGTGATTGCTCGCCAGAGGGCGCGGGACACATCAATTTAAATTTCAAGTAGCATGGTGGATCAAGTGTCACATCGTTGAAAAGAGAATTCAATTCGACCATTTGTTTTTTAAATTTCGTAATAGTTATTTACGTAATCAGTTATGAAAAGACCGATATTGTTCGGTGAGTGTAATATTTGCCAAAACTAGCGAACGGAGTGAGTGAGTTTTGCAAATTACGCGAGTCGAACAAATAAATCTTTTCATAACGTATTTCGTACAAAATTTTATCTAATGATATTATTTCATGAATATAATACAATGGTTTTCTCCTGATATGGTTTTCTCCTGATATGGGACAGTGGCATTGGCACTTGTCAGAATGAATATTTAATAAGCAATATCAAACGTGTCAGAATAATGTCAAAAATGAGTAGTTGTTCCGACGAAATATCGTCTGATACAGAAGAATCGGCAAATAAAGCATAAAATGAATTATTAATACCACAAAAATCTAAAGTTAGATATGACGCAGCAAATCCTGTTTTGAATATTTTCAAAGATAAAATTATTAGTTTCTTATTCTATTTCATTACACAACTAGTTGGTTAATGGTTATTTAACGAAGAAGTGCATTAATAAAGGCGATTAACAATTGAGATATTTTAACGCGTGAGCGGTGCGAGCGCGTTAATGTTTGAGATTGTTAATCGCCATTTTAATTCACGAGTTTGTTACAAAACTTTTCCGTCGACCGTAGTTTTCAAAAATAGATATATCTTACTTTCAATGTTTATTTATTTAACGATACGATAAAAAACAATACAACAATGAAATAAATTCGAAGTAGGCCTTGAAATTTTGAATTTCAAATTCATGGTATTGAACAGAATTATGGATATTTATTGAAAAAAGTTTCTGAATCCGATAATAAATAACAATTTTAGGGGTGTGACGAGAACACAGCGAGTTCAGCTTTTCCATGCACCCTCATGTTGTCAATCTGGTGCCCTGTCAAACATAGTCCTATCAAGGCCCATTATTTTACTAAACTTCTTGACAAAATTCAAAATAAAATAATAACACCAATACTGCATTATTTTCGAAATATCAATAATTGATTTTGTGTATTATATTTTCTCAAATGGTTTTTGATCCTCTACTTATTAGCCTTTTTTGTTGAATTGCGAATATCACATCTTACCAAACCGTTCCGCTTTGAACACATAAACTAACTCGGCAAAAGAATCCCTTTCCGCAATCTTGAATAAAATTATGAATCCATTCAGAACTCCCCTATGCATACCTCTCCGAAACCTTTTCAGGTGTTTAAAATTCTCCATTATTTGCCTAGCGAAGTTGAATGTGTGGGATCTTATACAAATTGACAGGAAACCTTATTTACATTGGTCCGTTTTACTTGAATGAATCGAATAACATGTAATCTTAGATGATTCTACTCGAATAACGAGAAACCAAGGTCTTTGCCCTTTTCCTTTTCAAATTTGCGGGAACGTCGAAATTCGTTCAGAGTTGCCGTGTGCTCTTACGATAGAAAAAGTCTGGTAATGACTTCGATGTTGAAAATGCACAATGGAATAACGTGCATTTCGAGGAACCCAGCGTGTTGAGTGCCACGTTTGCGAAGAAATGAAAGTAATTGCTATTTACGTGAAATAATAGGAAAACTTTGATTTCGTGTAGAATTATAGCGAGTTTCTACAAAATCCACAAGTTTCATAAAATTTCATTTATATGCCCAACAACTTTTTAAATTTGATACCTACGTAAGAGCTGTTTAAACTTCGATAACTTGGAAGGTAGAAATATTCTTTAATTTTTTTTGTTTTTTTCGAATTAAAAAATATATTTTTTCAATAGCAGAAAATTGATAATTTAACGTTAGAGATCATTTCTTAGATTCACCAGACTTTCTGTGGGCTTGTTCAATGTTACATGCTTTTTACACTTTTTAAATTTGATACTCATATACATATGAATTAAAGCTGTTAAAACTTTAAAACAGGAAAGTTTCGAATTATAAATTAATGTCTTTCAATAGGGGGAAATTTAATTATTTTAGGAGAGCACACTTTTTGAATTCACCGGAAAAATTGTAGAAAAACACTCTGTACAAGAGTACATTGTCAATAACCAAATCTATATTAAATTCAAGTTGGTCGGACAAGTCATGAAAGCATGTCAGATCACAGTATTATTTATACCTGTGCCCCATTGTCAGCATATTTAAAGAAATTTGAAAGATATTCGTGCATGAGTGTGATGGAATTCAAAACACCAGAAGGTTTATTTGGTCACCTCTCAGCTGAAATATTGTTAAAAATTGTTGAAATTATTTTTTCCGTTAATCAAGTGTCGTCCCCATACGAACGGCATTTCTCAAAAGTCAAAACTTGTAGGAGGTAAGAATTATTGAGGTCTTACTTTTAACGTGCGATTTCTAGCACGATCTGAAGAGGATAGATCTCGAAAGGAGGTCGTTCGTCAGTCACCCATCCAAACCACAACCTTGCCCTGCGTTGCTTGGCTTCAGATAAAGATGACCCGCGCTCTACCATTCAAGCTATCCTCTCGTATATCTCAACATATTTACATTCTGCAACAGTACGCAGATATCTCAATTTATTACGGCCATGTAGGTTGGTGGATTGGTCATCGAAGCTCAATTGTGAGAACGATAGAATCTTCTGATCTGAAACGAATAGATTTTTCATTATGGGGATACATAAAGAACAACTTGAAATAATTTTTCAAAATCAAGTTTCAAGTTGAAAATAATAATTTTTTTTCTGTGACGGGAAAAAGTTTGACATTTTATCTCAGTTGATAGGTAATAAAATATAACTTTTTATGAAATTACTTGTTTCCCCGAGTACAGGAAAAAAAGTGAGTACTTTTTTCCCGAAAATATGTATGTATGCTCTCAGTTCTTTGTCACCCTCCGCTTCGCGTCAATCAATCGGAGGGAGACAACACAACTTCGAGCTAAAATCTGATACTTTTATCCCTTGCATAATAAATAACTATTTTTTAAACCACGCTAATATTTAAATGCACTGAAAAGGGAAAAAAATGATTTTCATGATTATCCAAAAATGAAGGGAATTAGTGAAAGCGTGGAGCGTCAGGAAAATACATTTCGCAATGATGATTAAGCGCTCCACGCTTCTACTCATACCCTTCATTTTTTGATAATCATAAAAAAAATATATTTTATTTTCCTCTATGCAGTGCATTTAAATATAAGCGTGGTTTAAAACAAAAATTATTATTTTTTATTTTCTACTTTTTAGTGGTATCCTCATTTCTTGCATCAATTTTAAAAGCCATTTCATCACATCAAACTATAGTGTAACATTGTAACATACTAACACTTCAATTGAATATAAAAAGTTTATATCTACAGGGTGTCCCAGATGATTAAGACGGGGAATATCTCGGAACTGGAGATTAGAAAAGAATTGTAGTTTGTGGGTTGTAAATTAAAGCAATTAGTGCAGCTTTTTTTGATATTATGTTACCCAATGAGCTTTTTGTTTTCGTTCACGGGACATCAGATTCAAAATTATTAATGGGACAACCTGTATATTTGAGCATTTCTACGTTCCTCCCGATAAAACGATTTCAACAAACTGTGGTCCGAAACGATTAATTTAAGAACTACGGGTTCTTTAATATCCTTTGTCCCATGACGTTTTTCAATAAAATTTGAACGATTATTATAATTTTGCCTTGATTTAATCATCAAGAAAATATATAGGACTGCCCAAATATACAGGGTGACCTATATATATATAATTACTTTAATTTTTCAATTTCAACAAGTCATGATCTCCGACCCCAAAAACCCCCAGATACCAATTTTGAATCGAATTGGAACATAATACTAAATTCGCTCGCTATATTGGAGCCGCCATCTTGAATTTTGCAATTTTGACAGAAAAATCATAATCTCTGATCCCAAAAACCCCCAGATACCAATTTTGAATTGATTCGGGTCATAATCACAAAACTTGTCCACCATAGTAGAGACGCCATTTTTATTTTCTCCTCTAACACAAATTTCATAATGCATTGTCACCGGAATTATGTACATCTGCCAAATTTCAAATCAATCGGACGATTAGAAGTGGTTAAAAATTTGACAAGATTTGACCGTGAATTTTTTTTTTGTTTTCAACAGAGGGAGTTAATGTAAGCGTGGTAAAAGCATGGGGTGCTTGATATCAGTTGTCTTATTTTTATTTGTATAGCTATAGGTGTATTAGCAAATATAGGTTAAAGCATCCTACGTTTTTTAGTTCATATTAATAATCACTATAAAAGGTTTTTTCTAGAGTTTTTCAATCTATTATTTTTTTTTATTTGGAAGTAAAATTTATGTTCAGTCTTTAGTTTACCTATTTTATTATAGAAGCGTATTACTGTTTTCCATTAAAAAATTATAAATAGCATATTATGCAATAATAATTATAATAATAATTTCATTGTTATCCAGTTTTGAGAAAATTTTAAAGTAATTTCAAAATTGATTGAAATTTTTTTACCAAACTAACGAACATTTTTATTAATAACATATGCAATAATATTGATTTGTCATCCAGTTCTGAGCTATACAGGGTGTTTCAAAATTCAGTATCAAGAATTAGGGGGTGTATATTTCAGGTCAATATAAGACTTTATTTCCTATAAACATATGTCCGCAACTGCTTAATTTCTAAGATACACGGTGTTGAAATTTAACAAAAATGATAATGATATGCTACTGTTTTTTTTTTAAATGAATATTATATTTTTTATGAGTGTCCTCTATCTATTCATAAAAATGGTCCCTTGACTTTTTTCCCAACGAAGAACAGTTTTCTATTTAAAAAGCAAAATGAGACATACAAAAAATCGCATAGGTACAAGCGAATGAAACCTCAGACAATGTTCCAGAATTCAATTATCAAAACCCTACAAAAATTCCATTTTTGCAAGAAATATTTTTGTCTAACGAGAAAAACAAGGACAAAATGATGAAAACGTTAATGGAAAGATTGCAGTGACAAGGATTTGCCTGTAAACAATCAGAAGAAGATGCTGATGCCGACATAATTAAGACCTCGATAGAAATTGCCAGAGATAGGTACTTATAAAACTGTCATATTTGTGGGTCAAGATATTGATCTTATGGTCCTTTTGAATCAATTGAGTTCATGATATTTGTGACATTTATCTATAGCTCAAGCAGAAAACTTTACACTTGGAATCAAAAGGTGGACGAGTGTATGTCTTATTTATATTTCAAGATTTGAAATGAGTATTTCGGGATCATTTACCTACTGAATACGTTCCTGCACGTGCACCTTTGATGTTTACGTACTGTCCAAGAAGCTTATATCGTTTCCTTTTATTATCATCTGTGCTTTCCTCATTGCGAGGTTTATGAATTTTACTCATAAATCGGAAAATATATTGAAGGCAAGTGAACGAGAGAAGGAACCTAGCGATTTATTGTTATTTAAGTTGATGAATGCAAATTCGTTGAAAAAAATTTTTTTTTCATGTCTTAAATAGGGGAAATGTTCAACAGTAATTACACAAGTGGTGGTAGTTTTTTGATAATTTTAACTAGATGCACTAATCTTTGTTGCAACAAGGACGAGTGCTAATTTAGTTAAAATTATCTCAAAAATATTATTACCACGAATGTTATTCGGCTTGATTGTCAGTGTCATCTTGACAACCAACGTCAATGGTTAATTTTCGTATGCATTAATTTGACCAAAGAGTCAATCAAACAATCAAAAGATTATCGCTGTAATTTGCTACTAACAAATTAACGGAAGTATTTACACAAGTGCTTCAAAATTACCGATAATTTTCCATGAAAGCATTTTGTCTAAAAACTGCATGAGTTTATTTTGTCGAACAAAATATGAATATAACCGAATGGAGTTTTTTACTGATAACATGCTTGAATGGAAAATTATCAGGTTTATTTTGATGCACGAGTGTAATTCGGTAGAATATTTCCGGAGTTAAAGAAAAAGGTATGTGCTGCTGTTTCACTTTCAACTACATTTTCAGGGGTAATATAATAAGTGGTATGATTATTACCGATAATTTTTTGGAATATGAATGAATTGCAATCCCAAAGCTGAAAATACAACGAGTCCGCAGGACGAGTTGGGATTGCCAATGAATTGATATTCCAAAAAATTATAGGTTTTTAATCATACAACGAATTATATTTAGGGCGACAATATATCTATTTGAAATAAGGAAAAATCGTGTCACCTGGTAATTGATGCTTTACTTCTAGCCGTATTCAACGGAATACTCTTTTCCACGGCCTCATCTATGATACCAATGGACATTTGTCTCCAACGATCGCTCATATTGATAAATAAAGATAACTAGTCAAAACACATAAATTTGACGTTTATAATTTAAATCATTATTTTCACTTGACAGATAGTAAAACAAAAACTAAGCAGGTTTATCACCGTGAAAATACAGCGACAAGCTATATTTTCACTGTAGTTCCGATTCTATTGGCTGAATTTCAAAATTTGAAATCCACTGATTGGTTGTTAAGCAAGGAAATATATTATCCTCAATATATTGTATGGACCACTCACCAAAAGGCGACATTTTTTCACTTTTTGGAGTATATCAGACATTTATCAGTATTGTCAGTCAGTATTGTTGTTAGTGGTGTCATGCCGACGGGATGTTTTCGCAGTGCAATTATCGCTCCGCTGTGCAATTACCGCTGTAATTTTTCGACAATTGCATTCTTCTTATGACAAATATTATACATGAGGGAAATATTCAGGAGTAATACCACGAGTGATTGAATTTTCGCGATAAGTCTGTCGATTTATTTCTGAACGAAACTGAATTGCTTCGTGAAAACAATCTCAAAACAATTCAGTTGAGTTCAGAAATAAAGTTTCTTCATTAATATAAATACGAACAATGTATGACAGTCATAAACATTATAATGTTTCGTATCATAATTTCATTTGAATTTGCAGTGGAGCGTCTCATTCTGACATATCCAGCTATATATTTATTATTGATCGAACTGTCAAACGTATTCATTTCGTCATGGTTACGTCGCTGAAAATACCGAAGCTGATCCTCCAATCAGAATTGAAAGACATCGCTATAACACGAGTTGTCTTTAACTTCTGATTGATCAGATTAGGTGAGAATTTAAAGATGAGTGAAATAATCAGTAGTAATATACCGACAAAATGCTGAATTTTCAAAAAATACTTTCACTTTGCTGTCACGAAAGCTGTGTTGCTTAGAAACACCACGAGAGCTTGCTCGAGTGGTGTTTTGTACAGCAACACAGTTTGAGCGACTGGCAAGGTGAAAGTATTTTGAAAATTCTGCATTTTGAAGGAATATTTGATCAGACAATTTCACGAATACATTGAATTATTATGGACCAAATGCGTATTGCAGGAACGGTTTATCATGTGTCATTAATGTCAGTTGAAGAGTTGAACTTCAGTTGAACTAAAGTTGAACCGTCAAACTGACTTTTCTATATTTTGAAGGGATATTCGATCAGACAATTTCAAGCATAAATAATAAATAGACGAAAATAAATTTCAATTAGAGCAATGATAATTTAAAGTAGAATTATCATAATATGTTGGAGTTGGCTTTGCCATTGAAACTGGTGTAGTACTTTGCTGGCAGCTCTCTTCATTTCTCAATTTACTGATGATTTCGGAATGATGTTCAATTGGAGATATGGTTTGATGGAGTTGGCACTTGAATGTCCTGTTATTTTGATGATTTCATTTTCGGTTGCTCTATTTTGAGACAGTAGGCTCACAGCTGTACTTCTATTTGAATGGTTCGTTATTTTCTTCCCAACTACGTCAAGACCGAAATATTCTGCACATGTTTTTGTCCACTTGCCAATTTCGTTCCGACCTACTGGAACATTCTTGTACCAAGCACTGTTTTATGTTTTATTCCAAGCAGGATTCGGAGTCAAAAAAAACCTGTCCGTTTTGATGGATGTGGTACGTTTCGAAATAATCTTTCTATACAATCTCACAGGGCACAAATCCAAATTTTCGTATTTGGCGTGAGCCATCGGCTGTCAGAAGTGCGATGATCACCACCTTGGGCTGTTTTAGAAAGAATTTGATTATATTCAATTCTTCCAGTAGGCATTCCAACATTGTTCAGTTCTTCTTGAAAATGATGGATCAAGCAGTTACATGCTTCGACCCCACGCCACGCTAATTCTATTGCTGCAACATGATAAAATTTTCGCTGAAGGCCGATAGGAGTATTTTCATTCCAAATGTTTACCATATTTTTCAGCTCTTCTGATGTTAATGCCACTGAACTTACTCTGCGTTTCACTGGAATTGCTTGTAAAGCCTTTTTTTTTGAGTTTTTTGCACTTCTAGCTGATTGAAAACACACATCTTTAAATGGATCAATAGATCGTTGGTACGCAATGAAGTATTTCTCTTGTATTAATTTTGCCGTTAGGTTCCAAAATGGTCTTCAATACGGCTTTCTTATATTCAGTCCCATCAATTTTTCGCATATTGAATGCCCAAGAATTGAGTATTGTAGCTAATTGGAAGTGGAAATTTTGGTATTCGCAAAAGTCCATGAACTGTTTCCAGACATACTTTCTGGACTTCCGAGTATTCTGTGGCACATTATTGATAATTCCTGTCTCTATTTCAACTGAATCTGCGTTGCCAAAATGGTTAATTTTGTTCAATTAACGTCATTGAGACTAGTTGAGACACCAAACTGATGTTTCTAAATTTACAGTGTTTGTTGTAACTATGTATTATACAGTGACCGCCAAAAACTATGTACTATGTGGGAAAAAAAATGTATTATTAGAGTATTGGAAAACATATTCTTTGGAAAAGTTTGTGCATGTCCGATAACTTGAAAATCGATTTTGACACATGTCAAGTGATCGCTGTTATGGCGGCAAATTGAAAAAATTTACTATGAAATGGCAAAAAGTGGGGTAAAATAGCAACATATCGAAATTGAAAATAGCAATTTTTTTAAATATTTTCCTAGCTGTATAAAAATATCAAATTATTATCTTATGAATATCTTGACCATACAGAAACATTTGAATTTCAATGATGATGGCGAACCTTTTTCATTTTTTCCACACCAGTGAACACTAAATTAAAAAAATTGGATTTTGTCAAAACCCTGGCTGTTACATTGGTTCATATCTAACAGTTATATCAGAATTTCACGATCATTGTGATGACATGACACTCCAGAAACATGGTGTTTATCAGATTATAATCATGTTTCGATGATAATCGTGCCAGAGCGTTCCACTTCGCGTGCAATGTTGAAAACTTTAGCCTCTTTAATTTGACGCACTATTTAAGATTATGTGCGAAGTATAACGTTCGTGCACGATTATCATCAAAAATTGATTATAATCTGAAAAACACAATATTTTTGGATTTTCCTATCATCGCAATAATCGTGGAAATCTGATAAACTGTTAGATACGAACCAATGTAACAGCAAGGGTTCTGAAATTTTTTTTTTATTTGGTGCTTTCTGGTGTGGAGAAAATGAGAAAATGAGAAAATTCTGTTATTGAAATACAAATATTTCAGTATGGTAAAGCTATTCATAAAAAAATAATTTGATATTTTTATACAGCTAGGAAAATATTTTAAAAAAATTGCTATTTTCAATTTTTCACATTATTTTTTCAAACTTTGTATATGTGTATAAAATTTAATTCTAAGCACTTTTACCAAGAATTTTTTTTTCAATACTCTAATAAAAAACTTTTTTCCCATATGGTACATACCTTTTGGCAGTCACTGTACAATATCAGAAATCAAGTGAACATACTAAAGCAGACTATTTTTCAAGAAATCCACTTAAATTGTCTCCAGAAGAAGAAAGAAAGGTCGATGATGAACACATACTGAATATTGCCATGGTAAATCAGATTTGCAATGATACACTGACAGCAGAAAAAATAAAATGCGAAACAGAAAATGATCCGGACTTATCAAAATTAAAACAAGAACTGTTGAGTGGAACAAGAAAAGATCCCGAATTGTCATTACAAGACGGATTGATATTTCGAGGACACCATATAATCATTCCTGAAAAATATCATCCTACCATGCTTCAAGAACTCCATTCCACACATCTGGGAATAGTGAAAATGAAAGCACAAGCAAGAAACTATTGTTACTGGAAAAACATCGACTAGGATATAGAAAATTCAGTTAAAGGTTGCCTTGCTTGCTGTAATGTCAAGAAAAACCCAGAAAAAGCACCAACACATCATTGGGAAGTACCGACAAAAAACTGGCAGCGAGTTCATATGGATTATGTCCATTTTTGAACCATCATTTCCTAATATTAGTCGATGCAAAATCAAAATGGCCAGAGATAACTATGACGAAGAATTTTCCTACAACTTCGTCTACAATTCATCGCCTTAGAGAAATTTTTAGTAGACATGGGTTGCCAGAGGTACTTTGTAAGCGACAATGCTTCTATATTTAAATCAGAAGAGTTCAAGCAATTCTGCGAGAGAAATGGTATTCAACGAAGAATGATAGCACCAGGTCATCCAGCCAAACGTTGAAAACAAAATTCAAGTGCATGATGAATGAACCGGGCGAGCTACATGAAAAATTATGTCGATTTTTATTAAGATTCAGAGTATCACCCCTCTCGTGTGGTAAATCACCTTCAGAAATTCTTGTTGGGAGAATTTTAAGGACCAAACTTGACCTCATTCGACCACAAGAACCAGGAAAAAATGTTACGTTACAACCACGATTTAATAAATTTTTTGCCGTTGGAGAGAGAGTGCAGTCGAGAAATTACTCCAATTCCAGTATATAGAAGTTTGGTAAAATAGTGAAACGTCTAGGAAGACTCACTATTTAGTTGAAATAGATGATGGTCATATCATCAAGCGGCATTATGACCAACTTCGTTCATGCCAAGTAAGAAAACCTACTGTGTTCCCATTCGAAGCCATCACCTCCTAGACTAGACGACTCTATGAACAATCAACACAAACAATATTCAACGAGTGAAAAATCAACTGTTAATCCTTCAACGAGTGAAGAATCGACTGTTGATCCTGACAGCGACAGCGATACTGAGGCGTTCTACAAGAACCCGGAAACCAGTGGATAGACTACATTTAGGTTGATTACGAATTCAAGCGAGTTTAATGTTAAGAGGTGGAGAATTATTATATATTATAATTATTTGGTATAAATCTACCAATGTTGATTCGAATGTCATGTTAAACACATCATCTTTTTGAAATAAAGTTTTCATACATAATACTATGGAAACGTATAAATAAGGAAGAGGCGAAACACCGATTTGAAAATACCACGGGTTGGAAACAGTGTTTTCGAAAAGTCCTTTTCTCATTGGTTTGAATTCAAAAACTGATGGCATTTGGTTGGTTTATATAATATGAGGGACATTGTCAGTGCAATTTTGATACTGTTGGTCGATTTAAAATGTTTCCCTATGACGACTGGCTGACAGGATCATATAAAAAATAATCACTATCATTTTCCAATATTTTTTGCAGGGTCATCCGTCTATTATCATAGCGACTGCGGAGGCATTGCATATAAGAGGGCTTACTGCCTCCTGTGATAATTGCTTTTTCACTCCTTTCTACTTATTTCAGTACCCGTAGGAGTCGATACAGTTGAATCGAAGCAATTTCAATCCGTTTTACCTTCCCAATGTCATGTCATACATTTGATTCACACATTATGTACCTACAATGTATTGGGCACCTTCTCGAAGTCTATAGTTCAAGTTGCCTTCACATATTCGATAATGTTCAACATTTGTAAGGCGTAGGAGCAGAAATATTTGGAGTGAACCCAATAATACCAAAAAAAGTCCTACTTTATACAACTTGTATCATAAATAGCTGTATTTGCATATATCTACATATCCCAATATTCTCATCGACTCATTTTTCTCTAGAATACTGTGCTGTCGATTTCAATATTTTAAGCTTCTTTACTATTGTCTGAACGAATAGTTTAGAATAGATAATTCAAAGAATCGCCTTCAACAAATGCATGGTCTTAAAACTAACAGAATTACACTCACCGGAAGTCCATTATTTTCTGAGTTGTCAAGATGTGTTCTCTCCCGTCGCTCGTTCCACCAACATCTGATTTTTCTTCTATTTCATGATCACTCATTTTTGCCATTTCTCGTAGAGAATGGCAAAAATGCGATTCAGCACTACGTTGCAATTTGTAGTTTATTAGACTGCGTTTAGGTAAATGCACTTTGAATAGATGAGATAATTATAGTGCGGTAATTATAGGTAATACTTCTTGAAAAATCAAAAACTGAGAACTGCATATCACATTGACTTTTGACACATCTCCACCACCCATGAAAAGCGGACCCCGCTTTTCAGTATAATTTTGAATCATGAAAAGTATGATATACAAATATATATTCAATACAAAAAATAACATTTCACTACCCTCTATTCCTATAAGAAAAAAAATATATAAATCGATCATGTGAAATAAAATGAATCGTAAAATAATGTTAATTCTAGCATATATCATTTCATCCCCAAAGTTCAAACATATCGAATGTCACTGACACTTACTTTAAATGTTCGTGGTATTTCTAAGTCTATGGTATCCTTGTTCTGGAAATCCTGAAGACTGTTCTGTCCATTGGGTCAAGTTCACTGCTGTCCTGGTACTACTGCATGCGAATCTCCTTTTAACAGACGTCCCTGCTACCACAGCAATGTGTCCCGGCTGCCTGTCCGACGTGTCATCCATCACCCTACTCAATTCAAATGACTTTTGACACTTTTGGGGTCCAACTCACCATACCAGCCATGATAAAGTCATGACTTCGTCCATACGTCGATCGGTTTGGAATTGATAGTAGCAAGCAAATAACCTTCGGTCTAGTTGAGACACATCTTGACAACTCAGAAAATAATGGTGAGTGTAATTCTGTTAGTTTTAAGACCATGCATTTGTTGAAGGCGATTCTTTGAATTATCTTAATAAATATTCTTTCGGTAAATTGTAAAATTTGTTTATAATTTTATTCAATCAAAACTCCCATCTGAGTTTACCCCTAAGTTCATGAGCCCAAACTCCGGCCTTCATTAATAATTTTGAGGTACCTAACAACCAAGGCCGGGGCTCGTGACAATATTAAAAAAAACTAGGTCACCGTATTCTGATCTGCGTACATGTATGAAATTTCTATACACTTTTTTGAAAACAGGTTGATTTCAAAGTCTTTTAAAAAAAGTTTTTCTGCAAAGATCTATTTTTTTCATATAAAATGTATAAGATGTTTACACGCAGGTAAATCTTGTTGAGATAACAAAAGACTTGCAAAACGTTCCGAGAGAAAAATCCTTTCATCAAAGGTTCAAGCGAACGCTCACGTCGGAATGTTTATTATTTACCTCAAAGGAAATATTCTATATACAATATTTCTTGGTGGAGACAGTTCAGAAAAATCCTACAAATATGCGAGCCATATACGGGATGTCTAATTCTGAGTTGCAACACTATTTTGTTGTGAGCGAATAATAAGGAAAGCAAGGTCGGGTGAGTATTGGAATAAACAAAATAGCATATTTCGAATATTTTACACCGTTTGTTGCTATTATTCACACGTGCATTCGAGAATCTTCGACAAAAAAAGTTGAGTGAGCACATATGGGAGCAGTTTGTGCTGTAATACTTGGAGGTTGCAAAGTTCAGAATATGTCACCATAGATATTAAACAATGTGTTTCAAAGACCGTTGTCTGTCAAAAAAAAAGGAGACTAGAGTGGAAGAGGGCTGTTCAGGAAGTGGAAGTGAAAATATTGAACTAGTAATACAGTATAACTTCAAAATGATGGTGTCCACCATGGGTATATCGGATTAGCTACAGGACCTGTGTGGAAGTGATACCTTACAAACTGAAAGACTGTGGAGCTACTCTTAGCATACAAAATGTTGCCATGCAAGACAAGCGTCTAGCCGTACTAATTCTACTTTTGATCCCGCAGGTACGAATGCGTACAACGGCGGTGTGTTTAGATGACAAAACAAGAAGGCAAACTGCGTGAATTTGTTTTTTTGCTCGCAATTGACACACAAACCTAACCTGAGCAAGCTAACCTAGCTTGCGAGTCAGTCAAAAATGTGTGAATTAGTTTGCATGCAAACCGAGTTGAAAATGCGTAAATTACTTGCCAACCATACCTGAGACTACCCTAACCTAGACCTATTAACAATATAAAATTGTTACAAAATAACGAATATTTATCCAAAATTCAGAAAGAGCAGGCATGGAGCAGCTATTTTGACGGTTCATCCCGCTTCTAGGCTTCTAGCGTAAACAAGTGCGCATGCGGACCTGCGGGATCAAAAGTAGAATTGGTACTGCTAGACGCTTTTCCATGCAAGGGGTTCATTGCCCTCAACTTTAAAGGTATTTGAAATTTGAACTTGTAGTTAAAGTTCTGATCTCAAAAAAATGGAAAATGGTCTTTTCTATTTTTTTAAAACTAAATCAAATTTTGAAAAAGTTAGAAAAGGGAACATAGATAACATCTTTAGCAATATTTATTTATATTTAATTCACTTAAAGTGGAAAACTAACCAAAAATGTTAGAGACTACCAAACCCTTGCATACACTGCTCATTACTATAGTACAACTTTCTCTCAAATGAGAAAAATGGGAATGAGTGATGGAAGAACCAGTCATGTTCCAACAGGTAATTTACAAAAAATAAAATCTAGATTGTCAAGTTATTTTGGAAAATATGAATTATTTGACTTCTTGTTTCAGTTTTTCCAGTGTTCGTCAGAGGTGGAACAAAATAAAAACAGCAAATACAGCAAATTTTTCTTAAGCTCCTTATAATACTGATCAGTTTGACTGTCCTACATCTCGCTGCTCTGTTTTTGAAGTATTTTTTATTCCTGATCTAATTATGTTGAGAATAAATGTTCTTTCCTGTAAACAGCTGTATCCCCCTATGAACGGCAGGCCTCAGAAGTCGAAACTTGTGCGAGGTAAGGATTAACGAAGCCTTACTTTTTAACATGCGATTACTAGCAGATTCTGCAGTGGCGAGGCTTTGAACCACATGACCGCCAGCCAGAATGATTGGAAAGCGGTGGTTCTAACCACTCGGCATCCTGGCCTATATAACAGATTAATAACGGTTCAGGACTTGTTTGGTTACAAATTTTTTGGGAGATTTCCATAATCCATTAAAACATGTTAGGGAATAGAAACTTCTCCAGTCCCAATCCTACATTTCACTCGATGCCAAAAAAGTTAGCATATCTCTCTATCTGAGTGGTTGCACGCACTTATTATCATATTTCAACGCCCCTCCCACTTCAAATTTTTTAGTCTATTGTTTGTCCAATTTCAATTTTATCTGCTCTGCTAAAATCTTTTTTATCGATTTTCCAACATACTCGCTTAGTATTTGATTTGATTTGACTGATAACCTACTTTCAAAAGTGCTTTCATGACCCTTGTGGTTTGACCCACATACGTCTCCTCGCAGATCTTACACTTAATTTCATAAAACCCCGACTTTCCTCTTTTTTTCTTTCCTATCTTTGAGCACTCCTAAAATTTGTTGTAGTTCATACACAGATTTATATGACACCTTCATACTGAGAGTCCCAAAAATGCCTTCGAAACCCCGAGTTACCGGTGATTTCGCATGGAGTAACGATATATTTCGGAAGAGTTTATTCTTTTTGAAAAATCCGAGATACGAAGGGTTTTTTTAAATTCACCAAATCCACAGAACAACCTTTTTTTTTTCAGCCTTCTTTTTCAGCTTTGAATCTCTCTTTGTTGAATGCCAACGACAAGAGTCGATCCAGTTGTGCCATTTCATGCTGTGTGCAATGGTAGGAATTCTCAGGGATGTACTGCGTGTTACACGTGTCCAGAATGAGCAGTGAAACAGCCGAAACAAAATACTGAGAAGTAAGAAAAAAGCCCCTGAGTACTCGGGACTAGCAAAAATAGATCCCAGCTAAAGGCTAAGAGGCGACTAAAAGACCGCACCCATAGTGAGAATCAAAACAGGGATCTCTAGAACCCATTCGAAGGGAGGGAAATGGCGCGGGCCCGAGGAAACTCAAGAGTGCCTCTGAGAAGACAAATCTAGGTATGGAGGTGGGCACTCCAGAAAAGGAAATAAGAAGAACCTGAGGTATCCCCAAAACACAACTTAACGGCGAAATCTCCCAAGAGACACCCGAAACTACGGCTGGAGGAAACTACACATGTACCTACCAAAACATGTGGGTGCACAACCGGTCCAGATAAAGAGGCCTCCGTACCTGGGCTTCAAAACCCGCCCATTTGTGCCAGAAGAAAAAGAGGTATGAAAAACCATCTATTTTATTGAATGTACACAAAATTGCAATATAATAGGAATATAATAAGTCGAAGACTTGGCCGCTCGACAGAACTTCAGATCACCATAGTACCTACAACTGCAGTACAAAGTTAGAACCGCATTACCATGACCACCTCACCGGGACGTCTCAGACTTTCGACAGAGTATGGTCAGACAGATGCATCACCAAGCTAGTGGACGCAGGTTCTGCAACGCCGATGATTAAGCTCATAAACTCGTTCCTGAGAGTCAGCAATGGACCTTTCCAGTTTACATATAAGAGTAATTAACGATACGAATTGAGCTGGTAAGAAAGAAAACCAAGTTTATTTCATGCGCAACTTATGAACCGATTTGAAAAATGTGCAGGCAGTAGTGCGAGAGAGGAAAAGAAAGGAAGGGAGGGAGAAAGGAAAAGAGAAAGGGAGAGGCAAAGCGAAAAAGGAAGAGAGAGAGAGGGGAAAAGAGAGCTATATCTATAGTACATTATCTGCGATATTAGCCATTCTGGTATTTCTGACACGTATTTGATTTTAACATGATTTTTCATACCCAGATGCTTCAAGAAGAACACTCAGATTAGATGATACCAGAGAAAACATTTCGCACAGTAAAGTCATTGTTATACTCATGTCAGATATGAGGGATCTTCAGGCACTCAGAGGCTGAGCCTTCTACATCTTAGTTCGATTTCACAGGGTTGGTAAAATATGACGGGTACGTCCGCTTACTCTATCAACTTTCTTTCCTTCGGAGCATCAGCCTTGGAGTTTAGAATGTAAGTGGTAGGTTTCACCACTAATTGAGTCACCAACGTGATGCCGTTGCAGATTCGTCTACCCCTAACTCATTTCTTCAAAAAAAAAATTATGAAAATAATGAAACTGCGTAGGTGAAATTCTTACGAGGAAAGAATGATTTACCACTTTCAAATTTATTTGGGAAATTTTGACCTAAGTATATGAGAGGACATTATGGGGAAATTATTTTCACGAATTATAAATATTGAGAAAAATTCTCTTCCGTTGTTAATAAAATAAATATCATTTTGTGTCCTCAATCAGATTTAAAAAAATTAAAATGGAATCGAGATGAGGAGTGGAAGCGTTTCTGTAGATATGTATCATCAATATTAACTCACATATCTCCATTTTATAGTAATTAGGAAATAGTAGTTTGTTGTTTAGCTTCCCATATTCTCACAATATTTTAATTTTCTTTTTCCAGAAATCAATGAAAATAATACATTAATTATAGAAATTTAGGGAATTATAGAACATTAATTTTTAAATAGAATAATTCTTCAATTTGAAGTAATCGAAGTTAAACACGACTCATTTCTTCGATGATCAACAGAGTAAAAATATTGAGTTCTCCTTCAAACAAGAAAAGACATGATGTATCTTATTAGACAAAAGAACAAACCTTCATCAATTATCACGGAACCTTAACTTTCGGAACCAGTGAGAAATAAGAGACCCAATTTAATATTTTTAACTCCTAAATTATACCTCTTTCTTGTCGGTCAATGTGAAAATTGCAGTGGTACCGGTTCTTATTAATAACGACAATTAGGTACGCTTCCTTTCATGTCATCCTGTGTCTGATGCCCTATATTGGTTTCGAAAACCTTTTTACCTGTATTTATTAGTGACATAGTGTTGCCAAATGATATCTGCTACAGACTATGTCAATATTCTCAATTTATATTATTTTATTATACGTAAGGGTATTGGCAATTATTGAGTATTAAAAAAAACTGGAAAGTTCCCTAAAACATACGTCAGATGGTGAAGATTTGAAAAATGAAATTTTATATAAACGCGCGGCCTGCATAGTTATGTTTTTATGAGTTTTCAGTGATCTCAAAATTTCTATAGCTATAGTTACACAGCCACACAGTTTACTGGGTGAAATACATCCTCCATCGAATAGAAAGAGAGCAACACAATTTTTCCCATTCTCCATATTTAAAAAAAAGGCGATTTAAATTTGAAAAGCCAGTTTCCAACATGGTATTTTTGTGCAACCATTGTAATTTCATTAAAATCGTTGGTTCAATACGAGGTGCATTATAACTAAGTAGTCGCGGATAATTGTTATTGTTATTGTTGTTGTTATTGTTGTTGTTGTTATTGTTATTTCCGTCAACCGGCTGCACCCTTACGAGCAACCCTCAGGAGTCTCCAAGACTTGTGCGAGCTAGCGATGACGTTGCCCTTACGTTTCAAAGTAGTGTGAAGCCTTGCACGGGACCGGTGACCGCGCTGGGAATCGAACCCACGTTGATTAAGAAGCGAACGCTTTACCCACGCGCCACCACGGTCCACTGTAAAACTTCAGTCGATGCCGGTGACACTGGAGTAGACCACATCACCAGCTATAGGATATCTTATACGAAAATCGACTATTCAGGCCACAAACTTTGAGTATTTCGAAAACGTTCTCCAATTCGGAGCCCACGTTCGAAGTTAATATTCCTTATTCTTATCTATGTTGTGGGTGAAATACAGGGTGAAATCTAACCTCTTGCACTCCCGTGAAGAACGGGTGTATAATGACATTTTATAACGAATGGCAGGTGTGAAAAATTCTAAAAAAAAACATTGGAAATTTTAAGCTTTGTTGGAAAATTCGGAAAATCTTGGAAACCGCTGTCCGAAATTACAGTCTCTTCCATTTGGCAGCTGAAGTTCGGCGGACAGCGGTTTCCAAAATTTCGACGAATTTTCCAACCCAATTTAAATTTTCCACAATTTTTTTTTCAAATTTTTCATACCTGCCATTCGTTTTAAAATGGCATTATACACCCGTCCTTCACGGGAGTGGAAGAGGTTAGATTATTACACACTGTATATAAGTAGGTATCGTTGAAATGTGGCTGTGAATGAACTATTCCAATCGTTAGACAAAAATTTATTGAACATTATTCATCCAGTATCACCATTCACCATTGGAAAGTAAATAGAAATTTTTTGAGTTTGAATATGAAAGAAATAGCCCGTACTCAAAGTGGAGTTTCAGTATAATAAACGAAGTAAAACTCAAAGTCGTCTCTACACTGAAACTGAAATTATTGTAATTAGGGTTTGTTACCATTTCAGTTTAACCTCCTGATGTTTTATTTCAACTGAAGATGAGCATTATTATGCTCATTTTAGCAAGTTCTTGTTAAAGTTGCGTTGAAAACTTCCCATTCCTATTTTAGGTTTGATACATAGTGTGGGGACGACTCTGAGTTTTACTTCGCTTCATTTGAATTTAAAAGTCTTGTGGAAGTTGTTTCTGAAATGTATTTCGTGAGGAATACGATACGTAACTCACCAAATGTGATAGTTTCATTCAAGACAACAAGTCTTGTAAATGCAATTATTTAATTTATTTTTATTTTTAATAGATGATTCTGTGGACTCAAGGAAACAAAATAGTTATATAGGTAGAACATCCTAAACCTAACAGTTTCCAAAATAAAATATTGGAAACTTAGCATTTGCAGTACTGAAATCCACAAAAATACAGAACTAGTGAAACAATCAATAATTGATAGAAATATTCCCAAACTGCTCACAACCTATAGTCTTTCTAATATCAATAAAATTGCAGAACATAACAACTCCTACGGAATCAATAGCGGCAAATTTGTTTGATCTGCCATGCCTCATTATACCTCATTATCAGGATACCATTATCAGGGATACCTCAGGTATCCCCGCCTATGGCAGGTCAAACGAATTTGCCACTATTCGTTCGGAACGAGTTATAATGTTCTGCAATTGATATTAGAAAGACTATATATTATCTTTTAAAAAAATGTTATCTACTTCAATTCAACCCAAATAACTTGTGGAAGTCTTTTTTATTTTCACTTATATTTTCAGGTCTCATTCTATCAGTAATGTTGTTGAAGTATCCCAGACTAAAATACTCCGTTAGAAAAATACCTCTCCATTCGAATTTCTGTTCGAGATGTATTATTATGTACTCGAGGTCACACACCATCGAAAAATATAATGATTCAACAAGAACATCAATGATGTCCGCCATCGCTTGGCGAAACCTAACATTATACTTTGATTTTTGTTCGAAAATATGAATAGAATATTCATAAAATCTGTCGTGGAATGATCTGCGGCTAAAAGACAAACTTTAGTCGCTATTTTCCATTATAACTCTGACAGAACCACAAGAAAACTCATTCGCCATCAAGGGCTCACATGCTCTGTCCTGGTTACGAACTGTTCTTTCGAGTCATATTCCAAGGTGCTGTTTGAAAAACTTTGACGTGATATGTTTCCAACCTGACAATGAACAAGAGACTAAATTCCTCTGATCTGACTTATCACCTAATGGATCTTATAGCTACCTCTTCGAGTTTTTATCGCCCAATTTGGACACTGAAACCAGCTGATGTCATCATAAAATAAATTATCAATGTACATATCTCTACCTCGCCCAAAGTCTCCAACAAAAAACACACGAAAACTATTACGCCAATACACTTGATCTTTTGCTCACCACCAATCCTGATCCATACAGTAAAGAAGTTTCTGCTCCACTTGTGAACTCCGACCACAACTTCATCTACCCTATTGTTATCTTTTTCTACACCATCGAACAGCACAACACTGTTCCGTCTTATATGTTACTCTAATTCAGCCGACTGGGATGGTCTTCTCTTGTCTTTCTCAGCATTTCAGATCCATTGCCAAAGTGCCTTTCAAAAATTTGGTTATCTGTTTCGTGCCAAGAGCTGTTTCACTTCCCTTCAACTTATTATGATTTATGAGGCACATATACGTCCTGGAATACTGTTCCCGCATATGGAATGCAGTCCCTAAACACATACTGAAACTTTTTGTCCAAAAAAAGAGCCATCCGTCTCGTCGGTGATGCTTTGTTTACAAATTTGCTCACTTGGCGATTTTTTCTGTTTGATAGATATTTTCATGGAAGATGCGCGTCTGAAATATTATCAATCGTTCATCGTTAGCTCAGTCTTTACATCCTTTTGTTGTCATTTTTAAGACGTGCCGAATATATCTTTTCCTACAAGCGTGCGTGATTCACCCTCTACCCGCACGCAATTCAGTTTGGAAAGTGTCATTTTCCCACAGTTGTGCGGGAAAAGTTTTCCCACACTACAAAAAATTTATATGATATCCTCGTAAAATATAAGTGGTGGGTGACAAAATATAAAAGTTCAAGCTTTTTTGTTGCAATACTAAGTGAGTTTGTTCAAAATTATCCATCATTTTGCACTATTTATTGAAAAAATTAACAAATATTGATAAATAAAAATGTATTGTTATGAAAATCACCCTATATATAGGCTTTGATTGATCTGATAACGAGTAGGTAACAAGTGATGTTGTCATGCCGATCAATACACAAATTTGTTTGTAATTGTCAGAGTGACAGACAAAGCGTTACTTATATAAAATTTTCGATTCAGTGAAATTGCCACAATGGATTATTCATCTGATGAAGAACTTCCACAAGAAATCGTGCAAGCAGCTACAGATGCGAACTTAGAGTTATTGCCAACGAAATCTAAACAAAGGTATGAGAAGCAATACACGAGTTTTATTGAATGGTACAACGATAAAAAAATGAAAACACCAAATGAAGAAGAAGTGTTCTTGGCTTATTTTCTAGAAATGTCTAAAACATGGAAGCCGAACACTTTATGGGCAAGATATTCAATGTTGAAGAGTGTATTCAAAGTAAATCAAAATTTGTTTCCTACGCTTGTAGAAAAAGTATTGTTCCTAACTCATGCGGAAAGTGTCTTTCCGCACTTGTTAGGAAAATTACTATTTCCATGCAGGGCTCGTTTTTTCAACGAAGGGCAAATCTTTGGAACTCACTGTCTCTGGTGGTGTTTCCTGAGACATGCGACCTGCAGAAATTCAAAGAACATGAATTCATTCCTACTTTCCCTCGGCTCTCACTATGTTTTCTAAAGATTATAGGATTTTCCAGGAACCAGATGATTGAAACAAAAATTAGGTATATTTATTGTTATCAAAGTTTCTATTGTTTAATGAATATTGATAAGGGATGTTAAACATGAATTTGATAGGTTTTGGAGGATATTTCTCTGGAAACTTATTAGTGGTCGCAGAAATATATATGCTATGAATTTGAAGCAAAAATATTCATTGCAATAAAGCCTCTGTAATAAGAAGAAATGAATATTACATCCTGTAAATACAACTACCTATTCATTCTTAATAAAACCAAACGATATATGTGTCAACGTAAGTCAACCCAACTGCCTCACTTCCTTTGTTCGCAGATAAGAAACCACAAACCCACATTTTGTTATCAAATGTACACTTATAGCTTGAATTTTTGAGATTATAACAACCCTTATTACCCTTATGACGTCCTTGAACAAATACTCGGTCGTAAAAAGGGCGAAAATTGTATAAACTTCAAGATAAAGTCTCTCGTTCTAGTCGTTTTCCAAATGCAGAGTTTTATTTGAACGGAATATGGCATGGACCTCTTAATGTTTGTCTTGTAGGTTCGAAAATAATTGGCCAAAAGTATTTTTCATAAAATTGCGTTATCGGCATTAATTTAGTGGGTAGAAATTAAATGTTATATTTGATTACCATTTTAATGAGGCAAAGTACGAGAATTATCGTCTTCTAAGCGTTGAATGAAATGAAGAAGATAAATCCGTTCATGAACAAATATAATTCAAAATAGACATGAAAAAAGAAAAATAAAAAATCTGAAAAAAAATATTATAGTCTGTTTCACTGCCCCTACCTGTGCAGTAAAAACATTCGGGGACATTATTATCTCCACAGATTTTATTTATTCTCAAAAACTGCATATAAAGTGTTTGCACCCTGAATCAGAACAACCATTATAAATAATTCTCAGTTATTTACAATTTTCTGTAGATCATGCATATTATCTCCGTTGTTACCGTTGTTCTGGTAGTTATAGTTATAGTCATGTGAGCAAGCATTTCTTGGACTCTTCTATACAGTATCGGAAACTTTTCATCTGGGGTATAGACAGAAACCTACGCGAGCAACAAGGAACGCAATGATATGATAATACCACATAAATGAGAGACACGCACTACATTATAGCAAGCTTTTCTTCACGCTCTCATAAAACCACCATACCCCAGATGAAAACTTTCCGATACTGTATATGTATGTAGATTTAGATTTTAGGGGGGAGGGGGGGTGTACAGACTATGCGGGGCCTCACAAGCACTTCGACGTATGAGATCTTTTGTGCATGACCCTCAAATCGATTCAAAGTCCGAGAAACCCATAATGTGGAATCATCTGCGGCTGAAAGACACACTTTAGTCGCTATTTTCCATCGTTCAAGATAACCTCTTGGGAGGTATTCATGTTGAAAAAGGGAACATTCTCCATGAAAACTGAAAAATGAAAAATGTGATTTATTTGTAATATTCAACAATGAAAACTAGAGAAAATTAAAAAATCAACCATCTTAATGAAAATGCGAATTTTCACTTTCAGATGTTTTCTTTTCAGTCCTTTCACAATATCTATCAGATGTAGTTCAATGTCCAGCGTGGCTTTAGCCGGCGAAGTAGTTGTTTTCTGTTAGATATTACAAATAAATCAAATTTTTTATTTTTCAATTTTCATGGAGAAAAGGAAATAGCGAATAAAGTTTGTTTTTCAGGCGCAGATGATTCCACAACAGATTTAATGAATATCCTATTCATATTTTCGAACAGAAATCAAAATGCAATGCCCATGACAGGTTTATGTCAAAAAATAACTTTCAAAGTGTTACCGCAGAAGAAATATTTGCAACATTTCCATCCTTAATGTGTATAATTGCTCCTGAAGAGCCTACTTTCCAATTTTATCAATCTCCCTGATGAGCTTGGCAAAGCGAAAAAGATTTTCGTCGGCCAAAATGTATTGGGAATTAAATGAGAGAAAAGCGAACCTTGCTTCAATGAATTAATAACCTAGCTTGCAAGTTGAAAATGCCTGAATTTGTTTTTCGGCATTTGAGCAAAGTATTATTTCGGCGAATAGGAACGGAATACAGATCTCGCACTTCCGTTTCCTTCCTGATTAGTGCACCTGATTGCGCTAGCCCTAAAGGAAACGGAAAATGCTTTCAAGACGACAATGCAAATGCAATGCATTGAACTTCAACTACGAGGTACACATACTATTTTTTTTGAAATCGCAATCAACCTTATCATAAATTAAGAATTTTTCATAAATGCATAACAATTTTTGATTGTTGTCATTATTGTTGAGATGCCGGCAAAAAATTTCCCGGACTGTTTTCTATACGAGAAATTTTGTTGCTTAGCAACGGACTAAAATACTAGATTAGCGTATTTTGAGGTCTGAAGTTGCTCCAAGAAAGTACGCATTCTTGAGCCACTTCAGAAAGAAATATGTTCAGCATGTTTCCAAAGTGACGCCAAATGAATGTGAGGTCTGAGCTCGACGGGTCAGACCAAACCTAAAAGTTTCAGTCTGTGCATATATGGAAACATTACCACATGTTGATGGTATTACCAAGCTTTCAAATGGAAAATTCCGTCAATATGGATAATGCTGACCTAATTACGATGGCCACTGTGAGAGGCCTTCCTGGAGAAAATACATATGCTTGTGTTTTGTTCGCATTGATTTCTACCAAGTTGTTGCATCCTGCCTCTAGAAACTTTTGCCGAATCCATATTTAAATCTTCCACTTTCTTTCACCGTTCTTTTCTGGTTTTACGTACTGAAATCGGAGCTTTGGGAGATAAAGCGGTATGAAGAGAACTATCATCAACTGTGTATTGGTATGAATTAGCTCCCAACAAATCACTGACATGGTGCTAGGATGGATCCCTGTGGAACACAAGCATTTATGGGTAGAGTTTCGGATGAAACAACATGCTGAGAGATCAGTCTGAGAAAAACCTTGATAGCAAGGAGCACAACTGTTGGGGTAAGCCATCACATGGAAGCTCTTCAAGAAGGCCCTGGTGCCAAACATAATCAAGATATTTTAGATAGATTACTACCATATACAGTGACCGCCAAAAAGTATGTACCATATGGGGAAAAAGTTTATTATTAGAGTATTGGAAAAAAGATTATTGGGAAAAGTCTGTGCATGTCCGATAACCTAAAAATCGATTTTGACACATGTCATGTGATCGCTGGTATGGCGGCAAATTGAAAAAAATTACTATGAATAGGCAAAAAGTCGGGTAAAATGGCAAGATATCGAAAAAACTTATTTGAAAAAGTTGCCTCAAAGTCAATTTTATACACATATACAAAGTTTGAGAAAATAATGTGAGAATATTGAAAATACCATTTTTTTTAATATTCTTCTAGCTGTAGAAAAATATCAAATTATTTTCTTATGAATAGCTTGACTATACTGAAATATTTGTATTCCGATGATACTAACAAAACTTTCTCATTTTCTCCACACCAGAGAGCACTAAATTAAAAAAATTGAATTTTGTCAGAACCCTTGCTGTTACATTGGTTCGTATCTAACAGTTATTTTACAATTCCACTATTATTGCGATGATAGGGAAATCCAAAAATATCGTGTTTTTCCGATTATGATAAATTTTTGATGATAATCGTGCACCAACGTTTCACTTCGCACATAATCTTAAAAATAGTGCGTCAAATTAAAGAGGCTAAATTTTCAACACTGCATGCGAAGTGAAACGCTCTGGCACGATTATCATCAAAACTTGTTTATAATCTGGAAAATATCATGTTTCTGGAGTGTCATGTCATCACAATGGTCGTGAAAGTCTGATATAACTGTTAGATACGAACCAATGTAACAGCCAGGGTTTTAACAAAATCCAATTTTTGTAATTTAGTGCCCACTGGTGTAGAGAAAATGAGAAAGTTTTGTCAATTTCATTGAAATAAAAATATTTCAACTTTCAGTATGGTCAAGCTATTCATAGGATAATAATTTGATATTTTTAAATGAAAATATTTAAAAAAAATTGCTATTTTCAATTTTCTCTCATTATCTTTTCAAACTTTGTATATGTGTATAAAATTTAATTCTAAGTAACTTTTTCACATAACTTTTTTGATATCTTGCTATTTTACCCCACTTTTTGACTTTTTATAGTAATTTTTTTTCAATTTATCGCCGTACCAGTGCTCACGTGACATGTGTCAAAATTGATTTTTAGGTTATCGGACATGCACAAACTTTTACCAAGAATCTTTTTTCTAATACTCTAATAATAAACTTTTTTCCCATATGGTACACTGTATATGCAATATATATAAGGCATATGCGAGTAGAGCACTAGTTGATCTCAGGAGGACCTTGAATTTTAATTACCTGATATATTAATCTAAAAAGCAGTGGTGTGGTGTAGTGGTTTAAGCATCCGGCTAATAATCCGAAGGTCTATGGATCGATCCCTGGCTGACCAGGGAGAGTCGTCCACCATTCACTGTTGGGTTCAAATGGCGTATGGAGTCCGTAACAAAGCCTACAAGAACACTCTGGGCTAAAGGACTTCTACCGTCAACGGCCATTCGACACATGTCGAAAAAATAGAATTACTATACTACTTCATCTAAAAGTATGATATAATTGATATTTTATGTTTTGCTGGGCATTATATAAAAATTACAGCACATAAATATTCAATCTAAGAGAGTTCATGAATAGAAATAAAAAGATGATATATCTACATCTGAATGATTAAATAAATTCATAAATTTTTTCAAAAATGTTGACTATAACACCTCCTTTTTTTAAACGGAAAATATACAAGACTACAAGTTTAGGAACATACATGTCACCGCACAAACACACCACCCAAGCTTTGTTCAGTTGAAAAATAAATTCTGAATATACGCTCCTACACATTGTAGTTGTGTATCTGTGACATTCCAAATGAATACTTAAGGTTACCGTTTCGTTCGTTATTACCGAAACTTTCTTGGTCGAATGCATTGGAGTGTCCTCTAGATAAATGATGTCCCCGCAATTTATCATTCTCTTGAATGGACGCCATATTGAATTTATACGGCATGTCACTGACAGTGAGATGTTTTGTCCATCCTGAATGGTTCTTAAAAAGTTTATGTTGAATATGTATACTTACATAATAGCATTATTTGGTCCGAAAAACATCTTGTTTTGCGGGATGTTCCACTTCTATCATAACGATACTAATTTTTGTTCTGCAGTCGCTGGCTTGGCTTGTGGGTGTGGGAATGTCATTAATTTTATGGAGTACAGAAAGTTGAAATCGACGTTAGTCACGTCTTTAGATTTTGCTGAAGAAGTTAGATATCTCATTTGAATTTAATGAATACAGAATGGTTGTTGGTCACAGAAACATCGATGGAATTGATATTTCGTGATTTTCACTGTCTCATTGGAGAATATTTTTCCAATACATTTATTATTATTACCTACTCGGATATGAAGTCAGTTTTACAATTCTCAATGGCAACGAAAAGC
Source organism: Chrysolina haemoptera (assembly GCA_958298965.1). Taxonomy (NCBI): domain Eukaryota; kingdom Metazoa; phylum Arthropoda; class Insecta; order Coleoptera; family Chrysomelidae; genus Chrysolina; species Chrysolina haemoptera. Next base: position 33,333,058 of record OY282585.1, on the reverse strand, counting down.
AATAATGATAATGAAGTTCATATACAATCAAAATCAATAAAGAAACATTTTTCGGGAAAGGTCTGAGAAGTTTGCCCATATAAAAAAGGAAGCACTCTTATAAAATATATCTACATTTTTCAAGCGATTGGAAATTCATTTTCTTTTTTCGTTGGATAGACGTTCAAAAAGAATATTGGGACACCAAATTTCATTTTTTTATTTTTCAAAGTCAAAAAGTCGCAAAAAGTGAAAAACAATATTAACGATTTTTTAAAAAAAATCTGACCACTGAATTTGCAACATATTCAAATGTTTATTTTGAAATTACGTTGAAAGGCGCCCAACAATAAGAAAGCTATAGGGACATAAACTTTCAAAAATCTGTCGTTTAATCAGCACACTTCTTCAATTTCAAAACTATTATAAGAACTCTGACTACACCACTGGATTCAGGACATCTCAAAATATAAGTCTCAATTCTATCGAATTCTGTTGGTGAATAAAAGAGGAAAAATATAAATTTTATTCCATTAAACAACATGTTTTTGAAATATTAACATCTAATAATTATCTGGTTTATGAACAGATTTCGATGAAATTCTGATCAGTGGCATTTGAAGACTTCCTGAATCCAGTGGTGTATTCAGATTTTTTTTTTTTAATTCTGAAAATGAAGTGGTGAGTTGATTAAACGGCATATATTCCGAAGTTTATTCCCCTGTAAGTTTCCTATGGATGGACGCATTTAACAACTTAATTTTAACAAGAAATAAGTGTGGTAGACAGATTAAAAAAATATATTAATATTTTTTTAGATTTTCCACCTTGAAAAATAAAAATAGTTGGTCCTAAAAATAGATTATGAATAATCCACCCTTTCGCAAATTTCCTAGACTATAGGAGTTTTGTCGGCAAGCATGGCACAGAAAATAATTCAATAGCCCCATACGACTACTAAATCACCTCTCCCCAAAACCTGGCAAAGTTTTTCTACAAGAACATACTGTGCAATGCTTCCTGTAACAACTAGTAAATTTCAATCAAAACAGGTGCTATACACATACTCCGAACGGAGAGCTAAATAAAATGCTCTTATCCGTCAACCTTAATAAATACCATTTGCTGTTTGTCAGGTGGTCCTGCGATAACTCCAGTACCCACTTAAAAGGTAAGCAACAGCCTGCAAATATTATATCATGTATAATAATAAATATTTAAATGTGGAATTGGGACGAATAACCGTAATTTCATAACATGAAAATAGATCATAATTAATCCAGCCATTCGCAAATTTCCTGTACTATAGGAGTTCTCTTGCCAAACATCGCACAGAAAATAATCCAACAGCTCCATAATACGACTTTAAAATCACCTCTGCCCAACGCAAATGTTAATCAAAACAAGTGACTATCTGCATATTAGTTTCACGGTTCTGCTTATCATTAGTGCATACCTGGTCAGTACGGAGAGCTAATGCTCTTATTCGTCAACCTAAAATTGAATACCATTTGCTATTAGTCAGGTGATCCTACGATATCCCCAGTACCCACTCAGAAAATAAGTAACAGAGCCATCTATAGGAACCCCAGAAAGACTAGAGCCCAGACTCGATATACAGCCAACGAAATGACATTTAAAATAATTAAATATTTGAGAGGCAGATTTTTTTGTTCTTGCTTGTTCAGAATTTAGAATTTAGAATTTTGATAACTCACTGTATATGAGTCTAATAATATTTTCTGGAATCTCCAAAACAATAAGGAATTATTTCAAAACTCAGTTTTCCAATTTATTTCTATTCGAGCTATTGTTCTTATAATGACTCCAGAATGCACTCGTTATTCATGGAATGTGAAAATAACTCGTTAATGCATTGAATTTTATATTTTAGAAACTCTTTTTACAGAAATTTTGTGCATTTCACGAAAGTAAGCATATTTTAATCCAATTCCAAAGATATGTACATGTATATTTTCCAATTCCGCGACTTTTCCTTGTTGAATCCTTCAGATATATTTCTAAACATGCATGTCTGCAAATTGGTGTGCGGTGTGCGGTGTGCTTTAATTTAGAAATGAAATATTTTCGGTTTCAGAATAATTATTCCTATAATCTTTTCAGTTCTCAGATCTATTGATCTCATACACTACCTTTCATTTCCAGTCTTACATTTGAAATCCAACAGCTTCCCCTTCGAAACCCAAGGAAGTTAATCTTTGGGCCTTATGTGCCGGACATTTCCAAATAAACAACTTAATCGGATACAGAAATTGAAAAAACATCAAAAACCGATAGGTTTATTCATTTGACGATTGAAAAAATATAGTTGGGGTGGAAATATCAAGGAGATGTCTGTCACAGGCCACTGGCCAACTGTCAATAACCTATTGGTTCTTTTATTTACCTGCTCTTTCGGATTTTTCAGATAACAATGGAATTGAGCTTCATATAAATTCGCGGGAGATTCATCGTATATCGAATTTATTATATTTTTCAAAACAGTTGTCCTGGAGGAGTATAAAGAATAATTGAATATGATCAAGATCTGTGACACTAAGTTTGCATAATGCCGTATGAGATTTTAAGTGACTGCATATGATGCCTACTTGCAAACATAGATTATGGTCATTCTCTTGAATGCTAGTAATGGAAAATATTGAATCACAAACATTTTTGGTAATTGTGTAATTTTAACAATTTATTTTGATCTTACATTCAACACGAAAATAAAAATCCTATATTATTCAGAAAACGACAATGGAACCAAGATGAAAAAGATGGTAATTGATACTTGGGTATTTTTCACGTGGCCAGTGACTCATAGGTTTGATTCGAAGTGTTGCAAATTATCTGTGTGTCATTAAAAATACGCTGTAAATTATTTATAAACTTTCAAACGAGAACAATTAAGAATAATTTTTTTTCAGTCTGTTGATTACTGGCTGATATGGTTCGGCTCCACTGACCATCATCACTGATCGTTCACCCCTTTATAAACCCTAATACGCATCTAGAATATTGAGTAAGTTATAGATCTTCCGTCAGGTAGTGTCGTCCACTATTCATGAAACGATTTTGGCTTCATATTGAAGTCGACACAATAATTGGAGTACTTTTTGGAACCTAGCAATGACACGGAACATATACTTTAGTATTCATCTTGAGAATTCCAAACTCATTCAAAAAGAGAGTAATCAGACCTACCTTGCAGCACACGAATCCACAAGATTATCTCTAGAGAGCCCACTACTAAAATAGAGTCGATAATACGGCCTGAGGGAACATCCAAGACTTCTAGAAAAGAACCGTAAGAGATTTTGATACAAAATCACTCCTGAAAGTCTGACTCTGGATAACAATCGACCCATCCTTGAGGACGCTAGGCGACCAAAAAGAACGAAACAAAATTATCACAAAACCCGCAATTGAATGAGCATAATCAAATCTCCCGGAGAGGACAGTATGTTTCCAGCTCTGCTCCAAAACGGACTGGAACTACTTCAGTCATCCTTATTAAACTATATAGAGGAACTATATACCATCCAGTAGGCTGGGTGACAGGGATGATATACATATCAAAAGTGGCTTGAACAGACCTACATCCCATGTCGCGCCCTTCTGAAATTACTTGAGAGGGTGCTGGATATAAGGCTGGTGGCTTTTACACGTTCCTTCTGAACCACCAGTGTTCCTATCAAACCGAAAATTCAACAGATTTAACATTATACAACCTTCCCAATACCTCAATCACTAGAAGTGGCATATATCTCGATATCGAAGGAGCATTCAATAAAGCACTACTCTTGGATCTGCTTTGGCTGAAAGAGGCGTAAAACCAACCATTACTGGCTGGATCTACGCCATACTCGTAAACAGAACAGCTGCTACAGTTCGTGAATTGTAGATAGTGGCTCATCGTACATTTTCAGGTTATCACGGGGTTTAAAAGTGTGAAGAGAATGAAGAGAAGAAAGCAGCAAAGTAAAACTTGATTTAAAACCAAGTACCTAGCTGATTTCTGTTCTATATCTTGACCTGCTTCATATGAATAATTATGAACCGCACAACCTATTAGTCACTAACTACAATTTACGTACGTGAATCTCTACAAGACGAGGCCATTCGAATTAAGATCTACCACAAGGCTGCCCACAAGGCGGGGTACAAATCCCCCCTTCTGTGGTCATTCCTGATGGACAATATACCTAATGTAATAAAAAGTGATGAGTAGAGCTTCAAATGTATGCTGAGGACCTTGTCATTTTGGCAAAGACAACGTCAGTTATTCTGATATTCTCCAAAAAGCGTTGATGACATACAAAGTTGGTGCCAGAGGAAAAAGATGACTATCAACCCCAACAAGACTGTAACAATACACTCCTTCAAGAAGAGGAATCTGGAAGCATTATATTTGAATTTGCATTTGAAAAAAAAGCTCACGTGGAACGCTCGCTTGGAAAAAATTCTCCACGGTCAAAATATCCTTAAGGTCAAACAAATCCACTTGATATAGATGATAATTAGTAGATCAATGATCACATAAGAACCGATCGCATGGTGGCCGAAATCTTCACAGCTCTCTAGTATACAGGGACAGGCCTGGTTTGGCGACCACTGGAGATGTGAGCACCACCCTGTCAGCTGCTATGCAAAATTGTTCATATAGCTAGTTGCACACAACAGACTTAAATGAGGCACAACAGACTGCTGGCTGACATCGAAAATCACAGAATTCTGGAAATGACCTCTGATTTAATGCCTCCAACAGTCAACCATGACCTACCGTATACCGTCCTGATTCCAGATAGAGACGAGAAGGAGGAACTACTGAATGCAGACAACTGTTGGTTCACAGATGGTATGAAAACACCCTCAGGCCCTAGGGCGGGTGCAGACTTAGGACAGGAGTGACAGGACTTCAACCTGTCTAGGGTCATATGCGACTGTACTCCAGACAAATTTTGTTGTGTATTCAGCAAACAAAGAATAAGTATTAACAGGATTTCCAAGCTGTTTATTGACTACTTGTTACAAATTCCCAAGTTGAATTGCATTCCAGATAAAACTTCTAACAACAAAAAACTATCTACTTCACGGGTTGCTGATGGTGGACGAGTTTTGTGATTATGATCAGATTCGATTCAAAATTGGTATGGTTTTCGGGGTCGGAGATTTCGATGTTTTAGTCACAAAAAAAATAATAGTTTGAAAAACTAAAAAAGTCGCTTTACTTCCAACATGAACCAAAAAGAAAAAAATAATTACCATTTTATTTACTCAAATATAAAAAAAGCGTGGGGTGCTTGACAAAGTTCTCTTGAGCTCTTGAACGCTCAGTATTGTTAAATTAAACTAAAAAATATGAGAATATAAATCGGGGGCACCCAGGCTTTTTTTACATGTGAGTAAATAAATTGTCAATAATTTTTTACTTTTTACTTTTCAGTCCATGTTGGAAGTAAAGCGTGTTCTTTAGTTTTCTAAAATATTATTTAATAATCATATTTTCGACCTGTGTTGAAATACCTAGACACCAAACGGATGCCTTTGCTCGGTCATTACATTCTTGATGAATAAATTCAATACAATTCAGCTGTAAACTTTGGGGAACTATGAACCTGTTTTTTTTTGATCAAAAATCCTCTTTGGAAACTTAGTCAAATCTGTACTGATAATAAGGCAATGAGTCAACATCAAGTTTACGTTTGTTAGGCCACTCTTACACTGAAAACTGCTTTAATTTTTGACAAATTGGATCACGGTCTTGTTCTTTTCTAATTTATAAAAAAATTTAGGAGACGTATAAATAGATAAAATTAGGTATATTATGTGGTATAGATAAAATATACAAGATAACAGATAAGCAATCATTTATAAGATGAATCACATGGAGTATAATAAAATAACTCGGGAGTTGTAGCAATCACATAATAATTATTGTAGACGTGTAAGTAAGTAAGTCACTTGAAGGTATAGACAAATTAACTTACAGGTTAAAAATTGTTTTACGATCTGTTGAAGTTGGGCATATGAAATCCTATTGAGGTTAATGAAAAAGTGTGTAGAGTAGAGGTGAGTAAAGATCCTTCATCTACTATATTTATTTATTTATTTTTTATTTATTTTATATTTACTTATTCATTTATATATTTTAAATGGTATTATCAAATATTTGACTAGTGTCATCTGCAAAATTAGTAATTTCGACGGACGATCCTATAGAGAATAATTGGTTCACATATATACAGAATAGTACTGGACCTAAAACTGTTGCCTGTGGTACTCCATATTCAATTTTCTTTTCCGTTCTTATATTTTTAATTCTCACAATTTGTTTTCGATTTGTTAAATATATGATTGTAATAAGTTGAATGCATTCCCTCTTATTTCGATGTTCTTAATGGTTAATAGAATGGTGTGTTTAATTGTGTCAAATGCTTGCGATTAAACGATGAAAACGGTTTGCTTCTATCTATTGCTTTGTATATGCTGTCAGTTAACTGTAATAGTGCATTCTGGTGCATTTTCCTTGCTGAAAACCAAATTGTGATTTTGATAATATTTTGTGTTTTTGGATGAAATAATTCAGTCTGGTTTCAATCAACTTTTCTATAATTTTGCTAAGGTTTGTTAATAATGAAACTGGCCTATAGTTAACCACCTCATCTCTACTTCCACTTTTATATATATATTGAAGGTACTATCAATAGTTTTAGAGATGATGGAAAGTGTCTAGTTTCACAGCCCTGTTGAAAATGTGTGTTATTGGTTCAGCGATGAATTCAGCAACCAGTTTTAATGTTACATCCTTTAAATTGTCAATTCCAGGTGCTTTCTGATTTTTGAGTCCTTTTATAACGTTTATTAAAACTTCTTTTGGGGTTGTAGAAATGTAGATCTTTCGTTTATATACTCAGTGTATTTGTGGTTTGATGTTCTTTTGATTTTTTTGCAAGATTTTTTCCTGTACCTATATTAGTACTATTAAAGATGTCTACAATTTCATTCATCATCAACCATGTTTCCATTTAAATTTTTTATGGAATTTATTTCAACTTTTTTTGGTCTCCACACAACATGTCATTTATGTTTCGCCAAAGGTTTGCAGCATTATTTCTCTTTATTTACCAGCAATCTCATCTAAAACGGTTAACTGATTCAAAAAAATGCAAGAGACCAAAATTTTAAGTATTTCCATGGCCAACTCAATGAAGATGTTTAAATTAAATTTTTTTGGCGAAAATAGACAATGTTTGCTATAAAACCTGTAGGCTACCCTCATTCACCCCCTTGAATTAGAAATAGGTACCTCATTTTTGAAGCAATAAATGGATAGAGCTTCCAAAAAACCGAATGTTTGTGTATTTCCCGAACATTTGATTCACAATTTTAACTTGAAGGGAGTGAATTCTAGGACATATATTTATGGGAAAAAAAGTCTTATTTTGACCCCAAAACTACGCCCTTGAAATTTTGTAAAGTTGTATTCAAATAACGCTCATATTCCGAATTCTGCTGAGGTGAAAAATTGAAGGGACCGAAAAAGAGATGATGACATAGGACTCGTACGATGGAGAAATGACGATGTTGCTATTTAAAGGGGGGAGGGGCAATAGGTGTTTCCTCGCATGATAATGGTTCTCGCCGAGGGGGAAACCGCTGGGCAATTTTGGTATACATGTCTTGGGTATTAGTGGCATTACTCGGGTATTAGTCGGGAATTACTTGAAAATTATTGGGCATTACAGGTATTACTGGTGTATTACTCTGGCATTGGAGGAATTAGTTAGGAATTAGTGGGCATTACACGGGAAAGGGAGGTATTACTCAAACATTTCATGGGTATTATAGAAATTATTTGGAAGTGAGAGAACAATCACTGCACAATAATAATCGTTGAAAAAAAAGGTCTTAAAGACATGGGGAATTGATAATTACAGAATTACAGGAATTATCCGAAAAATTAGAGAGCAGAAGCGAAAATCAGAATTGTGCAATGGAATGATTTTATATTTTTATTACTTTTCTGATGGGCATTACTGGGGGGGTATTACTTGGGAATTACTTGGGTATTACTCGGGAATTACTTGAGTATTAGAGGCATTACTTACGATTTCTGGGAATTAGTGTACACAATTTCCTCAGCGGTTTCCCCTCGGTTCTTGCGATGGTTTTTGGTACCACTTCTTCGTAAAGTTTTTCACCACCATGGAAGCAACCAAAGGAACAGCAAAGCAGCATAGCATAGCAGGTGTACTTTCACGTTTAGACCTTGTTGACTAGTTTTCTTCATATCTTTGGTAGTGGGAACTTGAACAACGACTAAATGGAGGGGATCAGCTCAAGCCGCTGCCCTTCGCAGACCTTAAAGCACCCGAAACGATTTGATGGATGATAGTGCCAAGGCTGCCGAGTGTGATTGCAGATGTTATGAACTGCTTCTTATATATACAGAATCGAAAAGTTTCTTGGGTATAGTGGTTTCATGAGAGTGTAAAGAATAGCATTACAAGAAATAACATTACAATTTCTCCTCTACTCGCTCGAGGAAGGGATTTGGACGTGTGCTGTGTGCGGTGTGTCGCATTGCCACGTGGTCTGTTAATATGTCGGGTGGAGTAACAGGCGGACAGTAGTGCGTCTTTCTTGTTTAAGTGGTATTATCATATCATTGCTTTTCTTGTTGCTCGCGTAGATTTCTGTCTATAACCCAGATAAAAAGTTTCCGATACTGTATCCAACACCTGCCGTGACAACTGTCTGAACAGTTCTTCTTTTTGTTGAGGATGACGAATACGAAATCTTCCCAATCGACAGCGATACCACATCATAATCCCTGACTGAATTTTCCCGGGAGCATCTGGGCCTAAAATGTCAATAAAAAATCAAGAAATTTAATTTGATTACTCTCTTTTTTTTAAGTTACTAATAGTTCCTTTTTATCACTATATTTCATTCATAAAAATGGACACATTCCGTGAATTTTATTATTATTATCAAACATATTATTACTACTCAATATTCTCATTTTATTATAATTATATTATGAGCGATTAAAAATAATGTAAACAAAGAGAATTGAAACACAATTTTATAAGACTATTTGCTATTTTACACCTATAGGAGTTTTAATAAAATTTGCAAATAGTAATTGAGTAGTAGCAAATAATTTCGCAACATTAAACAAAAACATATCTAATTCATTCCCAATCCACCTACCTTGATATGACAACTCATGATGTTGAACATTTTCAATGTATTCGTCAATGCTCTTCCTTCAAACAAATAAATTCATACCATGTGTTTTGAAAACTGAGGAGTTACCTCGTGCGCGTATTGAACATACAATATGCCTGTCTGTATAAAATTCGACAGCCCGTGTGCCATTGAATGGAGCGTCAACAAAAAAACACCCTCTTCTATTTTGTGTTTTTTAGCGTAAAACTGCTTCCCCGATTCAGGAATCTTTGTGGTGCACCTGGGCCGGTTGTTCTGCGTTGATTTTTATATATTTTTATGCACGCGTGCTAGACAGACTTCCGTAAGTAGGCGCGTGTTTTAAAAAACGTCGTGTCAGGTACGAGGGGACATCGAATGAATTGCTCGTTGGTATCTCGTTAAACTTTCACGCTTCATTTCTAATAATATTCAAAAAAATATCTGGATGAAGAGCACAAGAACATTCGATGTTGGAAGCATGCAGAAGTATAGCTAATTAATTGACGTTCAATTAAAAAATTATTACCTAAGAGTTCTCTACAATTCCATGAATGAACCCCAGAAGAGACTATTGACACTGGTACCCTTCGCTTCATATTATATACGGTTCATTATCACTTCACACTTAGAATAGTTCATTATCAAACGTTCACTAATACATATGGCTTAAAGTGATAAAGTTCACTCGGATGATGATCACTCAAGTGAAAGTTCTTTTTGTTTCCATTCCACGTTCACACGGCTTAGACAAAATGACATAGAAATGAACGTTATACCTACCACTAAATTTCATTATGTGGTTGACCACTCGCTACCGAAGGCGAGACGAAAATTACCGAACTCGAGTTCTATCTGTGTTCTTTCGGAGTGCGAGTGAATGATGCCAAAATCCAACATTGCTGGATTGTTCACTAATGAATTCATTAGTCACTTTTGATTTATTTTATGTTTAAACGTTTGACTTTCAGTGAAAGATGCTGACTTCACGACAGAAATGAACAAACCTTTATATTATAACGAATCATTTTAATTATCATGTGCACTTCTTTAGGATGCGAAGTGTACAAGGGCTTACGTGTATTGGGCTTACGATAAGTGAATATTAACTTCTAATATTATTCGAAACATAAAATCTTAATCCAGTAATTTTGCTTCTGAAAACTAGAAAGTGCAAATGACACACGAAACAGGCGTGTGGCCAGGTCCCATACAGCACACGACATCCAATGGACGTCGGTTTTACGTTCAGCTAAAGTCCGAACGTCATGTACGTCCATTGTATGTCCAAAACACGGACGTTTGATGGAAATCCAATTTTGTACATCCATTGTACGTCTGTGAATTTCCTATTCAGTTAATAATTGGAATAATCGATGAAAAAACGTATATTGCCAAAAATATTCGAACTTACAGAGAAGGAATATAATCCGGGCCTTGCAATAAGAAATCATTGAGACTGTAAACATGCGATTTTGCTGCTGCATCGAATACGAGCCTGAGTTTTCCAGGTTTATTGATGTTGTATACTGCAAAATGAAGTCGGTACCATGTCTTTTGAGTCCTCACATGATACTTCAGATGATTCAAGCGACCTCGAATATTTTTTTGTCTCGTATTCATATATTTTTTGACAATACATATCTGCAAATCTTTCATCTCTATCCATCTTCCTCTCCATACAAAGCAACCTCCTCATTGCATTTCGTTGGCTTTCTGGTAAGGTCTGGTTTTCATTCCTCCAAAGATGCCCGATCTCGAAGTGATTTTCAACTTTTTTCAGAGTTTTTTTCATTATCTGCAATGCCTTCTTGTCTTTTGCTGACTTGACTATGGTATCTTTGGTATTTATACCGAAAATTTTCAATTTGAAACTATCTTTGATAAGAAAGTGGAGATCCTCGTCGTGGATTTGTTGGCAACATAAACTTACATGACATGTCTCATTGCTGCATTCAGAAAAGTTTATAGCACCGTTGATCGTCCAACCCAATCTCGACCTTGACATGATCGGTTTATCAAGTTTTGGTTGAATTACCTGCCTTGGGACGATAAGACCGCAGTTATTTTGTCCGATCAATATTTGCGGAGTGGCAGGCTTCACAGATTCCAGAATCTCACGATCTAAGTAAGGTTATGTTCTTGCTATCACATCTACATTTATATCTTGACGTGGTAGGCAGATATTTCTAACAGTTCTTACTTGATTCATTCTATAGAACTCTGAGGAAGTTGATGCAGAGATATCGACAGGGATCAATTGCGAATCATCTTCAAAGTGGGTTATACCATTAGTCCACTAATAACACAAGGGTACAGTTGGTCCGGTGAGGTCAATCTTATTAGCTAACTCTTTGCTATACTGGCACCACAAAAATCATTCTGATAGCCTTCCGAAACTTTATTTTCTCTTTCTAGATGGAGTAATGTATTGTGCCGTCATCTGCAGTTATCTTTTTCACATCTCTTTTTGGAATGATATTTTATAGATATGTGCCCCTTCGTCAAACATGTGAAACATAGTTTGAGGTCCGCAGCGGTTTTTCTTCTGTCAGGTATCGGCTATTCCACAGAAACTCACCACATTCTTGGACAAGATGAATGGTATCTCCACAGACAACACACCCTGTAGCCAACGCAGAGTGTTTTTCTTTGGTATTTTGCTTTGATATCATAACATTTTCTTTCTTGGAATTTTTTGTAGTATACCTCAGATTGAATGGATTGCTGATCCCTGCTACTAAATTTGTTTCCTCTTCGAACCATTCCGCGAACTTTTCTAATGTTCTAACTATATTTTAGAATGGGAGTCAATTTTTCAACCAGATTTGACAGAAAATCAGGGTTATGTAAATACAACTCTGAATTAACATTTTTCATTGCAGTCACCATGTTACTTACTGCATTTGAAAATGTGATGTAAGAATCGAGCTTATCATCCTTGATGTAACATAGTTTTTTTACTTTTTCTATCAGAGACATGATGATTCACTCAGTCCTGCCGAAATTCATTTCAAGCATTTTTTATAATCTTAGGAACATTGGGTGGGGAAGTCAGTAAAGCTCTAACTGTTTCTCTGGCTTTTCCTCTCCTATCCTATCGAGTCTGATAAAATTTTCTTCGTCAGTCAAACCATATTCTATTGTATTCACTAATGAAGATAGTCCATTCTGTAAGTTCCCCTGAGAAATGGCACAAATCTCGCAGTCTTTGACGAAGCAGTAACCTGTTGGTGTTAGCTGTATTTTCCAATCACTGTCTGAAAAAATCTATTAAATCTCCGCGTCTTCCTCTAACCTCCAAAAAAGCTGGTGAATTGTTGTCCCGTAGTTTGTGAGACAGGAAGTACCTCCAGTTCGACCATTTTTCACTTCATTCGGGATGACACGGGTAGACTGAGATTGTTCGTATATAGAAGCAACCAAACTAACATACTTTTTGGTTTCTTCCACCCACTTATCCAAAAATTGACTTTCATTCTGTAGATTCAACGTTTGAATAGACGTAACATCTGATTCGTAATAGCTTTTGGTTTCTAAAATATTCTTCTGCAGCTCCATTTGTCTCATCATATTATCAAGCTTCATTTCAATGGCTTTCAAATGTTCATCCATTTCTTCTTCATCAAATTTCTTTTTCTGCTCCAACATCATGAGTTCCAAATTCAATTTGGAAATATCAGACCTTTTAGACATGACAGATCTTTTTGACTGAACTGACTTTAGTTGAGTTGCACCTTTTTCACTAGAGTCAAGTACTAGATGAAGGCACGTTCAAACTGAGCTCTGTACTGTACAGTTCTCCAATCCTTCTCGCAGGAATTCCCAAATTGCACCTGGAACTTCTTCGCAGACTCAGACTCTGAGGGTCATTTTCTCCAGGCTTGTTTTGCTCCATAGCGTGTTTGTAAAGGATCGAAGGACCAATGTGAATTTCCTATTCAGTTAATAATTGCAATAATCGATGAAAAAACGTTTATTGACAAAAATATTCGTGAAACAATATTTGTTTATCAAAGAACAACTTTTTTATTATTGTATGACACACTAGATCAAAAATCAACTATTGAAAGTATCAAAACAAATGTATACAAGGTGATATATTATCTTCTACAACGTCCAATAGTAAATCTATTGGGCGTTCAATTCATGCGCATGAATGTAGTTCAAGAAGAAGAAAATGAAAGGCATTGTTTTTTGGCGTCTTTGATATAATGAGATGGACGAATGAAGTCTGCTGGATAGTTTGATAATTTGGATTTATTGTGGACATTATAGTGGTTTGTGCAGTGGTGAAACATTTGTGTTTTGGCGATATCGTCAACGAAGAATCACAGATAAAGTAAGTACTTATATTTATTACCGGCTTTTACTTGGTTGAAACGAACAATAAAAGGTACAGCATGAGCTCTAGAAAACACCTTTTTTAACAAATAGAGAGCATTGCGAAACAAATGTTTTTTTTTCACAAAGTAAACGTGTGTGTAGAAACTCAACCTAATTCTGATTCACAGGAATCTAACCTTTCATCGGTCAGATACTACTGTAGTTTTGAGGAGGACCTGAACAAATCAGATGATGATGATCATCAAGCATCAATTCGGAATTCTCATCCTTCCTGAACATAACACTCAGTCCCCAACTGGCAATGTGGGCATTGAAACATTATATGTCCCTCATAATGCTGTCAATGATTTATTGAGAGTTTTACAACCACATTTTTTGTAAATACTCAATGGATTCAAAATGTACTGTCCAGTGAGTTGGATTATACATGGTGACCCAGGGTTAAACCGCCAAACGTTCAGTATCGGTTTTTAAGTGAAAATAAGAGTTTTTCTTCATATAAGCATGTGTCCCAACTTGCTTCGTTTTCAAGAACACGGTGTCAAAATTTTTACAAAATATATTTTTTGTTTATTCTAAGTACATTCAAATAAGCCTTTTATTACCGCGAATGAGCATGCCAACTTTTATCAAAATCAACCATGAATTTTTTGAGTAATGAAACAAAAACTGATTATTTCTTAAAACTTCGACACCCTGTATCTCGAAAGCGAAGCAAGTTGGTACACATGCTCATATGAAGAAAATGTCTTATTTTTACCTATAAAATCGATACTGATCGTTTGGCGGTTTAACCCTGGATCACCCTGTATAGTAAGCAGATATTGACAACTGCGAAAATGCCCAATGTACGAATATATTTTTTTCAACTGTTGCCCCTTTTTACCTATTAAAAGCATGCCTCAGCGTGTGCAAATCGAACTTTCAAACACGCGCGTTTTTTAAAGTTACCATGACTGCATCAACAACTCGAGAACCGTGAAGTCTAATACGGTTTAGTGTTCCGAAAATCACCGCTCGTTCGGTGATCCTGAAAAAGTGGTGATATTTGAAACACGGTTGCCTGAAAGCTGGTGAACCAAACGTCAATTTACTAACCAACACTTCCTTTGCGGTGAGATTGACAAAAGTGACAAATGACAACCGTAAAACTTAAAACTGTTCATTTTGTTGTTTTATTTGAGATTTTGAGATGAGATGAGACTGATTGTTAATTGTGATTGTCCCATCTCCTACCTTTCCACAAATTTATGGATTGCTATTGCAGTATTTCACTATGGTACTTTTTCTATTAACTGTATATACTTATCATTAATTGCGATTTTTCTGACTGAAGATATGTGCTTTTGTGGTTATTGCCAGGAAGAATTGGGAACGCTGGACAGTCTCATGGCTGCCTCATGTATTTATTCTGTTAAATGTAATTTTTTGTCACCAGACACACCAATCAGTAATCACAACACAATCACCAAAGTGTTCCGAAAGTAACTAGTAATTATAAATTTTTCAGATAACCGCTGTCAAATTTCTGGTTAGTAGCGGTTAGCAACTGGTTACTTTTGGAACATATCCTAAATGACAATATTGTGATTATTGATTTGACAGGAGTACCTTGTAACGTCAAATAAAATATTACAAACAAATGCAAAACTTTTATTCAAACAATAACCAAAGGTATACTGATGTCACATCACGAAGTCAACCATTTTATATATTTTACATATTTATGATTTCCAAGTGCACCAATTCAAAAAAAAAATACCGTCGTGCTCGAAAAATCGATCGTGTTTGAAAGACCTTTTTATCCACGTATACTTTGATATACTATTTTGTTTCACCCTTTGTATTTTTGTAACCCAATTGCATTTTATTTGAGAGGTGCTGCAGGGAAGGCATGTGAAAAAATTACAAAAATGGAAATAGAACACTGCACAGTGGAATTGCTGAGGGAAGGCCAGTTAATAAATCCAGATATTTCAAACCGCAGTTCTTTATATTCCACTATTTTCATGAACTTTTCAGAACTTTATTTATACACTTATTTATCAATTTTTTGTATCACTGATTTCATTTATCGGAAAAGTGTATATTTATTTCATTGTAACAAAAAATTTGTGTCTTGAGCCACATTAAATGTGTTAATATATTTTTTCCGCTGCCGACACTGTAAATTAATAGTCAATACATGCTCAGCAATAAAACAGGTAAATGGCCTATACCATTCGTTTACTAATTTATCGGAATGTAAATAGTGTCTAGGGTAATAATGACTTTGACAAGTAATACTTTCAGCTTCATTTACACCAATTTTTAGATTATGAGATCTTTTGAATATTATTGTTGTCTGTTTATTCGGTAACTTAGTTACGCGCACAAGCAACTTAGAATGAAATATCGGAACGAATAATCATGAAGGAAGGGTAAGAAAACAAACTTCAATTCAGGCAAATTTTGAGAAATGTCAACAAGCAGCGGGAAAAACGTAATAACACAGAATGTATCGACTGTTAACATCCTCGGCAAGCGACAAGCCTCGGCTTTGCTTCGGCTCGTACTCGCTCACCTCTAATGTGAACACGTCTTCGCATTCCTTGTTACTTAAATAACTATTACTTTGTTATCTTCTATTAAATTTTGTTATTGGTAGGTATTATCTTGAGATCTTTTTTGTTAATTCAATTAGACAGGTCTAGTAGATAGTTCAATTGGGTAATACGATTTTCAGTGGGGTTTCAACCGTTGAAATATATGAGAAGAAAAATGTCATTAATATCTATCTCTAGAAAATTCATGAGCTTGATAGGTCAAGAAAATAAGTTCTGTTCCCTGTTCTTTTTTTTTTTTGAAAATGTACATACGTACATACTTCATGCTCATAAACATTTCACTTATGGTCCAGAACACTGTAGAATGTTGGACTCCAACAACAAAATGTTAACTTTCTGATAATATGAAATATAATTTATACAGGGTGTTCTTCAAATATTGAGCAATACTTCTCCAACTATATGCTATTGGTAAAAAAACTAGGTTCTTATTCCCTTTCTAGCTTATTAATATTTTATAACCAAGATTTTTGTGAAAACTTTATCGATAAGTCTTTGTGATTATTTATAAAAGGACTAATAATGTCGAATAGGGGCACCATTACGAATAATATATGTATGGGAACTTGTGTTATTTTTACCTTTGCAATATGTTTTTAAAAGTATTGCTCATTATTTGCAGGACACTTTCAACATAAAACACTAGTTCCATAAATAACTATTATCCAACACATGACAGTCATGGCTGTCATTATTAATGTCATTTTGAGATAAGTAAACTGATAGTTTGTTTGTCTAAAATTTAATAATGAAAGTCATAACTGTCATGTGTGGAATAAAACATTGTATGCCACTCGTGTGTTATGTTTCCTAAGTCACTTGACTTATTTTCAACATAACACACTAGTACCATTAGTCCTTTGATATACAATACACTTATTCACTTAAATGAATTGAATCTGGTGCATTTAAATTTCTTTCAGTTGGAATATAATTACAAATATTATTGGGAAATTAATTTACTCCATTCATATTAGAATGGACGTATTTCAAGCTAAAAAATCATCCAAAACTCTTACTTTCCAAAAAATATAATTTTTAAATTATGAATAGTGTTTATCTTGATGCAAGTTTTATTGAATAATAGAGAAAATACGACCTATGATAACTCTTCCAGTTCAACTGAAGTCACTCGACAAAGACTTCTAAATATTTACAACTTGACAAGAGTTTATCGAATTCAAACACACTCTTGTTTAAAAACGATTAAGGAAATTATCCTTTTAAGTACACTAAAGGCGTCTTTCAAAGATTAAAATGAGTTGTCGACATGTAGATTATTGAAACTAGAACAATCTAAGCTGGCGACATTTTACTCCAGGGTAAACACTCGGTCAAAAGTACTGACACATGGAAAGGTCTTGTATTGGATTTTCACTAATTTTAATTTTTACAAGTTCAATGTTTCCTTTCAGAATTTGAGTAGAGTATATTGAATAATGATAATAATAATAATTTCTTTCATTAGTATTTGTAATATCTTGATATTTTCACCACAGGTCAAATATTCATAGAACGTACCTCACCAACACTTTCATTCCGTTGATGAACTGATTCCACTCAAATTCCTGATAGGTACATTTTGATAAGTATTCAATATTTTAACTCAAGTTTGCCGGAGATATTCAAATTTAATCCCGATTGTACCCATAATCAATGTGAGTTTTTACTGTAGATGACAATAATTGTATTTGTCTTCCGAATCATATCGATGGCTAAGAGGACAAATTAATATTGTATGCCTAAAAAAGTAGTTTTGAGTAAAATCAATTTATGGATTTATTAATTTATGTTTCTGCTACTGGAAAAGTCTTGATTGTTATATCAGTAACTTCAGTAAACAGTTTCAAGTGGATGTACAATATTAGGGAATCAAAGATTTCCCCTCGATTGAATTAATAATAGTGATAATACCACATTTTCGACAATGGACAAACAATATTATATGCCCTCTTAGCTATCGTATATAGATTTGATATTATCATCTTGTTACTATGTATAGTGTGTCATTCTGATAAAACTTGACCAAACTTCATTGAAAAGTACTTCTATTTTCAGTCTACCAGCCCCAGAAGAGGAAATTTAGGTATGGCAGAGCGTAAAGAAAGTTACCTATTTTAGTTTCCCCAGCTTTTCGAAGGAACATGGAACCAATTTGAATGCAATTCTGTTGAATTTACACGCAATTGTCACATTGGAACCTGAGAACATATCACTAAGGTTGACCGAGATGGGTAGACAATTCTTCAATATGAGTGAAGATTGTTATGGAGTTTTAATTGCCTGAAAAATAACATAATAAAAAAAGAGAAAGATAATTTTTTACAGTTACTAAATCACACACAGCTTCAGGAGCTTTTGTGAGACAATCACATCAAGCCCTGCAGCAGCCAGATTACACAAAACTATGGCGAGAGGCAGAGAGCAAGGACCAATGTCACTCAGAAGAACAGATGGTTGCTACACAGAGGATGAAGAGCAACGAGCTCTCCTCTTACTGGAGACGCACTTTCCAAGCAGCATACTCGACAGACCACTGGAAGAACCAGGTAGAGCCAAACAAAACTAAGCATAAAGAAATGGCCATATGCGCCTTCTTAGACATAGAGGGGGCATTCGACAACACCTCTCATGAAGCAATAAATAGGGCCCTGATGAATAAGGAAGTGGACAGAACCACATCCAGATGGATGTGCCAAATGCTAGCTGCTGAAACGAAAGTGGGCGAGAGTAGCTTTCAGATCAGCAGAAATATGAGGTGACCACAGGGAGGGGTACTATCACCTCTGATGTGGAGTCTCTTAGTAGACGAACTACTCGGAACACTGACCGGGAACGGAGTCACTTTCCTTGGATATGCGGACGACATAGTCATTATGGCCAAAGGCAAATTCGAAGGAACCCTCTGCGATCTCGTACAAAGAGAGCTAGCTAGAGACAATCAGAAGGTGGTGCCTCTCGGTCGGGTTGAGAAATAACTCATCAAAAACCACAGTAGAATCATTCACTAGAAGAACAAAGCTTCAGCACCTAAGGACTCTTCGCGTCGACGGAACAGACTTAGAATAGCAGCAAGAAGTGAAGTATCTAGGGCTTACCCTAGACTAAAAACGACTCTGGAACAGACACGTGGAAAAGATCGCTAATAAGGCATCAGTAATAGTGTGCAGGAACATTACAGGAAAAACATGGGGCTGTAACCCATCAGTACTGCGATGGATGTACACCATGATAGTGAGACCAATGATCACCTACGGAGCAGTAGTGTGGCACGGCAGAACCGAGCTTGCCACAACAAAGAAAATTTCGGAGAAAGTGCAAAGACTATAATAATAATAATAATTCATTTAATAAGGATTCAACTTAAAAAAAATATACGAATACATGAAATAATACATTGTATAACAGGAGCAATGCGGTCGACTCAAACAGCAGCAATAGAGGTCATTCTGGACCTCACTCGTCTCCATATCATGGTGAGGAGAACTGCTTGGGAAGCAAACCTCAGGTTGGCTAAAATGGGACTCAAAGAGACAGCACCCGTTGTAAGGAGTTCAACCTCCACCGACTGTGCACACTTCGCCGATCTCCCAACTGACGAAATTACCAGGAAATTCAGTTTCGAGAATTTTTTTAAAACGGAACTGAACACTAAGCGAGAATGGAACATAGAATCCATTCGAGCACTGGGAAAGAATACCATAACATAGTACACGGACGGATCCACTTCCGAGGGAACTGGAGCAGGAGTCCTGGGGCCTCGCACCAAATACTCGAAACCCATGGGCCAGTTCCTCAGCACTTTTCAAGCGGAAATTCACTCCATAGAAAGGTACATTCAGGTCAACCTCAACAGGAAATACCGGAACAAGGAAATCGTGATCCTATCCGATAGTCAAGCAGCCGTCAAAGCGTTGAGCTCTTCTAACATCAACTCGAAGATGGTTTAGGAATGCCTAGACAAACTTAATGATCTAGGCAGGAACAACAAGGTGACCCTCCTCTGGGTGCCGGGGCACGTCGGAGTGGAGGGCAATGAACAAGCAGATACCCTGGCATGAAAAGGTGCATCAAAGCCATTGATCGGGCCGGAACCATTCTGCGGACTTGGAAAATCTTACTTCCGAGAAGAACTCAAAAAAGCTGAAGAAGCACTGAGAGCAACATACTGTCTAAGACTTCCAGGGCTGAGGCAAGTCAAAGATCTGCTCGGCAATTTCAACCGAGCAATATCGAAGACACTGATTAACCTCAGCAAAACTAGCCTAAAGACAATCACAGGATTTCTAACGGGGCATTGCAGACTCAAAGAACACCTAAGAAAGCTAGGCTTAGAGGGGGACAGCACTTGCAGATTCTGTGGGGAACATCCAGAAACACCCCGCCATATATTGATGGAGTGTTACGCTGTACATCATAAAAGATTAAATATACTGGGATCATACCAGCTGACTGTGGGAGAAATACCACGAGTAGACCCTCTCAAATCCTAAAATTCCCGAAGGAATTGAGGCTTGAAGGGCTTCTGTAAACAAGGACACTTTGTGATAGCAGAAGAAGATGGGACACAATAGATCTAATCAGGTCGCAGCGCATCAGTCACCATCCATACCTACCAATACCAAATACTAAATAACAATGTTTCAACTGTTAGTATCTCGTCGTTTTCAAGTGAATCCCACAAAGCGAAGAACTGGGCGAGTATCTGTCAGTCCACAGCTACTTCCCGTTACGAACATTGAATTACAACTGACATCCATTAGTTGGCTGTTGTCCCCCGAGTGCAAATCATCCCATTATTATTTTGAATAAAATAATGAAATCAGTAAAGATAGTTTTATTGACATTATCGATTTACTTTTGGTTAATGAACACGTTTAAATTTGTTTTGCCAACTAACTTGGCGTTCGAAAATTTAAGGTTTTACGTCATGATCAAATAGTAGGTATTGTGGGCGGATGATTCGTTTGGAAGACACTTTGGTATTTGACGATTCCAAACATCGAATGACCACATATTTGTTAAAGCAAATAATTGATTTGGTGCAAAAATAATTTTGAGTCTATAGCAACAACGTATTGCAGTCGAATTTGATATATTCTATATCAGTACACTTGCCTATACCACATCGTCAACTTTTCTGCAGTATTCCAGAGAAGTAGGCAAGCAAAATCATCATCGACGAGACGATTTCTGATAAAGAAAAGTCTTGAAAAAAAATCGTCAAAAAATAAGCAAAAATAAAAACTGGAACACGATCGCAGCGCCACCTACCGGGAACAATTCCAGCCCTTCAGGAGTTCAGTGACATATACACGTACAGAAGGATTATATATACAAGATGAACTACGACCACTTACCGAAAATTAAAGAAGTACCAAAAGAAGTCAAAAACTAAATGATATTTTGAATAATGGAACCAAAAAAATTACCCTTCGTATGTGTATGCGCCGCCCCCATAAACAGTCAGATTCAAAATTTCTCCGTCCTTCTCTTTCATCAAAAGTAATACAGAAGATGATGATTTCAAAAAAAAACACATCGAAATGATTTCTTCGTGCACCACGCACTGTCGCGTTCTGACAAAAAATGACAGATCGATTAAACAGTTAATAGACAGAGAGTTCACTGATGTTCGATTCAATCGGTGTTCAGTGGCGCGTCGAAATAGGTTGATGTACAAAATAATTATATAATTCTTCACGGATTAACTGCTTTGATGTTTCATAGTTGTGTTTCCACATGATAGACTAGTACACCATTTTATTTTCATTAATTATTGGCAAAGGTTCACCCTGTATAAACTTTGTACATGCATGGTGTTCGTTATATTTGACCTAACCTGAGGGATAATAATCCTGAAAGCGATATATAAAATTGCTGACTATTAGAGAAAGCTTTCGATAGGTTCTTTAGGGTCTTTCCACGAGGATCCGACAGATAAAATTCAGTGGTCGTCAGATTGTAACAAGTAGTTTTCTGTTGAAATATTTCGGAAAATTTTCTTGCTTCTCTGTTCATTATTCATTTGAGAGCTTTTCAGTAATAATATTCCGACAAAATGCAAAATTTTCACAATCTGAAAATGAACAAAATTAAAATTCAAGAAAATCTGTATAAGTGTGTTGAAGGTAGAAGGGCATAAATGAAGGAACTTTCTCCGATAAGGTACTGCTTCTACAAGACTGTTGCCTCGAAACAAATTCAATTAATAATAATTTTTAAGTTTATCAATGACGAATCGTATTCTGAATTCACTGGAAAAAACAACCCAACTTCTCTTTTTCGAAAATCGTTGCTGTTTCGGATACTATATCTGCCTCCTTTATCTACCAAGATTTTTTTTAGGATGGCATTTGCTAGTCAATCATAATTATTTTATTATTCCACACTTCTTCCCTGAGAAGAGGTACCTAACCGTATTGTATTCCATTTCGACTATTTTTTTTCAGACTGTGGAAGGTTAAAATACCCTGGGAAGAGGTACCTAACCATATTGCGTTCCATTTCGACTATTTTTTTTTAGACTGTGGAAGGTTATATACCCAAAATCCGTAGCAGGAATTAATCGAAGTATTTTGTTTTTGCCCGTGAGTTTCATAGTAGTATCTTTCGACATTTGTCAATCAAGACATTGTCCATCAAGAACTTTGCATATACTCACTTGGTGATGGAAGCATGATAACTTCTACCACTCCTGAACATGTATTTCTCTCCAGAATAATTGAGAATTGAGATGTACACTTACAAGAGTTGAATATGTTGTTGAATCTAGCATTCAAGGTATTTAATCTGTGATTCAAGTCTGAAAAGCTTTGGATTTAATTTATGTTCTCACTGCATTTATTTGCAGTTTTGATCAAAATGTATCTCAACATTTCCTTACTTTATTGCCCTATGCCAATTATTCAGTAGACTTGTGATGTCTTATCTCTTCAACCACTTCACTGCTAATTTTCCCAAAACCTCTCCACTGAAATCGTAAATCGTCTCGCTGAAATCTGGCCCAACTTCGAAATCTTTTGTCTCCTATGTGCTGGTCTGAAAACTTGATCACACTGTTTTATGAACTGGAAAACTTTCGCTAGCCTGTCTGTTCAATTTTGTGGTCCGTGATTCGGTAGTCCACATCATTTGCAGAAACTTGTCAGTTGCTCTCGTGAAATCTTGGATGATTAGGCGTGAACATTGTTGTCATCCTTTATGGTCTTTAAATGCTTGTATTTCATCTCAGCAACTATATATATATATATGGTTACTATACAGTAACCGCCAAGAATAATGTACCACATGGGAAAATTTATTATAAGAGTATTGGAAAAACATTTTTTTTTTCCTTATAAAAAGCTTGATTGTAGAGGAACATTTGTATTTTGATGATAATGACAAAACTTGCCAGACCATCGCTGTAACATTAGTTCGTATCTAACAGTTTTATCAAAATTCCACGACTATTGTGATGATATGACAGTCCGAAAACATATTGTTTTTCAACTTGTTATCAAATATTTGATAACAAATAGGAAAACAAGTTTGTCATTATATCATCACAATAGTCGTGGAATCCTTATAAAACTGTTAGATACGAACCAATCTAACAGCGAGGGTCCTGGCAAGAACCAATTTTTTAAATTTAGTGCATTGTGGTTTGGAAAAATGAGAAAGTTCGGTCATTATCATCGGCATTCAAATGTTTCTACACAGACAAGCTTTTTATAAGAAAAACAAATTATAAAGAAAAGAAATGCAATTTAACTTTTTTTTCAATAAAATTGAATTTTAAGCAACTTTTTCATATAACTTTTTTCGATATCTTGTCGTCTTACTCCACTTTTGGTGTTCATAGTAATCATAGTAATTTGTCCAATTTGCAGCCATGTCAGCAATCATGTGACACGTGTAAAAATCGATTTTTAGGTTATCGGACATGCACAAACGATCACAAATTTTTTTTCCAATACTCTATCAATAAACTTTTTCCAATATGGTATATACTTTTTGGCGGTCACTGTATATTATTTCTGACATATTCTGACTTTGGTAGTAAGACAGGAAGTCAGTATAGCCATATTGATACTAACTGCACAGCTTTTTTCAGAAACTGATTTTTCAATTTTTTGAAAACGCATTTCTGACAATCTTATCAATAACATTCATGATATAGCAGTTTTTTTGGACTCGCAGACTTCCAGGACTCGCTACGCTCGTCCTAGAATCTTGTCCACTCGTACAAAAAAACAGTGTTTTCCGGACTTGTTACGTAAATTACTATTTCTACACACTCTTCATACATTTACGCATTCTTGAAAAAGACATTATTTTACACAGTCATCAACTAATAATACGACGAAAATTAAAAATTTCATGAAAAAAACATTCAAATTAGTGATACAAGTGCTACAATTTTTCAATGTAATAACTATCGTAGTGATACATTTTCGTAAAAGTTTTTTGTACTCGTGTGCTTCACTTCACGTTCATACAAAAAAGTTCTGCTTTACGAGCTTGTATCATAAATAACTATTCTAAACATTGATTTTTTTCAAATAATGAATAATACAAAGGAACAATATAGAGTTCATTCATTATGTTTAACACTTAATTTCAAGTAAATAATTGTAAAAGTAAAAGTCAAGGCTAACACAGAATTTCTTTAATCAGTTGTACGTATCCTAGCCTAGCCTAACAAAATAAACATAAGATAGATTATGGTTGTTTGAAACAAATTAAATAAACATTGTGGGATTGCGATAATGAAACAGTTGTAATGTTTATATAGGGTGATGGATGTCTTGTAAGTGGGTTAAATTTTCAGAAATAAGAACACAGGCTACGATTTGGATATATGCCAAAAATAAATGCCCGATACAGAGTATTTCACAACGGGCATTCAGATATTAGTTTGACACGATTCTGAGTATAGGTATTTGCTTAGTACTTCAAACCTATGGAACCAAAAGATAATACTGGTCAGATAGATAGAAACCATGCCATATTCTAAAAAATAAAAATTGTAACAAAGCTAAAACTCACTTTGCATACTTCCTTCTTCTTTTCAGACGCAGGAACATTTCAAAAAAGGTCACTGATGTCACCTTTACGAAGTCACTCATCAGAATCAACTCAATAATTATGCACTAACTTTATGTAATCAATAAAAATTTTAGAACTCAATACGAATCCTAATTCATGATAAAAAGATCTGACCTAATAAAATATCTAATAAAAAACGGGTTCTAGTCTCTTCTAGGTTTCTTCGTTCATGAGAACACCGTCTCTATATCTTCGCCGTCTTCTTAAAACTTGTGAATATGATCATAGGTTCTTATTGTTTCGCCGACCACAAGTTATACCTCTTTTACTAGTATTTTACATTCCAGTGACAATTCGTTCCCATATTCTAGCCATATTAGTCTTCTTGATACCAAAGAGTTTGCCTGTTTAACGTACACTTCCGGTGCACCATGGTTACTCCTGATAATTTTTGTTCTATAGGGAATTCAACTGTGGCCTGTTGAAAATGTAATCTTAGGGCTCCGATTACTGCAAGCCGATAGTTTAGTCTGATTCTTGATTGCTTGGCATTCGAAATTTTTTCTTGGTGTAGAAAATATCCAATTGTCTCTTGAAAAACGATCCTGATTTGATCACATTTTCAGATCCGGTATCCTAATGTCTGTCTTATAAGGGTATCTTTTTTTTCCAGATTCTTGGATGTTGATCTTTCTCAGCAGTTTCACTGAAGATGACCAGTTCTACCGTAGTCCTAGCCTCTGTTACCTCTGGAGAATATGTGTCGACTTATACAGTGATAGCATTTCGACCGTAGAAATTTTACTCTGACAATTTGGGTCTGCCTCTAGTACACTTGCTTCAGATCCAGTAATATTGGAGAAGAAAAAAATGCTTCTTGGTAGGTAGGAAGATACCCTTAGAGGATACCATCCTTTGCGAAATGTTCACCTGTTCCAGCCTCTTTTTCCACCTCACTTGCCCTCTGTTCGTCTATCCTAAAGAAATAATTTCCAATGACCTGGAATCCTTGTCTGACCTTTTAAATTTCTTCTCTAGCTTCCTATATTTCTTCGACTTCTTGGCTGGCAACGAGATTCAATCATTTAGATAAATGAAAAAACTCCCCCCTGCTGGGAACCGAACGCAGGACCTCTTGGTCACCAGGTGCGAATGCTACCACTGCGCATCACCTATATTTGCTGTCACAGTAATTTCTAGTGTTTATGGTCCAATTCTGAAAACCTTATTTAGTTGTCTTTTTTCAGAAACCTGTATGACTGTATGATTATAAATAATTCAAATTGATAACACTCAATATTCCCCATCACAATAATATGAAAAACGTTCTACTCTGAAAAATTCATTCAACATCCAACAAATCAATATACTTTCATTTACCCCCATAATGATGAAGTTTTATGCAAAACTCTTTGTATTTCGTCCAATCAAGAGTTCTCAGAACATAAAGCAAAAGCTCTAACAATTCATTTTTGCTACTGAAAGACTCAGGATTAAAAGTAATGAAATAAAATTCGACATTTAATAAGTATCTTAGGATACGATGGAAGAAAACGCTTTCCTTATAAAAATATACATCAAAGCTCCATTGTCCATGACATATTTCTCTTTGAAGTTCTCAACCTGCTCTTCTACCGGTTAATAATTAACGAGAAAGCTTTATGATGCTTCGAATCCAGCGGCGTCGATAAAGTTCAATATTGACAAAGATTCTAAGTGAAAATGTAAAAATATAGCTCAATAGAAATAAAAAAGGAATGGACATCGATTACGACAATGTGAAAATACTCCCCTCTAATCCCACAATCCTACAAGATATGAAGCAAATATATGATAGAAAATTTCTTGCATAGGTAATATCGCAAAGGGCATTGAATTACATTTGAGAGCTACTTGTGGAATATTCCTCGAGGAAGACACTATAGTCCAAATCGGTCTTAGCGTGCGGGTTAGTGCTGCTGAAAATTGTTATTATCAACACATCTGCTTTTCGTATGTGAAAATTGTATATGTCTGTCTCATGTATCATTGGGATTTTATTTGAACACAAAGGAATGAGAGGAAACTAAATAAATTGTCGGTCTCGCACCCGCACGTTAAGACCGATTTTGACTATACAAGTGCTTCTTGTAATCGAACATCAGAACTTTGGGACAAATTGGAAAGTTTCTCGAATTTTATTCTCGATTCCCTTACATAAAATAGAAATTCCACTTTCACTTTATTGTTTTCACAATGGTCCTGATCTTCTTGTATGGAGCGATAAAACATAATTTAGTTCGCCTACAGCATAAAAATCCTACTGATGAAGATAAAACAACCTCCTATCAGGTTGAGTGGAAGAAAGCACTTGTCCGTCTCTTCACTGAATCCGAAACAGAGCTAACTCTGTCTTTTGACAAGTAACCATTCACCATCACCATCACCATCACCATTTTTGTTCATCATTATCTGTCAATAAAAGCGATTATTATCATTATTATTATGCATAAAATCATTTCATAAAAAAAATCGAATTAAAGTCAAATATCAGACTATGAAAAATTTCTACGAAATAAAATTGAAAATTGCGGAAAATTATATGATCGCGAAAGTGACGAAGTACTTGGACATAGTTACCTATACGTACAACCAACATGCGACGTCAAAGCTCTGAAAACGGCAAAAAATGAGTTATTTCGGAATATTAGTTATCAGGGGAGGATAAATCTGATAGTGAACCCTTGTAATTGCAAAATTCGGACTTCGATAATTTTCGAAATTGTCGCACGCTGCGAAAATTTCTGAAAAGTAAACTAGAGAAATTTGCGAAATTAAGTCTTAACAAAATCTCAGAAAATCGCGCATTTTTCGATATATATGAAAAATCTGAAAGAGTACTTTGTAAAGTGAAACAAATGAACAAATAAAGATTCAGCACACTTTTCATTTATAAAATGGACCAGGACAACCTCGAAACACCGATATTTTCGGAAAAACCGCTCCCGAACCCTAACGAACTAGAATGATTAAACAGGAGTAGAATAATTATCAGGACACTGCCTCAATCGGACGAGAGAGGAGCTAAGAAGAAAAAAACTGACGAACCTGCCAACTTAGACAAAACAATCATTGGAACCAACGACACAGAAACAGACATGGACAACGCCTCAGGACCGATCCACACACAACCACAGGAACAGCTACAACAGGACACCACTAACCAACTAGACGAAGCCGAAGCAGACATGGAAAAAGTTATAACGGCAATAGAAAAGATCCACTCCAGCATCTTCAGAGAGACAAACGATAAAATTTCCTTCACCAAACAGGATCAAATTAGCGTTAGGGCATCCGCACATTCCATTATGAAATTCTTGACGAGAACGTTCAAAAAGCTTGGGTCACTGCAAAATGAAAACACTAGATTGAACGGACAGGTACAGCTATGGAGGAACAAGGCCACCCAGGTACAAACGAAAGATTCCTTCCCTTCCTTTCAAGAGCATCTAAAACCGATAGACCCTCAATTCAGGTCACCACCTAGCCAAACGGAAACCCTGACCCCTAAATTACCACAACCCAGAACACCAAGTATGGCAAAATTTATAAAGATACACAAGAGACACTCAAAACCTACGCCACTATCATTCAAAGACAGCCCACCACCCAGATACCCTCAGCCCCCCACCCAGACACCCTCAACACCCTCAACACCCTGGACATCTCCGATAAAAACCCACGAAGTCATAGTAAGGCTACAAGACAATAGAGATCCCGCAAAGACCATGTTAGCCATCAAAGAAATCTGAAGCGAAGAGAAGGATACTAGGCAATCAGAAGCATCAGGCCGCTAGCAAGCGGAGCAGTAATTGTACAAGGGAAAGATGAAAACCAGATTGTAAAAATCCACGACGTGCTAACAAAAGTACCTACTTTGGAAACCAAACATATGGGAGGGAGCGAACCCATAGTAATACTCACTGGAGTTGAAAGAGGAATAGAATATCAACAATTAATCTCAACAATTATCAACGAGAATGGTGAACTAACAAATGAGATACCCGAAGAGAAACTCAAAAAATGAATAAAAATACACTACAAGCGACAATGCAGGGACTTTGGAAACAAAACATCATTCTCCAGGGCACCCCCATCTTATTCCGAGCTCTTGTCAAACTAAAGGAAATAAGCGTAGAATTGGTTGCAACAGAGGTAAGAATATATCAGGGTAGCTATGCAGTAGATACGGCCCCGTCCGAAACATTGCAGGGAACAACCAAGATTCTACAGGTGCGGAGGTGACCATCACGGATGCTCCTGCAACGACCCAGAGAACTGTACCAACTGTTAAACGATGACATTGCAACCTCGGGGTCATGAAGCAAAAGGTACAAGATGCCCAATTCATCAACGAAAAATGAAAAAATCTAGAGGATACATCAGCTACCAACGGAACTAACATTAAAAACTAACAGACGAAGATATACAGTATCGGAAACTTTTCATCTAGGGTATAGACAGAAATCTACGCGAGCAAAGAAGAACGCAATGATATGATAATACCACATAATAAGAGGGACGCACTACTGTGCGCCTCTCCTATTACCCCACCCGACGCATTAACAACTCACGTCGATATCCCTTCCTCGAGCGAGTGGAGGAGAAATTGTAATGCTCTCTCAACAATATAGCAAGCTATCCTTTACGCTCTTATGAAACCAGCATACCCAAGAAAATTTTCCATAGCTCTGATGCAGGAGATAAACAGACAGACGAGTATAGACACATCAATAACTCTAAAACGGGCATATTCATCGAAAACAAAATAAAGCACGTGTTAGTTAGAAGTGAGGTTACGAATGGACAGAATAGTGATAATTAATATCTACGACGAACCAGAAGGTCTTACCAATAGGAGGTTTATTGAAAAGTCTACAGAAATAGAAAAAATGGAGGGTAAAATAATAATTGCAGTTGATCTTGAAGCCAAAAACTCAGCTTGGGGAGAACAAGACAAGGATGAGAGAAGCGAAGAGATAATAAATAGACTGGACCGTAACGAATAATCATATATGGTGGAAAACGACAGACATGGTCCACAGACTTACCACTATAACCGAGGCCAAAGTTGGGTTGACCTGACTATAACAAAGAATATTACAACACACAACTGGACAGTACTCGAGGAAGAGGCCCTCAGCGATCATCGGTACATCACATATAACATTGGTCATCAAGCAAACAACGCACAGAATCCGCAGAAACAATATGACACCAAAAAAGCTGACTGGACAAGGTTCAAACACTTACTTTCACAACAGGACTCAGAAGAAGGACAGGAACTGGAAATAATGGCCCAAGATTTTCAACGCAAGTGCGAAGAAGCGTGCGACATGTCTATTCCACTTAAGAAGAACAAAACAAGACATTACCAAATATGGTGGAACGATGAACGAACAATATCGAAGAAGAACAACCGAACAAGGAAAACATGGCAAATGAACAAAAATAACCTGCAGAAAGGAAACAGCTACGAGCAGGCAAGGAGAACGTACAAGAAGAAGATGAAAAAAATAAAAAAGGCATCTATCAGGGACTCCATTACTAAAGAAGGACAAAAAGACCCCTGGAGGCTAGCCTATAAGATTCTAAGGACCAGAGGGAAAGCTCAAAACTACTTGGGAACAATTCAGAAAGAAGATGGCACTCGGACCAAAGATGAAGACGAGATTAACGAGACCTTGATGACCATATATTTTCCAGCGGATGAAAACAACATACAAATACACGAAGAAGTTCTCAACAGCATACACACCCTCCCACAAGACATCGAAATTGAAGAAAACTTCACCTTAGAGAACTAACGGAAGTAGCAAATGGACCTGCCAGAGATGGAATACCCAACGAGTCGGCCATACACTCATGGAGGCAGTACGAACACAACTATTTAGCATTTTCAACAGGGCATTGTTTTGCCACGATATGGAAACACGTCAATATCAAATGGATACCTAAAAAAACAGTGGACCAAAGACCTATCTCTTTATTGCCTACGCTGGAGAAACTATTAGATAAATTAGTCACAAGGAGGCTAACACACCACATGGAAACCAAGCCCAAAATAGACAAAAGACAGTTCGGTTTTAGGAAAGCACAATCCACCACAGACGCTATACACAGTATGATCATTGTTTTCCCACGATATGGAAACACGTCAATATCAAATGGATACCTAAAAAAACAGTGGGCCAAAGACCTATATCTTTATTGCCTACGCTGGAGAAACTATTAGATAAATTAGTCACAAGGAGGCTAACACACCACATGGAAACCAAGTCCAAAATAGACAAAAGACAGTTCGGTTTTAGGAAAGCACAATCCACCACAGACGCTATACACAGTATGATCAGAGTGATATAGACACACACACACACACACACATCTACCCACACACATACACTTATGTTATAACACTGGACATAACAACTGCGTTCAACACCACATGGACCCCCAACCTACAGAATACGATGCAATTGAAACATATACCAGCTAACATCACAGCGTTGTTTAGCAACTTTTTAGCCGGACGTAAAATCACAAGTGGACAAGTCACTAAATCCATGGAAAGATGTTGCCCACAAGGCTCTAGCCTTGGACCGATACTCTGGACGCTAGTTATGGAAGGATGGTTTAAGGAAATCGACAGTAAACTAGGATGACCAAGTCATACAGTTTGAACTACACACCGCCATATATAACAATGGAAGATCACACATTAAACAATACGCGCCAAAGCTCAAGATATAGCCAACAAACTCTTCGTCGTGTCCGGTAGGAAGTGGGGCACAAACAAGGAAACATTGAAAATCATATTCAACGGAGCAATTAAACCTATTACAATGTATGGATCTACAGTTTGGGGAAATAGAGCGAATGACAGCAGAATACAAAAACATCTGAGAGCTATAGAAATACCCTTCTTACTGTCCACGACAAAGGCATATCGAACGGCACCAACCGACGCACTGAATATACTAACGCGAATTGTCCCAGCTTATATTGAAGCCGAAACCGAACACTCCCACAACCATTGTAACAGAGCCAACATACAACATAACTGCATAAAATACTCCGAGATAACGCACCCAACCAAAGTCCACAGAACAGTCGAAGAAACCAGAGACAACCCCATAATAGTATATACTGAGGCCGCAAGAAATGAAGACGAGCATAAAGCGTACGGAATAGCTGAAACGGAAGACCACATAAACTGAATAAACAGGGGGAACAGAGTACACAATGGTAAAAACATCCATGACACCGAGCTACTGGTGATACTAAAAGCCACAGAACTGGTACAAGGCGACAGAAAAGACGTCTTAATTTTCACAAATCATGTCAGAAGTTAGAGAAAAAAACAGCAGAGAAAAGACGGTAATAATGACACAAAAACACATACAAGATTTTCTAGACAACGATCAACGCGTCTTAGTAAAAAACACACCAAGGACATCCTCAGGTATCATCAAGGCTGAAAGGATTGCAAGAACACACATCAATGACACAAATATACCAAACTCATATTACATCATTAAAGAACTCAAAGATATGAAAAGTAATTCGAATATGAGGTCCTGGCAACAGGCTTGGGAAAACTCCAAAGTCGGACGCTCCATCTACATCATCTTCCCAACGACAAACAGACAATTGATAGACCTAAACTGGAAAACAACCCAGATTATCACTGGACACGGCCACCTACAAAGCTACTACATGACATTCGGACTTACACAAGTGTCAGGTCCGACCTCGAATAATACTTTCTGGGCATTGACCTCGCTTATCCCACTGCATTAGGAACCCTAAAATGTACTCCAAAGAGCTGATAAACCAAATTAACCTATGCTCCACCATGATAACAGACGACACACAGGATTGACCGGTAACGACCACGTAAAACAAAATCAATGTCAACAAAATTCTAAAAAAAAAAAAAAAATAGAACAATTTTAGGATGTGCGGAATTGAAAAAGGTTCCCTTCTCGGGAACTTCGCTAGATAGATGGTAGCTTAATGCTCCGGTCAGGGAGCTAGCTTCTTACCCGAAAAATTTTTCTCTCATGATGAAGATAACTTAATTATCGAAAAACATATCATTTGTATAACACAGGCTTCCAATAGGTACCTCATTTTTCTTATCAAGAGATTTTCCTGATATTCAGTCCAATTGAAGACAATAGTAATTGATTGACCTGAAATTATTATTGCAAAGTGAAATTAAGCAATTAAGAGAACACTAGCTTGAGTCTTGGTTCAACATAATCAGTGATGAGTTAGTTAGAAGGAAATACACTACTATCGTTATCCATGTTTATTCTTGAATTCTACTAAAACCATTCCTGGCGCCACCGCCAAAAATATAATACAGAATATTCCTCTACCGCAACGCCTGCTTCTTGTAATATATGAATAAGACTTCAGTATTTTCAATATTTCAGTAATTACTGAAATTTTAGTAAGTCTACTAGTTAACAGGTTAACAGGTAGAACAGTGCATTTCAAACATGTTGAGTTTCAGAAGTAGAAAAGATTGCATAAGAAATATTTTGATGTGTTCGAATGAACATAATTAATTATTTTTGGATTTTTTCAGATTGTAAGCTTTGAGGACTCCAAAATATTGATAGAAAGAGTCCTAAATATGTTCGGCAAATATCCCAGTTGATGACAAGGGAACTGAAAGACTGAATTAGTCAAGTTGGTATCTGCCAAACTGCTATCGATGAAATTTCAGGATTGCATCAACATCAACACGTGTTCGGTATTCCAGAGAAGTAAGTAAGTTTGTTAGTATTGAAGTAATTTGTCTAAATTAATTTTTTTTATGAATATGCTGAGTCCATTGCCATAAAAGCTTCAAAATGAGAACGTACGATAGTGAAGCTACCATTAAGATTTTCATTAAACTGGCAATGCGGTTCTTTTCATATTGGTAAAACAGTGTTTTTTACGAAAGCGCAGGAGGGCCATGAGAGTTTTTTTTTACTTCCAATTTAAAGTCTCGAAATTTTGACATAAAATTCGAAGTTTCGACATTAAAGTCGAAATTACGAGAAAAAAGTCAAAATTTCGAGAAAAAAATGGAAATTTCAACATAAGAGTCGAAAATTCGACTATTTTTATATATATACAGTGACCGCCAAAAAGTATGTACCGTATGGGAAAAAAGTTTATTATTAGAGTATCGAAAAAAAGATTTTCGGGAAAAGTTTGTGCATGTCCGATAACCTAAAAATCGATTTCGACACATGTCACGTGATCGCTGGTATGGCGGCAAATTGAAAAAAATTACTATGAAAAGACAAAAAGTGGGGTAAAATGGCAAGATACTGAAAAAAGTTTTTTGGAAAAGTTGCTTAGAATTCAAGTTTTAAAAGTTACAGAGATGCAAATAAAATAGGCCTATTTTTCTTATAAATTTTTGGGTTCTTATAATAATTAAATTGTTATCAAAGATAGAAAATGCTGCTTATATTTCTTTCATCCAGGATTTTTTTTCAGGTTTCCTTCAATTTCTATTAATAGATCCGACTCAGACGAAATGAGGAGAAATTGAGAAATTTTGATTCTCCTCACATCTTAACATATTCCTTCAATCTGAAAATGAATTAGATTAACTTTTTCATTTCAATTATCACCTTCTCGTGGTAACTATAGGTAAAAAATGATTTGATTCTTTTGGTAAATACACATTTAAATATCAATAATAGGTATTTTCAAGACTGAAATAGTGGAATGCTATGTTATTCCTCTCTGATTGTAAAAATATTCTTAGAATGTTAAAGTTACAACATATCTTTTACAAAGGCGCTTGCTTACATTCGTAAATACCAATCAAAAAATAATATTTGCGAATGAAAACAGTTATTATATACCAATACAAATATGGGGTATATAAAATTTAATGGAGGAAGCCTTCTGACACTAATTTAGTCCCAAAGAGTGGGATTTTGTGTTGTTATTTCAAGCAATTTTGAACTTTTCTCGTGGTGATTTTACCGTATTTCAATTTAAATATTTTATAGAACGAAAATTATCAAGAGTGCTATGAATGTGTGTTGTTCAGGCACAGTGAAAATCATTACAACAATGATAGAAACACTTAACATGGATCCTTCTTTATTCGTGACCTGCGAACTGCGAAGTGTTTTCTTCTACCACCTTCCTACCTTCAGGAAAATTGATTTCTCTGTTACTGCCTCATCATAAACCAGTGTTTTTGACATAGCAGAAAAAATGTATTCTGCAAATTTGTAACGTCTAAGGATCAAAGTGAAAGTATAAATAATCTCGAAGGAAATTATCTTTCAGTATAAGATGAAACAGTTTTTATATTCGTTTTTACGTCGTGCACATTATAACGATTAGTGTAGTTAGCGAAAAGGAAAATATTTAATATATACATTTTGTTACCTTTTTGTGTATTATATAGATAAGTAAATATCCTGTTGGTACATGGCTATTTAGACAGAGTAATTTGGGTTGAAACGAAGATAATGTTAATTCTTTGTCACATTCAGACGCAAATTTGTTAACATTATTCAATATGCAACGAATTATTTCTGAACCAACTAGGATATGTGATACATCAACATCTTGAATTGATAATATTCTTGAAAAAAATTTCTGGAATTTTTGTGTATTGAATATAGACAACGGTTTACCAGACCATTTTACTACATATTTTCATTTTGATCTAAATTACAAAATCATCAGAAATGAATTCATAAAACGTTTTTTTTGTACAAAAATATAAAAACCTCTTGCAAAGACAAAAGACAATAATCGATTGCTATGACAAGGAATTATTACAATATTGTTATACAAAAATATACAATAACAACATATTGTTCTATTTTGAAAAACTTATATTGGCAGCCAAACCGGCCTACTTCTTTAGCGTAATTAGGTTTAGTGGAAAAGATTTAAATAACTCTACTGATAATCCGGAAGATATACAGGGTGTTTCCGAAATTGGAGCAATGAAAAATGGGTTGTTGTATGGAACATAATGTATCAATAAATGACAAGAATTTTCGTTTTTGAAGCAATCAAAAATGGTCGAAAATTTTTATGAAATTTTTGAAATCGCTTTCAGTTACCTTTGTTTGAGAGGCACTGGTTTGATTCTCTAGGCCACAGCGTGTCTGCTTGCTGGCATTGTTTCAGCGCCGTTTGCGCAGGCTGTAGACCTCTTATCAGTGATTAGCAAAGAAAGTCTTGAAAACTTTAAAATTCACAAAATTTCGTTTTATTTTGTCATCTTCTACTTCCCATTTCAATTATTGCTCCAATTTCGGAAATACCCTGTATGTATGGAAATGCTATTTCAGCCAACCCCAATGTCAGTATAATTGAAGTCACTAAATATCTGAATCGACAGTGTGTTGCTAATGTCACATCAATTTTCTTTCACCCTACTGATAAAATATATTAGAAACTCTCAATAATAAGAAATTCAAAAATTCATGTGGTCATGAAAATGTTTCGTCAAACTATTGAAAAACGGTATTCAGTTTCTCTTACCTCATAATTGAGCTTTTCCATCAAGCGTTAGCTTAGAGAATTTTTTTCAGCTTGTCTGAAAAAATCACAATGTGATTTATAAAAAAAGCGATGAACAAGATTTTAACAACTATAAACCCATTTCGTTACTCCCTACGTTATGAAATTATTTTGGATTGGAAACAAGAGACTTCTATGTTTCCTGAATGCCAACAAAATTATCAAACCGCTTAACATGGTTTCATTAATAATAAATCGTCCACTTCATTGGCTATATAAGATATCACCCAATTTTAGACTTTAGAAGCTAGTCCCCAGGCTTGAGTCTTGCGTTGGAAAATAATCGCTGAAAATAGGCCTATTTGTTTAAATTTCGACAAATTTTTCAGAGAAAAGTTGTTTCTATTTTGATTTTATACATCTGTGCAAATTTCAACGTTCTGTTAGTTGATGTATCTTCAAGCGTATAAGAGTTTTTGGTAGATAAGTTTGGTATCATTTTAGTACTGACAAAAATCGATTGAAATAAATTTTTATAGTATATCCTCGCAGAACAACATCATACAAAATAGAAATTTGAAATGCTTTTTTGATTTTCTCAAAGAAAAACATGGTTTTATCGATATTCAGTAATACAAACATGATAGCATTTCGAAACTAATGGTATAAAAATGTTTTGTACAAGTTTAAAAAAATTGAATGAATCAGAAATTTTGTAAATATAAAAAAAATGGCGAAAATTAAAAGTTGCAACAGAACGTTGAAATTTTGGCACCGCTGTGTAAAATCAAAATAGGAACAACTAATAATATTTTGGGGAAAATCCGTAAAGTCTTCATTCATACTTCTAAAAATAGATTCCCGCTAGGAATATTTTATTTGAATGGGGATTCAAACCCTTCTCTTTATATTCCTGAAGTCTTATGTTTCACTCATGAAAAATGGATCTCTCTATGCTTTCAGTTCATTGTATACTCGTCAGTACAACGAACTTGTCTTACTTCCCAAGCATAATACATCGATTTTTGAGACCACTATGTACAATACATAGTGGTGCTAAGTTATAGGTACCACGTTATAAAACAACATAACCTAGAATTCAAATATGTGCACTATAATAAATTCAAGAGGTCAGTTAAAAATCTCCTGGCTAAAGAAAGCCTCCTATTCAAGCGATGACAATCTTAATGATGTAATTTAATAATAATATGTAGGTATAAATTCCTTATTTGTTTCATTATCTGTCACGCGTTTTTTATAATAAGTTATATTATTTGTATATTTTAATTTGCACTGAATGATTATATTGTATATGAACCCGATTAAAAAATATTACTATTAAAAAATATAATACATCTTTATGTTTAATAGTACTGTACACTTTCCGACAAACGCTGTTTTTCTTTTCTATATTCTACAATCGAGCAAGAACCTTTAAAAAAAATATCAGCTGAAAAAGGAAGTTCTGGCAATAACTGACTTTATTGATTTTCCGTTGTTGTCATTCTCCACTTCATATTTCATATCTAGATATATTCATCAGTTCAATTTCTCAATTGGATCATAATTCTGATTCAACAAATCAAATAATTCGCTCACTCAAATTAGTAGGTATTTAATCTAGGAATTCATCTAGACAATTCTACAATTCTATTTGGGATCTAAAACATAATGCAGTGTAATAAAATAAAATACCCACTGCAAAATACCAATCTCATTAAGCATGGTTGGACACTTATCAATCATCTCTCCATTTTCGAGGACTTCATAGATTTTCAACACTGAAACTACCTTATAGGAATAAATTTCTACAAAAGTTGTTTGTATTCTATTTATTTGTTTTGTTTCAATCTTTCTGTATTCACTAATCAAGGACCATCCTAGTTTTTATCAATACGATACCCTTCTACGATACATCTTCCGCTATACCTAAATCATTCCCTATAGAGACAAAAGTCATTTTAAAATTCTGCGGAACCGATCAAATTCTATCGTCACATTTATTATGCAAACATTGCCCAAGATCCACCTTAATGAAGCATCCTAACCTTGTCGTCTGCGGAAAGATCATATACTTCCTTGTCTAAGGGGTTGCTCCACATCTCCCCACCACTCACCCCACTCGTTGAGGGTGGTGGAAAGCATGTTAGGATAGGTTAGGTCAACCCTCGTGTGTTGAGTAATTTCTCTCAGTAGTATACGATTGACTGTCAGTAGATGTAGTAATAGAATTCTGGAGTATTACGTAAGAATTCGATTTGTTTGTTGATATATACAAGGGAATTTGGCAAGTTTCATGGCACTGGAATTGTGAGTGACAAGTGATTATGAAGTGAAGGACTTTCGTGACTATTTTTTTAACTGAGATGCCGCTGCTTCAAGAAAATACCCCAAAAAGAGGTACATATTTTTTGTTGTTTTTTGCATTGGAAGTACAGGAAACTATCGGTTATTCAGAGCGAAGAAGATAACAATGAAAAAAAAAATCATCAAAACTAAAATACTTGAGAATGTTGGATGAATCATAATTAATTATCGTTCAAATAACTGCAGATCATGAAAATTCGTAACCGAAAATAGTTTTCAGCTTCTATAATATTCTAGATAACTCCAGAAAATTAACATTAACAACGTTAATGGAACGTGCAAAACCACTGTTTTTCACTTTGTTATAATTAAAACAAAATAATTGACAGATTATGCCTGAATCACTACACCTTGCCTGAACACAAACAAAGTCGTTTCGTCAATCGAACCACCTTCATCAGTACCCGAAAAAATGTATAGTTTTATTCTGTTGTTTTTTTCTATTCGTCTAAGTTTCTAGTATTTTTTGAAAACTGTATCATTTTGAAGAAGTGAATGCCTGACAATATGTATTACCTATCCTCAGGAATTGTTCAAGTGGAAGGTGCTCAAGAAAACGGCTGGAATAAACACTTTCTTCTAGTTTATATATTTCCTCATACATACTGTTGAAAAAAATAATTGGGCTAGTTTAAAATGCGAGTTGTTGAACTTAGATTGGCTTGGGAGGAAAGAGGTTTACTGTTATTAAAATAGGACAGAAACGTTAAAGATACATTGAATTATAATTGAACTCCAATTATATTTTCAAAGACATGTCATCTGGAAGAGTTATTTACAAACTGTCAATAGAATGTCTATAGGTATGGAATTTTTCCCATTTATATTCATATTATATAGCTAAAATGAAATGTACTACTGATATTCAATTCAATATTTTTCACTGAAATCTCTGTTTTTTCACGAATACATTTTTTGTCTCAACTATCGCAATCGCTATTTGTTGTGTTAAAACTTAGGTTTCAATAACAACTTTCAACGGGGCACATATAAGAGGGGCGGCATGTAAGTTTGTCATATATAGTATATTAGTCTGTTGTAGTTGAAGTCGAATGAAGCATTGCCGAGTGCATTACATCACTTACTGTGCTTATCATCTTTATATCAAGCCTTATTTTATTTTTATTTTCCTGGTTGAGTACACCGACTGCTAAGGTCCTTAGCACATAATTGTCCCATTTTGCTAAATTTTTTGATACAGGTCTAAGTATATCTTTTAGAAATTTAATGGTTTTTCCTTGGAAGTGGGGGTTTATTCATATTTATTGAAGGGCAATAGAAATTAATTTAAGCAGCGCTAAAAAATGTGCTATTATCTATACTACTTCTAATAGACCTCATTTCACGATTCACTTTCGAATTTTTTCGTTTCCAAATTGAAATCCGTTCACTTAATAAAAAAGCAATTATACCATGTTAACACACCA
This sequence comes from Chrysolina haemoptera, assembly GCA_958298965.1. Lineage (NCBI taxonomy): Eukaryota > Metazoa > Arthropoda > Insecta > Coleoptera > Chrysomelidae > Chrysolina > Chrysolina haemoptera. The sequence goes on along the minus strand of OY282585.1, from coordinate 33,292,533 downwards.
AATTACCCTATTACCTGATACGTAACACCTTAATACCTTTCAAGTTAATCATCACGTACTTCAGAGTTGACCAGCTCTCGCAACGATTTTAATCATAGGAACCCGAATATTGAATGCGTTTTTTTATCAGAGATATAAATTTTATATTGATTAGAAAGTCGAAACTTCATTAATAGGAATGTAAATATAAATAAAGGTAAATTTTGCATATTCACCTGTCTTCTGAATAACCCATAAACTTCTGGCAACTTTAGAGCACCAGTAGTTGAACTCATGAACTTTTATTATTTGATAAAAATAAACTTCTGATTATCAGATATTGAAAAAAAAAAATTTTACAAAAAAAATTATGAAATTTCATTCAATCTGAAATAATAATTTTAATATAAATGAGGAAGGAACTCACCAAAAATTTGTTTTTCCGAGTTCAATAAATAAAATTAAAATATACGCAGACCTGAGTAGATACAACGATACATAAAAACATTTATGGAAAAATAGTTTACACATTAAGAGAAAAACCTATACTATAAGATACATTTCAAAAATCACCCTTGAAACTGTCTAGTTTTGTTTTCATGAAAAACTTAGAAACCCGAGCTTTCACAATCTACAACCTAGAATATCACAAAAAGAATCTTGAACAAACCAAAAATTTTCTTCAAAAAACGATTACCTACTCATTGATTACAAATATTATCAAAGAAAATTCTAAAATCGCATTTTCTCAAACGACACAGAAGGTTTTTTACATTAAAAATTAAAAACCCCCAATGATTTGTTATCAAAAAATAAAGTCAACTGTAATAATTGTCCACAATGGTATGTTGGTCGAGCAAGGTTGTATTTGAAAAAACGCATATATGAACATGATAGGCATACAAGAAAACTCATTGTTGAAAATCCCACTGTTCTAGAATATACTAGAAAAAACGGTCATGTTCTTGTGGTTTCACAAGAGGAAGGACTAAACACGGCCTATTTCAAATTGAATAAGCAGATTATTTTTGGATTTTTTTTCCCAAAATTGGTTTGTCCCCTAATTTGTAAACTATTGTTCGGTGAATGTTTTTATTTCTCGTTGCATATGGTCATGTCTATGTACATTTTATGGAATAAACTAATTTTTGGTGATTTTCTCCTATTTTTTTTCTAACGGTTTCAGCATATAAAACTCATTTTCATAATATATGAATGATAATGGATATAGTACAAACCGAACGTTGATAAGAAAACAATAATTCTTCTTAACTACCTTACTTATTAAGATTGAAGGAAAATATTTAGATATGGTATTATAATTATTATTATCATTATTCATTCCTTCTTCGTCTGTTTCAAGAATCAACGTCGCATCGTCCAGCGGAATTCTATCAACGGCTCTAAAGAGACCAACACGGTCTCTTTGTAAATGATCCACTCACTCAGAATTTGGGAGGAATCTGTATGATGCAATTTGTAGATGATTGACAATAAAGTGTCCTTCGCCAAAAATGTAGGCATCCATCGAAAAATATGGCGGAGTAATAAATACTTAAGTGTCGGTTTCGCGCCAAGAAAAATTTGGGACTGGCCGGAAATACAGTTGCCATTCAATTCAGCAATGAACTTTCACTGGAAATATTTAATTTCATTTAGAAAAAGGCAATTCCTTTCAATGATTATAAAACGATAGCAATTTTGCTCAACTAAATCTCTGACAAAGCTATGGAATGAGCATCCAAGCAGACAATAAAGGTTTTGAAATACTCGGATCTACCTAAAAAAAAATAGTCTATATTTCATACTGAAATATACACTATTGTTTCAACTCTGCAGAAATTTTTTTGAGGTAGACCCGAGTATTTCAAACCTTCATTGCCTCCTTGGATGCTCATTCCTTCAACGAACGGAGAGCTTCAAATTTTTTCAGTCAAACATCATCAGCTTTTATTTTCAGTATTTTTGTCAGTGATTCATGAACAGCTTGCCATTCTCAACTCAATGAAACTAAAAACTGGAAACGTCCTTGCAATAATACTCTGCCACACGTGTTACGATTTTCGAGATTTCAACAAATGGAACTGATTGCGTATGGCTACGAATAGTCACCTGTGCCTTAACGACTCTTACAGTGATTACCAATGATTTCCGCACTTGGTGAAAATTCTTACAATTATTCGATATCTCACTTTTTAATTCCCTTTACATATCTAGTGGTATTTTAGTAAGCAACTCTTTTTTGTGCCATTTTCAATGATTAATTTGATTATTTCAAATAACATAGAATGGTATATTCTGTAACAAGGTGGGAATGAAAATTCGATGGATGTGAAAAATCATGAGCATATAATTTCTGTTCCAAAACCGACAATACTATACTTTCTCGACGAGCCACTCAGTATATGAAATGAAAGGTTTGCAATAACAATTGTTCGATGCGGTGTTTGGTGGAAGCTCACTGACTGTCAAGGCTAAGCGAGTAATAAAACCACTTTGGAACAAAAAAACATTTTTAATGATGTGGTAGTGGCGTTACTACTACTCATTTCAACTCACCTATTTGTTTATCGAAACTTTAGGTTATTTTGACACTTTTTGTATTATCAGGAAATGAAAATTAATGAATATTGAACATTTGATTGTTTCTCATATTTATAATTGCAACTAAGCCAATTTCTTGTTAGGTTCAATATTTTTCAGGATTAGTGGAACACAAGTACCTTGTTTCAAATAATGAACACTCTTGGATTTAAAAATATAAGAAACAAACTGGATTCGAATAAGTTAGATTTTTAACGCCAAATATTCGATAAACACATTTCATTTCCATCTCAATACCTCATCCAAAACGCGCATTTATTACAAAGCGAACCTGAAACGAGAAACAGTTTTCAGGCGGTGCTTCTGTGTGCTGAATAATAAACGCTTTCCATTCTCTTGGAATACCATCAAAGCCAGGAATAATGGCCACGGCATATCCATTAAAACTCGGTCATAATAAAATAAAGCAAAAAAGATAATATAATGAATCCTCAAGACTTATCCTTCAACTCCTCCCCGTTATCCTTGCTCAAGGATCGCGCAGAAGCGAGCCATTATCCTTTGCCATTATCTCCTCCCTTTCGTTGATTAGGAACGTCTTCCGTTTTAACCCTTCCCTGGCCAAAAATCTTTGATGGCATCCCTTAACGTCCCGCTCATTCTTGGTTGGTAGGGAGGTAGAGGGGGCAAACTTGAGGGACCGGAATGATATCGGGCTTCCTCTTTTTTAATTTATTTTTTAATTATTTCCATACTTTGAACGGAAAGGATTATAAAAATGAAAGAGTATTGAAACCTTTGATGTACTTTATTTATTGAATATGGAAACTGGAAACTTCCAACAATCTCTCTTTGAGAGAACTCGAACAAAGGATTTAGAAGAAGCGTTGGTATTATATATACAGGATGCCTTTGATTTGACAGATATCTATACTTCACCTATCAGATGAACTAAGTACTTTTTGTCAATTTTCCATTCACTGATGATCATAGATAACATTTTTCAAAAATTTTTACAGGAAAATATCAAATAAATGAAAGATTAAAATCGACAATTTCGAAGTACCGAAATATTTCCATCGTGTGGAAAATATGACGCTAATTCCATGACGGACACTGAACTACATCTGACAGATATTCGAGCAAAGTTCTTCTAAGAAGACCCAATTGCAAATGCTTATTGTAATTAAACAGTAAATTATCCTTCATTTGGCTAAGGAAGACCACCTGCAGACGCATTTCGAGTTTCTTGCCTGGGCATGACGATAATCTACTGTTTTCTGTCAGATTCTTGTACCAAACTTTAATTAGCCCTGTTTGTTATAGAGAATAGGCGATCACACTGAGTGTAATCATGCGACGAAAAACAAATGATTCATTGATAATGAGCTATTCAATAACACCGAATGGATCTCAATTTGGAAATATTTTCAAACCAAAATTAATTTGTATGGGATATCCTGCTGAAGAAATGCATTAACTATCCGACAGCCTTCAACAAAAAACCCTGATGACGATGACTGGGCTACTTCTTGCTGATTGAGTACCTACCTTCTGTACCTGCATAATGGAACAAAAAAAAACTCTTCGAGTTCTGTAATGTTTGGACAAACGATTGAAAATGTGCCAAAGACCATTGAAATTTTGCAACACAAGTATACATAACACGATAAATATAGGCATATGTGCTGATCATTGCTTCATTCATGTTCGCTCTAGCGGAATCTCTCCCCGAAAGTGTCCTCTAAGACGTCTCACAATGCCAAAAGACGTTCAATGGGCCTGTATAACAGTGTCCCGTGTTTTCCGCAAGAATGGAGCGTCAACACACGTGGAGGAGACAGCGGCGTAGCATAGGGATTTTCCTCTTTTTATGCACAAGAGCACGAACCATTTCAGTTTTCAGTTGGATCAAATGGGTTGTTATATTACAATAAGTCGAACAAAATCGTTAATTGATTCCAAATGAGAATCCGCGAATATGATGTGTTTGGAGTGATTTTTCGGGCATTAGTTTAGCACTGATTGAAAGTATTTTTTGCATCAATGCGTAATTGCATTGATTCATTTCTTGAATAGGCCCATCGAACGTTCTTCATTCTTTAATTTATTCAATGATGCGAGTTGTTTGAGGCAATCATATTCCTAATTCAATAATGGGCACGTTTTTTGGTGTTTTGACATCGATTGCTATGATCATTAGCCATGTGATCTGGGTAGGCTATGTTACTAATTATAATTTTCACTTTCAGATTTTTTCTTTTCAGTTAGTCTTTTCACAATATCTATTAGATGTAGTTCAATATCCAGCGTGGCTGTAGCCGGGGAAGTAGTTGTTTTCTAGTAGGGTTATTCTGGACTCCCATTATCTATACGGACAAAGAAAAGAAAAAATTCAATTATCTGAAATTTTTATTCACGACGTTTCAACTGTTGAGATCTACAGCCGTTTTCAAGTTTTCATACTTCTTTGTCAGTATCGACAATGGAAGTCCAGAATAACCCTACTAAAAGCGAAACATTGTCAACCACAAAATCAAATTTTCTATCAATATTGTAAACCACCTTCAAACAAAGGTAGTTGTTTTCTGTTAGATATTACAAAAAAAAAATCATTCATTTTTCAATTTTTCAATTTTCATGGAGAATGTTCCCCTTTTCAACATAAACTTTGTATTTGGTTGTAAAGAAAGCAAGAGAAGTCATTTTCAGGAGGTAAATGGTATACTTATTTACTGCGCATGACATGAACCCAGACTGGTGTTGATAATGGCGAATAGTGGATTGGTACCAATAATTGCTAAATGTGGTAAATAAACTGTTTGTTGTAAGTTGTAACGGATGAAGTTCATTCACATATAAAATTAATTTTGAAAACAACATTCAATTAAGAACAAACCAGGTATAATAGTTTATATGGGAATAGTTTCATAATATTTATATTTCATATACCTACCTTCTATTTTCTCAGTAAAACATTTATTAGTGAGGGATTGCAATGTTATCGAATACGTAAACAAGGAACAACGGCCATTCAGTATGCAAAAACTGTTGAAAACCAAAATATATTTTACCCACCTTCACAACTAGCCGAATGAACTAAATTCAATTTCCCTGGAATTGCACCCGGCATCTTCTGGTGATCTAGATTCAATGGTCTGAATATAGTCACGACGAAATAGATAATCCTTCTACAAGAGGCGAATATCTATTGAAAACAACTACTTTTCCTGGCTAAAACCACGACGGACATTGAAAACTGGACTAGATGCATGGATATGTACCGTTCCCTGGAAGACACCGCCTCAGGCACTTATTTTCACTTACTGAGCTGTAATTGTCTGGGAATATCTCTTCTGAAGCTAAGTAAGACGATGGACTTCTAAGTGAGTGATATTCAAATTGCATTTCCAGAATATCTTCCGTAAAATGGTTTTAACGGTAGATATAAGTTCCAAAACTAACATTTGGTTAGCTTTGATTCACATATCCCTTTCAATCTTACGTTATCTGAATGAATTTAACTAAAAAAATCATCTTATTTCTTCGTGCGAGGTCCAGTTCGGCAAACCTAGCTGAATAGGTGAAATTGCGCGTACGTTCATGTTTTCTTATCACTGGATTACGGACTATAACCCGTTGTGCGACAAGTGCGCATCACGTTTCCACGTTTTCAGCTAGGTAGGTAGAAAGGTAACAGTGTCTTCCATTGTTTTGACGTTTCGCGTCTCTTCTCCAGCTTTTGTCTCTTTTAGGTTTTTTACGTATACTCTTGGTTTCGTCTTAAGCTTATCTAGGAGCGATCAAAAGTTATTTTGGATTTAATTTTTTTTTTAAGGAACCTAGACTCCGAACCTTTTCACTTTAGAATCCTGCGGATCTAAAGTGATCTTATCTATTTTTGGTTTTGATTTTTTTAATCAACCCTAACTCGTCTATCAAATTTGGTTAGTTCAAATTGGGTATTGGGTAAGGAGACAAATGTAGCTCCCAGTTGATGGTGACATGGAATTTATTCAATGTCGAGCACCCAGTTCGTTGTTTTACCTACGTCACTGTCGACCCAACCGATCCATTCGCCCGTCCGCCTTATTTATACAACATTAGATACAAAAATGTTTCATCTCTTTCAATAGATAGGTATCGTTTCTTGGTGTTCTTTCGAACGACAATGCAATTCTGTCGCTTTCACGCGTCTGACTCGGCATGTTTACCATTTAAATTTAGCGGGAGTTCATAGTTCCAACGAATTATTGCGGTTGGTTAGCTTCATATTAGGGAAAAAGTTCGCAAGTAGTAGGTAATTGTAAAATTTTGATGAATTTGTGGTTTTCCCTCAAATAATCAGGAAGAGGCGAATCGAAAGCTCTGACAGAATATTTTTCACCGAGATTATCTGAGTATTTTTTGAAAACTAATAATAACAGTATACTTATTCTTTTCAATTGGTGTCCCTTTTTACCTTTTAAAGCCTCAGCGTGTTCAAATCGCACTTTCAAAAACGACCGTTTTTTTAAGTTACCATGGTTACATCAACAACGTAAAGTCCCAATGAAAATTTTATGATTATAGATCTGACAGGAGTACCTTGTAACATCAAATGAAATATTACAAACAAATGCAAAACTTTTATTCAAACATTAACGAAAGGTAAACTGATGTTACATCACGAATTCAACCATTTTACATTAAAATTCCTTATTTCCATTATTTGTAATAATGATTATGATTTCAAAGTGCACGAACTGAAAAAATAACGTAAAGTATTCGTAGATAACTAATCTTTCAAATACTTGCTTTATTTCGAGCACTCCGGCTGTGTCGTCGTGCTCGAAAAAAGTGCGTGTTAAAAAGACCTTTTTATCATACTTTTATATACTAAGTATATTCATTTAAAATCGGAGCACAACTGTAAAATTATTGTATATTATCCGATTCAGAATTTTTTCAGTTTATTGTCATAAATTAAAAAGGAAGTTCAAAATGTCAAGCCCTACTTCGAATTTATTTCATCGCCAATAAAAAAAATCTTTAGCGATTATTTTTGAAGACAATTCCACTGGATTTGCAATCCTAATCTCAAATGGGTGTCACCCAAATTTTATGAAAAAGTATTGGCATAATTAAAATTGAAATTTCGTTATCAAAATATTTAGAATAATCGTATAACACATGTGTGAAATATTGTAAATTATAATGTTTACAATTTTTACAGTTAGACGAATATCAGTGAAATTTCTAGCCAACTGATATTATTCAAAATTTTGTCAATCAAAATGACGAAATCATTTAAAATTATTTGAATCATATCAATACACTAACGACGACTTGTAATAATATAATTTTTATTATTTTGTTTACTATTACACCAATTTTAAAGTATCGCAAATTCAATGGCGTAGTCAGATTTAATTAATAAAAATGCCAAACGTTTTTTTGAATTTTTCGATTTAAAATGAATTCAAAGAATTCCTTTACATTTTGAATTTTATCTCAAAGTTATGGCGGAATAATAAAGCTACTGAAGTTCTTTTCATCAGAAAAAAAATCGTTCAAAACGGAAAACAAATAAAAAAATTAACAGTGCTGCCCTACTTTCTATGGGACACTCTGTACAGCAAGGGGCTGAATTGAATCTTTCGATCCCGAGGGTGAAGTTTCTTGAAATATCGAAAGATTCTGTGTTGTTTTATCGACGAAAGTGAATCCTGGTTTGGTCAGATTTCAAATAAAATTGTGTATGTCCTGTAAAAAATGAAAATGTCAAAGAAATTTTGATTAGTAAATTGTTCATTTTTCAAATTGAATATCAAACCAGTTGGTTGATTTTTTTTATTGGTTTTCAACTTGAGACGTCGAATCGGTGAATTTATCAACCAAAATAATGTTTCGTGAAATAATATTTCAATCATACTTACCTCCTAACTCAACGTACATCCTTCAAATACTACTCGAGCTCCTTTCGTGGTGATTAGCAGAATACGCCTCGTGACTCAGAAGTATAATTTTCGATGCTCTTGTGATATTATATCTGATAACATTTATTTGCTTTTCAAACTCTCATTTTCAGTAGACTATGTGAACGATCCTAGGGTGCTCAGGTCATGTTCATTCAAAAATATAGTGCACTGTATAACTGATAACACATATATTACTTTTTCTCTCTGTATTGGTCTTATTAGCATTATTGGGTTGGTATTATTGATTGAATAAATAAAAGATAATATGTTTTTGAAAATTATTATCATGAAATCACTATAGTTTTGTATTTCTATTGCAGATATTCTATCTTCCAGAGGAATGAAAGTCGACGAAGAACCCCCTATCAAACCCCACCAGAATAATTATGGGTACCCCGCATTCCACAATCCGGCAATGTTCACCCCTTCCCAAATCCTCATGGCTAGTCAGCTCATGGCCGCTTCTGGTTTGACTTTACCTAACAGCCACGCTTTCTTCCATCCCGGCATGCTTCCCATGCCGTGGGCTGCGAACTCTCCCCCCTCGAACTCACCCCCTTCACCTCCAACCAGCAACGAAACGCTTTCTCCAGCTTTGAATTCGAGAAAAATTAATAACAATAATAACGTTGTTAGCAGTAGTACCACAACAGACGTCAGAAAAAGAAAATATAAGATTGACGAAGAAAGTGGAAATGTTCCTTTACCCTCACCAACGTCTAGTGTGTCACCACCTTCTGGATCTGACGTCAAGGATCCAAACAGGGATAAACAGTTCACCTGTGGAGTTTGTAACAGGTAAGGGATAATGCAACCATGAAATTGGCTGGCGGAAATTTTATCGAAACACAAATGATAGAAAAAATTAGAAGCCTTTTGATCAATTGTATTTTTGATATAAATACATTTGATCGATTTTTTTTATAGAAAATACATTTGATAGAAACAAGCGATAGAAAATACAATTGATAAAAACACTATTTGATAAATGCATTTGATAGACACGTCAATATATCGAAATAACAAATAATCGTCAATAAACCAACAAAAAGACGAAATAAATTTTGGAAACTAAATGTTAGAAGTAATAACTTTCGAATATTGTAAAAAAATCATTGTTGTCTCCAAAATCTTCATGGTATCGCCTGACAACTACAGCCATTGTTTTATTTGTTATTGTAGTTTCAGCTCCATAATGATCTGTTCTCGAAGTAGCCCTTCTATACATTTTTAGATAGATGATTTTTTCGAATAAAATTTTTAACAATTTTTTTTTTAAACAACAACAATACTTGGACAACAAATTCTAATAGTATGAAGGCTATTGCTGCTGAAAGTTTGATTTCCAGATGAAAATCTATATTGGGGAATTTGTCTTTAAGTCCACCGTGTGAAATGGAAAAAATTTCTTTGATATTCAGTCATAAAAAAGTAACCTTTATTGCAGCATATTCAGAATCAGTTGTAATTATTGTAACTATAACTGTTTCCATTTTCATTCGTAATTGTTCAAAAACCTTAGTATAAATGTTTTCCGTCTTGGAGTTACGCAACTCATATACTAATGGATCGGTTATTCCACTCATACATCCATGTACTGTATATAACTTGTAAAACAGTTCAGGCACAATCGAAAAAACTTTTTAGTGGAACAGTTGGACCATTATTTTCTTTTTCTCTAGTAGACCTAAAACTGCTTCCCAGGCTTGAAACGCATTCCAAATGACACGCACAGCTTCACTTAAACCAACACTATGTCACGAAATTATAGCTCTAAGAGCATATCTGCTTGTTCCTGCGTCCTTTTTCATCTTATTGATACACTTGCTCACCTCAAGTTTCACTGCGAGCCTTCGTAATTGTGTTCCATTCTAATAAAAAATCTTTCTCTTTCTCCAACAACACCACAGAAATATCTTATTTTCGTTATCTCTCACACCGCCAGTAACACTTAACTGAATCTGATTTCCCCTTAATGTAGAAATATCCATTACGACAGAGCTTTATATTCGCTTTTGTGATAGCGATAAATACATAATCTTTGATTTCCATCTGACAAGAAAATTGTATCGACAAATCAATTATTATTCAAAGTTACGTTACAAACTTTGGCAACCAAATAAATATTAAAAATGTATCAACAATCAAAAACCGTTTTGATCAAATGCATTTTCTGTCAAATAGTGTTTCTATCAAATGTATTATCTATCATAAAACATTCGATCAAATGCATTTTCTATCATAAAAATTTTGATCAAATGTAATTTCTGTAAAAAGTTCATTCCATCTTTGTTTTTCGATTAAAAGACTTTTATCAAATTTGTTTCTTTCAATCAAATTTCCCGTTACTGAATCAAATGCTCCGTATCGGAAAAGTCGGAGTTATATTATAATACATCTAAGTGTATTTTGCTGACAAGTGAATGTTTTTTGCAGATCTTTTGGCTACAAACACGTTCTCCAAAACCACGAGAGGACCCACACCGGCGAAAAACCCTTCGAATGCCCGGAGTGCCACAAAAGGTTCACCAGGGACCATCACCTGAAGACCCATATGAGGTTACACACGGGTGAACGTCCATACCACTGCGAACACTGCGACAGACAGTTCGTGCAGGTCGCCAACCTACGAAGACACCTCAGAGTCCACACCGGCGAACGCCCCTACTCCTGCGAGCATTGCAGTGCCAAATTTTCCGATTCCAATCAGCTCAAAGCTCATATCTTGATCCACACGAATGAGAAACCCTTCTCGTGCGAAAGGTGCCAAAGCAGATTCAGGAGAAGGCATCACTTACTGCACCACAAGTGCGGCGTTTCCGATAAGGAAATGACCCCCGACTCTGAGGAGGAAGAACTAAAGAGGAGGAGGGTGCTGCACGCCCCTACAACACCTCTTATATCGCTGCCTCTTCAAGTCGCCCTTCCCGAGCAAACCGAACCGGAAGATCTCAGCATGAGTACCGGACTGCATTCCAACAGCTCTAGTGGGGGTTCTCCCATGAGGAGTCCAAGCTCAAGGGAAGAAGTCGAGGAGGACGAGCTGGATCCTCAAGAATCGGCCGCGATATTTTTACAAAGGAGGCCAATGGGTATGTCCTAGTCTCGTTGTTCTAGCGAAAAAAATATACGGGTATATTAAAGTCAAATTATCATTCGGATATATAACTTCAGGGATTTCGTATGATTTTTTTTATTTGTATTATAATCTTGGTATGCAAGTTCCTCAAACAATAGTCGTAGTTCATTGTTAGGAGTGAATGGGATTTTGTTTCGATCAAAAACTGGCAATTAATGGTGAGTTGTAAAAATTGCGGAAAAGCTTACTTCTACTATGTCATCAGAGATTCCCTATGATATGATTTTGAAATTGAGTTTTTTAGGTATCAGGAATTTTCTAGGATAGAATTTTGAATTTGAGTATTTTGGGCATCAGTTCTGTATTTATATCTGAAATCACTTTTACGAATTAGATTGTAGCAAAAAACTGCCTACTATTCACTTATTTATATTCACTAGTATATAACAAAAAATTGTACTTTTCGAAAAAAACTATACAACATCAAATTTGTAATATAACTGAATAACATTTATTTTATAAATAATTATTAATGAAATAATTAATTTGATATATTTTCAAACGATGTATTCTAATTTGTGTACAAAAGATCCCCTATATATATTTTTAGTCTCAGTTTTTTCATAGTTCTGTGAACGATTTTACCAGGGAAATTTTCAGTTGTATAAGTCATTTCTAGGAAGTTTAGAGGTATTGCATAAAAGGCAAATTTTTGGGTAGCATACAGTTAGGTCCATCTGTGGTATTTATTATTTTTTTACCTGCAAGCCGCCTCAAATTTGCATACAATAAAATTTGCAATAGGCGAATTTTTATAGCACCCACTTTACAAGGTCAGACCTATTGTGCTTGTGCTCCAGATAACTGTAACCATCCTTTGGAGAAATTTGGCAAGCTCATATTTTATGGTTTTCAGACAAATGACGCTTTGTAGACAAGGCCCTACTGACACCGGAGGCATGACGAGGGTTCTTTCTAATCCCTCAAAAATGACTTAAAATCTATTAACTAGAAAATATTTAAAAATCTACACTATCATCGTCATTATTTCTTGAATTTCAAATCCGTTAACTGGTATGAAATTAACTTCCTTTTGTGTTGAAGGACTCGAGGGCCAAACTTGTTTTTAAAGAAAATTTGCTGAAATTTGATACAAAAAGGGGTCTATTGACGTGACCGCAACAGAACTAGTGTGGAACTGTGACTTTGTCTCTGATATACTGTACAGGGTGGTATAACTAAATCTAATTTTAATTAGCAACTGAATGCAAAAATTATTTATTGAATTTTGAACAGACTTTTTTTAACATATTTCAAAAAATTATTTTAAATTAAACAATTTATCGAAAAAGTAACATTTGTCTTACTCACCATAATTTTAATTAATTGAGGAAAATTTGAGGTATGAAATTGATTATTAGTAAATTAATTACAGTTGAAAGACAAATGGAAAGTAATGTTTAAAGTCAATTTCCTTTTTCGTTTCATGAATTCACACCACTGCACTGTTTTAATTATACTTTTCACAAGTACATCATATAATAGTTTTTGACGCGGTAAAGTAAGTAAAATTACAACAAAACATGTGAAATTACAAAAACCGGTTTGTACCTATCATTCAAATTTTAGATCAAACTATTCATATTCATACTAAGGAAGCGATGTCGGTTGCTATGGTGTGTTTACAGACAAGAATTGTTTGTTTGTGGTTATTAGAATTACAATAAAATATAAAAACTTTTTACTGAAATAGTGAATTCCAAAAGAATAGATAAATATTTTGAAGCATCCGATATAGAAGGAGTCATAGATTGGTAATGCCTTTTATCAGGAAAATTCCGAGCACAATACTCTGATTACCAATTATTTTATTCCATTCCATCACTTTTCTTTTCACACTAGTATTTTAAACTGACGTGTTTCACGATGACTTGACAACTGAAAAATAGGATATTTTAGTTCTCAGAGTCGGCATATATCAGACTATTATTTCTGAATATGTATTTCTGTTTACTGGACAATTAATCAAAGACCTCGAATTTTTTAGTTTAAAAACGACAGAAATAAGTAAATCTCTCAATAACACTTTTCACTCTTTGGATGTGAATTTGTCTTTGTTATCTACAATTCTTGTAGGTTTACACTGAGGCACGTCTGAAATTCCACACCATTCCTGCTCAACCCAAGAATTTGCTTTTTGAAATTTGATTCCTTCATTCAACATCTTTCAACTCGTTCCCAAACAGGTTTATTAGGGGCATTCTTTCACAAGAATAATATCTTTAACTGTAATTGATACTTCATCCAACCGAACTTTTTACAACTCACCTTTTACGAATACGATATTTTCAGTGGCATATTTTTTGTAAATAGTACATATACATATCGATTTTTATAATGAATGTGTGTATAGGTGTGGTTGGTTGTTTCTTTCATATACAGGGTGGGCGGAAAATCAGTTGAAGATCGTTATATCTGCCCTTCTTGAAGTTGTGTCGAGATAATTATAAAACGTGGCTGTTTTTATTTTTAATTGTTATGATTTGAGTTGTTACTCTATTAGAAATAAGATACACTGTATATGGTCCAAAACGTATTATGATAAAACCTTTTGTACGCTCCTTCGTGTCATATTCCGGAAAACTATTCAATTGATTTGTTTTTATGCATAGTTTTTCCATTATCACGGGTATGCTAGTTAAGTTATATTATAATAACACAGGGTTACCAAAACAAAATATATTCAGTTGATATTATTTTATTTTTTTGACTACTCACTTCTTCATTAAGTTTTACACGCGTTCATACAAAAAAATCATATATTTTTATTTATGTAAATAGTTCAGAATAGTTTTGGAGGAAATTTTGTTGAATAGCTATAAAGTTTGAAGCCAATTCGGCAAAAGTTTAGCTGTGAGTATGCCGATCCGAAACATGGCATTTCAAACACTAACGTCGTTTTCTATTATGCCATTAAATGTTCGATTTACTTCATCTGGTACAAAAACAGCAACTTTCAGCTTACTGGTCTAACAAATTCAAAGAAAATATATTTTTGTCAACAGTGGCAATACGTGCTCAGGTTGTTTCACTAGGTTCAAATGTTTCAAATATGACTCAAAATCTGGAATTAATTTTAACTGAGTCTTGGATTCAATAACCAAAATGAGTTCAACTAGAAACTGCCAAAAATTTCGTTTTGTCCATCACGTCAAGTTACTATTTTGTTAACTCTTTCTGCATTTTTAGATTGTTAAATTGAAAGTTGTCAACAAAAATTACTCCCATGTACCTATAACGAATCTTTTCCACAAGAAAATGAAAAAGACTGATTTTAACTAGATTTCTAAAATATATAGATATAAACAGAGATTGAGCAAGAAATAATTATCTACCTACTTATATGGAAATACGAGATGACTATCGAAACCAAGAGATTGTATCATTTGAACAGAATATATTTTTGGATTTTCTGATTTTTAAATCATGACATCTAATGACAATCGAATTCAATCACCAGAAAAATAATGTCATTGAAAAAATACTTGAAAATTTTGAGTTTTCCTAAAATGCTAAAATGTTGGTCTTCGTATTCACCTCGTATATTATGTACCGAATTACTACCTCAAGGCAAGTACAAAAATAGCATAATTGTTTCCCTCAAAAAGGTTTCCTAATCCGTTTTTCGAAGGTGAAATGAAAGGTTTCCCTTTCATTTATTTTTCGGGGAAATTGGATCAAAGTTTACTGAATGTACGTGTTGTAGTGTTCTCTCTCTTTGATGTATATTTTTCATAAATGAATGGTGTTTTCCTCGCCCCAAAACCAATGTGATCTATTTTGATCTGTGTAAATTATTGTAAATGTACTTTCACGGTCATTACCTATTTTATTATTAAAAAATGTTCGTTAAACATAATACTTGTTTCATTTCTACCAGTGCTTTTCTCTTGCAGTTAAAATTCATAAATTGAATTTGATCGCGTCGAAGAATTATCATGTTCTTTTCGTCAATCGACTGTGGTCTTTCTCAAACGTTAGATCATTATCTACTCATTGAACGGTTTTATAGATACATAATCATCTTACTTTGGATTCTATGGTTCGTTTCAAACTAAGCTTCAACTAGTGACTGTGGACGTCACAAGTTACTTTTCGTTATACCTATACTGTCTTTGCCGTAGGTTATAAATTTCAGAGTGCATTCGTTTTGATTTCGAGAAATTCCATCAAGTCTCCCTGATGAGTGGGAAACCACGAAACAGCTATCGGCGGATGATGGAACTCTCGGAATCAATCGAAAACGACGAGTTCCTAACAGTGCAAGTAGTCTTGCAAATGGCGGTCTCTTATCTAAGCCAATATAACATTTTTTGCATTATTTTTAATGTTTTTGTTCCCTCAAAAAGGAAAATCCTGTAATAATCAGATAACATCTTGAATTTATGAAGGATGTACGCCTTTAGCATCAGGGAACACCCTCGAAGCAGTGAGATCAGAAGTATTGCCCTTCATTGGAAGAATGAGGCCTTAGAAAGAAATATTCGCAATGTCTCGAAAGTGACGACAGAGGGATGTGAAGAGTGAGCTTGGTGGGCCAGTCTCGATAAGACCGCTAACGGTAGAACGGTTGATAATATATATAAAGTGAGCACGTAAAGGTTGGAAAAAATTCGTTAATATGGCCATTGGAATAAAAAAGCTCAGAACGTCGATTTTATTTTTCAGTCGTGCATCTTTTGGTTCACTCATATTTCTGATGACGTCATTACTGTTCGAGTTATGACGTCATTATAATTTTTTTTATTCGTTTAGAGGTTATCTGCACAGTACTGAAGAGATCCATATAGTTCGAAACAGTTGTCCACTGTTTGACGTTTTGGTGAGTGAGTGTTATGAAAGTATTACCTTTGTTGTATATATAATTAAATTACATTTTTTGTATATTTTCGTATTTTCAGTTGTGCTGAAGGAGGTAATAAATATTACCCAAAGTTCGACAGTACCATAGAGTTTTCTTAGAAATATCCCAAATTATCTACATACTTATATACCTATACAGTTTGTCTCACTAAGTTGGAATCATATGGAAAACGTTTTTATTATTCATTTTAGGAAAAAAAGTTATTCTTCATAAAAAGTTTTGCATGTTCTGAAATCTAAAATACAATCATCAGATATCAAATTTTTTCAGTCGTATACCTTTAGTACCTTTATATTTGAAAATATCGAAAATTCTTAAAAAAAAAAGTTGTTCAGAATTGAAAATTTCGTTCAAATATGCAATTACGTCCATAGACATTGAAAAATTGGGTTATGTTACTTTTTACTTTTTTTTTATTTTGAATGAACATATATCTCTTTAAAAAATAAGAAAAAATGAGTTTTCCATGTACTTGGATGCAATCATGATTTACATATTTATACCTATAATTATACATTTTATATTTTCTCACTCTGTACCTCTATTTTGGATTACTGAAAATATGATCAAGTAATCATAATTTGTTGTCAACTTGTCCTTTCAAATTCTGTCACTTTATGTTTCTTTTTGTATCTAATTTCTTCTGAATTTCATGTTAGTAAGTATCTCAAATTGTGTAATAACATACTTATGTAACAACTATTTTTAGTTACGTCCTGAAGAAGAAAATAAATATTTTCGAAAGCTCGACATAAAAACGAAGAAATTGTCTTAATTGGTCTATCATTGACTGCTTCCCACTGATTTGTAAATAAATATATATTTTTTTTTTCTGGTTTCACGGAATAATAGCTTAATAGCTTAGGAAGCGAAAGCAGTATTGTTTTTTTTTTTGTGTTATTTCCATCATCCGGCTGCCCCCTTACGAGCAACCCTCAGAAGTCTTTGAGAGACTTGTGCGAGCTAGGACAGCCCTTACATTTCAACGTGTGATACCATGCCCAAGGTCGGTGGGCGCGTGCGTACCTTATCATAGCAAGCGAGAACACAACCTGTTCGCCACCAAGACCCAATGTGAAGGATAGCATCATCCGCAAAGCTGTGTGTGATTTCAACTCCACCTAAACCGTAGTAAATATTTCCATACAGCTAACACAAACAAGGGTCAAAACTTCGAAATATCGAAATATTACTTGGTTGACTAATAAATACTGCTGAATTAAGATTCCATAAGGAAAATCTATAAATGGCTCAAACTGATCAAAACAGAGGCAAAATACGTATAAAAAGAAGGTTTTTAGATGAGGAAATGTCCTTTGTGTCCAATCATTTCAGGAAAACATTTCCGAATTTATGGTTTATACACAACTTCACTTGTTTCTGTCAAATTATATATCAATGGTTCAGAAAATACTAACCTCATCCTTCATCGTCATTATGTCATGGAACCAAATACTATAATTAAACGCACGAAAAAATGTGCTGTGCTATTTAGAATTTATGAAATTATGGGTGTAGAAAGGTCGAAATAAGTGGAATACGCACTCTTCCGAATTTATAATTGGGGATAATTCAAGTATTCAATACGTTTTAGTTGAGAAATTACACAACTAGTATTCATTTCGGAATATCTTTAAAAAAATATAAACTGTCTCGCTTGCTTTGGATACAAATGGGAAAAGCATTTGAAGGGACCAGGCAGCAGCCTTATGGGAAAATTGTCACGGTTCATTTTTCTGAATAACCTATCATCTAAACGACGATACCACTTTCATCTTATACAAAACACGCAAAATGAAAGTAGGAAAACCTATTTATAATTGGATATAGGTGAAATTTAATTTTCTCCAAAGAAATGTGCAACATTGATGAAAGAACCGATGTAGTAATAATGGTAATAAATATAGGATTGAGGCTTTTACGGTTGACGTCAATGTTCAGGTTGGTTTGCTCACTGAATAATATTCTTTCAAATACAATTTTTTTCAACTTGATTAAATTATTATTCCTTTTATATTTGTCAGCATCATATTCTTCGTAGATTTGATAGGAAAAACGTATCTGAAACAGTTTTGTATTAGGACGTGAAATCCAGATGAGATCTTTTTTTCTCCAGATGATGTACGTCAGTTCTACAGCGAATTTTTTCAACTAAGTATGCTGGGGTGTTATGAAAGAAAAAGGGATGTATTCGTCTTGAGGCAACGGACTTGCGGTAGAGTATGAGAAATTCTATCTAAAAGAGTGGGTATGCTTTTGATAGGGAAATAAGAAATTTGGGTTATTTGTGAAAAAGCATTTGAATTATTTCAAATGCTTGGAAATGAGTAATGTAGTAGTACATTTTTTTTTTCAATCCAGAATAAGTTATCCTCTATAATATGTTCTTATCAATTATTAAAAAAACTGCAAAGTAGCAACATTGCTCTTGAATTAATTCAATAACTAATTTTCAAAACTGACATTTTCCATTTATTGTACATTGAAACCCAGAATAAACACATACGCTTTGTTGCCAAATTGTCTATTTTATCAATTTTGCCTTCACAAATTCTGCTCTAAATGAACTTATTTGAAGATGTTCCGGAATGGTTTGGAAGTTGAAATTTTCGGAAAATGTTTCTTTTTTTATACAGTGCGGCTTTTAATAGTCCCCCCCCTGTTAACTTTTGAACGGTTCGACGTAGAAACATGAAAAAAAACGTTTCGAGGGTTTCATCCATACTACTTTTTGGAATGAAAAAAAATGGTGATTGCCCGACAGGGAAGGCGAGGGGACACAACAACTTCAAAATTTTTGAATGGCATGGGGGGTCAAGTGTCACATAGTTGAAAAAGAAATTCTTTTCTCTTTATAACCATCTAATTTTTTTTTGAATTTTGTTAATATTTTTTTGCAATTCAAAATCGAAATATCAAATATAAATGCCTGACGGCCTCGTGGTATAAATCTTTCTCGCGTGACTTATTTCCAACATAACACACTAGTACCATAAATAACTATTATATTTTGGTTACTACGGAACGGAAAATCCTGTTATGTTCATGGAACATCGTGAGAATCACTGAAAGTGAAGAAGGAGTTTGTGTTCTTGAATTTCTTCGACCTATATGTCTAATGAAAAACCTTCCGATGCAGTGAGTTTCAAAGCTTCGTCGATGAAAATATATATAAAATAAAGACAGATTGCCAAACTTACGGCGGTGTTCCAGAGAGGTGAGCGAGCTTGTAAGCAAAGCATCACCGACGAGACGAAGTGATGTTTTTCTGAAAAAAATCTAATATTTCCAGTGTGTGTTTAGGATCTGCACTCGATACATGGGAACAGTAATCGAAGACAGGCCGGATCTGTGCCTTATAATTCATAATCAGTTGACGGGAAATAAAATAGCTCTTAGCACGAAACAGAAAACAAAATTTTAAGTAGGTACGTTTGAATGTTTTTTCTATGGAAATTCCTCGCAGGACAACATCTACTATATGTAGGGTCTTAGATGAAGCATCTTTGGCCAAGTTCCAGGCATTGTCCTTGTCCACACCTAACGGGTCTATAATGAGTTGATATAAGTTTAGTAGCACATATTTTAATGACAACGATCATGGGAATTGTGTCAAATCCAGCCAAATTCTTCATTGCCATTCATATGAACATATTAGATCGTAGTAGTCGTGAAAAAAAAATTGGCTGTAGGTTCTTAATGATTATTTAATAATTTATTTTGTATTCAGATAATTTTGCATTGTTTTCAGTTGTTGAACACTTTTCCTTTATTCTATTCATACATGAAAGGGTACCGATAGTACCATTTTAATCCTCAAAACCTTATTGGGTAATGGGATTAGGCAATAACTAAAAGGATTATTGCTCGGAGACGTAAACATAATTATTGTAAATAACGTTTTATCACAGGTACAAATTAGCAGAATTTGCAATTCTAGTAAACCCTATTCGAATAAATTTTATGGCAATCATACCTTGGATTTGAAAACCGGTTAAAACAAAATATGAAGACTGCTGCCGAACAAGAAAGGGTCAGTTCATAACTCTAGGGGTGCCGAATGAAAGTAAATGTTTTATAATAATAATAATAATAATAACGTTTATTTGTTAAACCATCAAAAATTACATAAAATCAGAACTATGGGAAAGGTTAATACAAATAAACAGGATAATCACTGAAGCAGTAAGGAATTTACCGCTTGTTAGTGATGACTAGATACGTGAGTTGGGATTTGAACTAATGCAAAATATAGTATTCTCAAATGTCTGGCGTCCAAAAAGTTTCTCAGGTATTTGAATTATATTTTGAATAATCACTTGAATAAGAGGGTTAACTTTGAACGATACAATTTCAAAAGGAAAAAGTGTTCATAAATTTCGTTTTCCAGACTTACTATAGTTGCTAAAAATGTAACTCATGAAGAAAATACAAAACAGAGAGAATACATTTTTTTTCGAGTTTTTGTCAAATGTCAATTTGATACGTACACTAAAAATCTCATAAGCTACTTATTTTTTATCACTATGAGAGCGACAAGAGTTTGCCCTAAATTTTCCAGCAACGAAACGGAATCTAACTTTTAAAACGGTCGAATGTTTGTTTATTTAGTGACTTTCAAGCATTCATTACATTGTTGTGCTCAAGCCTTTTTTTATGGAAGTAAACTCAACATTTATAATTCGAGTTTCCTTGCGCCTTCAGGCAATTTAACTCAAAAACAGTGACTCGCAGAGGCAGTTTTTTCATTATATTGCTAAGCAACGGAATTCTCATTGAATTGTCAAGTTCACTTCGTCAAAAAAAGCTCTTTTATAGGTGAAAAAAATATAACAGAATTTTTTTCTTCCCCTGGGAACCAGCAAATAAAAATGTTTTTACACACTGTTTCAGTGGATTAAGTCGGGAAGGTAGGTATGAGGATAATATTAATTTTTTTAGTCATTCAAATCATATAAATGAAAATAAATGAGTCAATTGTCGGTTTTTGATACTTTTATAGGAAACTTACCAACGGCACCAAGTTGAATACATTGAATGTGTTTCAAATTTAGTTCACAAGAAATCGGAAATGTTTTAGAATATTTTGTAGTTTTTCGAGGATTTTACTTATTCCTGCTTCTGCACTAAGAAAGTAATTGGAAGAAATCACGGTAGTGGTTACACCACTTATATAGGTACATATAAAGGGTTACCCAGGGATAAACCGCCAAACGTTCATTATCGGTTTTTTAGCTGAAAATGAAATTTGTTTCTTTATGTGTCCCACAACTTGCTTCGTTTTCGAGTTAAAGGGTGTCTAGGTTTTTAGAACAAAATGAGGTTTTCCTTCCGTACTCAAAAACTTTCTGCCTGATTTTTATAAAACTTAGCATGGAATTTGCGGTAATAAAGTTTTAAACGGCCTGTGCCTTAGACTGCTGAGCTACCGGAATGAATGATATCACGGAGACTACTTTTTGAAATGAAAGCTTTCAATTTACAATTTACAAAATGGCATGGGGGTCAAGTGTCACATGGTTGAAGAGATAATTCAATTATTGTTTGGAACATCTATTTTTTTTAGAATTTCGTTAATATTTTTTTTACCATATGCACATGAAATTTCGAATATAATGGCGGATTCACCTCACCAATGGGACAGAACATATTTTGAATGATATTACCGGATAATACGTTTTGAAAGAAGATAAAGTGCAATTACTCAACAGAGGGCGCTGGGGGCACATGAGCTGGAAAACTGGAGATCAAGATTGTGGAAAAAAAATCGAAAAAATGTTCAACCACGATGTGACTCTTGACCCCACATGATATTTGAAATTTTTAAATTGGTGTGCCCCCCACACCATCTATCAAGCAATCACGTCTTTAATTTCAAAAACTTTTGGCAGTGGAGCTCATATGATTTTTCCATGAAAGGGTACTGATGATGGTAATATCGAGAATCGAAATCAGAAATATCAATTCTATAGAATACTCATACAATTTGCATGGGTATTTTGCATGCATGCATGGGTTATGTTCACACTGAGTTCTATCAAATGGTTGGATCCCCATTTATATCATTTTTGCCATCCTCCCCTGTTAATTTCTAGTTTCACGGGCTGATATCGGAGCCTCGAAAGAGAATGTGGTAGGATAAGATAGTACTATCATATTAGAAGATATTACTGTTGGTGCTAGAATGGATCATTGCAGAACATCATGGAATCTTTTTTGATGTCACGGCAATAGTTTCTCCATATTTTCAATGGATAACTGTCTTAAATGAGAGACATAGGCGAGCAGGCCTATGATGACGAAAACCGTATTGTCGATCTTTCTCAATTCCATAGCGTTCATAGTATTTCGTATATGTTTTTGGACTTTGTCTACAAAGTTCCGCCATGGAATTGGTTTACCGGTATTCAGTATAATTCCCCATATTTTAGCCAATTTCTGGTTTCTGAGAAAAGAGGGCATGAACACATTTGCAAATGAATAATTCTTGCACTGCGGTACTGAATACAAATGTCTGATTTACTATTCATAGTCATATCGAAGCTTTGCTCTATTCATAAAATACAAAAAATTAAAAAAATAGAACAAAAAATAAATAATCATCAATTCATTAAAATGAGAACTTCTGTATGTTTTCCCAGAGTTTTTCGTAGAAATTTAGAAATGTAGATGTCGCCAACTCCGTAGCTATCGCGAATATCACGTATACACGAAAAGATAGGGGGCGGCAGTTCTAAAATTCAATTAAATCACTCTAAAGGTTATAAACAGATGAATTTGACAAGCGTAATAGAAATTCAAGGATTATGTGATGGAATATTGATACAAAACCCACAATAAGAAGTTGATTTTGATTGATGTGCTGACAAGAGGGCGAGTAAATAATGTGAAAATTAGATATCGGATTTTTTGTTCATATACAAATTCAAATTTCTCTGTATCTTTCTTCGACTTCTAGTTACGTAAAAATCAATAATGAAGTATGAAAGATTGGATTGAAAGTTTGATTTTGTGAAGTAAATTCATTTAGTGGCAAAGTTTTCTTGAATAAACCTTCTTTCCGTTTTCATACATCGTTAAGGCACCCAGAAAACCACGTCAAAATATGAATAGAAATTTCGCATTCACTTCTCCAAGTAAGAAGATAATTTAGGGAGGGTATTTTTATTAAAATTCCTCGGAATTCCTTGCAAGCCTTTACAAGAAATGAGCTTATTTGATTTCATTATGAAAATTACTGAATATTTTGTCTCTGATAATTAAAGTATTCTGCTTCTGAATTCTTGAGTTGGTCTAAATGAAAATATACAGAGTTTTTCTTTTCGTTGTCATCTAATAAACTGTGACAGTTGAAATAGTCGGTAGCAGGCCAATATTAAGTCCAGAAATCGAAGCATTTCTAGAGTTATAATGAAAGAACTGTAGTGTCTATCAATATACAGGGTGTGTCAAAATGAGAGAACGTAATTCTGAATCATGTCTGATGTATGGACATGGATGAACAATTATTCCTACTGCTATACCAGGTAACAAGGAAATCACTTTCGGGCTGCCTTTTTTTTATTTGTCCACCGTGTAAAATGAAACTTGGTACGTTATTCGGACAACAATTTTAACAACAGCAATTTAACAAAACAATAATTTTTTTTGGTATAATTCTTAAAACGTAAATATATAATGAAACCAGCCCAGCTTTAGACGTGAAAACGTGCTGCGCATTTGTCGGACAACGGATTAAAGTCCGTAATATATTCAGTGATACGGCACTCAACATGATCAAACGCGCAATTTAAAATTGCGCGAGATAAAAATATTTTTATATTTTTGTGTAAGTAGAGAGGCCCATGTGGAGACATTTCAGGATGGTCATGGCACTCTAGATTACACTGGCAACGAGAGTTTTATTTGATCCCAGAATGACAAGGTTTAATGTCTACGCTGAAGCAGAGGATGTTCCATACGCTGAAACCTTAAAAAGACAAACTCGGACACCTTCCTAAGAAGGTCTCTCAAGGCTAACGAAGGTCAGGCAGAGATTCTCTCGGAGGAGCAATTTCATCGGAAAACAGAAAAATAAAGAAACACGATGACTAAGGCATTTGAAGAGGTATATATGAAAATGGCCATAATGCTCCAGAACCTGGTGGCACCAGTTGTTGAAAGCGACCAGTAAGGTCCATAACAAAGCAGTCAAAGACAAGCACAAGGAAGCGTGGGACTACATCAAATCCGCGAGAAGTATATTCAAAAAGGAGTTGAGAAAAATTAAAAGAGTTTGCTGGAGGTTTCACTGAGTAGAAATCTACTTCCTAATGGAATCCGCCAGACATATGAGAATTCTGAGTAACGAGGATGAAAATCGACCTATGAAAAAACTAGATGAGACATGGACAAAATCCTTCGAAGACTCGCTTAGATATCTGCTATTTGAACACTTTTCGGGGGGTGTCAACATAACTTAACAGGATCTGCCAAAGCAGCAGACTCCGCAAAGGGTCAATTGATGAGGAAGGTCGTTATGCACGACGCCATAGCTTGGACACTGAAAGAGTTCTACTCATATAAGACATCAGGACCCCAGACTGAAAGCTGAAGTGGAAGGGGTGCTGCAGACGAAGTTTCGAAGCACAAGCAACAGGGATGATCCTGATGTTCTCTGAATAGATGAAAGAGTTCAGGCCGCCCATCATGTTTGACCAAGACAAATACTTGGGGTGGTTCTGAGCTCTGAAGCTCCATGGGGGCCGTATGTTCTTCAAAAGTCGTGGGCAATCCTATGACAACCGAGAAGAGCTGTAGGAATTCAAATTGAAGAATCAGCCCAGAGACTATGTGCTAACTGTACACAGTACTCATGAGATCAAATATCCAATATGAGTAGCCAATACGCCAATAGGCCGAAAGCTTGGTTTGCCTGTTTGGTAATAACGACGAGTACAATGAAACCGATTCCAATCGCAGTATACTACTGACGCTATCTCCGCTTCCAAGAGTAGCCAATGGCACATGATGATCGATGATAGGTCCTATACGGAAATCGCGAAGTTATCGGAGCAGGAGATTCCTATTATTTCCGACCTAAGGGTGAAAAGCGAACAAGGTAGAATGCGATTGAGTAGTTCACTATTTCGAACAGAAAGTAATGGAAGGAAAATACACTGTAAAAAATGAGGGGTAAAAGTACATAAAATTACATCAAATATACCCGAATAATCATGGTAAGTTCACTAGTTGAAGCATGTGAGGCCAACATTAATGTATTTTAGTGTAATAATACAGTAAAATGTCATGATTTACAGTGAATTACAATATTTCACATCAGTTTGCAGAAAATTACAACAATTTACAAAAATTTACAAAGAATCATATTGAATTACAATATTCTACATAATATTACACGATATTACATATTTTTACATATTATTCACCGTTTACGTAAATGTCCATATTCAGATATGTAATTTGGCGACTGCGCGCGGTCATAATCGTTGAATCTGCCCTCACTAAACCAATATCGCCGCTATTGCGTCATTCATCGTCGATTCAACAGGGCATGCATAGGCCATAACAAGTGTTTCTTCCAAACTGTAAATACCTAATACTGTGAAAACATGAGTAAGGAACGTAAAGTGTAAGTGTAAACTTTTTAAACAAAAAAATATGTTTAATTTTATTTTTATTTTTTATTAGGAATATATCTTTATGTTATACGAAGTTTGGCGTTATTTTGGAAAATATAAATTATATTCTACATACTTATTCATTGTTGTTTTATTCAGAATTTTATAAAGATACACCTATAGCTCATAGAATTGAAAATTTGAATGAATGAGAATGACATAGTTGAAAAATACATCGTTATAACATTTGAAACGTATTTGGATTTGCAGTAAGTTAAAATGAGTATTTAATACTGTAGAAAATCTTTCAGAGAAAAAAATTAAATAGTCCAGAAAAAAAATTATAATTAGGAAGTGTATACCAGAATTGAAAATTTATTTTTGTTGCCAGAAAATGTGTAATTTTGTGTAAGGGGCGTAATGCCTGCAAGACGTTCTCATTCGCACCGCTAATTACACAAAATAATTTATTTTTTTCAACTGAGAAACATGAATAACTGGCTCAGTAGAAATACAGCTCATGGCGTGTGAAGACAAAAAAAAAACGTACGTATATTTACAAAATATTACATATAGGTAGGATATTTTGAAATTACTCGACTTGGTACGTGAAAGTAAATGTCCCAATGTGTGAACAAAGGGAAAATCTTCACAAAGTCACAAGCTATCACATATATTGAATCTTGGAATAACCTGTCGCAATATGTGGAAGTAAGTATTGATTGAAAGTTTGATTTTGTGAAGCAAATTCGATTTCTGACAGATAACTCTCGGAAACATCAACGTTTATCGAAAAAGAGTAGTTTTTTTTTCGATTAATTTGAACACATTCTTTCTGATAGGCAAATTCAATGTAGGATGCATTACTGACAAAAATTATAATTACATTCAAGACAGTAATCTTGTGAACGCAGTAACTTATCGGGCACTATAATTAATTTGCCCTTCTACACCTGTACAGATTTTCTTGTATCAACATTTTTTTATTTTTAGATTGTGAAAGGTAAAATACCCAAACAAATCATGTCAAGAATGTGAAAGTAAATATCTCAAAATGTAAGGCGATTTTTACCAGATCTTAAAGATTAATTACATCAATTACATTTTATCAAAACCACGCAATAGCATGGCCTAATATAAATTCACATTCTACTTTTTTCAGTGTACAGTGAAGTTTCGCCCAGGAAGACTATGTTATGCGTACTTTGCTTGCATCGAGTGCAAGCATCGGTTGTAGGCGTCTACCTGGTAGGAAGCGGTATAAAAGAAAGCTTTGGCAACAGTTTTCCAAGCTGTAGTGTTCGTCATAAGTCATAATAAGAAGCCAAAACCTTTTAAGCGATTATGTGGAAAAAGAACTGTGTATGTATGTCTTGTAGGCAGATATCACTAAGTACTACGCGTCCTTATGGAAATACTAAAGGACTGGTTTCCTTGCGACCATCAACGGCGGCGTTCGACGGTCGCGTATGTCATTCGGCGCGCTCCAAGGAAACCATTTGTACACAAGCCCGTAAGAGCAGTAGGTATAGTGCATTTGTCGGTGACCGTCGAACGCGGCATCGCCGGTCGTAAGGAAACCATTCTTTAACGGGACATCAACATTAGGCAAGAACCTGTCGCTAAAAGGCATAGAAAACAGCCCAGTTCCACTTGCTACAAATTTAAAGAATATGAAGCTACTTCATCTCACTTCTTTGGCAAGTGCGAGGCGTCTGGGAGGTTAGTTGAAAATTTCCAACAAGAGGAACAAATCGACTTCGAGTTGGTAGATATACTGACCTTCATTTATAGTCATGCAGGTTTGAAAAGGAAGATTCGGAGAAGTAATGTAGATATGAGAAAAGCATAGGATGGCAAGAACTACCACTAGTGAGCGACGAAATAATACTTTTTTAACAAAATTCAGTGTATATTATTGATGAGCACTATATGCAAAAAAAAATCCATTACAGGTGGCTTATAGATCATGAGCAGTCGAAGAGAAGTAAAATAGATGTTCACAAGAAAGAGAAAACCAATGGATGACCTGAGTGGTATAGTTACTCATGACATAATTACCGTGGGTACTGTGATGGGGTGATGCTTGTGTTTTTGAGTTGAATTCTACTAAATCAAAGTATCACCATTTTAGAATTTTGGCCAAGTATTAATTTCTGGTTAAAGGGGCTGCTATCGAAGGTCTGGAGAAAATGAGAAATATATTCTTTAGTAGTCATTTAAAATTATAGATCAGCCATTTCCTTTCACTAAGACTAATTTGTTAATAGTATTGTCAAGAAGTTCTCCTGTTCTGTATTCAACCCTTGCAATTCTCAAACGTCAAATATTACGAATAGCAGCCTTCGATCTCCATCTTGGCATCAACACCTACCAACCTCATAATTACCATTGAAAACAAACACGCGTTACTTTCGTAAGAATGTGGTTCAGAAGAAAGGCGGCAGATAAAGCGAAAGGGTCCGTTTTAAAAATATAGGGCAGCATTGCAGAGTTTCCTGGAAAGTGAACATATGCGAGTCATTATGTGAAGGATTTCGAGGCAAAAAGAGTAAAAAAAACCCTAAAAACATCGACGAATCGGCCGCCTAACGGGTGTTTCGCAATTCTTATGGTTACGAAGATAGGTGAATTCAGAGGCGTACCTACATTGAATAATTTCTGACTTGTTTTTCGGGTTGTTCGTTTTTGCCATAACGCTCGATCGTCAACTGATAACCCCAAAATAGAACACATGTTATTCAAAAATGTCAAAATGTTAATAGTTAATCTCATGATTTAAAAAAAATACTCCTTTAGAGCGTTCATACTGATGCTTGCAAGCTTTTTATATTCATACTTTGCACACAATTTTGACTATTCATTATTGAGTCACTGTAAAGGAAAATTATCATAAACGTTGAAAAGTGAAACATTCTCAATTCATATAGAAAAATATGATTTTTCTTGAGAATGCGTAAAACTTTTGTATAAATTTTTTGTAGGGTCTATCAGAAAATAACGATGGAAATTAGTGACTCAAGTTTGTCTTTCAGCAACAGATGACTTTATGAACGTCCTGTTCATATTATCAAATTAAAAAAATACCATTGGCGAGCACTTAATTTGGCTTGGCATGCATGTTTTCATAGTTTTAATGAGCAATCATTTCCGTTCCTTCTGTTGAATAAAATCTTAATTCTCCTGTGTTTATTCTGCTGCTGGAATAATATTCAAGTAGAGGTCAAATCTGCAAATCTCTTGGCAAGAAATAAAAAACACTAGGTACCTACTTGAGATACTGTTTTAACGATAGACTTGTCGAGGTTGTCCCCAAAATTCTAAAAAAATATCAGTTTAGATATTTCAAAAGTTATTATATTCTCGAATAATACCTCAAGAAGTATTCCATATGGTAAGTGTGTTACACAGGGATCCTTTTTTGTATAAATCCACTTTGTTATGCACATCATTAACTCGTGGGATTCTTGGAAGATTCAACTGTTACCTTTGCGCTAATTATAAAATCGAATTTGATATGTCTCTTGGTCATTCGCATCACTCATTAAAAACACGAATTTTTAATAAGCAATGATACTTTCTCTACTTCGTTACTGTTGATCCTCGAGATCATATTTACTGTGGAAATGTTCCAGATTATTCTACAAACATTCTGAATTTTCTAAATTGGTCTAGGAATTTTCACCAAACATCTTCGGGTTCTGCCTATAGATATAGTTCAACAATGATATAAGTAGTCAAAATGAAGCAATGCTGACTGCCATCTCTTAGATGGGAGACTGACTTACCTACCTAGAAGGGCTTGATACTTCAATTCTCAACTGTACTTAAGATCGCATATTAAAAGGTAAGACCCTCGTCATATCTCTCTTGAAGACTTCTGTGGGTTCCTTGTAGGAGTGCAGCAGGTTGACGGAAATACCAAACACACAAAAAAAAATACATAGATTCTTATCCAAAAACATAAAAAAGGTTTTTTTTTTATTTAAACAGATATTCATATAGGTCATTTTATACGCAGTATAAAAATTTGGCTGGCGTTCCATATGTAGAGACACCTAACAGTTTCTTACCCGCATGTTTTATCAAATTTTATTTCAATATTGTTTATTGAATATTCAAATTTCAATAATGGTAATAAGTTTTATTTCTAATATTGTATCAATATTGTCTCTAATATTGGTGTAAGGTTTTCGTAACAATCCTAGTCAATATGGGGTGAATATGATTTCTTGAATATGGATGAAATGATATTCAACCAATGTTTAATCAGACTTGGATATACAATATTGTTTAATCAACCTGAGGAGAACATTGGAATCGCAATATTGATGCTAGATTCTGGAAACAATATGTAGGCATTATTGGTTTATCGATATTGGTGAAAATTATTGAACCAATTTAGTCGCAATATTTTGTGAAGCAATGTGCATTTAGAACAGATTGAGCCAATATTTCACCAATATTATGACTGAACAACTCAAAGATGTTTTAAACTATTTCAACGAATCGATCTAGAAGAACAGTTGATTGTGGTCACTATTAGATCTAGCCAAACACAGAACGAACTGGTTCAAATTTGATGACAATTTCGTAAATAGAATATCTTTTACCGTAGTGCAGATTTTCACAATTCGTCTTTGATATTTTTACTTTGTTATTGTTGCTTTCAATACGTTAGTTCATGGTAAAGGAATCTGCAATTGTTCATAATGAGCTTATCATGAGAGAAACAAGATATCCTGTCCTACCAGGACTGCTCATTGCTCTACAATAGGAATAATAGGATCTGAAATCGATCAGAAAACAACTACTTTGCTAGTTAATATCACGACGAACGTTGAATTACATTTGAATTTCCGTGCAGAGTTCCTACAAGGCTTTCTCTGCAATTGCTAGTTGCATGGAAATATTTATCGAAACGTTTGGACCACCTATAGATCGATTTCTGGATTTTGCCCTCATCAGTTTAAGGTAGGTCTATGCACACAATAACTAATGTCTGCAACAAATATTTCGCCCGCAAAGTAGTGTTCACTGAACTACGAGCGCCATCTCAACCTCAGCCTTCCAACCAAAAGCAATACTCACATTGCGTCATTGCCAAAATCACCATAAGGGGGAAAGGAATCTGCAATCGTTCACAATGAGCTTATCATGAGAGAAACAAGATATCCTGCCCCACCAGAACTACTCATTGCCATAATCCCATACAAAATCCTATACAATATATATATAAAAAATCCATCAGAAAACAATACAACTACATTTTGACCACTTATAGATCGATTTCTGGGTGTTGCCTCTTCAGTATAGGGAAGGTCTTTTGGTTGGAAGGCTGAGGTTGAGATGTCGCTCGTAGTTTAGAGAACACTACTCTGCGGGCGCTGTTTCAGCTGAGTCTTTGAAATGAAGATGTGATCGAAATATTAGTTATTGTCTGCATAGACCTACCCTAAACTAGGTGCAAAACCCAGAAATCGATCTATAGGAGGTCCAAATGTTTCGATGAACATTTCCATGCAACTAGCAATTGCAGATAAAGACTTTTAGGAACTCTGTACGGAAATTCATTGGATGTAATATAACGTTCGTCGTGGTATTGCCAAAAAAGTAGTTGTTTTCTGATGGATTTTTTACTCAATATTCCTATATGGTAAGGCAGCAAGTTGATTTAAGCTTGAATAAAATAGTTGGTATGAAAAAAGATTCAGACAATATGATATTCTAGCTGGGATGTTTCATACTATTTTTTTTTGTACACATATATTCCAATTTTTATGAATCCTTCAATTTGCTCACATTTCTACTTCGTCCTTAATTTAGAATTGTATATTTCAATAGCCGACGCATTCTATTCACTGATATAATTTAGAACACATCGAATATGAATGATAAAATTTTGAAAGTGGCGAAACTATGTCCTACACTCCTCCGCCCTTGTCTCTTCGAAGTGAGAGTGTCGTGTGTGTGGGGTGTCTTGCGACTTGCAACTCCTCTTATTTCTTTTCTATTAAAGAGTTCGAAAGTGGGCTCGTGTGGCGCAGCGTCATATGACTTGTGACTAAAGGGGGATTCGGGTTAAGAACATGCTGTTGTATGTTTGCCGTTTTTACCTCTTTTATAACAAAAAGAAATGATGCGAAATAGGTCACTGGTTGCACACGCGTCTCTTCAGGTATATAATTCGAGAAATTTATTGAATTCGGGGCATTATCTCAGTGGGCTGATGCGAGGGGAGAATTTTTTAATTTGGATCATCTGGCGTATGTTTGCGAAGTGTGCC
Source organism: Chrysolina haemoptera (assembly GCA_958298965.1). Taxonomy (NCBI): domain Eukaryota; kingdom Metazoa; phylum Arthropoda; class Insecta; order Coleoptera; family Chrysomelidae; genus Chrysolina; species Chrysolina haemoptera. Next base: position 33,260,141 of record OY282585.1, on the reverse strand, counting down.
TTGGCAGAGATACTTTTTGCTTCATTACAGCTAATGATAAGTAATAATGAACTTATAACAATCATTGCTGAGGAATGAAGACGGCATTAACAGTGGATCAACAAACTAACGTAAATTCTGTTTTCAGAGATGGGACGTATAAAATAGTAACCAAATCGTATAAGCTCCGCTGTCAGATGACAGATAGGTATTTGTCTCTAGCTTCAGTGATAAGTGTTACGAAAATAAAAAGATGTCAAGGATAACGTCAGGTGAGTTTACCCCTTCCAAATACCCAGTGAATAAAATCATTAACCTCTAAACCCACCAATGAAAATTAACAAAATAAAAAAAAGATGTACGTCCGAGTAACTATACACTTATTCAAGTGATACAATACAGAAAAACACCCGGTAAACAGATACTGTATAAGAAAATTAACTGGAAAATTTTTTTTCTCCACAACCTTCACAGAATTTGCCAATTCTGAAATCATATTTGATAACAGAATGGTAACATTCACGCTCTTGATATTGAATAAATATTCTAAAACACTTGCTGCCCTATGCATTTTGCGTGTATTTATTCAATCACTTGTAGAAGAATGAATATTCTGACATTGTTGTAGCAATAATTGCGTTAGCCTTGACTGGCATCATAGTGATAAGATGTGAAATGAAATGTCAAAATAATTTTTCGTTTTCTTTCCATTTGATTATATTTGAAATTTGTGGTTGTGGAGAAAGCACAGTCTGTTACTCGTTTAGAATGAAAATTCATTATGCTCGTGATTCCTCGCGCTCGCTTTCATCTCGCGCTCGGAACTTCCTACTCGCATCTAATTTTTCATTCTTACCTTGTTCCAAGGTAAGTAAACCAGAAGTATCTCCAAATTATAAATCAACACTCTGAAAGAAAATGTTCACACGCGATTCGCAGGTCAAACGAATCCAAAACACAGATTCCGCGTCGATACGATCCCAAGCTTAAGCGGAGCGGCGGAGCGTTCGTTAAACAAAAAATAATGCGATATTCGATATTTCTTTGGGCCCTCAACAGATAATAGAAAAAAATAATAAACAGCAAATAATTGACTGTAACCTTTGAGAGGAAACCTAAAACTAGGAAAAAACCTGGGTAACCAAAATGATCGTTACGTCTATCCTTGCAGCCTGGGAGCAAGGGTATAGTCCTATTCCAAATGAACCCAGTCCTTCAGTAGCTTTATTATCCAGGGGTTTCACACAACCAACCCCTTGGAAGAGAACAGCAGCTCCCTGGTGCGTAGCAGTGGGCTCGTTCAGGTGAAAAACCCTTATCATAGGGGTTTATTTGCGTTTTGGTTGGTCTTCCTTTTCTTTTAGCGTTACGACGGCCCTATCAGCAAACGATCATAAATTTTCAGGGTCGCCGGGCGTCAAACTGACCAGTGGCTGGTAGGTCATTTAGGGTACACCTAGCTGGCTCAAAAGGTTCCTTGGCTGATGTTGGATGCACGAGTTCCTCAAGTCAAATGCCGGCAGCAAATTCTCTTAGAGATGGACTCCTCGACCAATGCACCAAATAACAAACAGCACGGTCACGTGTTCCAAACTATGAATTCTCGTGTTTCAAACTATGAATTCCAAAATGGTTGATTCAAATAATCAAATATATTTTGTGGAATGATGCCGGTCGACTTGTGTTCACTCGATCACATTCCCAGAGCAAAATGTAGGGCCTCCCTTCCAGGTACCTGAATTCGAACCTCGTCACACTAGATGGCCTTTTATTTGTTTTTTCCATTTTTGTCTTATGACTATGAGTTATCTTTTTCAATGATGGAGAAACAACATGAGCCGAATCCAATAAAATAGCGGCTTTATTACCAACAATACTAAAATTCGCATTATCATTATAAATATTTTTGGTAGTACGAGATAAGATAGGTACCCGAGATCTCAGAGCTTGGAACCACTGCCAACCAACGGCAGTAATATGGACATTCCTGAGAGAAATTCGCCGATGGGATTTCAATGGCACTGCTGGGCGTGCGTCGCGTATCGGAGATGACGAGGCCTGAACATTGTGTGAGAATCGTTTACATCTTTGTCCAGGGCTATAGAAAATTCTTTATTTACTAATTATTAGTGAGACGACATATCGAATACATAAATAAAATATACATAACAAAGTTCTGGAGATAATAACGTTTGGACAATTTCAAACGTAACAGAGAATAAAACATAATATTATTTACAGTTACATCTATTCTCCAAATCACATAATGAGGTATTACAATCAACAAACATTAAAAACTAGCTGACCCGGCAGACGTTGTCCTGCCCCATCGTCATGTTTATTGATGTGTATATATTTTATGGCGAAGTCGCAGGCAGAAGCCACTTGTCCCATTTTATCCACACTATCCCACAAAGTAGAATGTTTGAGGCAAATATCTGTCAGAAAAACAACTACTTCCATCTACGGACATTGAATTACATCTCACAGCAATTTGTAAAATCACCATCAATTTTAATTTCTCTCAAGGTATTATCAATTATTTTCTTAGGAACACATAATTTCGTGATTTTTCAAATTTCTACAGCATTGCCTTTTAAATACAAATGAGCCTTACTTGTCAAGAAACAGAATTTGCTCTGACGCCTGAAATCTGCAGATTTTGGTCTCGAGCAATTCAGTATTCCAATATGTGGGCTAAAGTGATTGAAATACGACTATAACAAAAAAGACATAACTCGTGCTACGCGTCCAAGGGTGAAAAAAGTAACACCAATGAAAAGCAAACCCAAGACACTTTCTTACTGTCTATCTGCCATACATAGAAGGTTTCACCAACTGAATCGGGAAAATTTTGAAGAAGGAGAAAATTAACACTGTCTCCAAACCAACGAAAAAAATATTGTGATATCTGAGATCAGTAAAAGATAACAGAGATCCACTCAAATCAGCGAGAGTTTAGAAGATTTCATGTATTTGTGGTAAAGTTTATATCGGACAAACGGAAAGAAGCATTTGTACCCGCCTAGTCGAGCACAAGCGAAGTTGTCGATTGAAACAAAACGAGAAGTCTGCAGTCGCCGAACATGCGTTGTCCGACGGAGAACACAAGCTCCTACTATCTACTAACAAGAATATATTTAGGAGCTATAGAAATACACAAGCACCAAGAGAACTTCAACAGAAAGGAAAAGAAAACATATCTACCAAAGATCTGGCACACAGCACAGAAAGTACGCGCAAAAACAGCATTATAAATGACGTGCCAGAAACGAGAGCTTCAGTTTCAATTGATGCATCATGAAGAGCACTTCGAAGGCCCCACTGAAGATGACTGCTGCAAATGCAGTTGAAACGTTTGGAGATATTAACCAAAGAAGAACATGGCAAAACCCGGAAACCAACGAGAACACACCAAGAATAGTTAAATTATTTAAAGTAGAATGAATAAATACCTACTACATGTAAAAAAAAGATCGAACTTCTGTTTACTTGACAGCTCCTACTCGTTAACTGTACTGGGCGATAAATGAATAATATTGATTGTTCAGAATACCACAGTACAAGATGCGAATTGGACGAAAGAAATGTAGGAGATCTAATTGTCGAAGTGGTATCAGACTTGAAATCGTTATACTAAATTGGAGAAACTATTCGATGTCGTCATAACGGATTGTGGAAGATGAAGAAATGGAAAAATGGAATACATTCTCATACGATCAAACTGGCCTGGTTTACAGGTACTGTTTTACAGGATCATGAATATGTGGGGAATATCTCAGAGAAAGCTAAAGCCAAAAGCTTCTGCCTCAGATTAAACTAAATTAAAATGTCAGGATGAATTGCATGCAATAAAATCTGAAGGGAGGTTGTATGAATGGGTTGTTTGTTTCAGATATTAGGGCAGTTCTGAAGGAACAAACTGGACAAACTGGAAAATTTGAATGCCCTGGCTGGAATAAACTATTTTAATGTCAGGCAATGATCAGGCCACCCCATTGCAGAGGAGTGCGTGTATCTGAGTAATGAAGATATCAGGAGACGACAATGCCAAATATACTAGTAGATGTGAGGCATCGGTCAAATCAAATACTGAATACGTGAATATAGTGTTTCATTTACAATTCACAATGAAATGAATGAACTTAACACTCCCTATATCGAAAAGTACAATAGTAGGTCTCTAAAGGAATGAGTCCAAAACCAAAAACCATAGGAACCATAGGAAACCAAAAATATATCGACAGTAGGTAATTTGTCGGCAAGTATACAGCAGAAAACAACTTTTGTCCCCTACGACCGCTGAATTGTATCTGTTTTATACTTGGCAAAGTACTTATTCTACAAGAACAACTTTGCAATGATTTTGAAAACACAGCTAAATTTATTTTTTTATTTCAATAGGGAGCACCAACGACTAGTACTCACTTAAATATAAAGCCAAATCACTTTACGAAGGATGGACGACAATACCGACAGCAGATTCATTAAGTTATAATGAAAATTCCACACGTAACATTTTCGACCCATAAAAGGCCTGTATTTTTTATCGTTCTCGAAAAAATTTCGCTCTAGTGGTATTATAAGTGAAAAAACACTTGACAAAGTTTTCTACAAGAACAACTTTGCAATGATTTTTGATAGGGAACACCAACGAACCGGTGACATGGTAGTTGCCAATCATCAACAAAAGCTAGTTTCCAATGAAATCGAAAAACATTTTCAGCATTTGTTGTGAATTCCTGAGATAAATACTGTAGTATATATTTAGCGCCATCTTCCAAGAATATAAATAATCCATTTTTCATTATTTATTAGGTGGGAGTTGGTTAACGCTATTAGTGTCTATTGGTGAAATAAGGAGCAGGAAAAATCAAAGTACTCGGAGCTCGCTGAATAAATTTGAGATTTTTTTATTACTATCTGAATTCAAAAGGTTGGATCTAGGCATCTCTCGGAGTACTTTTTAATTTGTTTTAAACGACTTTGACAAACTTGCAGAAATTTGACCAGATTCACTATTTTTTATCTTACTAGGTAATTTTTTTTGTCAAAAAATTACTCTTAGAGATGCTTGTCTCATACATTTATCTTTCTTGTCAAAAAAAATTGCAAGAATTCATCCAAAATCGCACCGTCAAAGTGACTTTTGCTGAATCCCTGTATTCTCAATAACACTAGATCACTTATCTTCACTGATTCGAGCGCCCTCACATAAATATGTACTTTTACATGGATAATATGGATGTTTGAATAGATTGTTGTTTCATTCATTAAATATGGAAATAATACTGAAGCTATTCACGAAATTTTAGCAGGGAGATGAAGAAGATGAAACCACTAGAAGTTGTAAATGGGATTATTGAAGTTTAGAAAATATCGAATAAATAAATACAGAAAATGACGAATATTGGTTTTATTTACACACGACAATTCATTCGTCAATTCTGTTGTTAGTGTATCAGATATACTGACATAGTGACATGAAATGGTTCAACCCAAGAACATATCCAACAAACAGGTATTCATTTATTACGAAGGCGTAGAAGGGCCACGGTTTTTTCTTTTTTTCAATCCCGAGTTAGAAGTTGGGATTGAAAAAAAGAAAAAATCGTGGCCCTTCTACGCCTTCGTAATTTATTTATTCATTTATTGTTTTATTAAAATTCAAGTTCACAAAATTCATGAATTTATTTTCCGAGTATTTTATTTTCGTTATTTTATTACAAAACACATGGGAGCCTAATTAAAATTGTACCCAAAACAATTTTCGAACAAAAATGACGATACATTTTTTAATATGAAAAACCCAGGACGTCTGAATCAGATATTAGCGTAGTAGTAGACCTGGGAGAAAATGTCGATTATGTAAAAAAAGAAATATCGTAAAGTGAATTCAGGTCGATTGAAAATTCGTAAAACAAGATCAGCTGAAAAGATAATGGGGAAATATGCGTCGGCTGCTCATACATAGTGTCATCTAAAAAGATTATGTATTTTTTGAGAAAAAGTTATTCTCGATGAAAGTTTGTGCTTTCCGAAATCTAAACTTCAAAATTGTTGGTGTAGGTAAAGTTTTTTTAATTTTTTTTTATACCTTACCTTGCTCAAAATAATATAGTATCGTAACAAGGAAATAATTTTAAATAATATCGAGTGATAGTGATAAAAAAATCTAGTTTGATTAATTCATCAATAAAGTACTTGTTTATTGGGAATATGAAGACATGTGGGCGAACAAAAATAATTAAGGAAAAACCCAAGACGTGATTCAGCCGAACTCCCTACGTGAATAGGAATAACTTCTGCCTTTCCATCTAAATTTTTAATAATGAAGAGATTTCATTTTGTGGAGTACTAAGTAAAAACATAATTCCGTACAGACTAAATAAAATATAAAACTTGAGAGAGAAAACTAAAATTATCCCTGGTGGAATTTTGACAAGCTGATAAATAAATAGGTACAAAATAAGAGCGGTGGACGTTATTATTTATACAGCACATAAAATAAAATAAGAGAAAAAATAATATATCTTAAAAGAAAATCACAAGAAGATCATACAGAGATGAAATAATATAATATAAGCCCTTTAAAAACTCGTTTTATTTTTAACAATATATTTTGAAACCATCTATATGCATTTTTTCAATATGATTTATTTTGAGACACCCTGTATGTGTTTTTTCTTGTAAACTTATTTTGGAGCACCATGTATGGTATATATCATCATGTTTTTTCTTTAATGTATTTTGGGTTTGTTTTTTCTTTGCCTATTCTAATCCCACACCTGACTTCTTTTTGAAATTGGGGTCCACGTCACTTATGACAGTTGCCGCTGATCGCTGAATTTCCAGTTTTTGAGCTCAACACTGACATAATTTTCAGTTGTTAAAATAAAGTAAACATGATCGTTACATAATATACCTACTATTTATCTGGAATTGGCCGACGACATATCCATCCTAATGAAGAAAACAAGAATTTTAATTTTCATTATTATATTTGAATTCTGCCTTTCATAGGATACCGGAAAATGTAACAATTTTAAGTCGGCTGGGGTCGTAAAAGCGTAGACAGTCTGAGTATTTATACAGCCTCGAAACCCTTCAAGCGTTCAAGGTCAAACTTGTTATGAAAGTTGTAATATTGTACACCTCAATGAATTGAAATGATACTATTCCTTTATCATAGGGTTCCGCCTCCATCACTCGGGATTATTACTTCCCCCTTTATACCTCCGATTCACTTGGACTTTTTTCATTAGGTAAACCCCTTCTTAATGAATGGGTCTTCCGTCAAATAGTGTGCGCCTATTCTTCGTGAAGTAATTTGTCTTCATATTGAAGTCGACAAAATAGTTGGAATGCTTTTCTGGGAACCTAGAGATGGCCCTGAATATATACTTCAGTATCTATCAAATGCTGAAAATGATTTTCGATTTGATTGTACTAGCCTTCGCCGATGATTGGCAAGTACGTGAAACCGGTACATATGTGTTAAAAACGAAAAATAAATTCAAGTTTTTCTCGTACTTGTACTGTTCTCAGCCAAGTATCAAACAGATATAATTCAACGATCATAGGGTGCAGTAGATTTTTTTTCTGTTGTATGCTTGCCGACGAATTACCTATTGTATAGAGTTTTGTGCGGAAGATTGGATTATATAGCCTTCCGTCAAGTTAGTGTCGTCCATTCTTCTTGAAAAAAATTGACAATATAGTCTGAAGCAAGAAATAATGTTGCGAAGAGATAGACTTCCACATCCTTATCAAAATTATAATTTTTTTCCTCGTCCTTTGTGTTGGGATGTGATTCATTCCTTCGCAGTGCGCTTTTTTATTTCACATTGTAAAAACAAAGCCCCCGTCAATAGAAAGGCCGCGAGCACTCCGCGTCTTGATATCAACCGGCACCGTCCGTAAAAAGGGTTGATTCACCCCTACGCACTCGTTCCTCTATTGATTTTTTTACGCGGTTTTAAAACGAAGTTATGAACGTATTTTTTTTCGTAGGGTGGCTTTAGAGCATTCTTATGCGAGCGAGAAAAGAAAGAAAGAAATCAGCGTGGGGTAACCCTATCGTTGCTCCGGGCACAAGACTCGAAAGATCGATATAACTCTTCCGTGGGGTGAAATCGCGTGGGGTGAGATGATGTTCTCTGGCTACCCTAGAGATAGTCGTCGGAGGACACTTGGAAAAGTTAAGCACGTACAGCGTGTACCGAGCAAATCAGTGGTTTCGACCAAGAAGTCACGAGAGTGAGGCTGCAGATTTTAGATTATAAAAGAAACCTGTTGGAATCGCCCGTTCAGTCATATTTTATCATGTAAGCTAATTGAATATTTCACATGTGGAATTGAAAATAATTGACAAAAGGCCATAATTTCATAAAATAAAAATAGATTATTAATAATCTAGCTTTTCGCAAGTTTCCCATACCATAGGAGTTTTGTCGGCAAATATCGAACAGAAAAGCCGCTTACGACTGCCAAATCACCTCTGCCCGACCCCTGACAAAAATTTTCTACAAGAACACACTTTGCAATGCTTTCCCTAACAACTAGCAAATATTAATCATAACATGTGACTTTCTGCATATCTATCAGTTTCGCGGTTCTGCCGATCTTCAATGCAGATCCTGTCAGGACGGAGAGCTGATACTTATATCTGTCATCCTGCAATTGATATCCATTCGTTTTTGTCAGATTGTCCCTCGACAACTCCAGTACCTGCTAAGAAAGTAGTCCTAAAAACTAAAAAACGTCCAAAATGTGATCAGGCTCATGGCCTCTTAAGTGTTTCTCAATTCAATTGTAGTAAACTAGCCTTCAGCATCATCAGGTGAAAACGTTCTTGATTTGATGGCCACTGGTTTGCAATAAGGAGTGACATTTGCAAATAATGTTGGTGGATCTACTGTAGCATGAGCTAGGCTACATAGTCTCATAGCTGATCTTGGTCCCCAAAATCAAGTTGTACCGACGAATATTGTTTTAGTATGCCGCGACCAATAATCATGTCGGCACATAGATCTTGTATAATGGATAACTTGACATTAGTGTGTCCATGTCACAAAACAAAACATTTATATTAACATAGCAGTGACGACAAATTTGAGATTGCATAGATGTAGAAGCTAAGGATATGTATTCACTACTAAGAAATGATGGGATTTTAGCAGTCGAAAGGAATGTTTTATCTATATATGTTTCCGAACTTCCCGTATTAACTGAAGCATCAGCAATATGATTATTAACCTTGACTTTGATCAAAAACTTAGATAAGCTCCATGTCCCAATTTTCTACAGTTTTTACAAAAAGAGTTACGAGGAGGACAATTCTTCCTTTCGTGTATATTATTCCCGCGAAAGTAACACATTGTCCACCTGGTAACAGCAGAAGCAGCTTCTTGTTCATTGAATCCATTTGAAATTTTTTTTATTGTTCTTCTTCAAAAATATGCTGATAAATCAGTCAGAAACGGCTCTAAAAATTATACTTCAACATAAAAATAATATAACAAATTAAGAGTACTTATATTCAGTTTTTTGCAAAAATTATTTCAGACCTTAGCTCTTATCAAAACAATCATATTATGCAAGAAAGTTTGGTACCATACCAGTGAATCCACGACATCGATTGGATCAAATAAAATGATGATGACTGAAAAAATGGAGTTGTCGGTCTCTGACTCACCCGTACTATGATTCTCCCAACATTAAAAAATGTTTAGAAGTTGAAATATATTCCGATATGCTGTATGAAATAAGCAGTATGCCAGTTTTTCTCAATTATCTCAGAAACCTCCACTTTAAGGCACATAAAATGTTGACTTTTAGGTTGATTATCGATGAGCCTAACTGATGACAAACGCTCATTTGTCCAAATATGAAGGAATTTTCAGTGTGACCCATTTAAGATGGAATCAACCTTAAAAAACTAAAATTTTTCAACCGATTGGAGTGATTTTTTTTTCGTTATGTAAACATTCAAAAAGTCTACTAGGACAAAAAATGTCATGAATAAATCACCATTTCCAGGGCCAACTAATCTTATTTTTCAAGGTCAAAAATCTAAAAATCTGACTACACCACTGGATTCGCGACATTTTTAAATGGCTTCATGTGAATTACGTTGAAATGCGTCAATCGATAAAAAAATTATGAGGAAATGAATTTTGAAAATTATGCTGTTTAATCAACCCACCAATTTAATTTCAGAAGTTTTATTAAAATTTGGAATACACTACTGTATTCAGGAGGTCTTGATATATCACTGGTCAAAATTTTATCCAAATCATAAGAAAATCATAAGATAATAAAATTTGAATAATATGCCTTAATCGAATTTCAGGAAAATGTCATTTTATCTCATAATTTTTTATTTTTTTATTTATCAACAGATTTCGATGAAATTGTGGTCAGTGGTATTTTGAAACTCCCTGAATCCAGTGGTGCAGTCAAAGTTCTGATAAAAGTTTTGAAATTGAAGTGGTGGGTTGATTAAACGGCATATTTCACAAATTTCAATCCCCTTTTAACTTTTTTATTATTGGACGCATTCAACGCAATTTATATATGAACCATTTGAAAATGTCGTGAATAATTTGGAAAGAGAATAAAATGGAGATTCAGCCATGAAATTTGGTGTCCTAAGTAGTAGACTTTTTGAATGTCTACCGAACTAGAAAAAAATCATTCCAATCGTTTGAAAAATGTAAGTTTTATTAGGGTGGATCCTTAAATGGGTCACACTGTATGACCACATACCATTGTAACTATTTAAATTATCATTTCAATAGACCTTAAATAGTGTACCAAGTTTGAAATTTTCTCCTTCAGGAGATTTAGGGAAAAAAATTAAAATCTAAATTTTTTTGGTACTTTTGACACTGTATCTCAGAGGGAATGCATTTTAGGACATACCCTGATAGAAGCTTTTCACCTCGAAATGAGACGAGGAATCTGTATTCGGAGTTTGTTGGTCTTATTCTGACTCACCCTTTATATAAGATAGGAACAAATACCTAACTGACCTACCTGACAACTGCAGGACAGATTGAAAAAATGCAACTACAAATAAAAAAATTCCCATGAATCACGCCTTGTTGATATATTGCATTGAACGCAATTAATCGGAACCATAATATCCAGGAAAATTGATTACGAATTATTATGTATGTACAAAAAATAGTTTTAAGTATCACGTACGGTAAGGTTTACTTCAGATTATAAGTATAGGTAACTTCGCTGCGGTCAGCCTCCAAAAATGTCATCAACCAGTAAACTCCTCCGAGTTCTCTATCTAGCTTTTGAGGGGGCAGGGGGTGAATTCTCTTGAATTTATATTTTTAACACATTAACATACTAATATTAAATAAAAGCATTTTAAAAAAGACGAAAATAGAACGAAAATGTAGAAACACAAGATTGCATTTTGAACTTCTTTATCATTCTTTGAAAGCATTGCATTCTACTGTTAGTACAGTAACCACAGACAAATGTAAGCCACAAGTGAAGAATGAATCGTAGCACTTTGAAACTCAGCACATGACTTCTTGACATCATATATTGTTAGAAAAAAAAATGGTTTACCAAAATATCAGGGGTGGAACACAAAAAAAAATTTATTTAAAAAAATTATATATTTTTTTTGCTGTTGTTTCGGAAAGTATAAGATTTATCAAGAAACAATTTCAACAAGGCGAAAGATAATTCACATCTCCACAAGTAATATACTTAGTAATTTCTCACAAAATGCACTCGTTTTATCAGAAAATCTGATTGAATTCCGATATAAAATTTCAGGTGCGCCTTAATCCGCCACTGCAATTTCCAGCAGGGCCGAAAATTAGATTTGCCATAACTTTGCTAAAAATTATAGTAGAAGGAAAAGAAGAAGTGCCCAAAATGTGTTGTCCCACTTCACATAACCCTTCTACGATATTTACGGAAGATCCGAAAGTCATGGATATTTTAGTTGATATGAAATAGTTATACTGAAGCCGGAATCAGTACCCTCTTTGGACCATATGCAACGATTTTAGACTAGTGAGACACGTCTCACTTAGACATGCCAAAGAAAAAACTGGGTTTTACTCCTGCCTCAGTTTTCAACTCACCCATAATCCCGGTAATTTCTTCAGTAAATGGTGAAAATAATCGCTCACACACATCTTACATGAAAAATGAAGTATGTGATTTCAAGCTTGAGGTTTGCACTTTACAATGGTGTTATTAAACATATATGCAGGATATGAATAAGTGATTATTTTCACTATATACTGAAGGGAATGCCGGTTTTATGGGTGAGTTGAAAATGAGGCAGGATTAAAACAGAATTTTTATTTTGTCATGTATAAGTAGGACCTGTCACAATACTTACCTATAGTCCAAAGGGGTATGGGTTGCTGCTTCAGTATAATAATTCGTTATTTACCAAATTATTCATGATTTTCGGATCATCCGCAAACATTTCTGTGAAATGCGACAAAACACATTTCAGGTACTCAAAAACTCGCATATTATGTTTGCATGAGAAGGTAGGAGTCTTCAGAAACGATATGAACTTTTCGTTTTTCTTCTCTGATCATTTTTAGCAGTTATGACAAATCCAATATTGGGCACCACCAGAATTCTCAGCGGCGTGTAAGGGTGAACCTGAAAGTTGATGTCGGCGTTCAATCACGTTTTCTGAGAAAGCGAGCGCATGTCATAAGAAAGTACTAGAAATAATTTTTGTAGAGAATTGAATTGTCTTTCACCTTGTTAAGTTGTTTTTCCGGTAAATCATATACTTTCCAAGATTACAACAAAAATCTATTTATTTATTTTTAAACGAAAAAAAGATATGTTCCACCACTGGAATTTTGAAAAACATTTTTTTTTTCGTGTTTATCATGGTTCCAACTACCAGTATACCAAGTTTGGTAGTGCTACAATCGATCCTCGTCTCAAAACCCAATCGTACTGGATTAAAAATACTTTAGAAGATATCAAAGATTCAAAGTCGAATAAACAGTACGTTTTCAAACATAAATGATACCACATGTAAATTGCACACTTGCGAAGACGGGGCTGGTCGCTAATTATTAATAAAAAATAATTATTATTATAGCTGGAAGCTGAAGTACTTCTATCTTCTCCTAGTTTTTGTGTACCCATCAGATAATAATGATTATAATAATACTGCCTCACAAACACATGTAGAAAAAAATAATAATAATAAATATATAAGTATTTCATAGACAATCACATCCGAGTGACTATAGTCTGAGCGGCTATTAATATTGTTTGCCATAGATTTTTGGTGGCGCATTAATTTTTCTGTTGTAAACCCGGAAAACCCACACCATCACCTCGGGTGGTCGGTGCGCATATAAATGCATAGAGATAAGGGGTAATTCTGTAAGCTTTATGTTAATTTTTAACGGGTGTTAATTTTCATACATGTTTATTATCTGGATATTCTGTAAAAATATATAATTGTAGTGGTATATCTGCAAACTATATGGCCTGTATGTTCTTGTTCACACATATTAACATATCTGTTTTTTTTTTGTAAACATTATAAAGACGCGTACGATATGTTAAATGGTTGAAAATTAACATAAAGCTTACAGAATTGGGCTTATGGTATATTAAGTATCAACAACGGTCAGCACATGTTACCGATCGAACGCAATTGTTTGGAGTGTAGGGACGGCTCCAATTATTGTCTGAGATCGGTAGCGCTTAACATTATTCGTGATACTTATGTTTGCACCATCCTAGCATTTTTCCCTCGATTGAAGAAACAGATTAATTTCCAGCTAAAAACTGGAAAGTCAAAAGTGACATTTATATGAAAGTGACAAGACGTCAGTAAGAGAATTGCTAACCGATGCCTTTGGCCTAAGCAACCAGTAAACAAAACATAGCTTTTTGACAACAGATACCGTAAGTTATAAAGAAAACTATACCGTACAAAAAAAATATAAATTTCTCTGATTTTTCGGGATTCTAGTTATATTTAGTATTAAAATGAATAAATAGTGTGAAGTCCCATTACTTATTTTTATTCTCACATCAATCATTTGAAAACTCTAGACGACGTATTCATCGTAGCCGCACGAAAAACGTAGTAATAGTGGCATTGACCTTCGAATCGATAAATTCGGAATAAAAAATAGGCAAGGGTGAGAGAAGAAGGTGCACCCTTTTTTTTATTCGGCAGCGATGCAATGAAAGGGATGGAAAAGAAAACTCGGACCGCGCGGTGGAGTGCGTGAAAAAGAATTCTAATACACTCTCTGGTTATTAAAATGTTTAATACCCCAGCGTTGCCTGTGCGATAAATGTTAGATAAGGGATGAAGGATTGGTATATTATTATAATGAATATTTTATATAAAAAGCACTAATGACCCCAAAAAATGTTAACTCCTTCCGGCTTCCAGTGGACAATGTAATTTGTCTTTCCGCTTGAAAGTGAAGTCTTTAGACTAGTTGAATTCGTCAGTCCAGTTGAAAAATTAATTGAAAGAATTATAAGTATCATTGAACTGATGGGCTAAAAAGAAAAGTTATAACCCAAAAGTAAGCTTTCAATGAATGATTGTAACTCCACTACCCATGCACATCCTTTTCCTGCAATCATACGGAAAAATTCTGAGCAATTTTTGGTGTTGACAGTGGAAATCCATAGTTATTTTGTGAAAATATTAATCGAATCAATTCTGACACTCGTGTGTCAAACACACACATGGAAAGTTTCTGACACCTAACACACCTCATACTTTTCCCGAAATATTGTACTGACTGAGTAGGGCACCAGTGTAAATATATGTCAATATATAGCGGAAACGGTTATACATTGCATGAATAGATAACTCAAAATAAATGGTCTACTTGATGAACGCATCATTTGTTTCTTGACCGTATCTGTGATTACACGTTTAAAGTGTTTCATAAAAACTGCTGACGGTTGTGTACGGGGGCAGCCAGATTAAAAGTGCGTAAATGTACTCGAGTGCTCTATAGAAAAAATGTTATTTTGATCTGACCAGTACCCAACTGAATCAACAAGCATTACTGAAAATTTTTCAAGAACGACCGGTGTGCAAATATTCGTTTTGAAAAAAGTTTCGTCTGTTGAATATCAGTTATCAACCAACCACACCTTTGTTTCCCGTTTGAAAAGACCAATCAACACGCTCTATTAGCGACTATTTGCATGGTCGGTATGATCATTATTGTGCATCTGACACATTAATTAAATACATTTTAAACGCCAAATTGAAGTGTTTGAAAATTAATCGGTTTGG
Source organism: Chrysolina haemoptera (assembly GCA_958298965.1). Classification (NCBI taxonomy): domain Eukaryota; kingdom Metazoa; phylum Arthropoda; class Insecta; order Coleoptera; family Chrysomelidae; genus Chrysolina; species Chrysolina haemoptera. The sequence goes on along the minus strand of OY282585.1, from coordinate 33,244,858 downwards.
CGAATCCAAAAACGAATAAATAGATAGTGTAATCCAGTCTACAATCACTTATAATAGAGTGAGGAGTAGAAATAGCCTATATGGAAGCAAGAAGATTCTTCGGTTAATACTGTGAGTTCTTCAAATGCTAAACAAATGTCACAAATTACGCATAGTTAAAATGAGACCTACAATAATTGTGGTTTCAATTTCAATTTATAATTCATAAAGCTGGTGATGTTTCTGTTATAACCCATTCCAAATTGTTTCAGTGCGTGAATATGTCTCTCTGATATAAAGAATTGGATTCAAGAAATAATCTTCATAAATATAACTCTTGATAACTAACTTTGATAAACAGTAAGACTATTTTCATTGCTGCTGAATTTCTCTTGTATTTATTAATTTTATTCGATATTATTTTGGAGTTAATAATCAGAAATGAATGCCCTCGAGCTTGGCTCTCGGGCTTTCATCAGATTATTAAAGCCAAAATCATGTCTCGTTAAATTATTATAAAAAACAGTCGAAATTTAGATGCGATCAAAATAGTCGAGTATTTATCAAGGTCTTGTTATATAAAACTTGACTATTGAGGATAATAACTATTAATTGGCAGGAATTATTTTTTATTAACTTATGTTTGCGCTCTAACGAATCAAGATAGTTGAAAGATTTCCAAGTAAATTAATATTATTGTAATATTATTTAATTATAATACAAATTTTAGTCTGATAATACTTAATGTATGAAACTACAATGCAGATTAAACTTTCTGTTTTTTCCGAATAATTCAAATTGGAAGGCCACCAATGAAAACTCGGGAACTATACGTAAGAAGATAATGATTACATGTAAATTGAGGCTAACAATATACAATATTTCCGAAGATACATGTAGAAAAGAAATTTTAAAAAATAATTTTTTGTTTTTTTTCGCATTATTAAAATAGACTGTATATGTAAATTGCCATTTTATCACCGCTATATAATGGTATTCTCAGATTTACCATTTGTCGCTCGTTTCGTCTGTTGGCCACCGTTACGAACTTTACTTCCTCCAATAGGCGCCATATTGGATTTTCAGAAATTGTAGTAGAGTTTCATGTATCTGTTTGATATAATTCAATACCAGTCACGGTATTAGCCAGGGAGAATTTGTTTTTAGAGAGATTTTTGCCATAATACAATATATTTATTTATTTATATTTATATCCAAACAGACCTGATGGTCTAACTACTATGGATATAATGTGTTCTGGGTAGGCCTTGTTACTAACTCCATACGCCACTTTAGGAGCAGCACTGTTTATTATCAACGCAACAGTGAATCGTGGATGATTATCCCCAGCCAGCAACAAGATTCAATCACTCAGATTTATATCTGAAACTGAAAAAAATCCTGCCTGCCTGGGGATCGAGCCCGCGACCTTACGATCACGAAGACCCGGCGTTACCACTGCGCCAATCCCCGCTCTATATATAGGTGCATAGGGGTGAAAAGGGTAAGACATCGGTCGGAAACGACTATCATCGTTACTTAACGATGTCCCTAAAGAACTCTGAGCTTGGTGTTTAGATATCTGATAATCTTACTGAATCAATCAACTCGGAGAAACGGAATGCTGCGTGCTCTGGTCGCAAGGTAGAGCGACTTTATCAATGTGAAACCATCAGAAAAACCAAGTGATGCCGACAAGAAACAGATGGCCTCAAAGTTGTCTGCACTCACGAGAGGCAAAACCTCGACATTATTCTGCAGCTAATAAAAAAAACTGCTATTTGGTTACAGGGAGCCCTTGTAATTTTATCTCTTGCACTTAGGAATACTGCATATGTATCTGTTTAATAATATGCAATACCCGTCGCAGCATTAGCAGGGGTGCAGGGGAGTAATTGTTTTGAGACAGGTATTTGCCATAATATCCTACATGCATTATTGGCTGATGGGAGTAAAAAAGAATAAAGAAGACATCGGTATCAACTATCGTAAATTCAAATATATGTAAAAAACAAAAAATTTCAGTCCGACATCAAATAACTCATGTCAATCTAGTCAATTTGTTAGTATTGATTGAAAGTTTGGTTCTGCGGAGGAAGTTCACAGTCTGAAAATTAATGTTAAATTACCCAAAAAACTGAATAAGAATGTTCTCTTTCTCTCTAACTGAATACAAATGAAAGAAATAATGCAACACCATCTACGATACATCTGAAACATAAAGCAATTTCTCGAAATTCCTGCCTTCCTCCTGAGTAGGTACATAGAAGAACTCGCTGTCCTGAATTTTCCACTGTCTATAAGATCCCGTCTTTTCATTTACCGACCTTGCATCACAACCACATTGCGTTGTGCCCAAACTTTGTTACACCCACATTTCGTTGTGCCCACATGTCGTTGTACTAACAGCTCCCGAGCATAGGCTATTGAAGCGCTGTTGCCAAATGCTGACCTGCGTTCCAGAATTATATCATTTTGTAGCTGAAAGTAGGCGTAACGCAATTTGTCGTTAGGACCACAATTACTTTTTCAGAAAATTCGGGAACACAGGGCAACATTTTGCTATGATGAAGCAAATAAAATGATATTCGAAAAAATAATATGTATATAAGTGTGCAGTGAATAGGTCAGCTTGCTCAGGTTGTAACCAACTACATTTTTCAAAAGCGAGACCAGAGTAACCAAATAACCAAAGTATTGTAATGATTCGGACGGTTAACAGACGACTTCAAAGCTGTATAATATTAACCAACCCAACGCTTAGAAGAGGCAACAACCTCAAAACTAGTGTGCAGGTGGTCTCCCTGACGTAATATAAGCAAAATTCTGCTAGTTGGTACAGGGTGCAATGGTATCTACGACAATGAGGAATACTGCGCAAATTTCTTTCGATAAAATTCAATAACCGTCTCAGTATTAGCCAGAAAAGTAGTTGTTTTCTGATATATATTTGCCATAGGTACATACATTGTAAGTAGGTGGATGAGAGAAAAAGTGGTAAAACTTCGGTTGTTATCGACTATTATTATTTGGTAGGAAGTCACTCAGGTACTTTTATTAAATCGCAATTCAGTTATTATAATATTGTTAGAAGGTATCGTCATTGCTAATCATCAGCGCATGGCAGCCCAGCTCAATCGAAGAACTTAAGATATGAATTCCTGAGATAAACACTGAAATATATTTATTATACAAGGCTTTTCATGCTGAGCGTGCATTAGAAGTATGTGTATGTTATAAATGAGCATTCAAAATAATTATTGTGCTGCAACATTATACGTGCCGAATTTCATACTCTGTCTCCAAAATAATATTTGGCCACCACAAAAATAAACAAGCAGTAGAAAACTCCAACCAGAAAAATAGAATTTATGAGCACCTGAAATGTTAAAAAATTGGCATAAATATCAAAGTCGTACCTAATGTAATAAATACCAACAACAATGAATAATCTCTCACGCATTTTCAACATGGAAGCTAGGTAAGCTTGCTCAGATTATGTTTGTGTGTCAAGCGCGAGCGAAAATCTAATTCAAGCATTTTCGATTGGCAAGCTAGGTTTATTTAGTGTTCAAGTATGTTCAACAATAATTAGTTGCTGCTGAAGAATATAAACTTGAAAACTCAATACTTTGGGGCTCAAAAATAAATAATTGGGTAATTAAATGTTTGTGCTCAACTTTGATTTTCAGTGACAAGATATATTTAGAAATCGTATCAATATTACTTTGGTGCTCGGTTATCCAAAATTCGCTGATATTCTTGGATCACTGACAGCTGACATTTGTTGGAGATAGGTAAATCTTTGAGGCTTTCTGCCTCATACCCAAGTTTCACTCATTCCATTTTTTCAAGTGAGACCTCCTGTATATATATATATATATATATATATATATATATATATATATATATATATATATATAAATATATATATATGTGACCGCCAAAAAGTATGTACCATATGGGAAAAAAGTTTATTATTAGAGTATTGGAAAAAAGCTTGTGCATGTCCGATAACTTAAAAATCGATTTTGACACATGTCACGTGATCGCTGGTATAGCAGAAAAATTTAAAAAAAAAATGAATGGGCAAAAAGTAGGGTAAAATGGCAAGATATTGAAAATAGTAGTTGAAAAAGTTGCTTAGAATTCAATTTTATACACATATACAAAGTTTGAGAAAATAATGTGAGAATATTCAAAATAGCAATTTTTTTTAATATTTTTCTAGCTGTAGAAAAATATAAAATTATTTTCATATGAATAGCTTGACCATACTGAAATATTTGTATTCCGATGATAATAACAAAACATTCTCATTTTCTCCACACCAGAGAGCACTAAATTTAAAAAATTGAATTTTGTCAGAAGCCTTGCTGTTACATTGGTTCGTATCTAACAGTTATATCACAATTCCACTATTATTGCGATGATAGGGAAATCCAAAAATATCGTGTTTTTCCGATTATAATCAATTTTTGATGATAATCGTACACGAACGTTTCACTTCGCACATAATCTTAAAAATAGTGCGTCAAATTATAGAGGCTAGAGTTTTCAACATTGCATGCGAAGTGAAACGCTCTGGCACGATTATCATCGAAACTTGATTATAATCTGGAAAACGCCATGTTTTTGGAGTGTCATGTCATCACAATGGTCGTGGAATTCTGATATAACTGTTAGATACGAACCAATGTAACAGCCAGGGTTTTAACAAAATCCAATTTTTTTAATTTAGTGCTCACTGGTGTAGAGAAAATGAGGAAGTTTTGTCATTATCATTGAAATACAAAATGTTTCAGTATGGTCAAGCTATCCATAGGATAATAATTTGATATTTTTATACAACTAGGAAAATATTTTTAAAAAATTGCTATTTTTATTTTCTCTCATTATCTTTTCAAACTTTGTATATGTGTATAAAATTTAATTCTAAGCAACTTTTTCAAGTAACTTTTTTTGATATCTTGCCATTTTACACCACTTTTTGCCTTTTCATACTAATTTTTTTCAATTTTCCGCCATACCAGCGATTACGTGACATGTGTCAAAATCGATTTTTAGGTTACAAACTTTTCCCAAGAATCTTTTTTCTAATACTCTAATAATAAACTTTTTTCCCCTATGGTACATACTTTTTGGCGATCACTGTATATATATATATATTTTTTATTTTGTCATATATTTTGGGTTGACTTGTTGATAATAATATAATATTAATAATATCGGGCCGTTTGTGAACGGTTTCAAAAAAAATTACTGAGATTTTATTGTACTTACTTATTCGACATTCATAATTTATTTTTTGATATTTTATTTTATTTCATCAGCACTTAGTGCGTTAAAGTATCAACAATTCACTTCATCGTTCAAATGAAATTCCACATTGAAACATAAAATTTATTAAAACTCAAACATTTTTATACAGAATATATTGAATAGAGCATTGTCAGCTGACGTCACAACATGGCGGTCATGGGGGGACAAACAAAGCATTTGACATTTGATGAAATGAAAATTCGTTTTTCGTGTGTTAGTGGATAATTGTGATTTTTATAAATCACTTTTCGCAGAAAATTGACCAAAAAGATTCACGTAGCCTTATGGAAAATGGGTTCAATGGGTTTGTTTTTGTTCAGTTTGGTTTGTTTTTCCCCCTATGACATTGTTCCGCAACTGCCATATTACGTTACTGACAGTGCTCTATTGCCATTTTTCGTAAAAACCCCTTTGGCAAACAGCATGAGGATTTCCCGAAGACCAATAAGACCCCCACTGTTCGTGAACTAAGCCTCGTCTGTCCATATAATATTGCCTAGAAAATATTCGTCCTCTTGAATCTTGATGAGTAACCGTTCGAAAAATTTAACTACGCGGCAAATCGGTCTCTTCCGAATACTGAACACAGTATACTTCAGCAAACATATTGTGAAAATATGCATGCCCATGATGAGCATTAGTCGCACAGAGGACTGTGTAATATATCCGGTGATGAGGCACTTAACATCAAACGTTCGCGCAAGAAGTGGGAATTTCACACTTTCAGCTGTTTGCCAAACGTAACATTTATACAGTGTCTTTCAAAAGTCTGGGAACGGTCTCATATTTCAGAATCGGCTGAAAGAAAATTCATGAAAATTTCTACTGGATGGTTTTTGATGATGCCTGATTCATTGGTGATATTGGCAATGCTGCCAAATCAATAGTTTTTCAGATACTGAGGGTAACTCTATTTTTTCAAATGGAACATCCTAATTATTTTCTTTGCAATCAATTCAGCGCTCCCTCATTACTTATTTCTCCAAATATCAGATTTTAATTTATTGTGGTTTTTGAAATATGACAACATGGCATTTTCGTTCAAAAGTCTGAGAACGTTCCAATATTTTCGAAACGGTGCGGGGAAAATTTATGAAAATCCATGTAAGATGGTTTTTGATGATGCCAGATTCAACGGTGATATTGGCAATGTTGCCAAATCAATAGTTTTTCAGATACTAAGGGTAACTCAATTTATTCAAATGGAACATCCCAATTATTTTCATTGCAATCAATTCAGCACATCCTCATTACTTATGTCATATTATTGGACCTTTTTTATTGACGGCAACTTGAATGGTACGAAATATTTACATCTCCTGCAACATCAGATTCTACCCAGATTGAGAGAATTAAATATTGATATACAAGAAATATGGTTTCAACAAGATGGGGCGCCACCTCATTATAGAAGAATGGTGCGTACTTTTTTGGACCATACATTTCCAAACAGATGGATTGGACGAAGAGGAAGCATAGAATGGCCAGCCCGCTCTCCCGATTTGACACCTTTAGACTTTTTTTGTGGGAAAATTTGAAAAATCGGGTTTTTGTGGAAAAACCAGTGAATTTGGAAATATTAAAAAATAAAATATGTCAGGAAACACTTTTAATCATGCCTCAAATGCTAAATAATACCTTAAGGGAATTTTACGACCGCTTGGGATATTGTTTAGCAAATGATGGAAAACATTTTGAGCACTCAGTCAGATAATTTTCAGTTTTTGTTATTTCATTTGATTTCATCCTGTCTTGAAAAGGAATTCAATTATATAAAAGTTTATTCATCAAAAATTATCTTATACAAAATTTCATGATATTTTCTCGAGCCCTTTTGAAAATATTGGACCGTTCGCAGACAAAAGACGAAAATGCTTTCTTGTCATATTTCAAAAACCACATCAATTTCAAATTTGATATTCGGAGACAAAAGTAATGGGTGGGCGCTGAATTGATTGCAATGAAAATAATTAGGATGTTCCATTTGAAAAAATTGAGTTACCCTCAGTATCTGAAAAACTATTGATTCGGCAACATTACCAATATCACCGTTGAACCTGGCATCATCAAAAACCATCTTATATGAATTTTCATGAATTTTTCCCGAACCGTTTCGAAAATATTGGAACGTTCCTAGACTTTTGAACGAAAATGCCATGTTGTCATATTTCAAAAACCACATTTAATTAAAATCTGATATTTGGAGACATAAGTAATGAGGGAGCTCTGAATTGATTGCAATGAAAATAATTGGGATGTTCCATTTGAAAAAATTGAGTTACCCTCAGTATCTAAAAAACTATTGATTTGGCAACATTGCCAATATCACCAAACAATCGGGCATCATCAAAAACTGTCCAGTAGAAATTTTCCTGAATTTTCTTTCAGCAGATTCTGAAATATGAGACCGTTCCCAGACTTTTGAAAGACACTGTAAATGCCTTTGTACTATTTCATATTCCTTTCCTCCTACAGTTTTGTAATAGTCACATCATTATTTGGCTTTGGAAGCTGTGGAAAATTCTCATGAAATAAATACTCAACATGCTCTATTTGCAATTTAATATTAAGATCAAACGAACTTACCTTTTAAGTGGAGTTCGATTTTAATTATATGAAACGCCTTATTCGAAGATGATCAACTGTAGTACCCCTCTTTTCCCGTGAGTGAACACACAAATTTTAAAGCAACCTTGTCGCTTCAGACCAACAAAAGGATATGAACCCGGATTGGTACAAGAATCTAATAATGTCCGATTCCTACTATAAGAAATCATTTCGCCATTGGGTATGGGCGGGACTGATCATCATCGAACAAGGCGTTTCATATATTTAAGATCGAACTTCACTTAAGGTAAGTTCGTTTGATCTTCTAGTTATATTTCATGCTCAATGATCAAATGTAACGTCAAAAGATTTGAGACGAAACGAACAAGTTTGAAGCTTTGATAGGTGATATAGAAATACATATTATATATAATTAAGCACCTGCTATTATCAATCAACCCATTATTCCTTTTTTATTTGTGAAACTTCAATTTTCTCCTCTCGAATATTGGATATAAAAGCGGAAATAATAAATAAAAACCTGAGATGTAATATATCTCAGAAAAGAGACCTTTGTTTTATTCTTTCTGACTCACATACTTATATTTTGACAACCTCAAGCAGCACTGAGGGTAAATTGATAAATTGCCCAAATAGTCTTTTATGAGTACCTATTGTTTAATTTTTCTTGAGAGAAATGAAAAATATGAGAATATTACACAAGTTAATAAGATACAAAATTTCATCCGTAGATATTTGGTATGGTAGAATCGCAATATTAAAAAAAAAATCCGTACATATTTTAAGATGATATACTTCTATAGACCTGATGCAGACACGAATACACGAATAAAAAGTCCACATTTCCGAAGAAATGAATTGCCCATTACACACGTTACGTTCACGGCACGGTCGCCGTGAAGCAGCCGTGCTTTGCCACTAGAAACACACGATTCCGAATCGTCTAAAGTGATAGCGGCCTACGTGATTCAATGCGCGCTTGTACGAATTGGGACGTACGATAAAAAGCCGTAAGTCCCCATTCCAATAGTAGCCCCAAGGAATGAATTGCCCACTGCACACCACTAATCGTCTAGCGGCCTACGTTATTTAAAGCGCGCTTGAATTATTTTTAATACCATACGGTGGTCAGTCGTACGGCATAGTCCATCGAAGGAAAACTACTTAGACGTTCGATGAAAAGAGTAATGTGTGCAACAAACATGTATCTAGCCCGCACAAGTATCTCGAAAACGTATGAGAGTTGCCGTAAGGGTGCAGCAATTTCAACAGTTTTAACAATTTTTATAATATTAACAGCTTTAACAACTTTAACAATTTTAACAATTTGAACAATTTAAACAATTTGAACAATTTAAACAATTTGAACAATTTGAACAATTTGAACAATTTGAACAATTTGAACAATTTGAACAATTTGAACAATTTGAACAATTTGAACAATTTTATCAGTTTTAACAATTTTAACAATTTTAAAAATTTTAACAATTATAACAATTTTAGCAATTCAACAATTTTAACGATTTTAACGATTATAACAATTTCAACAATTTTAACAATTTTAACAATTGTAACAATATTAACAATTTTGACAATATTATCAATTTTAGCAACAATTTACCAAGATAAAAAAGTATCCCATGTATGAATCCACGTCATCACTATTTTTGTGCTAAATTTAATGCAAATACCTACGTTCAGCCGTTTTTGCGTGATTGGGTAACAAACATTAGTGAGTTATGACCTTTTTTTTTGTTTTCCTACTTCAAACCCTGTATAGAGCTCCAGCTGCAGTTTAGCGAAATAATCACGGAGTACCCCGTATAAAGGAACAAATCTATTCAAAGACAAAGACATAAGTAAACGACATATTCAACGGACATTTTCATGAATCCAGATCTACCACTGTACAAAAAAGCTTGCAGAAATCTTTGCCGCGCCGTCCTTTAAGATTGAACTCTTCATTAGACCCACGATAATAAATGAGTGGGTGCCTGTCGTGGGACAGCAGCGAACGCAGAGAGAAAAGAGTTAATATTGATCCGTTTTTTTATTTGAGTCACCCCCGGCACGGTTTTTTTTCACCCTCGCTTTTTTTCATCCCCGGATGAGTGTTTCTATAGCAACTGTACAGCAGGTGCCAGCGAACAAGCAACACAGATATCATGTCACTTCCAGTTTCTTCTTTAACTTCTTGCTAAACACCAATTATGCCTTCTATCTTACGACGTTCGCGATAAAGAAATTATATTTTTTTACTGTTGGGAAAAGTTGGTCTTGTTTTACCAGATTAGAATCGGATGTCAGATATCCGTTGTGATGGAAGCTATCACTGAGAGGGAAGGATAAATATATGCCTACGTTATAATTTTAACGGGGTACATATACCGGGGAATGCATATAATTAGTACAGTGAATGAAGTAGGAAAGAGATGAAAAGTATTCAAACGATTGTTGTCATTCCTTGACTTTGGAGAAATGAGTTCAGTTCGCCAGAATACGCTTGAAGTAAGTAGCAGATTGAGTTATTTTTAAGTGCCAACAGTATATCTTTATTTGTTGATTCAATTTTTAGGACTTTTATTTGAAGAACTGACACAAACTGCGAAGGTTACAGAAAATAAACAAGTTGTTAATTGGTTGCTAAGCTGTGCAAGTGTCTAATCGATGAAGTGAAATACTGCATTATTATTAAACAGGGCCGACCAAAGGCCCTTTTGTATTGGTGGCGGCGCCGGCGCCTGGGTTGAAGACGTTGATTACATAGGTGAATAACAACATAACAACATTAACGGTTGAACTGTTCAGTGATACTGGTTTGAATAGCAGAATGGACCAACCTCTGCGATACAACATATTATAGTATATGATGCAATATACGAGGCAACAACTGACCTTGAAGAAAGTGAATCTTATGAGAAAAGATCTTCAGAGGGAAAATGTCAACTTACAGAGGGCTTGAGACCTGTTTGAAAACGTTAGTTTAAAACTTCCAAACCTTTTTGGGCAGTATGAAATTGGAGAATATTGTCATAACTGATGCGTAAGAGTTGACAGATAAATTGAAAATCAGTTCAGAGCTAACATCAAGCCCAGGAAAATAAACAAACAAATTTTCAAGTCAGTTTCCCCTACCTATATGATTTTGAATCAAGGAATTAGTTCTTTGTCAGATAGGTTTGATCAAATGCAGGAGCATAGTGAAATATTCAAATTTCTCTTAGACGTCCATATCAGCCATACGAAAACTAAGAGCACTCTTTGAATCTGCAGTCAGTTTTGGCTGACAGATTGTGATTTCGACTGACAACAACGATTGTGATGTAGATGGAATTAAATTGCTGGCTGGATGAAATATCACTTTTAGCACCACAAAAAGCTGTCCCGAAAGGACTGTATGATATTTACTAGTAATTATTCCATAGAGAGGTTTTCCAATGTGTTTGACAGTTTGAGTGTAAGGGCTGGATGGGGTTAACAACGATAAGTTAGCTGTGGGAAAATCAAGGATTGCGAGTTATTGAAAGTAATTGGTAAATTAATATTCTTGAAATTTCCCCAATTTATTACATTACTTTTACATGATGTGTTGCTGATGAGTTGAATATCACAAAATCCATTATCATATTCAGGCGTAGCAGAAAAAAAGTTGGAAATCTAAAATACGTATCAAGGGGGAGGCGAGAAAATATGGCTAATCTTCGAAATGGGGCCAAATCATCATCTCGTATCTGCGAGAAAATCTCTCGGCCGGACCTTTTTTTGATCCACTTCATTTGTAGATACCTCTTATACAGCATTGAATAATCTGTTCTTGGTGATTGAGTGGGTAGTTTTAGTTGAATCATTTGTATTTTTAGATTGATACGAAGAAGAATATACCGTAATGTTCGGAGAACATCTGAAGAACCAAAGAAAAGCAAATAGTAATTGGTGTTTACCAAGAACTTTTGAAGGTTGTAAATTCCGGAAATATGTAATGATCTCTCCCTGTTCTATGAAGGCGTAGAACGGACATGTGGTATTTTTTTTCTCAATTTCGAGTTGGAACTCGATATTAGCTTAATTTCAAACTCGAAATTAGCTTAATTTTGAATTATAACTCGAAATTAAGGTAATTTAGACTTACAACTCGAAATTAGTGTTAATTTGATACTAAAAATTAGTATCAGAAAACAACTAACTTACCTATCTAATACCACGATCGAACTACATCTACGACAGATATTTGTGCAACGTTCTTCCAAGTAGACCCAATTGCAAATGCTTATCGTAATTAAACAGTAGATTATTCTTCATTTGGCTGGATATAAGACCACCGCAGACACGTTTCGACTGTTTCGAGGTTCTTGCCTCTCGTTAGTGACGGGTGGGCGTATTCACCAAAAACACTTTCCTATCTGTGAAAGAAAGGGTGAATGATAATCCTATAGGTAATCTCCTGACCAAATATATTTGGGAAATTACCCACGCCCTGAAATATTCTTGTTTCGTACACCCAATTAAAATTTATGAGTTCAATTTTCACGCTCTGAAATGTGTACAGTGAAATTAGCCTAGCTTTAAATGTGAAAACGTGCTGCGCACTTGTCGGACAACGGATTATAGTCCGTAATATATCCAGTGATCAACATGATCGTACGCGCAATTTATCTATCTACGGCTAGATTGGTTTCACTGTACGTAGGGTTAATTCGTTCTGGTTACATCTACTAAATAATTATTACTCCTTGCAAAATGTATGTCTTCACTCAAATGTCTACGTAAGGTTAGTTCGTTTTAATTTAAACAGACTGAATAATTACTCCTCGCAAAATGTTCATATTCAATTTCGGTTTTCTTTTCCTTCTATATTTATTTTTGATTGTCAGGTCGAAATATAAATTGGTGAGGAGAATACCTATAGGATTAAAAACGACCCTTAGTTTTGGTAAGGAGAATACCTTACGGATTATCTGACCCGAGCGGTTAGTGAGGAGTTTACTTCCGCCCTTAGTGACAGGGTAGGTCGGACAACATTGAAGTCGTTTTGTCCCAGCCCAATGAATTATAATCCTCTGTAAAATAGTTATTTACCTAACAAGTGCGGAAAGTAGTACTTTTCCGCACGCGACGGCAGTTGCACGAACGACGCCTAGCGGAGTTCGGGCAAGCCGTTAAAGGCGGAAAAGACATTTTTCGTAAGAGTTAGGTACAATATTTTTCCTAAGAGTGTTTTTGTCCATCTTATTTATGAAAAAACAAGGTTTTTAATAAACAAGTTTATATAATAATGCTACAATAGTTATTTACCTAACAAGTGCGGAAAGTAGTACTTTTCCGCACGCAACGGCAGTTGCACGAACGACGCGGATCGGAAAAGTAAAAATCGTGCGGAAAAGTAACTTTTCCACATGATTTGAAATCGTACGGAAAAGTACAACTTTCAAAACAAAAAATCGTGCGGAAAAGTTACTTTTCCGCACGCTCGTAGGAAAAATGACTAATAAGACAGAATAGTTACATAGATCATTTAATTAGTCCTAAATATCCTCATTTTCAACAATACAAAAATCGTGCGGAAAAGTAAAAATCGTGCGTTAAAGTAACTTTTCCGCACGATTTTAAATCGTACGGAAAAGTACAACTTTCAGAACGAAAAATCGTGCGGAAAAGTTACTTTTACGCACGCTCGTAGGAAAATAATATTTCCTCACAAATGAATAAGCAGCGACTGACAGTAAAATCAGTTGAAACGCCACCCGCAGGGAAATCACGAGAAGCATTTCTCGGTAGCAAAGACACCAGGAAGTGAACAGAGTTCAAGATTTTTTGACGAAGAGTATCAAATAAAAGAAATAGTAAAATCGGCAATGTCGAAGTTCTCTAGCTTCTCGCCAAATGTTTCCACCAAGTGGAAAATATGATATCTTCTTCCACATACCTTCAATACAACTTGAATATGACGATTTTCCTCAAATCGGCACATCTTGCAAGATGTGCCCTATTTTTTATCGCGCGATTGTACAAAAACTACACATCGGACAGATGTGTGAGTACAGTTGAACCACATGTTATTAGCTATCAGTTTCCACAATATTATTTGTTCATCGTCAGATTTGAAAAAATTATGAATTTTTGAAAAATGGTCTCTTTTTCGAGGTTTTCCCAGATTTTCTTCATGAAAAATGCACCGATCCTGTCGCTTAAAAAACTTGTTTGTAGATTTATTTAATATAAATATAATAAATAAATAATTGTCTACAAAAGTTCTATCGACTGTAAAATGATTCCTTCAGTAGTTTTGGGAATATTTGCAAAAAAACAAAAAAGTTGTAATTTTTTTCACTATTTCTTGTTTAAAAATTCCACAACGCAATTTTGCTGGGGCGAAAACCGGGGTTTTCATTTACGAACTATCTTATGAAAAGTAGTATAGGCCATTTAGGTCTTTTATTTTGCGTGAAAAGAGCCTTTTATTTTTATCTACAGCTTGGCCTTAAGAATGTATACTGAGCTCTTCTGCTACCGGTCATTGATAGGGGTGCTGATTTCATGTTCCTTGCTAGATTTACCAAGCTGTACGTTCATGTTGAGTGCCTCATCACTGCGTATATTACGGACCATAATCCGTTGTCCGACAAGTGCGCAGCACGTTTTTTACGTTACACTAGGTTGGTTTCACTGCACCTACTTCGAGAATAGAGTGGGTAGAATTTTAATTGGAAACTCAAGAATGCGAAAAGTTTTAGAAACGTTCAATAGAAAAATTAAACTTCAAAATATGATAAGCACACTACAGGGTCACAAAGCTCAGTCTTGATTTCGAATTTTACGCCTGAGTCACAGGTGTCTAGATGGCGCCAAGGGGTTTCAGCATCCCTCATTTGCATTGGAAAAACGTCGACGAAAAACTCATCGCCTAATGTATTGTTTCTAGCCGGCATTGCGTTATTAGACGATATTTTATGCGTCCTTACGAGAACACTAAGGAAGATAAATTAAAAAATATAATTAGGGCGAGGGAGAGGGTGGCCTTTCAAGTTGGAAATTATTCATGATATCTTTACGAAATTCGTATACTCGAGTCGGTATTGTCTAAGACTGAAAAGTGTACGTTGGTTAATTTATTTAAGGTTTTCTGTTTTTTCAACTAACAATTAATAATTCCGTCTTTTTTCTCCCAATTTTAACTTTCGACTTTATTTCAAAACTATGATTTTGATCTTGAATTTTCGACTTCAATCTCGAATTTGTGACTTTATCTGAATATTTCGACTTCATTATCAAAGTTAAAAAAAATCTGTAGCTAGGTGACTACTCCATTTCGAAACTCAATGAAACAACTGATTTTTCATAAAATTAGGAATGCTGTAAAAGCAATATAAGTAAATTAACTGTTCTCAACGGATTCTTCAGGATTAAATTGTTATTAGCAAGATTCATATGACTTTTCAT
The DNA here is from genome assembly GCA_958298965.1 of Chrysolina haemoptera. NCBI lineage: Eukaryota > Metazoa > Arthropoda > Insecta > Coleoptera > Chrysomelidae > Chrysolina > Chrysolina haemoptera. The sequence goes on along the minus strand of OY282585.1, from coordinate 33,229,552 downwards.
GTGTGAAAACGAATTATTTCCGTATTCAAACAGGACTTGATTATTGACTTCTGACCAAAAGTCAGTAGTTTTCATAACTCGTGAAAAACTATGAAATAAGTAAAAAATGGTTCCATTATTATTGGATGATTCCTATCAATACTGTTAAATGAGTCCTGACCGCTACCGAATCTTTTCGAAGTTTCAAACTCTAATTTCTTAGTACAGGGTTCATTTGAAAGCGGGCACCCCTATGAATTATTATTCATTATACGATTCAGTTCTTTTTTCGAAAGCAGTTATGTGTCATAGATTCGAAAGAAAATTCAAAATTCCAAAGCTTACTTCGAATTAATTTCATCGCTAAAAATAAATAAAATGTGTTTCTTGAAAATATCTGAAAGAAATCTGACTACTCCACTTACAACATACTTTTGTTAAAAAAACACATAATAGCGACTCCAAAATGGCGGACAAATTTTGTGATTAGGTCCCATTCTATATTAAAAATTGGTACAGGGTGTTTTCGAAATTGGAGCGATTAAGAGAATGGGTTGTTATATGAAACATAATGTAACAATGAGTTTGTTTTTGAAGCAATCAAAAATTCTTGAAATTTTTATAAAATTTTATTAAATTGCTTTCAGTTACCTTTGTTTCACGGTCGGAGATTACGAATTTTTTGTAAATTGGTTATATAGTGATACCTATATTTATGGCAGATAGAAAGTGCCTTTGGGTTGCTCTTCACTATTGGTAATTTTTTCTCTCTTAGACGCTTAGACCGAATTATGTATGTTTTGTTGTAGCCGTTCGCTTGTAACACACAGTTGACACAGTCGGATGTTTTATTTCGTTACATATTCTCTACGCTCTGTTTACTCGGTTGTTGATGACTGAAACTTTTTTGTTCTGGATGATGGTTCCATTATGTAGAATTCAATCTGTGTGTTTATTTTTTCTGCACACCTATGGCCTAGTTGACTACTTTATTTGGTGACTAATGTATTCAAAAATGGGTTTTGGTGGAATTGAATTGAAGTTAGTGAATGTCGAAATGAGGTGATGTCGAGATTGATCCCATATGGAATATCTCCTCAATGTAGCTGAGTGTTCCTCGAGTGGTGCATTTGTGAATAGGAAGACAATATCGAAGCTAACTAGAATGTCATTTTGCTCCAAGTTGATGACCTTCAATAATTGTTCAATAACGTGAGTGTACTTTCGGACGTACATTTTGGTCTTCCCAACATGGTTCTCAGCATATCCGAAAACTGCTTGTCAAGATTGCAGGGCACTGGATATCGGTCTCAGTGTATAATATATCCTCTTTGTAAATTTTCGGTAATCCATTAGAGCCTTAGTGGTAATGCTTCTGTATTGTTTATTTTCTATTTTGTCTCCGGTGTTACTAAAGACTCTTTTATTAGCTGAATCGTCTGTTTCAATGTTTGTTGCCCATATTTTAACTGAAACAAATGCTGAAAATTTTTGATAATAACAAATCAGAAATAAATAACTCACCAATCAGTGGATTTGATTATTATTAAATGAAACAGCCAAATGAAATTATTGTATTAAATAAGAATAACACTGCAAAACGTGATTTCCACTTGAAAAAGCCATTGTATGGCGAAACCATTGTCGTGGTATTGTAAAGCCGAAATTTGTGAAAATAATCAATGTAAAGTAACATGGAGTTTCAACAATATATTGAAGAATTATGTGATTGGTTCAAATTAAAATAATGCTTTGAATGCCTCAATAATAAATTATGACATTTAGGTTGAACTTGGTTGTCATATTCTGATAATACTCTGCGTATTTGGAAAAATTAGAGGTAGATTTGACCGAAACTCTTGGTGGAATAGTTTTCCAGTCTTCCCACAAGTCAAGCTTATGTCCCAATATACCTGATCCCAAAAACCATGTTGAAATATATGATTGTTCGAGATTCATCCACACACAACCCTACTTTGATACCCGCATAAATTCCCGAATCCCTACGAAAGGGTAGCGAAACGAGGAATTTCGCCCTCAAGAACAGACAATGAAAAATCTACATAAAAAATAGAACTCGCGAGCGGCAATTCCTTCACAAACGGCCACCATTAGTGGGGGCGGCCATTGTTTAGCCTTCCTCAAATTAATTTGATCCCCCTTCTCAATCTAACGACGCTTCCGTCGCTCTTCTTGGTTCTAATAAAACAAAAGAAGTTCCCCGAGGACGGAAAAAAACGAGTGCTGTTTATTCAAGATATGAATAATATGAAATATTCATAGTGACGCTACCACGAAAAACGTTTGGATACTCGTGAATCATTTGAGGTATTCAAGATATATTTGATCGTTGAACTGATGGAATATAGTATATTGAAGAATGAGTGGTTAAAAAGGCCTTTCAAACACGCGCGATTTTTCGAGCACGACGGCGCAGCCAGAATGCTCGCAATAAAACAAGTGTTTGAAAGATCAGTTATCCACGAATACTTTACGTTATTTTTTTCAGTTGGTGCACTTTGGAATCATAAATAATATTTTCATTATTACAGCTAATGGAAATGAGAACTTATAATAAAAAATGGTTGAATTCGTGATGAGACATCAGTATACCTTTCGTTAATGTTTGAATACAAGTTTTGCATTTGTTTATAATATTTCATTTGACGTTACAAGGTCAATCAATAATCATAAAATTGTCATTTAGACTTCACGGTTCTCAAGTTGTTGATGTAGCCATGGTAACTTTAAAAAAACGCGCGTTTTTGAAAGTTCCATTTGCACACGCTGAGGCGTGCTTTAAATAGGTGAAAAGGGCACCAATTAAAAAAAAATTTTTTTTTGGACAATTCCAATTCCAAATTTATTTTTCCAGACTTTTTTCACCTCTTTTCTGCAAACAAACAAGTATAGATAGGCTAATTTAAAAAAAGGGTAAAAGCATATTTTCAAGAATACAGAAAATAAACTTTCAGTTTTTTTTTCCTGTAATGTACTGAGAACATCGTGAGAGCAAAGGGAAAGTAGGTGAGATTTGGTGTTCTTGAATGTCTGGAGGATATATACCTCAAGGAACACCTTCCCAACTAGTTTACTTCAAAAGCTTTGCCGTTCGTTGGAAGGAGATATAGGAAGGAGTTGATCGGCATGTCTCCAGAGTGAGGCCATATGATATGGATGTGAGGACTGAGATGAACGGGGCAGTCTCGATGCGACCGCTAAAAGTGCAACGATTTATGATATTTCAAAAGAGCATCGTCAATGCGAATATCTATGAAATAAAGACAGATCGACAATATTTCTGCGGTATTCCACAGAAGTATCACCGACAAACCGAATTACCTTTTTTTTGGACATAATCAAAAAGTTTCAATGTGTGTTTTGGGAACCATATATATTCCCGAAGATTTGCTGAAAATTATCTACTATAGATGCAAAGTAAAAAATGTGACTGTCTCAAACACGGCTTCGGATGCACCAATTTGTGCTTTAATTGTCATGTTTTCGAATTCTGTTCAAATACCGATAAACCGTCTAACAAAAAAAATATTCATTCCGAGAACCTCAAAAGCGAAGAAAGTACACACTGCCCAATGAATTAAACCAAAATAATACTAAAGCTAGAACTTCAATTTTTCTATATTTAACTGTAATTAATTTTTAAAAAATGAGGTGTATTTATAGTTTATGTATATAAAATGAAAATAATTCTGAATAAATAGCCTTTGTTTTTAGAAGATTTTTCGTATTTGATCATTGTTCAAACAATGTTTTACAAAAAACGACTTTTTCATAACTGAATCCTCAGTAATCTTGAAATTATGAAAAAGTCGTTTTCTTCGGTTTCTTGCATTTCAACGATAGTTTTCCATACGAACAATATTTTTTTCAAAATATCTTAAAAGTTTGAATGAATAAAATGAACAATAATAAAGTTGAAAAATTGAAAATTTTTTAATCAGCTTTTTCGATTTAAAATTAGTGTTTTTTTTATTTAAATTCGTATACAGTCTAAAACTTCATTTTGACTGAAAGAACGTTTTCACCAAGATTTATAAATAGTTATTTATGCAACAAGTGCAAAAAGTAACTGTTTATTGCATTCGAAATTGAAATTGTCCGACGAGGCCGTTAGGCCGAGTTGAACAACACGTCGAGTGCAATAAACAATTTTTGCACGAGTTGCATACAGCATTTTTTCTACGTTCGTGCAAAAAATTATTTATTAAGGTGCGGCACTAGGTGTAGGAAAATGAAAAGCGGAACTTAAATGATTAATTATTACTATCGATCTGCATTGAAACAGATCACTATCATCTATTTTTCCATTAATAATACTCATTTTAAAACTTTCAATTCTGTAATTGTCAGAATTAATTTTTGACTGACGTTTCTGTAACCACATTTGCATTATAAAAATAAAGGTCATAGTACAGACAGTTTGCTCTATGCTGGTAGGCGGTTTAGAACAAAGCGGATCAGTTTTGATTATGGAGTTTTTGTCAGGAATGCATTGTTTGTTTAACCCTGGCTACCAACATTAATACCTGCTAAATATGAAGTGGGTTTGTCATGATGGCAGCACGTTGAAGTAAAATGACAGATGAGTGCAATAAAAACTTTATTGCTTTAGTGCAATGAAGAACTTCTTTTTCCACTAAATATAGTTCAATAAAGTTTTACTTTTTGCACGAATGTAGAAAAAAAATATTATTTTTGGGGGAGATAAAAATTAAAAACAAAAAATGATTTTTAGCGTATTTTTTTTTCGTTAATTTTGAAGTAATTTCGAAAAATTATGTCTTGAAATTTTAAAATTTCGTAATTATCTACAACTTTTCCGGTAGAATCCATATTTCAGCCACAAATCGTAAAAAACCAATATCCAACCCTAAAAACTATATTTATCTACCTTCAACCCCTTCCATAACTTTTACTGGTGTCGTTTTGATTTTTCTTAGTTTACTTATAACTTACCCTAACTTTTTCGACCATCTGCTAAGAGTGTTTCATGAATTCGAGTTTTGCAATTTGGTTTGGTCCTGGTCTCTAACTCATTCTTTGAAAAACTCCTAACACTTTCGTCATTATTCATCAAACGATTTCTCTCTCCTATCTCCATCTTCTTATATAAGAGCCTGGAAAAACTCATTTAAATGTCACGGAACGGGCAAGACATTACGAATGAAATATTCAACCCTTATTTTTTTCAGCCCCAACTAATTACGTTCAGGGTTCTTAAAAGGAATTACTTATCCTTCATCTATAACGAGTGTCGGTCGATCCTGCTCCTGCTCCTTGCCGAACCCCAGGATGAAGAGGTCCTTTTCCTGCACACCGAGAAAACTTCTCTTAATGCCATAAATATTTAATGAGCGTTATTGGGGCTGCTCTCGGCATTAATTTTCTTTCTTCCTGTATTGTGCAACACACGCATGAAAATTTCAGGAAAACGGGTTTTCTGGAAACATAATGGGGCGGGATGAGTTACTCGCAGAAGGGGAGCAAAATGAGTTCGTTAAAATGTTTTTACTGGTATAATGTTCGAGTAAGATATTTTAAAGAATGGATATTGATCAAACATTTTTCTTCGTTAACTTTTCATGAATGAGTACCTATATAATTCCTCGAAGCAGACCCAGCGAAGAGGTAATGACTAATTAATAAACTTCTTGCACTTCCGGGACTAAAGTGCCAAGTTTGGTCCCGTATACTAGGGACTAAAATGTATCTTTCAGATAAATTTGCATTTCAAACCCCTAGAGACAGAAGTAAAAAATTAAACTTTAACCCAGCTACACTATTAATAACTAGGGCAAAAACCTTGAATCTTTTTTATTGAATTAACACTTTGAGTGATATTAGCATTATCACAATTGATGAAATTAAATGGGCGATTATTTGTATTTGATAAGTGAACATTAGAGGAAAGTGAAGAGATGTCTTAAATGTCAACATTACGCTAGAATCGTTTTCTTACAAATTCAATGAAAATTTGATATGATATTTCTCTACAGTGACTACATCAGCTGACATTTGATCACGTAGAAAAAAAATTGGTAGGGGGGCTCGTCTCCCTTCCATTTTCTCGAAAAAAGTTGAAAAACTCGCGAAATGAAAATTTTAAAAATCCGTAAAAATAGTGAAAAGCATCTGATCGTCGAATGATTTGGTTTAAAAAAAATCACCCTCGGTGCCCCATCGAAAGCTAGATAGAGAACGCGAAGGCAATCAGTAAATTCATCAATAATTTCGGACATGGAAAATAAATAGGAAAAAAATTCAATAGGGGTGCTCGCCACCCTTTCCTGTCACGAACAAAATTTGGAAAACTCGCAAAATAAAAATCGAAAAAACCCGTAAAAATAGTGAAAATTATCTGACTGTCAAATAATACGGTTTAAAAAAATGTCAACCTTCTAACCACCTTCGATAGCTAGATAGCATAGGATTTCGGATTTTTTTTTTAAAGATTTCATACATGGAAAATTACAACGAAAACTATGTCTGGCTCGCCACACTCTTCTTATAAAAAAGTTGCAAAAACTAGCGAAATCAAATTCGGAAAAATCTGTAAAAATAGTGAAAAATATTCAACCGTCTTTGTTCAAATAGCTTTTTTTTAATGAAACATGTTTTGTGAACAAAATTGGTTGGAGGCATCGCCTTAACAATTCGTCAGTTTTCAATCACTTTCAAGCCAGGACTATAAAAGTTACTGACACTGACACTAGTGACAGAGCAAAGTTGCCTAGCGCCTCCGATACAAGATTGGATGGCTTAACGTACAGTCAGAACACCAAATTTACTCTTATGATCGACTTATGTCTAATAGGCCGTGAATGGAAAACTTTTGGCGCATACCGTACCGTTCCAAATATCTTAACTGAAATTACACTGAATTGAAAAAAATCGTTGACAACGTTGCTATGACGTTACCTACCGAATAATCCAAGTACCATGTTTATAAAACTCATCAAAATAAGTAATTGTATTATTGTTGAAATTTATAATACTGGGAAGTGCAAAGAATAGCGTATATGCCGCAGGACTAAAGTTATATTTTATCCCTTACGTGATTGAAACATTCACTTTAGTCCCTTCTTTTATAACATACTATTTTATGTCAGCCACGAGAAGGTACGTATTTATAGTTTAGGTCTTTAGTGGAATGGCGTTGGACAAAAAAAAGCGTTAGACAAAAATCTTGGAACCGGCCAAAAATTATCGTTATTTATGTATATGTAAAGTAGGCGTTTATGCCCTGCGACGTATAATGAATTATTTCATCAGATGGCGCAATGAAAATAATGTGAAGGTGATCACAGAAGAAATATATTACTAGGATATTTTTTTGAGAAATCCAAGAATCGAAAACCATCTTCTTCGTGGTCATACTATTCGATGTCGAAGTCTACTTTGAATTCGCATAATAATACAGGGTGACCCATTTAACATGGAAGCACCCTTATAAAACTTACATTTTTCAACCGATTAAAACGTTTTTTTTTTTTTTTTTTCGTTAGGTAGACATTCAAAAAGTCTACTAGGACACCAAATTGCATGAATGAAAAAATTGCAACATTTTTGAACCTACCCATAAGAATATACAGGAAATTGTTACAGACCTTCATCAGCCACCTTATTGGCTGATGCTGGGGAAAGTATCCCCAATGATATAAGACACGCTGGTTGAAAAATTTACTACAGAAGCTGAAAGGTGTATTGAAGAATCAATTCAAGTAAATTGAATATCGATAAAAAAATCGTCGGCGATGGTGCCGGAACGATACCAAATAATTATTTGAACCAACCATCCACTTCAAAAATGTAATACTTGTTCTCATAGCGATGCGGATGTTGTAAAGAAGCTTACATTCAATAAGGAATAATTATATTGAGAAAAAAAGGGAATATTCCATCCTCAACATTTTCAACTGTAATAACTGCATTGTTAATATAAAATTTTATTAATCAGACTATAAAAAATGTAGAATATGAATGAGTATTGTTAAATGAGTATTTTTTTATTGAATTGAATTGATTGTTTCGTGGTAGGTCTTGCATGAATTGATGTGTAAATATGGGCAATTTGAGAGCATTACCTACTTTATGGCCCGCGTGAAAAATTTGTCAAAAGGACACACACAGTGTTATAAACGCCCTTTTAGTAACGAATGTTCAATAAACGAGTTTCTAGAGGAGTTTATAAAGGCGTTTTATGCCGTATTTTTTCTACGAACTCACATTAATAAAACAAAATTGTATTTTTTTGACTTGATTTATCTTGGCGCTATCAAGGCGTTTCAATTGACAGGTGGATTGATTCAATTGATAGATGCGTTTTATTTGACTGATTACAACACCGGTATCGGTATTTTTGTCGTTTCATTTGCAACTTTTCTTATTCTTCCAGTTGCAGAAATGAATGGATTATCTGTCATTCATGTAATTTTTATCGTTTTACTTGTGATTCTTATTTCAATCTTTTCCTGCACCGGCGCTACCGGTTACTTTGTAAATCCAAGGAAATCTGTACAGATTTACAGATTTAGCACATATATCTGTACGCTGACTATATACCATTTTAGTTTTGTGAGAAGAAATAGTTATTTTTGTATCTATATAGTGCACGAAATGCTATTTTTTTTTTTTAACGAAGCTGCGAATCGTAAAAAAAATCAGTATTCGATCATCAGAGTATTTCGCGCACGAGATGCAAACAATTTTTTTTTACAAACGTCAAAAAAAATTGGTAGTATAAAATTTCATCATAATTTGAAAAGTGTTAAAAAGCCTTATTTAATTATTGAGGAATATTGAGAAATAAATAATTTCTTGGATTTTCGCTTGATTGAGGACCATAAAGTTAGAAATAAATGATTTCTTGGATTTTTGCTTAATTGAGGACTATATAGGTTAGAATATGAAAATCCCATGTAGTTTACAAGTAGTGTGCGAAATAGGTATTTCGCATATCATTTCGCGAACGATGTCATGGTAACGAAGGAAAATGAAAAAAAGTATCACTTCGCATATTGTTGTCAATGCGCGAACCTTGTCATTTTTTGACGTTTGTAGAAAAATAGCTATTTATGATACAAGTTCGTAAAGTAGGACTTTTTGTATGAGCGTGAAGTTTGTTGACAGCTAAGTTCAACAAACAGGCGAGTGCAAAAAAACCCTTCACGAAAGTGTATCATACAAAGTTTTTTCTTCGACGGTTATTATATTGCCGAATTGTGGCAATCGTAACATTTATTTGAATGTTTCATGTTATGAATTGTCGTCGTATTACCCAATGATGACTTCCGTGTTATATTTGACGTAAAATACTGTATTTTTTAAAAATGCATAAATGTATGAACAGTGTGTAAAAATTTACTTTACGCACTGTTGATGATTTTATGCACAGGTGATTTTTTACGCACTTTTGCGCAAAATTATTACTTTACACACTGTCAACAGTGCGTAAACACTTAGTTGACGCACTGTCGTAGAAAAAATCATTTTTGAACAATCCAGTTTTCTTGATTCCTTACGGTATTTGTTGTTAAACCGGTAAGTTTTGTTTACTGGTTGCTAAGACGAAGACGTCGGTAAATAATACATACCGATGCGTAAATTACTTACCAACGTCTTCATTTTTTTTATGTTCTGGTTTCCACGACAAGGAAAATCCTGTATTGTTAAAAGAACATCGTGAGAGCCGAGGGAAAGTAGGTAGGAATTGGTGTTCTTCTTGAATTTCTGAAGGCTGTATGACTCAGCTTCACTCCATATATAAATCATAATCAGTTGACGAGAAGTAAAATACTTCTTGGCGCGAAACAAAAAACCGAGTTTGTGAGAGACACTTGTGGCAATGGAGCTCACATGGTTGTCCCATGAGAGGGTACTGCTGATGGTAATAACGAACACTGAAAAGGAAAATTTCCTATATATTATATACTCCTGGCATAGTTACGATGGCTACTGTGAGATCATCCTTGTTAGAGAAAAGACATGCTTGGGTTTTATTCGCATTGAATTCCACCATATTGTTTGATCCCATTCTAGTATTTTCTAGAAGTCCGATGATACTGGTTGCTAGGCCAAAGGCGTCGGTAAGTAATTTACTTACGGACGCCTTATGTCACTTAAACAGTGCGGCTTTTAATAGCTCCCCCTGTTAATTTTTAAACGTTTTTATGCAGAAATATGAAAATAAACTGTTTTGAGGGTTTCACCAATACTATTTTTTGAAATAAAGAATATGGTGATTACTCGACAAGGAGGGCGGGGAGCACATCAACTCAAAAATTTTAAATAACCTAGGGGGTCAAGTGTCACATCGTTGAAAAGGGAATTCCTTTCTCTTTACAACCATCTATTTTTTTTGGAGTATTTTTTTTTGCAAGTATTACTTTTTTTGAGTACTGTTCATTATTTATTAAGTTGTTACTGTTACGATAGTCATGCAAACAATATCACGTACATTAACAATGACAGATACTTATTTAATTATTTTACCTACGGCCACTGCAGAAAATAGGAAAAAACACACGACTTACAGCCTCAGTGAATAGCTCCTTGAGCACGGTAAACAAATCGCACAGTTTTCGTAAACAAAATTTTTGAGAGAAATAATCCGATTCAAAGCACGAAAATTTAGGGGGCTATTGAACAACTAAAATGTGATTTTTTGTAATAAAAATTAATTTTATAGCACTTCCGGTTTCGCCAGAAATGATCTGAGTATTAGTTTTTCAAATGAAACACCTTGTACATTTTCACATTTTTGAAATCTAGAGCAAATTCTGAACATGATAAGCTGAATTTTTTATTGAATTTTTTTTTTTTTCAAAAATTTTTTTTTTTAAGGATGATGATATTTTACATATTGAACGTTCCTCTCCGATGCCATGTTGTCCGAGAAAATGAAATTAGCATACTTTGCCGCCAGCTGGTGTTTGAAAGTAGCAAAATCACTTTTTTTCGATTATTTAATGTTTTTTAAATGGCATCTCTATGGGACACTCTGTGCAACAGATTGTTTCGAAGGAAAGGAATCGAATGATACCAAAATTTTGAGAATCTGTCAATTACTTTCAGATTTATCACTAATACAAAAAATGTATCAAAAAGTAGTGTGGCCGCTGGACTAATAAAAACCCAAATAATAATATTATCGGAAATTTCACTTACTATATCAATAAGAATAAGTGGCAAATTTGATGTATGTCTTTCACAGCTTTCAATAATATCAGCCCAGCAGAGTTAACTAGAGCAGTTCGAGCAGCAGTCAGAAGGGTGCAATTATGCATGGAACATAATGGCCAACATTTTGAGCAATTTTTATAGTAAGAGTATTAGAGCATTGTGCTATGTATTTGTTGTTTTCAAAAATTTGTAATAAATCCTCAAAATCGCGTATTCAAATTTAAAATAATAAATCCAACGAATGATAATTTCAATGTTGAAAATAGTTATGAGACAATTGAGTAGAAGTGATATTTAAAAATTTCCAGCATTTTGGTGTTGTTTAGTCCAGCGGCTGCACTATTTTGTGGTACATTTTTTTTATAATAGTGATAAATCTGAAAATAATTGACTGATATTCAAAATGTTGCTATCATTCGATTCCTTTCCTACGAAAAAATCTGTTGCACAGAGTGTCCCATAGAGATGACATTTAAAAAACAAGAGATAATCGAAAAAAAGTGATTTTGCTACTTTCAAACACCGGCTGGTGGCAGAGTAATGTAATTAAAATGCTAATTTCATTTTCTCGGACAACATGGCATCGGAGAGGAACGTTCAACGTGTAAAAAATCATCATCATTGAAAAAAATTTAAAAAAAAGAAATTAAATAAAAAATGTTGCTTATCATGTTCAGAATTTGCTCTAGATTTCAAAAATGTGAAAATGTACAAGGTGCTCTATTTGAAATCATTTCTGGAGAAACCGGAAGTGCTACAGAATTAATTTTGATCTCAAAAAATCACATTTTAGTTGTTCCATAGCCCCCTAAATTTTCGTGCTTTGAATCGGATTATTTCTCAAAAATAGGGGTGCCCCATCTCTCAAACTCACCCGGTATCTCGGAAAAGCTCAATTTATTTGGGAGAAATTTTGTATGCAGATAGGGTTTTGCTTCTTTTATGTATAAGTTTATATATATATATATAAGAGATACGCCTATATATATATATATGTATATATATATATATATATATAATACATAAACACGATTTTACTGATAATAATAATAAAAATGATAATTTTTGGATTTCGAAAACGGCTTCAACGATTTAGATCAAATTTTGTAGTTCATCTATATAGGTGCTTTTCATGAAAAAATGTGATTTTACTCATAATATTAATAATAATAAAATGAATTTTTGGATCTCTGAAACGGCTCAAATGATTTGGATCAAATTTTGTATTTGGACAAAGTTTTTCGTTTTAGGTTCATCTATATAGGCGTATGTTTTAGAAAAAGGGACTTTACAAATAATAATAATAATGTGAATTTTTGGATCTCAAAAACGGCTTCAACTTTTTGAATCAAATTCATTATTCAGATGAGGTATTGCTACTTAAGTTCATCTATATAGGCGTCTTTTCTGAAAAAAAGGTCATTTTACTAATAATAATAATATGAATAATTTTTCCATTCGTGCGTATTATGTCTTTTACAACACTTGTTACGTAATATACTGTCATATTAGTTTTCGAAAAGATATTGTTTACATCTCGAATGCGAAATACTTTTGCGTCCTCGAATGATTATTTTGGCTGACTGAAGCTCGGCAAAATAACTTCCTTCTCGAACGCAAAAGTATCATTTGGCATTCTATTTATAAAATAGTTATTTACGTAATCAGTTATGAAAAGACCGATATTGTTCGACTAAACTAAATCTTTTCATAACGTATTTCGTACAAAATTTTATGTGATATCATTTCATGCATATAATATAACGGTTTTCTCGTGATAGGAACATTGGCGTTGGCACTTGTCAGAATGAATATTTAATAAGCAATATCAAACGTGTCAGACCAATGTCATACTTATGTCAAAGATTAGTAGTTGTTTCGACAAAGTAGCGACTCATATAGAAGAATCGGCAAATAAGGCATTAATGGTTATTTAACGAACAAGTGTATTAATAAGGGCGATTAACAATCGAGATAATTTAATGTTTGAGATTGTTAATCGCCATTTTAATTCACGAGTTTGTTACAAAACTTTTCCGTCGACAGTAGTTTTCGAAAATAGAGATATCTCACTTTCAATGTTTATTTATTTAACGTTACGATAAAAAACAATCACTATTTCCTATTTATATTAACTCTACTCAAAGATTAATTTTTCTCAGTGGTAGTTTTATTTTATTTTTTAATATTTATTTTCAAATTGAAATTTAAAAAAAAAATTCCCTCGATTCCCTCATGCCAGGTGAACTTTACCGTTACGCCAAGGGACCATATATGGTTTTCAGTGACAACTGGTGTATTGAAAATTTTCCGGATTTTTTTCTTTGAAAATTGGCAAATAAATAATGACAGATCTAACCAATATAAAATGTATTAGAGCAATGTATGTTGGGTTGCATATAATCAAATAGTTGATTAATAGAAAATCATTCATTAACAGGGGTCATTAATCAACGATTTTGAGTGCGTTAAAATACATCATAAATGAACGGTTGACGGAAAATGAATTATGAATACCACAAAAATCTAAAGTTAGATATGACGCAGCAAATACTGTTTTCAATATTTTTAAAGAATAAAATTGTCAGCTTCTTATTCTATATCAATACACAATTAGTTGCGTAATGAACAGTGACAGTGACAGTTTTGAAAAAACTGACGTTTCATAATTCACAAACGTCATGTAAAACCTGACTTTTCGAAACTGAATTAGATAAATATCTATTTATTTTTCAATAGACTAATAACTATGACGGCAGTGCAACAAGTTAGTTTACACCCCGTATACATATCTTAGATTTCGAGTTCTGGGGAAAACGCTGTCGACTTGTTACACTTCCACTCACTTGCATCACATTAAAACGAAGAAACTCCCACAATGCAAATTACATCCGCCGTATCTTCGGAACGTCTACGCCAAAATTAATTTTCCGGAAGGATTATCAATTATAGCGGGCCCTGATCCTGCGGCAGTTTAAAGGAAGCAGCCACGCGGCAGTCAGATCAAGTGAAACAAAAGAAATACATTTCCTATTATCATAAGAGCCCTAAGTGGATATTTTAAATCAAGAGACATGGAATGAAGTAGGCGCGGGGTGAAAAAACTGCGAGGGCACGTATATTTTGGGTGAGGAATCGCGTAGGGTGGTGAATTCTCGGGGTAGTTACAGTAGCGCGTCATCGAGCTGGATAGAGGAAACAAATGATACAAGTATAAGTTTCAAAATGTTTAAAATGTTTTAATTTTTTTTTAGACGGTTTTAGTTTTAGTGTTTTTTTGTGTGTTTTGTCTTTTGTCTATTCGACTTGTTGGAGTAGTATTTTCCAGTTTTCTTAGATTTCACTGGAATTTTGATTACTTAATTGATTGGTTGGGACGACTTTTTGTGAACTTCAAATTCAAATATTGATTTGTTCATCATTCTGAACAAACGTTCACATGGTTTTCACGATATTTTCTACAATGAATTTATGTCGACTTTGAAACGTTTTTCACAACTTCCGTGAATGAGGCATTTCAGAATGTAATCCATTGATATTAGCAAAATTAGAAAGTTTTGATATATTGTCATTATACGCACCAAAAGGAGACTTTTTGAAATCAAAAAAGTTCTTAAGTTAGAAGTATGAGCTTCATCCCCAAAAACCACCCCTAACAAGCATTGCGGTGGTTCGTTTTTCTCAGAAACCTTTGGTGGAAACAGAAATTTTTATTCCTACTAAAAATGTTTCTTATAAAATTTTCTACAAAAAAGTCATCGTTTTGTTTTATTCAATGAATTTCGAGCAACGAATGATTGAAGTTAGGGTTTGCTTTCAGCAGGTTTTCCCTGAATAATTTTAAGTAATGTCTAAAACAAGCTAAAAACATGTTTAAACATCTATAAATAATATATAACGTTTTTTAGAATACAAAATGGCTTTGAATTTTGTAATAAAAATAACAGGGCCGTGTTAAGAAAAAAAGTTGATCTTATTAAGCTTAAAAAGTGGAAATGAAAATGTAATCTTTAAATGTTGATATCTTTCAAAACAACGTCAGAAATGAATGACAAAAATTGAACATTTGACTTCATTCAAAATACCTCGAAATCCGATAAAGATATCCCACTTCTGCAAACTCCATATAAAAGGACTTTGGATTGTACAACTTTTCTCTAATCTAACCAACAATGTATTTCCGTTTCCGTTTCCTAATGCTATCCCATCTTTATCTTGAACACACTGTATATACATAGTAGTGACTGTAGACGATGACTTGTAGGCCAAAGTAAGCTTAGTGGAATAGACCCACAGAGAAAATACTTTAAAAAAACGCGCCGATAGCTCTACCTCAGGGGTGGTGCGAAAAATTAGAAACAAAATTAAAATAAGTTGAACTATAAAAACAGAAACAAAATATTACACAAAAATATGTTTTTGTTTTGCATTACCAAATCTGTCCCGTGTATATTTAGAACGCTAAACCACTTTGGGGGGACTATAATTCGGAAGGCGACCTGTGTTCGTTTCCACTCCTCTTTTCACTCGGTTATTGCTCGAAATACATTGTATGAAGTGACATATTTGTGGAAACATTTTTGGTAGAAAATTTTATGAGGAATATTTTTAGTAGGTATATAGTTTTCTGTGTGTTCAACGGTTTCTGGTAAAACGAGATAAACTACCGCAGTGCGTATTATGGGTGGTTCTGAGGATGAAGTTCAGCCTACTAAGTTGGGAACTCTTTTGATTTTGAAAGCTCTTCCTTCGTTGTGTATAATCCCCAAATGGCAGAACTTCATAATTTATTTTTTTATTCGGCCATTTTAGGAGTAATATAAATGGACTAATGGTAACTCATTGAAAAAGTTCCACAAATACAAATTTTTGGAACGATGGGTATTTACCCCAGTTTTGCAAAAACTTTTAACTACTGATATCATCCTTGAATTGATCTGATCATCTCCAAAAATCAGCTACTCGAGATATTTGTAGAATATAAAACATGCAACTAATTGAAATAAAAAGACTTCGACACCGACAAAAGCGAAGAAAATAGTGAGAATAAGCTTGCACATATGAATGCTCAAGAAATATTCAGTGGGTCCCTCCGGAAAGTGCATCAATTATTATATGGATAACTATAAGTGAGTCAAAGAAGACAGAATTCTGATATCAATTCGATAAGAGTTATATAGGGCGTTCGCCAGACAATGATGTAGACGCGATTGAAAATACTATTGAAATTTAATTTTTCCAAACGCAAACTCTCAATTTTATAATCTCATTCGATTCATTATCGAAAATGAGGCTAGATTTGAATGCGGCATCTATGCCTACATTCAACAGTTTTTGGAATATTGGCAAATTAACATCTCTCTCTTCCAGAAAATCACGTATTCGTGAGTTGAGTTTTTCTCAGTGGGCCATGGCGCTTGTAGTTACATTAGAAACAATCAGTTGCAATGGAAAAGTCATTGTAATCAATTATGCTCGTCTGAATTATTCAAATAATACTTGAATATTTTCATTTACGGCGAATGTAATAGGGTTATCTCAATACAATTTATATTCGATATTCGCAAAAACAGAAACCGTCACAAAATTTTGTCAAAGGAATAATAAAAAACTTCAGAAACCTTTGATCTGACGAAAAATGTATCGATTAATAAATTCCAAAATAATTCGAATGGAAGAGAACAATCGACAAAATTTACGGTATTGAGAGTTACAAAAATTATTTGGTAAGCAAACATTCGAATTGACGCCCTTCAACTTCCAGATATTTTTCACATCTCAGTAATAATTCTTGATGTGTTATTTTTCGTATTGAATCGGGACTAAGTTTTTCAAATTAATTCTAAACTTCTTGCGAACAATCTTCCATGTTAGTCAAATCTGGAAAGCGGAGTAGACAAAGAAATTGTTGATTGTTGGCTACCCACTCGTTAAGAAATAATTGTTGTGAATGAATATTGATCAAGGCAATCAAGGAGTAGAGGTCCCGTCATGTTGACAAAATAGGTATTTATGCTCAGAGATTTGTAAATTATCGAAGTAATCATCTTCGAAATTATGCAAAATATTCAAATATTCTTAACCTGCAAAAGAGGTAAATCACGTCCTATTTTTGTTTCGAAATCGACATCTGCTTTTTACTTTCTAATTAGGTTTTTTTGATAAAAATGCATTGCTACGATGCTATCACACAATAAACACCGCCAGGACCCAGGACCCAGTTCCCTGAATACCTACATGTTGATTTGTCACTCCAATAATGGCAATTATGTCGTTTGAAGATACCATTCTTTGTAAATATAACTTATTTTGTCCTTATCATATTATCCAAAAATAATTTGTTTTCTTATTGAGACCAAGTTGAAATGCACTCAGAAAATCTCATTTGTAGAAAAATCAGTTTCATTCAAAATAGCAAATTTCAATATGCTCATCATCAATAATTGGCTTGTTTCCCTGCACTCTTGCTTTGACGGATCCAAAGTTTTTGAAGGTTTCTATAAAATTCGTTAACAATATTTTGTGCGAGCTTTTGTTTCTGCAAATGTATCATAACTTCTTGAGATAACCACATCACATTCGCCATAAATAATGAAAAGATTTGAGATTACTACGATAACATTTTCATGGCAGTTGATTGTTTCTAACGCAACTGCCAAATGCGAATAACTAAACTCAAAAATACGTGATTTCCTGGAACAGAGAGAGGTTAATTCTCCAATATTTCGATAACTGTTGAATGTAGTTATAGATAACCGTATTCAAAGTTAGCCTAATTATGGATGCTGAACGAATGAGATTATATAGCGGATTTCCATAAAGGACTCAGCTCAGAATTCTTTTGAGACATCGTTTGTAACTATTTAGTAAACTAGAGCAGATTCTACTGATACAAAAGGAAGTTTTGACAACGAATAATTTTTCCATCTCCTGTATTTGGATCCAATTGAACATACTGAAATACAAAAGAACGAAAAATTGTTGGATGTCAAAAATTCCTTTTGGATCTAGATTTTTTTGATGTGGGAGAGAGTTGAACACCAAATTATTTGTTTTTTACCTACTATTATAACTTCGGAAGCTTCACTTTAAGGGTTATAATATAGTGAATATCTCCGTATATTGATAGAGAGGATTGTTGAAATGATTGTCGCCGACAAAAGTAAAATAATATTTGAGAGGTGCCTCCTCTTCAGTTTTTACCTTTTATGCACTATCCGCAAGCGTAGTACGTCACTGCCTGGATTCGTCCTTAAACGATGCTACCCAATTTAATCCAACCCTGTCTAATGCATAAAAAATAGTCTGCGTTTCACGATTTGATATCAGTATTATGAAACGCTCTACAACACTCCTTCGGTCAAGATACGCGGAAAACTATGCTTGTTAAGCTAACTTTTAATTTCCTTCTCACGATGACTCATTCGATTCCAGTAATTTTTTTCAACATTTAGCGATCGTACGGTTTTTTTTTAATCCGATAGATTAGTTTAATTTCATTAGGGAAATTGGTTTTTTATGTTATATCGAAGCGAACGGTTAGGTGCAAGATTAATGGTTTTTTAATCATTGAAATATTTTGATGGAAATGAGTATACAGAGAATTCGGTAGAAAAATAACTTGTTGAAGGAAGGGGCCTAATTGAGTTGCCTGTCTTCAAGTGAATTGGAAAATTCTATTAGGCTCATGAGAGAATTTGTAAGAAAACATTCTTCAATGAAATTGCTTGGAAATTAAGATGGAAACTTAAATGCCGTGTTCTATAGCGTGCATACGATGAAGATAAAATATGTAGTTATAGGCCAGTAAATATATAGACAATCAATTCATAATGATTCCACAAACTTTAAAATTTTGCACCCGTCAAAATTGCAATTAACTTGAATTTTGCTGTTTACTCAAAGTTTTAGAAGTTCTGTTAACTTGGAGTAGTATTAATGGTTATTTAACGAACAAGTGTATTAATACGGCAATTAACAATCGAGATAATTTAACGCGTGAGTGGAGCGAGCGCGTTAATGTTCGAGATTGTTAATCGCCATTTTAATTCACGAGTTTGTTACAAAACTTTTCAGTCGACCATAGTTTTCAAAAATAGAGATATTTACTTTCAATGTTTGTTTACTTAACAATACGATAAAAAACAATTACTATTTCCAATTTATATTAACTCTAATTAAAGATAGTTTAATTTTCCTGAGTGGTAGTTTTATTTTATTTTTTCAAATACAAAAAAATTGTTCTCATGGGGATTTATATTGTCGACCTCAGTGTAGCCTCTCTTGTCTGTCAGGCAAACGCACTATTACGCCACGTGACTTTCTATGATTTCAACTGACAACTGGTGTATTGAACATTTTCTGAAATTTTATTTCAAAATTGACAAATAATGACGCATAGTACCAACCAATATTAAATGTATTAGAGCAATGTATGTTGGGTGTATATAAGCAAATCGTTGATTAATAGAAAATCATTCATTAACAGGGGTCATTAATCAACGATTTTGAGTGAGTTGAAATAAGTACATCATAAATGAATGGTCGACGGAAAAAATATTATTTCATATCACGAATCAAGTTTGCAACCGATTTAAGTGTTCGGAACATTTTAGTTATCAAAACTAATGTTTTTCTTTGTATGCAATAAGAAAAAATTCCAAAAGGTCTGCAAACATGAAACAGTTGTGCAGATTGCAACCTTTTACGTTGAACGGAACATATATCTTTTTTTATTCGTGGTAATTTTTTGGTCAAGGTAGTCTCGGAATAATTTCAAAAGTTTTGAAACTATGTTGAAAATTTTGTAAACATCTATTCTATTCTGATGTATTCACAAATTTGAAAAACCTACTACACGATCCGGAACTTGCAATTTCCGGATGACAAATTCCAGACGTTTTAGACTGGATGCCATAGTGCACCCGAGTTCGATCACAACCAATCAGAGAGCTAGAATGTCTTCTGAAACGTGACGTTTTGCTCATAAGCTTCCTACGGTCAACGTAAAAGGTTGCAAATCTGAACTGTTCGCAATATTTTGACGATATATCTGTCAAGATTGAAGAACTTTTGGATTTTTTTTCCCACAAAGTGGAGCAAATATCTGACGGAAAATAATTACTATCCCTTGCGTACATTTAATTTCATCTCTTTGAGAATGACCACCTGCAAACATGACATGTTTCAAGGATCTTGCATCTTAGTAGTACTAAGATAGGTCTGACATTTTTGGAGTCATCCTGCCCCACCCAACGAATGATAGCACCCGGCTTAACAGCAAAAAGCATTCATCATTAACACTAACTCTAGGAATGAATATAAACAAAGTTCGAAAATTGCGTGTGCCGGAATGTGTTATCGACAGAATAATGCTGCCTGTCTGATCAGGTGGTTATATACTATTAATTCTAAATCACATGCCTATCTCAGTCCTGATATTTCTTCATTTCGACAATTGTTAAAAATTGTTAAAATTGTTTTTTCCGTTAACCAGCTGTCGTCCCCTTACGAACGGCAGCCCTCAGAAGTCGAAACTTGTGCGAGCCAAGGATTAACGAGGTGTTACGTTTAAACGTGCGATTTCTAGCACTTTCTCGGGCCATCAGATAAAAATCTGTAGTCGCTAAGGATTCGAACCTAGCCGACCAGCAGTCAATGGTTTTGAACGCGAAAGTCTCAACCACTGAGCTACATGACCGGTAAACATATGGAGTTTCTCATTGAAAATATAACTCTATTATGGAATGTTGATATTTCCGTTGATATAATGGATGGTAAAGAATCAAACTAAGATGGTTTCATTTCTTACTTCTTCCGTCATACGGCAGTATATTTATGAGCAATCCTGATACATTTTCGGCAAACTTTTGCGTGCTAGGGATGATGATGTTATATGTGATAATGTCATATCGTATTCTGGAATGTTTGTCGAAAAATACATCATATCTCTAACAGTTTATACTCGATGAAAATTTGATCACTATTCATTTGCAACTTCACGTTATGTTTTTGAAGTACCTATACTTACAAACTGACTGAAAGAGATGAACCTGCATCTTTGCTGTGAGAAAAATTATATACGATGTAGTTCAGTCAGTTCCTCAGCTCTTCACTATTTCCGTTCAAACCAAATTGGATCCTGAAATATAAACAGATATACGTGAATGAAAGAACAGCAGGGCTGATTTTTTTATTTTTTTCGTATCACTCAACAATAAAGACAAATTTTGTATAAAAATTATATTCAAATATAGAAATAAGAGCTATAAATGTTCATCAAACCACTATACTACTCCGCATAAAATATTATTCTTATGGGTACCCAATTCGTGTTTCCTACTTCCGAAACAGATACCAGTAAATAAAACAGGAAACTTGACATCAAAAAAACTCTCCTTTCATTGTCACACAAGTTCTTCTATAAACGTTTTGTCTCTTGTATAAAACAGAACTCTATTCAATTATTAATTTTCAATCCCAAACATGCCCCAATGCAAATAACTTTCAACTGCCTAATGGAACTTCTTCACCGCAATTAACTTTTTCTAAATGTTAATTTTTCCGCCGCCTAATTTCCCTCAGGGCAGCACCTTGCCGTTTCCCTTTGGTGAATATAATGCGCGATATAGATAAAAACAATGGGGAAGATGTTATGCTGTATGAATATATTGTGGAGGGTAGATAAGACGAGAGTTCCATCAGCATTGCATAGGGTTTCAGTATTTGATTTTATTCGACAGAGAAGTATACGTTCTGAAAGTTGGAACCAATATATATTATTATTTATAAAAAAAATCAGTGCCATACAGCTATCCACCCAACTTTTATTGATCGCTGAAGATCAGTTGGCCTTGGTTTGTGTAACAATTATTCTCAGTTATTATTCCCTACACATCATTATTATACTTACGTTCTTTCTGGCAACTTTGCACATAGTCCAGTGGAAAAAACAACCGGAAATGTCCATTCTAGTAGAGGGAGTTCTTATTATTTACGTGAAAATGGAGTGATCATCTATACCATTTTCCTGAGTAATCCCATTGTGTCACGGCACCCAGAACACTTTTTCCTACTTTACAATATTCTGCCAAGACTCTTTTTTGACGACTAATTTTTTTTTTCTCCTACGCTTCTGAAAACCCTTCAACATTGATTTTTATGCATGATTCGAACCAATTTTGAAAAGTATGCAGGAGAGTTTCAAACAAATGAAACAAATAATTTCGACAAAATCGAAATCATCTCCACACTATCGCACAAAGTGGAAAATTTAAGTCAAATATCTGCTAGAAAACAACTACTTCCTCCTACCAACATTGAATTACATTTGACTTCTATTTGTGTTTAGCTCCACTGACTACTTGCCAAAGTTCCATCTAATGTCTTGCTTCCCCAGTTGTATTCCTTGACTATATCAGTATATCAATGAACGCTATGTTCGGCAGGAATCCAATCCAGCACCCACATTATTTCTTCTTCACATCAATGATTTGGTGGGAGCTACCTCATGTCCATTGCACAGCTTTGCGGATGATAGTACCCTTCATACCGCTTCCTCTTCCAAAGCTTTGATATCAGCCAGCTATGAACGGAAAAGAATCCTGAACGATTCGAATATGGACTTGGCAAAAATTCTAGAATGGGGATCCGATAACTTGGAAAAATTCAATGTGAACAAAATCCAAGCATGCTTTTTCGCTATTATAGAAATGCCGATCTCACAGAGACCCAAAGTAACACTGTCAGGAGTATCCATACCGATGAAATCTTCCATTTCAATGCTCGATATTACCATCAGCAGACAAATAAATGTATTCGAGATTCGGAAAAAATAATCATGTGTATCTGAAAGTTATTTTTCGAGATTTCTGTGAAAATTTTTCATGAGAAAGCTTTTCAGCAGATAATAATTAAAAAACTGTATTAAAAGTTATCGTAAGACAAAAATGAAAACCCTTTATTTTGTGAATTCGTTTATAAAGACACCGTAAAAACTATTATATCTCCAGTCTCATGAAACTATTGTAGATGTATAGCCACCAATTTCGAATGGAAAACTATAGCCTATGTGGATTGAACTTTATTTAGTACTTGCCTACTTTCATAAATCACAAGGTGACTTTTGAAACTTGGTCTGACGTTCTTAAACCTTTCTCTAGCTCCATTCACGAACAATTAGGAAACCGAAAGTGTTTAAAAGTGTTTTTACTGGTAATGTAGGCAATTTCGGATGTACAGAAATACACCAGGCTCACGATCGACCATGAGAAAAAAAGAATGGTTAAAGAAAAATAATTTCAAATTACAAGCTTTTATTTAGTTTCACCAGTCTCGGTATATGTCTGTCATCAAACCTTGTATGTTAAATGGTTAAATTGTAATAACCATGCTTCATAAGAAATCCATAGATTCATACGTATAACTGAAAAGCACAATATAAATAAATAAATATTTTTGAAGACAAGCTTTTATAAAAATTCACTAGAAATTCAAAAATGATTTCTTTAGATTTGTAGGGTAGGTTATTCTGTGAGGTTGCTTGCTGCTTTTGTATTCGAACTGAAAACTTTAGGCAGCTAGTTTCTTGAATCTATAACTCACAGAATAACCTACATTAGACATCTGAAGGAATATTTTTTTTTACTTTTAGGGCATTTTGCTGGAAGCTTGTATTTAATTTTTTTTTTATTATAATTTTAGGCGATCAGTTATATCATATCAGAAAAAACTGAATTCCTACACGAATAATCAAGAAAATACGCTTGGCTGTTGTTTGCATTGGATTACATCCCAGTTATTGGATTTCCATCCTCTGATTTCTACCAAGTCAATGTTATTAGCATAGTTTATAAGGTTGAATCGTTATGTCAGTTTTATAATTAAAATACCAAAATTCATTTTGAGCACTTTGTATGAAGATTGAGGTCATCTTTCTCCGAAAGTGTCGGTATAAGTACGATATTCCCTCCAATTGGAAGGGAAAGATTGCTCTATCGAAAATGGATAATGAAAAAAATCAACCATCTGAATGAAAATGCAAATTTTTACTTTCACATATTTTCCTTTAATGTTATGATCTTTTCACAATATCTATCAGGTATAGTTCAATGTCCAGCATGGCTTTAGATAAAGAGTTAGTTGTTTTCTTTCAGATATTACAAAAAAAAAACACAATTTTAAATTTTCAACGAAGAATTTTTTCCTTCTCAACATGAATATTTATACCTCCCAAAAGGTTATCGACTTGAACGATGTCAAATAGCGACTAAACTTTGTCTTTCAGCCGCAGATGATTCCACAACTCATTGTATGAACATCCTTTTCATATTTGCAAATAAAAATAGAAATTTACTCCAAATTCCACCAATTCGGTATATTTGATAATTCCGGGAAATTCCTTTCTAAACAATTGGTTTTCATTTTCAATATTATCAATGTTTGTCTGTATTTGGCTGAAAATAATCCTTTGGACCACTCCTGGAATAAAACGAATTTCAGCAGGCGGAAACGGAATCAAGAAGTGGGGATGGATCATTCTGTACCTGCAGTAATTAGTCGGTGGGCGGAAGTTATTCTGTGACACGCGCTTTCCTTTGCAAGGCTTCTCGGCGTTATAATTAATGATTTGCTGCCCGGATCCTTGCAGAAAAAAGTACCTCAGGAATCCATTCATTCTTGAAATCGGCGGAGCAAAGTAGCAATTTAATTTTGCTTTATTTCAGTTGGAAGTGGCAAATATAAAAAACTGAGATTAATATAGAAACTGTAAGGCAATACTGGGTTGTATTCATAAAAGCTAGTAAATGATTGAAACAAAATGAGTCGATATGAATATGGAAACTACTGAATCTAGCTTCATGAACATTTGTATATGGAAGTTTTCTAAAGAGCTCGCTACAGCTAAAATACCGGGAATGGTACCCAACTTCGTTATTTCATAGCATAAGTTTTTGTTTTTCCCAAATTTATTTCTCCAATCCTTATGAAGATTGGAAAGGTAAAACATGGGGCGCATGCATCAGATAATTGATGCATTAATAGCTCAACTAACAATTTAATTGCACCGCAAATAAGTGAACCGATAATTAAATTATTTTATTGATAGCTACTCTCTATACTCTTTATTGTTATATATTCCAATCTTCATAAGGGTTAGAGAAATTATTTTATACTTTTTAGTCAGTTATAAAAACATGGTACATTATTTTTTTTTCATTTTCTGCTTTTTGGGGTAATGTGAATGAAATTTTGGAATTGATTGTAAATACTTTGATGGCGTCATTACAGAGACATGCGATAAATTTCAGATTTATTTCAGTCTTTTTTTTTTCTCCTATCATTTCGGATGAAGCTCGTTTCACCAGGAGCCGAAAACTCTGACGAAAATTGTCCTAGTATGATGGTCGATAAGGACTACATCAGGCTTATTTGCTTGTATTTCGTTATATTATTATCATTACATTAATATTATGAAACTCGTCTGCTCTGGAAATGTCCAATTTCAGATAATTCAGAGGAGTGGTAGAGGGTGAAAGTTGAATTTGAAATTCTCATTATTATTATTTTTATTATTAAAATTATTACATCAACATGTGAAATTCTTGTAATGTCGTCTGTCTTTGATATGTGTGTAAACTTCAGATCATTCAGATGTTTGGAAGTGGGTGAAAATAGAATTTGAAATTCACATCATCATATCATTAGTGAAATCACGATTTTTCAGTGAAGACGCCTATATGGATGAACTTAAAAAGCAAAATTTTATCTGAATACAAAATTTGATCCAAATCGTTAAAGCCGTTTCCGAGATCCAAAAATTCAAATTATCATTATTATAAGTAAAATCGCGTTTTTTTAGGTAAGATGACTATACAGTGTGTCCCTAAAGTAACACCCCCCTGTTAACTTTTGAACGGAGTGGAATTTTCCTTTGAAATTTTTTTGGTGAAATGGTATGTTATAAGCTATTTTTTGAAATTATTAAAAAATGTCTACCCTACAAAATGATACCTCATTCGAATTGTCTTTTAATTTTCTATACTACTGCAAAATTTCAGACAAAAATATTCATGCAAAACAAAATGGCGGCACATTATGTTAGAACTTTTATACGCGATTTCTTTTAATAAATGGCTTTAAACGAGCTCAATTGAAATGAAAAAATATTTTTCGATATCTACAAATGTGTCCCTCAGAATCGCATATGGGACATGATTTCTGAGATTTGCTGAGATTCGATAAAACGAGGTATTACAATACTTATCTACTTATCTATTTGAATTTTGGTCTAATATGGCAGAAACGAATAAATATTTTGTCATTGCACTAAACCTCTTTAATAGCAATTTATTCGAAAGGATCCTCTTGTTAGAGTTCTAAAATAATGTACCGCCATTTTGTTTTGGACCAATATTTTTGTTTGAAATATTGCTGTCGAATAGAGAATTGAAAGACGAATCGAATGAGTTATCACTCGACCCCCAATGCCATTTAAAAAAATATTTCAACATGGCGCCTGGCCGCCATTTTGAAAGATAGAATTTTTATATCATTGTCAAAAAGTAGCTTATGAACTACCAATTAACCAAAAAAAATTTCAAAGAAGAATTCCACACCGTTCAGAAGTTAACAGGGGGGGGGTTACTTTATGGACAGACTTTATAGATGAACTCAAGAAGCTAATCCATATCTTAATTCAAAATATGATCCAAATCATTGGAGCCGTTTGCGAGATCCAAAAATTCACATCATTATTGTCATTATTTCTAGTAAAACCCAGTTTCATACATTGTCATCCATTATTGAGCTATGGTCCATATTACAAGTATCTTGCTCATCGGGAAGTTAGTTTAAAATCAATTACAAAATTCCACCAGAGGGGCTATTTTTGACCGTTCGCAATATCAACGAGTACACGTATCGTTCCAGTCTTAGTTACGAATAGTATGTCAAAGACATGCAGATAACATCAGAATGTGACGATACAAGTACAAGTCATTGCGAACTGTCAAAAATTGCACCACAGACATACAAGAAAGCGACTCAATAGAAACATGGTAAAAAATAATAGTTTAAAAAACCTAAAGAACACGCTTTACTTCCAACATGGACTAAAAAGTGAAAAATAATTTACAATGTAATTAGTCAAATGTAAAAATAGCGTGAGTGCTTTCGATCTTTATATAAATATTTTTTTAAATTTAACAATACTGAGCGTTCAAGAGCTCAAGAGAACTTTGTCAAGCACCCCACTCAACAGAACATATATTTTTTGAGCAAATAATACAATGTCCCGTTTGACAGATCTCTATTCCAGAATTTGAATAATTCATTTTCATTTGAATTGAACGGATTTAAATGAAGGCCATCTGTATTCAATGTGAACGTTTACTGGTTTCCAAAGTTTTTGTGAGATTTTCACTACTAAATAATTAATAACTGTTTTTTGCCTGTACCCAGTTAAATTTTAGCTGCAGCTGTGTGATTTTGTTAAAAAAAAAACGAGAGTTTGTGTAAACTCAAATTGAAAATTATTTGGCGTGTGAGTGTTGCATAAGTATCAAACATTTTTTAGGTCGGAGATTATGAAGTTTATGTTAAAATTCATAAATTAAAAATATGGCGGATGAGTTTCGTGATTATGGTCCGAATTGATTCCAAATTATTATTTGGAGGTTGTTGGGAGTGGAGATTATGAATTTGTTGTAAAAATTCATAAATTCAAAATGGCGTATCCGAGATAGCGGACTACTTTTGTGATTATTCTCGATTCAAAATTGGTATGTGGGGGTTTTCAATGTCAAAGATTAAGAGGGCGAGTTTTATAATTATTTTAAAAATTAGTATGTGGGCGTATTTGGGGTCGAAGATCATGTCTGTTTTGTTGAAATTCATGAATTCAAGATGGTGGACGAGTGAATATTCAAATGGCCTCGTCACTGAAGGGCTATATAGCTCAAAACTCACTGGAAAAAAGCCTTTTGATAACCATAACTGAAAGGCGCAGAATCAAATAATTGAAAATAGTTAAATGCAAGCAAAAGTTTGACGCTTTCGTATTCGAATTACAGAATTACACAAAATTAACCAGAATTACAAATCTAAAGAAATTATTTTTTACTTTTCAGAGCATTTGAATAAAAGCAAGTTTTCAATTTTTTATTAGGATTATTTTTTCCAAGACAAGGTCAAGGGCCTATGCTACTCAAGTAACTTCATCCTTTCAACTTTTGTTATAGATATTATTGAAGAAGTGAAATTGTCAAGCTGTGTGCACGCTTCAATATACTTGAAGGAAGAAATACACGAAATACAAAGTTTCTTCCTTCTATTATTGAAGAAGTTTTCAGAACATCTGAAAATTGAGATCTCGTCAATGATATGTTCGTTAGATAATCAATTCACCAATAATATTTTTAACCGGATTGGAATTGACTTCATCCAGAATTTTTTTTTAGAAAATATTATTTCATGTTAGTTTAACAGTTCTATATTCCTTTTTTTTCTTTGAATTGAAGGGATTTAAATGAAGGGCTTCTGTATTCAATATGAACGTATACTGGTATCCAAAGTTTTTGTGCAACTTTCACTACTAAATAATAAATAACTGTTTTTTTGCCAGTACCCACTGAAATATTAGCAGAAAAAATTCTTGCGTTATTTAAAACATCCCAACTGTAAAAACTGGGCGTGATTGAACGATTATATGTTTTGGAAAATGTAACGGTTCTTTAAGTTATCCTGTCTAAGAATTGAAATAAGTAGGGATTCAAATGAAACCGTTTCAACAAAAAAACTATACAATCATATCTAAGAAATCTATGTGGAATCAAACGTAAAACTGCCATTGTAACAAAGGGATGTGGATTGAAAAAATCTGGAATTCTAAGAAAACGAACCATATAATCAACGGTATTCAAATGACATGTAAAAATAGACTCTCCAAATATAATGAGGTCGAAATGTCAATCTTTCACGCCAAATTGACTTCCTCCCGATAGTTATTTAAGTATTCACAGAATATAATAGAAATCCGAATGAGAACCGTTAAAAATGGAATGCGTAATGCCCACTTCTGAACTATTTCCTATTTTGACTAAAACGTCACAATATGAATATGTCAACTGGGTAACGCGACATGGCAGCTGAAGAGCTTTAAATTGCGATTATTTGAATGACTCTTCCCTATTCAATCTACCGGAAGAAGTCGTATTGTATTTCCGTTGATTTTATCGGTAAATCTCATTATTTGCGGTTACTTCAATTATTGCGGTGAATTTGACTGAAGTGATTCTTTCGGTCAGAATTCAGTTCGAGATTTTGTTCAAGTTTCTCATGAAAATGACCGTTTGATACATAAGATGCAATTTCAGGATGTACTTTAGGTTCTCTCTTCCGGTTTAATATCAACGTGAAAAAAGTTATTCAAAAGAAATTTTGTATGGGATTAGGATTTTATCTTAATACCAAGTAATTTTTTGTAACTCTATGATACCTATGGGAAAATTCATGAAATAATTCTTGTTTCAACATAATTCTCGTATGATAGATTATATGTATCACAATACAAATTGAAAAACAAGTATACAGGGTGTTAATCAAGTACTTTGACAAACTTCAGGAGGTGATTCTTCAAAAGGTTTCAGGACGAAAAGTTCATATATACACATGTCCCAAATGGCTTGGTTTTCGAGATACAGGGTGATAAAAATACATTTTTTTAAAGATTTTTTGGAAATAACTTCGACATTTTAGACTATATAATAGTACGCGTGACACAAAATAATTCATTTCTCAAATAATTCACAGGGTCCTCCTTTTTTCAGATTCAAGCCTTGTTCAACCCTTCAGAATACATTTTTTCGCCGTCACTGACATATTATGAGACAGGAATAATCAATGTTGTATAATTTAACATCTTCAAAAAAATAATTTATTTTTGTGATATTTGGGACATGATTATATGAACTTTTCGTCCTGAAAACTTTCAAATAATCACCTTTCAAAGTTTGTGAGAATATTTGTTTCTCAAATTTCTTTATGTTAGGCGATACTGGAAAAGTAAATGAAAAACTACAAGAGAACAAAAAGAAGTTAAATGTAACAACATTGATTAATCCTGTCTCATAATATGTCAGTGACGGTGGAAAAAAATTCTGAAGGGTTGAACAAGGCTTTACTCTGAAAAAAGGAGCACCCTGTGAATTATTTGAGGAATGAATCATTTTGTATCATGCATACTATTAAATGGATTGTACTTGCCTGATTTGAAGTGATTATTGTCGAAAATGTCGAAGTTAACTCCAAAATATCTTGAAAAAAATATATTTTTATCAATCTGTATCTCGAAAACCAAGCCATTTGGGGCATATGTTTATATGAACTTTTCGTCCTGAAACCTTTCGAAGAATCACCTCCGTTTGTCAACGTACTTAATTAACACCCTGTATATAAAGTAATGAATTATTTCTGTCAGAACGATACAATACATATTGATTTGGCTTGCCAATGTTCCATCAGTGGCACATTTTGATAGGTTGTCCTCAATCCGTATTAAATAAATCGAATATAGTTATCGACCTACAGAAAAGTTTTACAGATTTTCCTGAATATTCCACACCTCACTTTTTTAGGCAATCAAAAAAATCGTTTTACAGAATTTAATTTTAGTTTAATGGAATTTTATTTTTCATATGATAGGAGATAATATTTCATAATTATGTATTTACTAGATATTTTGAATGTGCCAATTCTGAAATTAAATTTCAGAAAAAGTTCAATATAGCAGTTATCACTAGTTTTATTCGGAAGCCGCATAGCCGACTGGTTGAATGTTGGACTGATAGTCGCGAGGTTGCAGGTTCTAACCAAAATGGAAGCAAAAATATTTTTCTTTTTTTTGTTGATGAAAATTTTGTTAAGTGTGTTTTACATACGGTTATTTATTTCTTATAGTACAGTAACCACAGAAAAATGTAAGGCACAAGTGAAGAATGAATCGTGGCACTTTGACACTCGGCACATGACTTCTTGATATCATGTATTGTTAGAAAAAAAGTTGATTACCAAAAAATCAGGGGTGGAACCCAAAAAAATTTTCATTTAAAAAAATTATAATTTTTTTGCTGTTGTATAAGATTCATGAAGAAACAATTTCAACGAGGCGAAAGATAATTCAATTCTCCACAAGAAATATACTCAGTAATTTCTCACAAAATGCGCTTGTTTTCTAAGAAATCCTGATTGAATTCCGATAACAAATTTTCAGGCTTACGTTAAGCCGCCACTGCCATTTCCGGCAGTGCCGAAAGTTAGATTTGTCATAACTTTGCTAAAAATGATATTTAAAGGAAAAGAAAAAGTATATCGTTCCTGAAACATTCTACTTTCTCATGCAAATATAACATGTGAGTATCTGAGTACCCAAAATGTGTTTTACACTTCACATAACCCTTCTACGATATTAAACGGAGGATCCGAAAGTCATGGAAATTTTAGTTGATATGAAATAGTTATACTGAAGCAGGAATCAGTACCCTCTTTGGACCATAAGCATCGATTTCACACAAGTGAGACACGTCTCACTTCAACATGCCAAAGAAAAAATTGGGTTTTACTCCTGCCTCAGTTTTCATCACCCATAATCCCGGCAATTTCTTCAGTAAATGTTTAAAATAATCTCTCATACACATCCTACATGAAAAATTAAGTATTTGATTTGATTTGAGGTTTGCACTTCACAATAGTATTATTACACATATGTGCAGGATATGAATAAGCGATTATTTTCAACATTTACTGAACCGGCATTCTGGTTTTACGGGTAAATTGAAAATGAGGCAGGAGTTAAACACAGTTTTTTTTTTGGCATGTATAAGTGGGACCTGTCACACTACTTTAAAATGGTTGCATATAGTCCAAAGAGGGTATGGATTGCTGCTTTAGTATAATTCCATATTTACTAAATTATTCATGATTTTCGGATCATCCGCAAAAATCTCCGTGAAGTGCGACAAAGGAGTCTTCAGAAACGACATGAACTTTTCCTTCTCCGATCATTTTTATCAGAGTTATGACCAATCCAATATTCGGCTCCACCAGAACTTTCAGCGGCGGGTAAGTGTAAACCTGGAATTTGATGTCGGCATTCAATCACGTTTTCTTGGAAAACGAGAGCATTTCATGAAAAATTAATAGGAATCATTTTTGTGAAGAATTGAATTGTCTTCTACCTTGTTGAGTTGTTTTTCCGATAAATCATATACTTTCCAAGATTTCAGCAAAAATCTATTTATTAATTTTTAAACAAAAAAAATGTGTTCCACCCCTGAAATTTCAGTAAACAATTTTTTTTTCGTGTTCATCATGGTTCCAACAACTAGCATACCAAATTTGGTGGTGCTACAATCGATTCTCATCTCAAAACCCAATCGTACTGGATTATTATGAATTGTTGGATTATTTTAATTTTTTGTTGTCAAATTGTCTTGCCGAATCCCCCGCGTGCTTGAATTAATTGCGGGAAATGTTTCAAGTACATGAATTTTCTTAAAAAATAAAACCTTGTTGTGTGGGAGATCCTCTACTCTTTCAGGTGGAAAATACAGATGAGAAGGAATTTTGCAAAATTGGTGACATTACTTAGAATGTCGCTTTTTTCAACCAACAAGAGAGATTTATCGAAAATTCTAGCAAACATTTTAGGAGACCTAGTTGATAGATTCTTCTACCAAAGGTTGCGTTTTTTACGGGATGAATGTCAGATCAACATGACTCGTGACATGACTTCATATGAGACGTTAGACAACAGAAGCATTATAACTCTATAAGATGCCAGTGGTTAATAGTATATTATGTAAGAAGTTTTACATTAGTAACGAGTGTTTAATAAACGAATGCCTAGAAGAATTTATAAACGTATTACAAAACGTATTTTTCTACGATTGAATTTTTGAAGTAGATTTCTCTTCTGCCATCATGACAGTTTCAATTGACAGATCAGAACATAGTCGGACAGGAAGGATTCTATTCACTGAAGTCAAATACTAACCACAATGATGTATTTTGAAGTGAATCTGTGAATAATGAATAATTTAGAACGGTACATATCCGTACGCTAAATGCCATTTTAGTTATGGTGGTAAAAAATTATGTTTATTTTATTCGAAAAGGGACGTTAATTCCAGGCAATCTACTTTTCATTAATCTCTCCTGCTAGGTACTCTAAAAACAATTAAGTTTTTTAACTCATATTTATTGTTCCAATACATCTTGAGGAATGAAAGCAGTTAGCCTTTGTACAATATAAAAATTTTCTCAAGTGAAAATAACTCATCCAAAGCGAAAAAGTCCAATAAGATTAAAAGCAAAGTGAAAAAAATTAGGAAGGCGTAAAGAAAGCACGGCTTGTGCGACGTAATTAATTAGGGAGGCATTAAGCAATCCATTACGAAAATGTTAACCGGTAAAGTGCACTGCTTTCAGAATTAAATCCACTGTTCTACAAAAAGAACCGTGAAATACCAGAACGACATCTCCGTGACGACGTTAAGCTCCCTCAAAAACCGCACCCTCTTTTGAATTACAACGTTTTATATAGTTTCATGCACATTTTTCTTTTCAGCTCAATTATTTTTCTCAGTAAAAAAAACGCAACCTGAACTCGACCGTGCATAGTGCGAAATAAATAAATCCGTTTCACATCTATATCAATTTCTTCATAGAAAAATTCGCCAGATATTTTTAAAGTATTATCAAAAATCCCTTGAAAACGGAATAGTACACATATAAAGAAATGCTCACAACTGCAATTTCTCAAATGGCAACATATTCTTTTCACTTCGTCATGATGAAAAATGATTATTTATCAGATTACTCGTGTGGAAAGTTTTGTAGAATTTCGAAAAATAAAGATGTTTTATCATGAGTGTTCTCAAAATTGGATATTCTTTAAGGAATGCGGCCATGAACATAAAAAAGCGAACAAAAAAGCAGCATTTATTAAATACTAGAACACACTGTGACTTCGTTGAAATAAAAAGAGCTTTTGTGTATTGCTTTCTTAATAATGTTCTAAGCCGCCTACGTTGAAAAAAATTTAGGAAGACTCATCATGAAGCCTGATCTTATCTTCATTTCCTTTAGGAATTCTCCAAAACTTTTCACACAAGTGAACTGATAATTTATAATTTTTCATGACAAAGTACATGTTGCCATTTGAAAAATGGGAGTTGTGAGCATTTATTACTGGGTACTATTACATTTTTAGGTAATTTTTGATAATTGTTGGATTATATGGGAGCTGCAATTAAATGAGAACCTCAGTTTTCACCTGTATCGCACTTCGAAGCTTTCCCTGGTAACTTCTGATGTCGTTTGTCAGTTGTGATAATTCAAGTTTATGTACCCTTCCGGATAATGAAAAATAATGTAGAGGGGGTCATTTGAAAGAGAAAAGTTTGGGGTCACTGGGTCACTTCCGGTTAAACCGCAAGTGGCGAATTTTCAGTGGTAGCGTCAAAATATGCTTATTCAAGTACCATATAGTAACATACCAAATTTGAAAAACTATTGAAAAATTGGGGGGTGGGCCTCACCTCCGGTATACAGTATCAGGTACATTTGGGACCTTATTTACCCGTTAATTTTGAACTATTTTCCTTGGGACGGAATTTTTCTGTTCCCTTAGGTATCTGCTATTTTTGCTCTGTATTACACTGGTTTTTGTCTAACAAATATACCATCGTCACACCAAAGGCCCGAGTGATTCAGAGCATGGAAAACATGGCCTGCTCTGTACTGCACGGGGGTTTGGCAATACGCATCCAGGTGACCCGCGCGAAGCACCCATTCTCACCGCTCAATTGAAATTATAAATATTGTTGATACAGTTTCGTTTTTGTTTTTTTTCAGAATTGTTTCTTATTTTTTGGATTTTTTTTTCCGATTTTGGATATTAGTTTTCGATATGCGAAAAACCAAAGCAATCTTTTTTTTTTATTGAATTATTTTTCCAATTTTTGCGAGCGGAATTTTCTTTTTTCATATTTTTTTTAAATGTCATTACGAATCGAATGACATCTCGCTCACAACTTTTGGCTCGTCCAGAAAAATTGTCGTCCAAAAAGCACTTTATCCAGTACGATTGGGTTTTAGACGAGAATCGATAGTAGCACCACCAAACTTGGTATGCTAGTAGTTGGAACCATGATAAACACGAAAAAAAATTGTTTATCAAAATTCCAGAGGTGGAACATATTTTTTCTTTTTCGTTTAAAAATATGTAAATAGATTTTTGCTGTTATCTTGGAAAGTATATGATTTATCGGAAAAACAACTCAACAGGGTGAAAAACAATTCAATTTTCCTCAAAAATTAACAAATTTCAGGTTCACCCTTCACTGCCGCTGAAAGTTCTGGCGTAGCCGAATATTTGATTGGTCATAACTCTGCTAAAAATGATCGGAGAAGAAAAAGGAAGAGTTCATATCGTTTCTGAAGACTCCTACCTTCTCATGCAAATATAATATACGAGTATTTGAGTACCTAAAATGTGTTTTGTCGCACTTCACGGAGATGTTTGCGGATGATCCGAAAATCATGAATAATTTAGTGAATATGGAATTATTATACTGAAGCAGCAACCATACCCTCTTTGGACTATATGCAACAATTTTAAAGTAGTGTGATAGGTCCCACTTATACATGCTTTGTTTTACTCCTGCTTAATTTTCAACTCACCCATAAAACCGGCATTCTCTTCACTAAATGTTGAAAAAAAAAAATATATATATATATAATAACACTATTGTGAAGTGCAAACCTCAAACTTGAAATCACATACTTAATTTTTTATGTAGGATGTGTATGAGCGATTATTTCCAACATTTACTGAAGAAATTGCCGGGATTATTGGTGAGTTGAAAACTGAGGAAGGAGTAAAACCCACTTTTTTCATTGGCATGTATAAGTGAGACTTGTTTCACTAGTTTTAAATCGTTGCATATGGTCCAAAGAGGGTACTGATTCCTGCTTCAGTATAATTATTTTATATCAACTAAAATGTCCATGACTTTTGGATCCTCCGTAAATATCGTAGAAGAGTAATGTGAAGTGGAATAAAACACATTTTGGGTACTCGAATACTCACATATTATATTTGCATGAGGAAGTAGAAGTCTTCAGGAACGATATGCATTTTTTCTTTTCCTTCTACTATAATTTATAGCAAAGTTATGACAAATCTAATTTTTGGCCCTGCCTGAACTTGCAGTGGCGTGTTAGCGCAAGCATGAAATATGACGTCGGCGTAAAACCACGTTTTCTGAGAAAACGAGCGCATTTCATAAGGTATTACTGAAAATCATGGAGAATTGAATTATCTCTCAACCTATCGAAATCGTTTGGTGATAAATCTTATATTTTCTGAAATAACAACAAAAAATTATATTATTTTTGAAAATTTTTTTTGGTTCCGCTACTGATTTTTTGGTAAACAATTTTTTTTCTAATAATACATGATGTCGAGATGTCATATGCCGAGTTTCAGAATGCTACAATTCATTCTTCACTTTTTGCTCGAGTTTGTCTTTCGATACTAGATTGCTTGTGAAGCAGAGTATTTACCACGAATTTCATATTGATTTAATAATTTAGTTGATAGGTAGTACATTTCGATCGATGGTCTCATAACTACCTTTAAGATTAAAAAAACATTCACGTCATATTTACCATCATCTGTCATTTTTAAATTTAGTTATAGAAAGCTGTAAGGCAGCTTCACACGAGTGTTTTTACGAAACACGTATTGATTACTCATCAAAATATCACAACGATCGATGGGTTCTAATAATTGAGTATAAACTACACTATCCAAAAATATTTTTATTGGTGGCATAATGTATTGACAGGTCTAAATTCACTTTTAATGTTGATAATTGGAACAGTAGTGCTAACTTTGAAGCTTAGTATTAAGATGATATGTCGTATAGATTTATAGTACATTAAAGTATGAGTGGATAAAAAGGCCTTTCAAACGCGCGATTTTTCGAGCACGACAGCGCAGCTGGAGTGCTCGGAGTGCTCGGAGTGCTCGAAATAGAGCAAGTGTTCGAAAGATCAGTTATCCACGAATACTTTGCGTAATTTTTTTCAGTTGGTGCACTTTTAAATCATAAATATGGTTTCATTATTACAAATAATGGAAATGAGAACTTATAATATAAAATGGTTGAATTCGTAATGTGACATCAGTATACCTTTCGTTAATGTTCACGGATAATAGAGACACGGTCGTCGCATCCGCCATGTTTGTGACGTCAGTGAATTATAATTTTTTTAAACATACGTTTCATATTTGTTCCTAGTGTCCTTAGCAAAAAAGGATCAATTCTTTTTTGCTTTACGTTTTGTTATTGTTCGAACTGCAGAGCAAAAATATTGAAAATTATACCCTTATAATTTTAAAAAGGCCTAATTTTACAAGTCTTGGTTCCAGTCTGAAGGAAATAAGAGATTGAAGGGAGTATGATCAACTAATGACCTCTGTATTGAATAAAAGC
The DNA here is from genome assembly GCA_958298965.1 of Chrysolina haemoptera. Lineage (NCBI taxonomy): Eukaryota > Metazoa > Arthropoda > Insecta > Coleoptera > Chrysomelidae > Chrysolina > Chrysolina haemoptera. The sequence continues at coordinate 33,191,810 of OY282585.1, read as the reverse complement.
GTTTCAGTTTCATTTCTTATCTTATTTCAACACCACATTAGTAGTATTTCACTAAAGTATTGGGTAGTTTATTTAAATTTCCCACGCAAATTTACTTCAATTACGTCACAAGCGACGACCGTGTCTCTATTTAATCTAATCAAATTGTATTTCTACCAAGAAAGTTTTGGGGTAGTTTTGATTACTTCCATTGTTTTTTGGGGTGCTGAATCCGAATCTGAGGTTTGCTAACAAATTTTCGTGACGGAACATTGAAAAAAATGCAAAAAAAACTAAAAATTCTCTTTCTTCTGCGGTTTATTGCTTATAAGTTGAAAACTACAAAATTTTCGGTGATAACCTTTCTCTTATAAATGAAAGAGCATAAAATTTTCTACAAATTTTACTATACAAATTTTTTTTTCTACGATGAACCATTCGGGCTCAAGGACTACTTGTAAACTGGCATATTTCAGCTAACTGGGGAAAATCCCACTTTTACACTACAAAACTCTAACTTATTATTGAAGGTAATTAGTGTATTCCCCCCAGTTCTCTGTGCATACCTTATTTAGATCATACAATAAAGGCACAGGTCACTTTTTCAAAAATTACAAACAAGTTATTTAATGAGGTCCGAAATCGTACAAAACTTAAAATTCAGGCAAAAATCTTAAAAAAATATTTCAAATGATTATATAATATTATACGATCTGGTTACCCTACCGCGTACTTCAGTCAAATATAGAAACTTGAAAAGATACTCAGCGTCACTCAGTGAATCTCTCGAGAGGCTAGACGAAGTGGGCAAGGCAATGGTCGAAGCCTACGAGGAAAGTTGTTTGAGAAAAAAAATGCTCAAAATAACAAACGGTCTGGTGGAATGAGCATCTAGAAACCCTCGGAGGTAGGGCGCGGAAGCTTTTCAACGGAGTAAAATTTAACCAATATTGGACCACATATGCTAAACTCACGCAGTACAACGAAGAAATTAGTAAGGCCAGAAGACAATCACGTGCTCAAGAACCCATAAGGTTTTAGCCAAAAAAGGTACTGTAAACCAAGTAGGTTCTTGAAAAATAATGACAATGCCTATACTACAACATTAGAGGGAAGTATAAGGATGCTCACTTTCCATCCAAATAGGTGAACAACTTTGGAATGCAGGCTTGCTTGGAGATAGCCATGACAACATTTATAGACATTAAGGGTGCCTTCAAGTCTATAGCAAACGCTCTTGTAAAAAAGGGGTTTCTCTCCTACTGTGCCAGTGGATAAACGATAACTTTAAAAACAGGGTCATTACATTAGCAATTGGCGGAATAACTCTAACACCTAGAGCAAACAGGGGAAGTCCACAGGGAGTGGTGCAATCGCCCCTACTTTGGGCTATCTTCCAGAGGCTTTCATTGCCTAAGATATGCCGACAACCTCGCGGTTATTGCAAAAAGCAAATTCGCAAGGACAGTCTCGGAGCTTATACAGTCAACCCTAGTTATAATCGACAGGTAGTGTACAGCTGACAGTGAACCCTCAATGATGACCCATGATAACTTATAGTTCGGTGGTATGGTGGCAGGTAGGAATGGTTCGACGGCTCGGAGAACTGCAAAGATCAGCATGTCTATGAGTGCCACTGGGGACATGACAACCACCCCAACAACCGCCTTAGAGGTCTTGCTCAACCTGCCTCCCTTACACATATACATTCAAGGCGAAGCCAGGTCAGGACAAGCACCCATAAGCAATATGCACGGGAGAGACTACAACAACCTATACGAATAGTTGAAAAACGACCCGGTTACAAGAATGCCATCTGATGGCATACTTCCCAGATATAGATCTGTCAAAACTTTCAAGACAAGTATAACGGAGAGGGATGCGTGGAAGGAGGGACCTCCCAAAAAATAATGAAGGTTCAGGAGCCGGCATTTACGGAACCAAGCGGAAAATGAAAATCTCATTGAGCCTGGGCAAACAAGCGACTATATTCCAAACGGAAATCGTCACAATACACCATTGTGCATAAGAGCTAATAAGGCATGAGTGTTCAGAAAAAAACATTGTCCTATATTCAGATAGCTAAGTTGCAATAAAAGCAGTCAACTCAATGTGAGTTACCTCAATACTTGTTTGGGAAACCCTAAAAGAGCTCGACAGTCAGAACAGACTGACCCTAGCCTGGGTACCAGCACACACAGGTTATAGAGGCAATGAAGAAGTCGATGCACCAGCCCGAGAAGGAGCCCTGAATTGCCCAGAACCGTTTTGCGTTGTTTGAGACTCTCAAACACTCCTTTCTCATCACACTGTCACTAGCACTCATCGACATAACCTCAGATGAGTCAAAAAAACCTCAGTAGTGGAATTTGTAGGAAATTTTATATACCTTCGATCTGAATGGAAAAGTTTTTCACGAAAAACTGATAATTTTCGAGTTATAAGCGAAAAACTACAAAAAAAGAATTTTTTTACCATTTTTTTGCATTTTTTTGCCTTTTTTGCATTTTTTTAATGTACCGTCAAGAAATTTTGTTAGCAAACTTCAGATTCGGATTCAGCACTCCAAAAACATGTGGAATGAAAGAAATCAGAACTACCCCAAAACTTTCCAGCCAGCGGCTCTGTCGAATACTTTACTGAATTAATAATCCTTGGTTAATGTTTGAATAAAAGTTTTGCATTTGTTTTCAATATTTCATTTGACGTTACAAGGTACTCCTGTCAGATCAATAATCATAAAATTGTCATTTAGACTTCACGGTTCTCGAGTTGTCGATGTAGCCATGGTAACTTAAAAAAAGGCGCGTTTTTGAAAGTTCGATTTGCATACGCTGCGGCATGCTTCAAATAGGTAAATTGAAAAAAATACGGTTTTTGCGTTGAGGATGTCATTCAGACGCACTTATTAGCTAATATCAAAACATCAAATATCAATTTCACTCATTATGAAATTGTGAAAATAAAAACTTTCGGAATAATGCATGATTTTATGGTCTATTATAGTCTAGTTCCTAAATTGTAATAGTGACTCATAGGTTGTACGGTTCATAATTCATATAAAACAGGTCAAGAAATAGAACGGAAATCAGCGGTACTTGGCTTTTGGCTTCAAATAATGTTTTACTTTGCCACTTTCAAACATCTACTCTCCGCACATTCAAATCCCGTAAAAACCTGAAAATGTTCACTATCTACAATTTAGGAACTAGACTATAATTTCTTTTCATTATTCCAAATCGTTCATAAGCTTTGCACTATCGTATTTCAGAATATTGGTTTGCAACGGTAAACCAGTAATTTATAGCCCTCAGCCGACGAGGCACACCTCACCATCTTTTCGGCGTTTTTATACTTTTTCCGTGTTTGTCTTTTAACAGCTGTTTTAAATATTTGAATACGAATAATCCCAAATGACCTGCATTTCAGTCAATTCCGTTATGTTGTTGCCTTTTTGGCCATCTGTGATACATTTAAATAATGCAGTTTTCAGAAGAATGAGTAATGATGAATATCAAATGATCGAATAATATCCTTTATCAAAGAAGTTAATAGGTTCCTATCTAGAAATATTTTTGCTTTATCTGGATATTTCAAATAAATGATAAATATGATAAGAAACCCGTCATCGTTATCTTTATCACAAACATTTGTATTGATATTATCATACCGATTTTCAATCCATTTAAAATTTAAAATGAATAATTCAAATAATTTTGACGGAATATCTGCCTGGTATCTCACGCCATAAGTTAGGCGTCTGCTGCCTTAGGTTGCACATGTGTCACTTCTAAGGGTTGCTCTTGAGGGGAAGGTAATAGTGGTCATATATTACATCAACTTACAGTTGATGTCCTGACTGCCAAAAGCAGTTTGCCACAGGGACACAGGATACATATCAACAATAAATGCATAAGAAATAAGAAAAAATAAATCACATAATGGGATATGAAACAATTATAACAAAAATTATTTCACAGATAAATGATTATTCAGGATGGCCGCCGAGTGCTTGATTACTGAAACGACTATTTTATCCATTAATGATTTGGGCAGCTTGAAATGTACAGTGAAATCGAGAACTGTGGAATTGTTCCACGAGCTCCGATCATTAATCATATATCACTTCGACTTTACTTGAGCAATATTTATCTTTGATAGTATATTCTTCAACGAGCGTATAATGATAGCTATTATTCTCGAGGATAAAGATACCACGGCTCCGGAATTATCCGAGAGAATAATGCTCATTATACTCGAGTAGAAGACTATACTTTCTCTACGACTACACGAAAATTTATAAATTTATGACGAAAGCTCAGTTTGTGGTACTTATAGGTATCTGTCGAAATTATAGCCCTCATTGCCAAAAAGTAGTATAAATTACAAAGCAATATAAGTAAGAATAGGGAGTTTTTAAGCCACTTAAAATAACGTTGGAAAATAACAGCTTTTGTGGTTATTCTCAATAATGATAAGGATAACGACTGGTTGATTTTAAAGAGTTTTTGGAACGTAGAGGAAGATAACGTTAAAATCCGTTAAGAAACTAAACATAACCTATGAGTTTTGACGTTAGCAAAAGGTCATTTTGTTGATATACTTCTTTAAAATGGATGAAAATATTGAAATTATCATAAGAAGGGGACAGGAATATTACGAATAATGCAAGATTTGTATAAATACAAATGTAAGTAAGGAAAATGGTGGTAACTTTGCGTTTCGTGAATCAAAATTACCGTTCTGTGATAACGATAACCACAAACTTCGTTATTCTAATCTCTCGTTAATAACGTTGGACGTTATCGCTATTTGTTTTGCCTCCCCTCATTTCCCTTACTGCGCAGTCGCACAAATAACGATAACGACAAAAGTTGTTATTTTAAGTGGCCTAAAAACTCCCTAATAACAATTATACATGAATAACTAAATGCTTGAGGGAAAAAATAAAGAAAAGCTTCCACCAGTAGGGTTCGAACTCACGCTCTTATAACAACCTCTTACTTTTCCGCGGATCGTACCACCGGACCACACAGGTACTTACAAAATGTTTGCATGACATATGACTAAACAAACTCTGTTTGACCAAAAACCGAGATTGTGTTGCAAAAAAATTTCATCAGGAGCTAGAAAACTAAGAAAGAAAATAGTCAATCTGACATTCGCGGATGCCGAGCCGTGACAAGTCCAATAAAGCAAAGCCTTCTTGAGAAATGTGTTTGGTAAATTTGCTGTTTTGTCATTGGTCTAAACCTCTCAGTTACCGTGGATTCTGAAAATTCTGGATCTGTTATTGGCCGAGTGCCGTTGAATAATGAGTTAGTCAGTATGTAATCAATGTAGAATACAATAGTTGTAGAGAAAGTACGTTATTGTTGAATCATAAATTCGTTTCTTTTCCATATCAACTTCTTCAGGTTGTGTATCAGACAATTCGTAGCCGATAGTTGCATCAATGATATAGATAACCTTCCTTCTTTCCCTGAATGATTGCAATGATATCAAATCTTCGGGTTGCTACACAGCTGACCTCTTTGTAAACTTCCATCTTAATTTTTCTCAATACATCTACAATAAGCGTTCTTACACGATGATGGCTCACATTCCGGAGCAAACAACCCTTTCTACATTAGCCAAGAACGTGTGATAAAGTTTCAATCTGATTGCAAACAGGTGATCTACAATGGCGTCTATTGATACTCATTCCAGGAATTGCTCTAACCGGTGCAACATCCGTGCTCGTCTTCACTGCATTGAACAATGATATTCCTTTCATTTTCGATTTGGGTTTATTTCAGTTTTCAAATTTACGTTCTCATAATAGGTTACGGAAATATTGTATTTTTCTTAAATTGATTATTTCTTAAATTGATATATTTTTCGTTCATATCATTCTTTTAAACAAGTTTCAAATTTCTTTAGTTAAATTCCGAATATGTGATAAATAAACATTTCTATTATTGATGAAAGTACAACATATATATTAGGTTTATTCGTTTGCATCGAGGTGTAGCACTTTCCTACAACTGGTGTAATTTACACTCAATTTTAGTATTCGTTTGCAGATAAATTGTTTCATTTTCGCTCCTCTTTGTTTCTAATTTAATTTCATTTCTTTTTTTTGTATATCTAATTTTTTTTTTTTTTTCTTATATTTTTCGTATGCAGAATTCATTCGCGATTTATTTTATTTTATTGTGCTTACGTACCCGACATGCTTAACCCTTCAATCAAGATTATCCCCTATCAAAATCCTACTCATTATTTTTCCTCGTTTCACCCTGTTCTGTCAATATGCGAGACTAGTGAAAATCAAAACGAATCGCGCAAGGTGGACTGAGCCGTTCGTTGATGTGAGAGAAGCAGTCGGAAGAAAATTGAATTCATTTGCTTTGCTCGCCACGAGTGCTGTGAATGCCGATCACAAATATATACCTACAGAACTCCTGCTTTCTCTTCCCCTTGGACTTGGGTAAGTCGGGAACTATCAAAATTAGTAAATTAAATTAAAATACGCTCAATTGTAACTTTCTGCAACTTTGAAATGTAGTTGAATGAGGGGGTTTTACATCGGGGTGGAATTTTCGGAGAGCGGTCATAAAACCAGTGTCCCCTTAATTTTACAGTCCCACAATATTGCGTAAGCGATTATATTACATGGTCCTTCGAGCCGGAAGGTTAGATGACTGCTTTTTCGAATCTTTTGCTCGTGTGGATTCTCTTTATTCAATTATCGATCACATACATGAATTCTGCATACTTTTTTTATTGTTTTGCTTAAATTACATTTCGCTCACATTTCGCAAACGTATTTAAATAATATCCTTGCGTTTCTCAACGGTAGATAATTATTTCCAAAATATCGCCTGGCCAAACGTGCCGGCGACGGTGCGACTTTTTACGTTTGATAGTCCACTGTTTTTGTCCATTTACTTTATTTGCTCCGTTCGAAATAGGAATACATTTCAAAGAGGCTCATCGAAATATTTAGTAATATTCGGAAGTTTTGAAGCACCATTGCATTTTCTACGTAAATTTGATAATAAATTTTTCAATTCATAATTTGAAGTTCAATCGAGTTTATTTCTGAAAAAAAAAAAAAATGTCTACTTCAACCGAGCTAAAAGTTTCCAGAGCTAATGTTTTGAGGCAGACAGCAATTAATCGATTAGCTTTAATCAGGGATGCCGCCGTACAAGCTCAAACTCATGCTGAAGATAAAATTAAATTCAAAGTGAGGTATCGTGATTTAAAAAAGGTTATTAAAGATTTTGAAAAACATCATAACACTATTTTGACTTTACTTGCTGATGATGAAACAAAACTAGCCGCAGAGCATGAAATGGATAAAACATTCGTGCAACAATGTCAAGAAATTGAAACAATTTTTTTTGAATTATTCGAAGCATCTCTTGATGACTCTTTGAATCATTCAAGCGATCCTGCTAACAGTACAACCGTAAACGATCACGTTGTTTTACCCAAGATAAAATTACCTATTTTTACGGGTGATATCAAAGCATTTCCAACATTTCAGCAGACGTTCGAAACTCTGATTCATAATAATCGATCATTATCCAATGTGGAGAAATTCAATTACCTGATTTCGAGCCTCAGTGGACCTGCTCTTGAATTGATTTCAGACATTCCAATTTTGAATGGAAATTATGCATCTGCCTACAATACATTACTTGAAAGATTCAATAATAAACGCTTACAAGCTTTCACCCATTGGAAATGCATTGAAGACTCCCCCCATTTGCATAATGAAAGCGCAATGGGTCTTCGAAATCTAATGGATACCTTCAACAAAAATTTGAATGCGTTGAAGGCTCTAGGTTTAGAAACTGATGATTGGGATTTTATTTTAGCTCATATGTTGCTCGAACGTCTAGATTCCGTAACTCGCAAGTCGTTTGAGCAAAATAACGCTTCCACTGACATCCCCAAATATGATGCTGTGAAAAAATTCATTACTAAACAGTGTACTGCTTTGGAATCAGTTATAAAACCAGATCAAATCCCAGATACATTCAAAACTAAGATTTCAAACAGCCCTCGTAAGCAAAATTACAAATCTTACAGCTCTAATAATAATTCACAAAATTCACGCAATAGAAATGCCTTTTTGGTGAATACGCCTAGATCGAATAACTCTACTACTTGTTTTTTATGTAATGGTTCTCATGTAATTTATAGATGTCACATTTTTCACTCCAAAACGCCGCAACAACGTTACGAATTAATAAAAAGTCAAAACGCCTGCATTAACTGTTTAGCTACCGTTCATACAATTAAACAATGTATTAGCGAAAAAAGATGTCGTTCTTGTGCAAAACCCCATCATACCTTACTACATTTTAGTTCAAACATATCTCCAGCAATCTCCGAAAATAATTCGATTGAAAATAATCGTGCCTCTTGTTCAAATACACAAGACCAAATCGAAAATTTTGTGGAAATGAATGATACTGCTTCACGATCTCACGTCAATAAAATTACTAAACAGGTAGGTATGCTATTGAACGATCGCGAAATTTTACTTTCTACCGTATTGATCAGAGTTAAAGATGTTTTTGAGCAATGGCATACCATTCGCGCTATTTTGGACAGCGGTGCCCAATCCTCCTTTATCAGTAAAACATTTTCTACGAAATTAGGATTGCCCAAATTCAATATTGCTATGACACTGCAAGGATTAGACAAAATGTGCACTTCTTCCAAATCAGGTATCCATTGTACCATTGCCCCATTACATAATGCAAATTTTACCATTGATTTAGACGCCGTTATATTAGAAAAAATTTGTGATGAAATACCTACTACATCATTTTCTATCGAACAATTTTCCTTTTTATCAACACTGAAACTCGCAGATCCACACTTTCACGAAAGCGGAACTATTGATTTACTTCTTGGAAACGATATATTTCCGTACATATTGCAGGATGGTAGATTATGTAACGGTCCTGAACAACCAGTTTGTATAAACACCGTATTTGGTTGGGCTGTCATGGGAAGAATCCCTATATCACCCTGTATTTCAAAATCAGTTAAAACATTTTTCATCAAATTCGCGGAAAATAATCTTGATACAACTTTGCAAAAGTTTTGGCAAGTAGAAGAGGTACCTGATAAACCAGTTGCTTCCGCTGAAGATCAATATTGCGAAAAATATTTTTCTGAAACTACTATTCGAAATCAGGAGGGTAGATATGTTGTGTCACTTCCTTTTAAAATTATTGCTCCAGATTTCGGTGATACCCGTTCAATGGCACTCCGCCGCTTTTTTTTTCTGGAGAAAAGATTATTACAAAATCAAAATTTTCATAAGGCATATTCTGAAGTTATTCGGGATTATTTGGATAACGATCATATGAGACAAGTTACTGAACCGGCGAGGTCTGATTCAAATAAATATTTTTACATTGCGCATCACGCCGTTTTTAAAAAGGACTCTACAACCACGCCGTTGCGCGTAGTATTTGATGCATCTAGTCATGCAAACGATAAAATATCGTTGAACAAGGCCCTTTACGTTGGCCCTAAATTACAAAACGACCTTGCAAAAATTTTGCTTCATTTCAGATTTCATAAATACGTAATATGTTGTGATTTACGTCAAATGTACCGTATGATATTAATTACTCCGGACCATACTAAATTTCAAAGAATATTATGGCGTTTTTCACCTGAAGAACCCATAAAGGATTACGAAATAAATCGAATTCTTTTTGGAGTCTCTTGTTCAGCGTTTTTGGCAATAAGATGTCTTTTGCAATTAGCGATTGATTACAATGATCTACCTTTAGCGTCCGAAATACTCAAGAATTGCGTCTATGTTGATGATATTATTTTTGGGCATAATTCGCCAGAAACAGTTTCAGTAATGAAAAATCAACTTGTAAAACTTTTATCCAGGGCCGGCTTCGAAGCTAGAAAATGGATGAGCAACGATTTCAATTTTTTATCAGATTTGCCTGAATCTTACATACAAAATATTAACTCTTCCTTAAATTTGGAAACTGACAATACTTTGAAAATTCTCGGGTTGAAATGGAATCCAAATACTGATATGTTTTTCTACTCTTTTGATTCTTCTAACGAAGAATGCACTAAGAGAACAATTTTATCTGAACTTGCTCGGATCTTTGACCCTTTGGGATTTCTCACACCGATTACCGTTTATGTAAAAATTATCATACAATTTCTATGGACCTTGGGATTGGCATGGGATCAACCCCCTCCAACAGAAATAATTTCAAAATGGAAGTCCTTTAAGCTGGAACTCAATTGTTTTCTGAATTTCAAAATTCTTCGTAGAATTGACACAGAAAATGCTTCTTCTCAGCAATTACACGGGTTTTGCGATTCGTCAGAAAAGGCCTATTGCGCTGTTGTATATCTGCGAATTATTTACAATGATGAATCTATAAAAACTTTTTTGGTTTGCGGAAAATCCAAGGTTTCTCCACTGAAAAGATTAAGTCTTCCGCGGCTTGAATTGTGCGCGGCTACCTTGCTTGCTAAATTAATGAAATATGTTACGGATGCCATTGATAATAAAATTAAAATTGAAAAGATTTTCGCCTTTACAGATAGTACGGTTGCATTAAATTGGATTCAAAGTTCTCCACACTGTTGGAAAACCTTCGTCAGCAATCGAGTAAGCTTCATTCAAGAAATAATCCCTCCTCAGTTTTGGTACCACGTTTCTACGAATATTAACCCGGCGGACTGTGGCTCGCGCGGGTTGTTTCCGTCGGAGCTTTCCAATTTTTCTTTATGGTGGCAGGGTCCCCATTTTCTTTGTCAAAGTGAAGACACCTGGGAATTTGTGACATTTTCAAACATGGAGACGGCTGAAACTATGGATGAAAAAAGAAATTTTTCGATAACTACAATGGTCGGTTGGAACTTTGTAGATTTTCTCCTTGAAAAATACAGTTCTCTGGCAAAAATTAAAAGAATAGTAGCTTACTTTTTTCGCGCAATTGACTTTTTCAAACTTCATAAAAAATCGGAAATAAAATGGTTTACTCTTTCCGAATTGCACCGATCCTTACTTTTTGTTGTAAAACAAATTCAAAATTCGTATTTTTCGGAAGAGATTGCTCTGCTGAAAAATGAAAAATTACTGCCAAAAGCAATGCGAAAGCCAAACCCGTTTTTAGATAAAGACGGATTTTTGCGCGTTGGAGGTCGATTGTGTCATGCCGACATACCTTACGACAAAAAATTTCCTTTATTATTACCAGGTAGCTCGAAATTGACAGAGCTGATAATAAACGAAATTCACGTCACCTATTTGCATTGTGGTATACAAACCACTCAATTTTTGCTTTCTCAGAATTTCTGGGTACTTTCATCCAAAAGAATAATTCGAAAGGTTCTACATAAATGTCTGGTATGCTGGAAAATCAAACCAGTTACTTTTCAACCACCAATGGGAAATTTGCCAAAGTTCCGTATATCCCAAGCGAAGGCCTTTACTACGGTAGGTGTTGACTTCTGTGGCCCGTTTTCTATAACCGTGGGTAGATTACGTGGTTCCAAAACTGTCAAATCATACGTTTGCTTGTTTATTTGCGTCGTTACGAAAGCAGTTCACGTAGAATTAGTTTCTGATTTATCCACCGAGGCTTTTTTGGCTGCATTGCGCAGATTCATAGGTAGGAGGGGTAGATGTACAACTATCCTTTCGGATATGGGAACTAATTTTGTCGGCGCGGGAAAATACTTACATAAATTATTCTCCGACGCTATCAAGCAAGAATCCATTACCTGGAAATACAATTGTGCCAGCAGTCCTCATATGGGGGGTATATGGGAGGCTAATATCAAATCTTTGAAATCTCATCTTTATAGAGTTATAGGAAATCAGTTATTGACATATGAAGAGTTCAACACAGTTTTGATACAAGCTGAAGCTGTTTTGAACTCTCGACCATTATGTCCCATGAGTACGGATCCAAATGATTTAGCCGTGTTAACCCCTGGGCATTTTTTGAATCTAGAGCCTTTGACTACTATTCCAGATCCCGATACCACAGACGTCAGAATCAATACCCTGACAAGGTGGGGGTTGTTGCAAAGAATACATCGCGATCTATGGAATCGATGGAGTCGCGAATACCTGCATACTTTGCAGCAAAGAAATAAATGGACAGATTCTACTTTTCCAGTTTCAATTGGAACTATGGTTCTTATAAAAGACGATAACACCAATCCTCTTGAGTGGGTACTTGGTAGGATCGTCGAACTGATTTTTGGCACTGACAAAATAGCAAGGATAGCTGTAGTTAAAACTATAAAAGGACTCGTCAAGAGACCATTAGTAAAACTATGTCCTTTGCCCAACTGTTAAGTCATTCTGAATACGCCCTAGGCATCTTCAGGGGGGTGGGAATGTTTCATTTTCGCTCCTCTTTGTTTCTAATTTAATTTCATTTCTTTTTTTTGTATATCTAATTTTTTTTTTTTTTTCTTATATTTTTCGTATGCAGAATTCATTCGCGATTTATTTTATTTTATTGTGCTTACGTACCCGACATGCTTAACCCTTCAATCAAGATTATCCCCTATCAAAATCCTACTCATTATTTTTCCTCGTTTCACCCTGTTCTGTCAATATGCGAGACTAGTGAAAATCAAAACGAATCGCGCAAGGTGGACTGAGCCGTTCGTTGATGTGAGAGAAGCAGTCGGAAGAAAATTGAATTCATTTGCTTTGCTCGCCACGAGTGCTGTGAATGCCGATCACAAATATATACCTACAGAACTCCTGCTTTCTCTTCCCCTTGGACTTGGGTAAGTCGGGAACTATCAAAATTAGTAAATTAAATTAAAATACGCTCAATTGTAACTTTCTGCAACTTTGAAATGTAGTTGAATGAGGGGGTTTTACATCGGGGTGGAATTTTCGGAGAGCGGTCATAAAACCAGTGTCCCCTTAATTTTACAGTCCCACAATATTGCGTAAGCGATTATATTACACATTCTTTTGTTTGAACTGCACTCAGCTACACTCGATTCAAAATTTGGTTTTTCTACGTTCATGCAAAAAACAAAACTTTATTGAACTATATTTGGTGGAAAAACTGTCTCTTTATTGCACTGAGTGCAATAAAGACTTTATTGCACTCATATGTCATTCTACTATAGCGTTCTGTCATAATGACAGACATAAACTTTCAAATCGACGCCAAATTTAGCCCATTTTCTGTGAGATTGTATTACGTTTTGAATAGTTGCATGTTTCATTATATTCATTATAATTATAATAATTATAATAATGGACTATGAAATTACTAGAAAATGCAATTTGTTTTAAAATAAAATTATTTCCTTCGAATATCATCTGAATTACACAAAGTGTTTTTGAATTACTTTTAGCAGATAGATTTAAACAAACAATGTCTTCCTTACAGTTTAGTGCCACCTAAATGAAACATTTTCTGGTTTTTGCATGAACGTAGAAAAAATATTGTATGAAACTCGTGCAAAAAGATGGCCTCGTTCGACAATTTCACGTCGAGTGCAATAAACACCTACTTTTTGCACTTGTTGCATAAATAACTATTAAAATTACACTACACCGTGATGAATAAACCTAGTATATTGCTGTGAAAAGTTGCGCGGATTATTCCAAGGCTTCTTAATTTTCTTGAAGCGTAAATGAAAGAGGTATATCATCTGGTAGATTTATTTACACTTTTACAGTAATTATGATTAGTTTGTCAACGTCTTCCGAAAACTTTATGTTAATTTGGTCAAAAGGCGAGTTTTCAAAAAAAAAGTGCTGGTCAAATATGTTGGTTTAATATATTCAATTTTTGTTCAGGGTTTAGCAGGGAGCTTGAAGTGAGTTTTGAAAGGCTTGTGTTGAGAGTAGTAATTCCAAGGTACTTAATACTCTTTGAATTTTTCAATCCACAAATTGTTGTATTCTAGAGTACTCCATTTTTAATAATTGTGGCTTTTGACAGGGTCGATGGAAAGGTTTGTTCGTAACAGCTGAGTCAATGGAATTAGCAATCAAAACAGTATCCTAATAAAAGTTCCTATAAGTTCATTCCATTATTTCCCAGATTGAAATACTTAGAATTGGTATTGATATTGGTATCGAATGGTAGTTGTGCTCAAAAGAGCTATGTGTTCGCGTTCACGTCATTCGACACCAGCTGTGTTATGTATGCTCTGCAAAAACAATTTATTTTTATATTTTTTAATTGGGAGTCTACTTAAATCTTATTTTGAAATCATCAGCTTCAATGCCATGTTTAATGAAAGAGAAGAAACGGAGAAATACCAAGTTTGACGAGCCATGTCTAGAGGCGGCGCTTTCCTACAAATACAAATTTTTTTGGTTTCAATTTTTAAAGTTCCATTAGTTTTTCACTTATTTTTGTTGGGAGAGCACACTGTATAATTTTTTGTAACTGATCGTAGTTCACCATGTATATGATAAATATTAAAAAGTGAGGTGGCTGCATAGCAAAGGAAAAGTTCGTACTTCCTCAATTTGATATACAGGTACCCAATACAATTCCAGTCACGATCTTCCATTTAACCAGGCCCGGGGAGAGAGGGGGCTAATGTCCCGCGGCCCGAGAAGACACCTAACCATGTGACAGGCTCGACTCAATGGTTTGGCAATGCTCTCAATTGAGTCAAAATTAGCTAGGCAGCTGAAATTAAAAAAAAAATAGATGATTTTGCCAAATGAAAAAAAATACAAAAATGCATTTTTGACCAATTGCATCAAACTTCGAAAACTGACGGTATAAATAGGAAAGGAAATGAGGTAGGGGCCCAGCTGCACGCTCCGCCCCAGGCCCAATGCTGTCTCTCTTCAGCCCTGCATTTAACTAACGTTTCACCGTTTTGAATTTTCTTTCGTTATTTTCTAGTAATTAATAACGAAATATATCATTTTAATCCGAGTTATTAAGTTATATCGTATCCGTTTTTGAACACCATTTATCTCCTTGTCGACTCTGTAATGTTAGTCGATTAGCAGGAAATTATGTAAGCCCTGCATTTATTTCAATTTATTAAAGAAAGAAATAAATTTCAAATATAATATTCAGTCAAGTAAAAATTTCAAGAGTGTTAGATCCAGAGAACGAGCATGCCACTCTACCGGATTACTGCCCATTCAGATATTCTTTTACTGGTTTGGGATTATGTGGAAGTTGCACCATCTTTCTTGAAAATTATTACGATTCAGCTAAATTCTAGAGGATTATTTTTGCTAATCTCGAGAAATAGTTTAGGGAAAGCATTCGTTAGCGCTATTTGATTTTCCATTTGGAAACTAGTGCCCAACTACGTGGGTGATATACCCAGGCCCGCCGCTAGCTTATCGTCGCCTGCGTGCAATACCGATTATGCCGCCCTACGACTACTTACTCTGAGTTTTGTCAAGAAAAAGGATAATTAATGTTTTCTCATTATGGTGATTCGGTCGGATTTTTTTCCATGCTATGATTTCTTATTATACTCATGGTGGGGTGGGTATTATGACAATGACTTGTATTACATGATGAGCCGCTCGATTTGCCGCTCTCTGGGTGTGCCGCCCATGTGAGGTGCACGCTTTGCACGCCCGCTTACGGAGGCCCTGGACATACCCAGAATACTTGCCCACTCATGAATTTTTTTCTGGGAGCCACGTGTGGAATTTGCAGAAGACATGAGGATTTGAATGACTCTAATACCTCCCATTATGCTTGCTGCTGAGAATCGAATTTCTTATCAAATGAGACCTGAAGTCATATCGCCAATCGCCACCCAATTTTTATAATTATTTTTCCACGCGGAGTCACATGGTGTTGAATAACTGAATGTTTTTTGAAGTAATATCGATATATCCCTGGAAATAACGTTGAAGAACATACATGACCCTATATATTTTTTATTGGTCAAAGTAATCTCTATTCAACCATGTAAACAGGGTGTTCCATTATGAAAAACATAACTTTGGATGGTGCACTTTTCTAGGTAATCTGGTATACTTCGGTATATTTTCCAAAGATACTCTTCCAAGAAGAAAACATGCTTGCATTCGACAGAAATTTTCACGTTGCGCCGTTTAGAAGCTATTGACCACCGAAGCGCAGTTGCAGGACCCTGTATACATTGATGAAATTTGGTGTATAGTCATAAAATTGCAAAAACAACTTTTCCAACTGACTTTTTTCTTCGCTTTCTTTCAATGAATGCTTTCTGCATTTTATTTTTTTTCGAAAAAAATGCCAGTTTTGACAGGAAACAAATGACAGTGACAAATGTTCATGTTATTTTGTGTCCAATTTGAAGCAAAAACTAACGCCAAGGTCCAATTACAGGTCTATTAATAAAAAAATGTCCATGGTTTACCGACTTTAATATTGTCACTGTATACGTCAAATAGGATTGAATGCATCTGAAAACAATTCGATACTTATCATAATCCATTTAGTCCACACTCTAAAAATATTTGCACATAATATCAGCAGCCACTGTATCTCCTTATTTGCCTTGTTCTTCTAAAAATACCGTTTGTTAAGAGTCTCAATGGTACAGCACACCCCAAGGCAGGTGAGCCATGTGGCACATGCGAGGTTTTTTCACTAAAAAAGCCCTCGAAAGTGATTATAGGGGAAGCGATTCCAGTTTTCAGACTTTTTTTACGTACCACGAAAAAATGTCTTTATACAGCGAGACTGAACTCCCTTTGAAACCGCTGTTTTCATTTTTGGAAACGTTTCATGGTGACAGATTTAAAAAGAGATTCTGCGATTTTTAATACGGGGGAACTGATGGTAACTCGTGCCCAAGATTATTCCGTGGTTTACAGTTTGATAATTTTTGTGTTGCTACCTAAGGATAATAAATTCTCATTGTCAGGGGTTTTTTAAGTGTAATTGCTTCTGTATTGGTGATTTATGAACTATTACAATATCTAGGGGTGGTTTATGAGTTTATTACTTTTTTGATGAGTAAAAATAAATTGGCTATAGAATTCTAGCTAGAAGTGTAAATGGTTATAATATCTCATTAACAGAAGAAGTGAATAGATGCAAAGGACCCTGCACTCTACTTATGGAAATTTGAATTCCTATAGTTTAGAGTCCAACTCCGAAAATTAGGCAGTTTTTTATGGGATGTCCGAACGCTAATTTACGACACTTTAGAACCTATTTCATTATTCCGGAACATGAGCATAGACCACAGAAGTATGGCGTAGATTTGGAAAAACTACTGAAAGATCGATTCCCTGGGGTTCAATTTGAACAGCATATATCTAAGCCTGACCTGTATGCAACTATACAAATGAGAATAGGGAACACGCATGATTTTATTTTTTGGGTTTTCTGCATCAATTCTGGTCTCAAATATCACATTCAGTGAAAATAATTCCTTAAGCCCCATTTTTTTCCTAAAATTTTAAGGTTTATAATTGCTCTGCAATTTGACCTTGACGTCGAATAACTTCCCCCAAACACAGGCGCTCCTTTTGGTTGTTTCCGGAATATTGAGAAATTTTGACAGTTTTAGGCAAAAATTACACAGCCTTTGAGAGCCCTCTAACAGTAAAAAGTTGGACTGTGTGAGGTAACGATGCATAGAAAAAAAGAAACTTTCAAATTCTGAATGTCACTTAGCTTCTCGGATGGTAATGTTCATGTGTAAATAAAAATATATCAGAACGGGGACACATGCCTGTACCTATGAGGACAGAACACTATACAGAAGCATGGAAGAAGGAAGTTTGGCCAAACGGTGCATTGGTATCGATTTTTCCAAAAAGAATTCAACATCCAGCTACATAAGTGGATCCTCAGAAAGTGGGTAGCAGATCTGCTATGACCTTCTACTCAACTAAATCTTCTAAATCAACATAAAATTGATGAACTCATGATAAGTTACTGTTATGTCAAAATTTTGTGTTTCACAGAAACATGGTTATCAAGTGATGATATCATAAATTTTTGTTTTCCAGGTTATAAACTTATGAATTTTTTTGGTTGGTTTGGTTATGTAGATTTATTAAAGGAGGCGTTGCAACTTATGCTCAAGACCTAATCACTGACCCAATATGATTGAGTATATACCGTGTAGAGAAGGACATAGAGATATGTGGAATTAAATGGAATTTTGAAACATTTCAGTCATCAGTCATATTAGTATGTTACAGGACTCCAACAGGTAACTTCAATGCCTTCTTTGATAATGTAGATGATATTTTAGAATATATTATGTCTTCTTAACAGGTGATTTCAATTACAATTACAATTTTGATCAACTAGCTGTGTCATATGGGATATCTCCAAACTCGCATTAATACTATTCTAGATCAAATCTATTCTAACTTTGAAGAATGCAGTAGTACTGTAGACGTTAACACTGAATCTGACCATGAAAGTCTATCATGGTACTGAAATTGAATATGGAAACTCAGGAAAATAATAATCTGATTACAAGATGATGATACACCAGTGACGGCAGAATTGACAACTTAATCCCTTACTTAACTATGGAAACATGATATGATACATTGCTACACTATTTCAATATGAGTTTTCCAGACAAAAACAGTAAGTTTTCTGTTAAATCAAATAAACAATGAGTCACTGATGAGGTGAGAGTTTCATCTGATAATTTGAAAAAGATGTACGTGCTTAAGAAATCCAATTCTCAGTAAGTTTTCTGTTAAATCAAATAAACAATGAGTCACTGATGAGGTGAGAGTTTCATCTGATAATTTGAAAAAGATGTACGTGCTTAAGAAATCCAATTCTCAGTTAGAAAATCATTATAAAGCTACCAGAACAGAACATAGATCCCTTGTCAAGAATGAAAAGAGTCAATTTTATTACAACAAAATAAATAATTCTACAAATAAAAATGAGACTACATGGCAAATCATAAAGAATTAAGAAATAAAGATCAACCGTGCAAAAAGATAATAATAAAAGATGGAGATAACATTCTGGACGAAGTATCAACGTTAGCAAATGAATTCAATGATTATTTTATTAAAATACCAAAAGAAACTATGAACAAAATATATGACCCAGGCACTTTTATTCAATACAATTTTCAAAGTCAAACTCACAGTATGTTCATCATTGCTCATACAACAGAAAATGATGTTCTTGAAATAATAAAAAATAAACCATCGTGTAGTTTTGATGAAATGTCTGGAATTGTTTTTTAAAAAATAGGACCTTATATACTTTCACCCTTGATTTATATTATAAACTCATCTTTTACAGAAGGAAAATTTTCATCCAGACTAAAAAACCTCCCTAGTTACTCCAATTTTGAAGAAGGGTTCTTCCGAAAAAATTTAAAACTATATATTTTAGAAATGTTTTTTTGACCTGTCCTATAACTTATATTCAATGAAAGAAATGTTGAAAAACTTCTTGAAGGAAAGATTTTTTTTAATTGCGCTAAAAATAAGAAAATTATCTTTGAAGTAAATCACACCAATCATTTTATTACGTTATAAAATTTTATATGATATAAAAGCTTGTCGTGAGAAGTACCTATGTATTTCTTATGCTTCCTTATAGCCCAACTTCGGCTTGTTGTGATGTAGGTAACAACATTGAGGTCTGTGTTTCCGATGCATTACTAATCTTTAGCTTGTCATCATTAACATCATAATCTGTATCATCCATCTCATCCAATTCTTCATCATCATCACCGCAAACATTTGTTAAAGATTGTAAAGTTATAATAACACCGCAATTATTGCGGTGTCACCGAGTTCCTCCAATTTACCTAGGATAATAATGCTTCTAGTGTTTCTAGGGATTATTTCCATAGCCGTGTTCCTCCATCAGAAGTAAATTGTACCAATTTTTCAAACAACTACTTACTATTCATGGTTATATTATGTCCCTCTTGCTTTTTGTCTTCTTCCTAATAAAAGAGCACTTCATGATTGTTTCTATCTTTTTTCCATCAGATTATGAAAATCAAAATGGGAAAAAACTCTCTGGTATAGGTACTGTCTCTTCATTACCCTGATCAAAATTTCCCAAGGGCTCAACTCAATCCCATGAGTATTTTTCGAGATACTGTCCCTCAAAATATGATATTTTTTTTAATATTGGAATACCCCGACTATGTTTTTACAAAAAAAAATTATTAAGAGCGCCCCCAAGAAGAAGAAGGCTGTCGCCCTCCTAAGCATTGTTTATTTTTAGGTACTTTAATTCTCATTGGGTCTAATGAATAAACCTTGAGCAAATGCTTTTATTCAGATTTCTTGAAACAGACCTATCCATTTTATTAATAAATGAGAAAGACACACCTATAGAAAAAGCTTTTGTTAGCTTTTATTCATAACACCCATCTAGGTACATTATAGATTTATTTCAATTCAAAAATACCAACGGGACTTTTATTGGTAGATACACTTTCTGTTTGTTGTAATCACTTATAATTAGATCATAAACCGTAAACCGAACCCCGAGAATTTTAAAAACAATTAAAAACTCACATTGCAAACATGAATAACATGATTCTATAAAATTATTGGTGATTCGTAGTAACAATTTTTCTTACAACCTCATACCATCAGATTCAACGTATAACTACCGTAGATTCGCGATAACACCAAACACGATCTAGAAAAAAATCCACTTAAATACTGTAGATACCTTTTAACACAAGTCAAATAGCTCTGAGTGAACATACGCTTTTTCACAACTTAGTATTCACAGGAAATCACCGTAAATTTGACTTCTGCTAAGTAATCACATTGACGTAGTTTTGGGTATCAATTTATTATTTCTCAGTTACGAGGTGTACCCTAAAAGATGAGGGATATTTTTCTGTAAATAATCATGTGCAGAAGTCCGTTATGGTCAAAAGTGTAGATACAAGGTCTCACTTCTTCAACGATGATATTCTTCTTTCTAGCGCAATTAAATAAAATGATTTCTTCAAAAAGTTTGATTCGAAATATTTTTGGTAAGTAAAATCGCGTTTTTTTTATATATATATAGATGAACTTGTGGAGGAGGAGAATTTTAAAAACTAAACTATTCAATGGTCCCAAATGGATTTTTCCGATTTTATTTTCGCGAGTTCTTGCAATTTTTTTCGATTTTTTTTTCGATCTGAATCCCATACCCGACATTTTTTTGTCGAAACCGTCGAAAAAATTTCCGAATTCCTACACGTTCTTGCTCTGACTTTCGGGGGGACCAGCGGTTTGTTAACATTATTCAATGATTCCATAATATAAATATTTTTAAGGATTTTTCCGATTTAATTTTCGCGGGATTTCGCAATTTTTTCTAAAGGAAAGTCGGGTCTGAGTCACCCAACCTGCAACATTTTTTTGCCGTACTTCTAAAACCGTCGGAAAATTTTGCGTATTCCTGCGCTTTCTCTGTCTGGTTTTCGATTATATTGTAGAAATTTTTTTCGAGGAGGTAGGAAAGGGGTCTAGAATTTTTTAAAATTAAATTTGCTTGTCTTATGTTTTTCACTATTTTTAGGAACATTTCTGATTTTCTTTTCGTGAGTTCTTGCATGTTCTTTTCGAACAAGAGGGGGACCAAATCCACCGATCAATTTTTTTTGTTGTAAGTTTTGACGTCCGAATTCATACGCGTTCTCTTTCTGGATTTTGAGGAAACAGCGGGGTAAAATTGTTTTAAATTACATTATTCAATGATGCCGTGTTTTTTACTATTTTTACGGATTTCTCCGAATTTATTTTTAATAGTTTTTGCAATTTTGGGGGGGGGGGTTAACGGGTTGAGTTGATCATAAATTAAATTATTCGATGCTCCAATTTTTTTACAATTTTTACGATTTTTTTTTATTTTATTTATGCGAGTTTTCGCAATTTCTTTCGAGAACGAGGAGGGAAGTTTGATTTTTTCAAATTGAATCATTCGATAGTTTCATGTTTTATTTTTACGGATCTTTTCGATTTTATTTCCGTAATATTTTTTGAACTGGATGGTGGTCCGACTCCTCTGATAATTTTTTTTTTTGTAATTTTCGGTATCTGTAACCGTCAGAATTTTTCGAATTCATACGCGGTCTCTTTCTGGATTATATGAGGGGTAGGGATATAATCATATTAAATTGAATCATTCGTTGGTCCCATGTTTTTCACTATCTTTACACTGTTTTCCGATTTAATTTTCGTGAGTTTTCGCAATTTCTGTCGAAAAAGAGTATATATTTTTTAAATTAAATTATTCCATGGTCCCATGTTTTTTACTATTTTAAGGAATTTTTCCGATTTTATTTTCGCGAGTTTTCGAAATTTTTTGGAAAAGGAGGGATGTCCGATCCCTCCGAAAAACATTATTTTGTTCGCCTTAATTTTCAGTTTCCGAAACCGTCGGTCCGAATTTCTACGCGGTCTCTATCTAGCCTTCGGGGGGCAGTGTTTGAAAAATGGATTGCGTTCACCAATCACATTTGACGCAAGGTCTGATGTAAATGGTTACTGAACTAGCAGGGTAGCACCGAGTAGCACCGAAAACCTCAAGAAAAGCATCTCTAGTAATGAATCCTCACGACATTTCCTTATCTAAATGACATTTGTTATACAGGAACAGAACAGACGACTTTTTGATCTGTTTGTTTTAAGTATAATTTTTCCTAGAAAAGTTTCAGTCAGGCCCTTCCTCCGGAGAGAGCGCTGGTATTATTTACCCAGATAACCGCTACCACTTGCTTGTGAAAGTATAACGAACTGTCAATTGTAGCTGGATATTTTTGTTTCATTCAAGTAGTTGGGTATTTTTTTATTCGACGAAAAACGAAATCACTTTCACAAGTAAGGAAATATATACTCTAGAAAAGAATAGTTCATTCCTCACATCCCATGCCTCTTTCAGCCTTTTTGACAGTGAAGGCGGGGGGCATAATCAACTTCATTCTCTTATTTTTGACGTGAATTTTGTAACTGCAAAAATAACAACTAACAATGAAATTCATAGCGGCCATTATCTCAATAAATTTCCTATCTTTATAGAAACGTTTCATAATAACAAAAATTCGAATTGTTGGTGTGGATTGGTTTGTTATATTATCTGGTTTTTGTAACAAGATCTGTCAATGTTGGTATTCTTCTACTGCTAATGAAACTATTGTATCACAAATATCAAACGGATACAGTTCCTACATGTTTAGGCAATGAAATAATTTAGGTCTATTCAGGTTATTAACATGATATGTCAATCACTTCATTCACTTCCCTATATATTTTGTGTGAATTTCGATAGGGGAACATATTTTTGGTTCACTGAAACATTTGTTAACAATGTCTTATATTTGAGGAAATACATGAATAGGCGATACAAATGTGCGTTTAACGACCATACAATCAATATGGATGAAAACTTATTCCACAATATTTTTCAGACTCAACTGATTCACGATATAGCAATAAATATATATTTATATTATGAACGAATATGGAATTTAGAATGAACAATGTCCAAATATTTTGGAAAAATGGTTGAATAATTCAAAAGTAATAATATAAAAATGCCGCAAAAACCTCGAAAATTGGTCTGTATTGAAAATTCTGAAACAATTCGATTTTTTTCTCTATCTGCCTTATTTCAAAATATGCTTCGTCATCGGTATTGGATAATAATAATAATTAACATTATGATTTTTTAAATAAGTGTTATGTGTTATATAATTGGAAACGTCATCTAGTTTTCTACATATCTATATAAACTTTAACATTACTGATTAACAAATTTTGTTTAATTCGAATGATGCAGTGGAACCTCGCCTATCAAAATACTTGAATTTGTTCACAGTATTCCCGCTCTCGAGCAAAAATATTGAGAAAACGCTCGATCAAACAGATATAATAAACAGGTTGGACCCGACCCGGGTTAAATTTCGGCTGGAAGTCTTGCTTAGGCATGAGTTATTCTCCTTTTTTTTTTGTTAGATTTTTTTTAATAATATTTGGATAGCGTAGCATTTTAGATAGCCACTGAGTAGGAATTTTCTCATCGGTAGTATTATTGAATGATGTATTGAGCATTTTTTTTTCAAGCTGCATTTGTAGAAAAAAATCTTGTGTGAATATGGAGCACAAAGTGACAATGCCGCTCTCCGAAGATTACGGCGTTCTGCTTCGCGTCGCGTGGTAACTCTCTTTGTCAAGTGGCAATCTATCACTTCACACTATAAATACACAAATAGCTATTTTATGACTGAATATAGAATTAATCGACCTTTCAAACCATAGCTATTGGCACCTATCTATGTAAAAAACTCAACAACCTTTATAGAACGGCGTGTTATAATCTTGAAGATTTTGCACGCTTTTTAGTGGATTTGACAAGGATTATGATGCGGGTATAATAAAAGCTATTTATGATGCAAGTTCATAAAGTAAGACTTTTTTGTATGAACGTAAGGTTTCTCGAATGAGGCGCAGCCGAGTTCAATAAACACGTGAGTACAAAAAAGCCCTTCACGAAAGTTTTACAAAGTTTTTTTCTTCCGCACTAGTGCGAAAAGTAACTTTCCGCACGGCTGTCAAGAGGCCGTCAAACCCGTGAATCGGGTAAGATTTACAGATGTTACTATTAATTGCTCTTCCTTATTGATATTATTTACATAAAAACTGGACTAAAAACTAATTATTCACAAAAAATAAAGAAAAGAAAAAAAATGTTGACGCCGAGAATTGAACCCACAACCTTGCGGTTATTATACCGGATACTCTTCAATAAATAAATAAATAGGGTTTTTATTGTAAATTCCATAAATGACACCAACGACTACTACAGTTACTATTACTATTACGCTCAGTTGATGATTTTACACAATGTTGATTGTTTTACGCACTTGTGCGAAAAATTATCAATTTACGCACTGTCAGTGCGTAGAAGCTCAGTTTACACTCAGTCGTAGAAAATATACTTTAATTCAATTTAAAATAATTCCAAATCGATTATCATTCATTCATGTAGTCACACTCACTCCGCTACGAGGCACTCTTGCTTAAAATACTAGTGACTGAATGGACATTTATAACACTTGATGAGAACGAGAGGTATTTTCCCCCTTGCCACAAAAGTAATTCAATTCTTAGATGCGCATTTCGATAACCAAGATACTTCTTGTTCTCATTGAGAGACACCACAGACGTCAAATATCCCAATTTAGATTTTTACACACTTATCACATAATGTACTGTCAATGTGGTAGTTATGACAGATAACATATAATATCTTACCATGATTTGATAATGTTATTTCTTGCATATTTAAGTGTGTATATTTTTGTTTTATATTTAAAAATTTCAATTTAATTATTTCTGATTATTTTTCACAAAGCTTTTTCTATAAAAAATTATCTTGGATAAGTAGTATATAAGTAGTAATAAGTATATTTTGTTTTGATTTATGTACTTATCGTATCACAATGTCAGTGGAATACAATATCACATTTTTTTCTCTCTGCGAAAAACGAAATTCTGGAAATATGTGGTGTTGTAAGTAAATTCAGAGTATACATTTTTTATTGTTAATAGCTTCAGCTTGATTTATGTCGTAATTTCTTTAATGTCGGAACTTGTATTTTTCCTCAGAGTTCCTAAATTGGAATTCAAGTATAATTAAAACAGGCCGTCCTTGCCGCAAGCTTCGGAAGAAGCAAAAAGAATAAATAAAAAGGATAATGGCTCTCTTTTATAAAAGGAAGTAAAAAGGGCTGCGAGGCATCTCACGCGCAATTTAGCATTTTTAATTAGTAGCAAAGAGGGTGGCGAAGATTTATTTCCGGCAGTTCGCGAAGATACGACCTTAAAAAACAATGGAGGAACGTACGCATAAATTTCGTCCCTTTCGGATCAGAAAAAATGATTTTCACGAATTTACTATTATGTTCACGTCTTGAATTTCCTGGAATAAAAATGTTCAAATTGAACGACGGAAATGATCTCAAGATATGCACTGGTGCTTCATTGCAACAAAACCTTTTCTGTAGTTATCAAAAAACAATACTGATTTATGCACTCTGTAAAAGATAATATTACTTCATTTTGTCCTACTGTGCATGGGAATACGAAATACGATAATAGGAAATAGTAGACAGAACAATATTTCTGAAAGTGTATCCGAACAGTAAGCAAATCGAAATATCTTCCATGTTCGACATCTAGAAATGCTCACTAATTTTATAGTTATACTGATGTACTTCTACCTTTATTGAATTGTTTTCCTTTCCTTAAATAACTTCACTTGGTGTTAGCCATATAATTGACAACATCAAATGATCAAATAAATTGGGGGTGAATGGGGTAATCAGCTTTATCAGTACGGGCGCCAAAGTGCATAAGATTACATATGCAATGTTTATGCTTATGAATTCATTATAAACTCAAATGTTATAATTTTAAAGGTAAATATATTGGTTTCCTTTCCCACGATTGATTCTTAGAGTTAGCATTGAATGATATCATCAAAGAATTCGTCAAGTATTGCGGTAACATTGTTTTCCAGTGTGGTTAATAATAAATTGTCGTGCAATATTAATTTGGACTTATAATGTAGGACTGCCTGTTGTAAGAGGCGACTCGAAATATAAACATAGGTGGTAGATAGTCCACACCATCGCCTAGTTAAATATCATCAAGTTGACTATGTGCGTGCTATAAAATGGATTATTCCATGTTTCAAAATTTGTTTTTCTCACTCATAATGAAAAAATGCAATGTACTTACATAAATATACATGGCTTATTTTTATCACCACCAATCCAGATCCATACAGTATAAAAATATGTGCCCCAGTTGGAAATTCTGATTACAACCTCGACTCCACTCTTTGCTCTTCGAGCAACACAACACTGGGATAATATTGCTCGGGATGCAAACGGCAAGAATCTGATACAACCATGTTAAGCATAAACTGCTCCAGAGCTGCCGCCTTCAAGCAGTCAGCCTCAGTGGCGAATTCAGGAGGGGTAAAAGGGTGATAACCCCCCTAAGGCTATTCCAAAATACCAATACTGCCATCCTAAGGTCTGAGGATGAACACGGTATGTTTCAAAATATCGTAATTTGAGTGTTTCAAATACTTTTATACGCAATTCTTACATACCGAACCACTTTATTAGGTACATGTTTTTATTATTTCATAAGTCTATTGAAAATATATTCATATTTTACTTTTTTTAAATGAGAATATTTATTTTCATTACCCCCCCCCCCCCCCCCATATCGGTACCCTGGATTCGCAACTGGTCAGCCTACCATCGATGGTACAAAAATCAGGGCACTGAGACCAGATCAACATGTACCATCGAATCCTCGAGAGAGGCTTTTACGACCGACGTCAAGATACGAGTGTCCAGACTGTCCTAACGGGTCCCGCGCATCTTGGTCCTTTGCCAAGGAGGATGAAACACTATAGCGACGAACGCCCAGGAAAAGTCAATGTTTTTGCCAACATGTTTGCTGAAAATTCTACCCTGGATTCATCGTGAAAAGAATCCCAGAACACTATCAGAAGTATTTTGAGTGGTCTCAACACTGAAAAATAGGAAGCAGTTCCCAAAAAAGGGAAACACATTGGGTAGTTTTCATGCAACATAATATATTTTTCGAAGTCGACGGAATTTTTATTTTGATAATCATCGATACACTTCAATCATACGAAAATCAAATGTTATCATTTATTGCCGACACATTAAAGGTTTTAAAAAGCGTTATGGAATTATTAATTTCATATTAGCACATTCGAGGTACAAATACTTCTACAACTACTCAAGATAAAAGTAATTATCGAGATGTGTGATAACCGAACTTCGATTCAGTATCAACGTTCCGTTTATGAAAGCCGAAAACACAAAAGTTGGTAAGAAAATACAATTCTACTATACTTACTTCTCTTCTAATTTTTTGAGACTCTGCTGGTATGATCAGTCAATATACAAAGTCAAAAATGTAACTGCTCGAACATCAGTTATGCAATAACACCATCAAATGCCCATAAAGATACAATAAATAATAAACTTTTCGCCATGTCAAACTGTGTGTGACTAATGGCTCCTGCGTGACCTAAGACGGTCCTGTTCACTGAACTCGTAGTTTCAGTATGATAGTATGCTCCAGACTAGTATACTCTGTGTTTTCTGTGTCTGCACGAAGTATTCTTTCCTTTCTTCTATATCTCTTTTATTTTTTGCGAAAGAGTTTCCTTCATTTTCCTAGTTGCCTAGATTATTCCTTTCATTATATCTTTATCGTCCATAATAGGCTCTCACTATGACAAAGTGTCATGACGCGGAATGTCAGAAAATAGAAAAGCGCCGCAAGCGAAATTTGTTTTGTTCAAGGTTAAACGCCTTTAAATTGATAGTGAGGTTTGTCAGTAGGGTATCATAAAGGTGGGGAAACAAGGTAATTCGTGGCGCGGAGGTGATAGAAAATAGAAAAGAGCCGCAGACGAATTTTTTTTTGTTCTGAGTCAAAAGCCTTCAAATTGATAGTTAAGTTTGTCAGTGGGGTATCACAAAGGTAGGAAAAAAAGGATGTCAAATTCAATTTGTTTTATTTAATATGAAAAACGAAAAACAAAGTAGAACAAACAATGATACCTTCCAAATAAAAGAAAAAATAAGATCCAGTATTATGGAATGTATTCAAGAAAAACTAAATCAACGAAATTAACAGATTCATTCTGAAATTTAATACATTTAACTTTTACATATAGTGTGACCCATTCAAGGTGGGAGCACCCCTATAAAACTTACATTTTTCAACAGATTGGAAAGATTTTTAATTTTTTTTTTTTTTTCGTTAGGTAGACATTCAAAAAGTCTAATAGGACAACGAATTTCAGTAATAAATCTCCATTTCCAGGGCCAACTAATCTTATTTTCAAAGGTCAAAAATCTAAAAAAATTACCAGCGATTTTTTTAGAAAAAATCTGACTACACCACTAGATTTGCGACATTTTAAAATGGATGATTTGTAAATAACGTTCAAATTCGTGAATGAATGAAAAAGTTATAAGGAAATGAAATTTGAAAAATATGCCGTTTAATCAAACCACCAATTCAGTTTCAGAACTTTCAACAAAATTCAGAATAGACCACTGTATTGTAACATAATAAAATTTGAAAAACATGTTAATGGAATTTCAGAAAAATGTCATTTTATCTAATAATTTTAATTTATCAACTGATTTCAATAAAATCATAGTCAGTGATATTTCGCGACACCATTAATCCAGTGGTGTAGTCAAAGTTTTGATTAACGCTCTGAAATTGAATTGATGGGTTAATTAAACGGCATATTTTTAAAATCTAATTCCCTTATAACTGTTTTATTCAATGACACATTTCAACGATATTTACATGTGAACCATTTGAAAATGTCGCGAATCTAGTGGTGTAGTCAGTTTTTTTTTAAATCACTAGTAATTTTTTTAGATTTTTGACCTTGAAAAATAAAATTAGTTGGCCCTGGAGATTTATTCATAAAATGTAGTGTCCTAGTAGACTTTTTAAATGTCTACCTAATGAAAAAAAATCATCTCAATCGGTTGAAAAATGTAGTTTTATAAGGGTGATTCCATCTTAAATGAGTCACACTGTACAGGTATAGGAAGGTATAGGAATCAAATCAAACAGGTACTCATATGTAACAGAATTTGAAACTAATTACATTTACATCGGTAACTTGAAGCAAAGAAAAATCAGGTTTACAAATCAAATAACACAAATCAATCAAACGCAGTTTTGGCATTTCTCAATTTTTATGAAGAAATAGATTAGATTAGATAGTTACGCGTTGAATGAAATAATATTCATTTTGTGAATCTTAAAGTTCTAAATTTTCTTCGATCATGGGGGTAATTACCCCCATTACCTCCCCCCCCTTGTATCCGCGCCTGACCTCTACTTTACTTGGTAGTTCCAAAGCACACTTAAAATACGAAAGACGTATCATAATGTCAACCAAACATCAAGCAACTTCAACTGTTATCGGTCAACTGTTATTCCTTTATGTTCTGGTGCTCCGAAAAGGAAAATCCTGCAATGTTCAGAAAACATCGTGAGAGCCGAGGAAATATTGGTAGCAATTGGTGTTGTTCTTGAACTCCTGCAGACTGTAAGCCTCGGGGAAAACACCCTTCTTCTGAGGCTTTGCCGTTCGTTGTAAGGACGAGCCCTGGAAAAGACATGCTCGACCGGTCAGTCTCAATGGGTCCGCTAAAGATTGCTGATATAGCAGAAGAGCATCGCACATGAAAATATCTATAAAACAGAGAATCGATTGCCGTTTTCTGTGATGTTCCAGAGAAGTGAGCTAGCTTATGATGAGAAGCATCGCCGACGAGACAGATAGCTTCTTTTGGACATAATCCAAATGTTTCATTGTGTGTTTATGGACTGCACTGCATTTATGGGAAGTAGAATAGCTCTCGGATAGAAAAGAAGTTTTTCTTTGTCATTTCAGACAATGGACCTGACATGGTTTTTCTATAAAGGGTTACTGCTCATAGGTATGGATACTATAGGATTCTGCTGACAAAATTATGCTGACCACTGTGAGATCGGTCTTCCTAAAGAAAAAACAAGCTTGCATTTTGTCGCATTTAATTCTAGCAAGTTGTGGGAATCCCAGTATTAAATTATTAAATCGTTCACTTTCTTCCCCCATTCCTTTCTGGTTTGAAACGGGCTGATATAGGAGCTTTGGAAGAGAAAACGGTGTGAGATAAAGTATAGCTGTTAACTGAGCATGAGGTAGCTTTCAACAAATTTTCGATGTGAGGAAGTAACAGTGTTGGTCCTAAAATAGATCTCTGCGGAACACCAGCATTTATATTCAAAGTGTCGAATGAAACTCCATCTACCACCACCTGAAAAGATTTGTCTGAGATAAAACTAGATAGCAAGGAAGAAAACTGGGGAGCAAGCAGTTAGATGGAATGTTGTCTTCGATATACCAAGTGCCACGTCCAGCGTTTCACCATATTTTTCAATAGATAGCTGCCATATATGTAAGACACCAGCAAGCAGGTCACCAGTTGATCTCTGATGAAGGAAACTATATTGTCGATCATTCATAATTCGTGAGCTCAATATTGGTTGCTTCTTCCGTGACCCACGTGATAACAGAGCAGGACGATAGGTCTGTAGTTGCTTTTTTGGGGGACTGGTGCAATTTTCCAGTTAGACGGAAACACCTCCAAATCATAAGAGAGGTTAAATAACTTGCAAATAACACGTGTAAGTTCGGGAGCATATCACTTGAGAATAATCGGCTGAATTCCATCAGATCGACTAGCTTTGTAGGTGTGAGTATGATAGTTGGCGAAAAGTTATCATCTCAGGCATGTGACTGTCAATAAAGGTGATATTCTGTGGTTTTTCTACAATGAATTGATGATAGAATTTTCAGCAAACGTGTTGTTAAAAATATTGAATTTTTTTCAAGCGTTCGTCGCTAGTCAAGTCAAGTATTTATTAATCCATTAAAACGAGCTTACAAAAGCAATTGGACAAGTCAGTATCAGGTACATATTAAATACAAATACAAAACACATTCAGACTAACAAAGTGTTCCACCTTGGTTGGGGTATAAAATGGGCTGGAAGTGAAATTTATTTCCACAGCTTTGGCAAAAACCAAAACGATCAAACCCAATGGAACAAGTAAAAATTTTTGATTTCATATTTGCGTTGTAAACCTCTTTCGAGGATTCGATTGTCTCCTTGCACATGTTTATATCTTCAGATTGTTCTTTTCCTATATCAGGGACCTGATTTTTGTACTGTCGATGGTTTGCTGCCATCTTGAAGGCTACAACTTTGGAGCAGTTGCTAAACCTGAGTTTATTAATGATGTTCTTCACCACGTGTTTGGTATATATGTTTGCATCCACTGGCGCACTCAGGAAAGCCAATAAAAATAGTAAAATATTTATGAATTCTAGGAAAATGAAAAACAATGATAAAAACAAAATGATTTGTAATTTCTATTAAAAAAATCATTCTGAAGGTACAAACATTTTGTGCAAAATCAACAATTTAGTTTCCTTCTTTTAGAAGTCATATTATCTAATATTTCCTCAGGAGACACCGATATATTTTTATGAATAAAAGTAATGCCAGACCATTCAGCCGGTTTTGCTCAGTAGTACTTCTTAAGTAAAAAAATATTTTTCTGACACTTTGTCTTGGGGGAGGGGCTCGAGCCCCAAAGCCCCCTGGGTGCGCCAGTGTTTGCATCACTTGCATTATGATCTCAGAAATTGTCCCGGCGCATTGTGTTAGATCTCTAAAAAAGAAACACACTATTTTTCATGAATACGCTGAGAAAAACATGCGAATGCAAATGCAGTCTACTGTGTTGTGGTGCCATTCACGACAGTTCAACGTTGAAATGATGTACAAGAAGGCCAAAGAGTAAAGAAGACGTGTTCCATAGAGGAGCACAAAATTCATGTATTAGGTTTGGTGGTGGGAAAAATATGAAGCCAATTTGAGTAATAAACACTTGAAGAGGTCGCTATAGGACAGTTAGTCGACTAGTATGAACCAAATTACTTCAAAGTCTTTCGGCTCTAAACTAAAAAATGTTGATAGGTATATTGAGATTATACGCACAAAAAGGGGACTTTTCAAAATCAAAGCAGTTCTTAAGTCAGAAGTGTGAGCTATGGTGGTTTTTCTCGTTTTTCTCAGAAACCAAGACTTGCACAGACAATTTTAGATTTACTTACTTATAAAATATGCTACAAAAATTTACCAATAATTATTTTGTTTTATCCAATGGATTTCGAGCAGCGAATGGTCGAAGTAAGGGGTTGTTTTTGGCAGGTTTTTTCTAAATGATTTTAAGTAATGTCTAAAATAAGCTGAAAACATATTTGAACAACTATGAATAATATATGACGTTTTTCAGAATACAAAATGGCTTTGAATTTTGTAATAAAAATAACAGGGTCGTGTTAAAAAAACAATTGATGAAGGTTCTTAGAAACGGAATATCGATGATACCTTTTTTGGAGAATATTTTATGAGGAACATTTTTAGTAAGTGAACAATTTTCTGTGCGACCGACAGTTTCTGAGAAACGCGAGATAAACCATCGATCGCAGTGCGTATTGGGGGTGGTTTTTGGGGGTGAAGCTCACCCTACTAGCTTAAGAACTCTTTTGAGATTGAAAGCTCTTCCTTTGTTGTCTATAATCTCTAAATGGTGAAACTATAATTTTTTTTTCTATTCGGCTATTTTGGGAGTAATATAAATGGACTATAATGCCTAAACTATCAACCAACCCGAAACAACTCCAGATCATGTTTTCCATACCTATGGGAATTGTAAGTTCTGGAACATCCAAGAAATTCTAGACTAGAATTAAAATGTCGGGATTAGGAACGAGAACAAGTGTTTCTAGATGCTTCTCTGCAGACATTTTTCAGTTTTTCAGATATTAGATGACATCTTTGATCTTCTTGAGAACTGTTATGAGGTTCTCCCCAATTCTGCTAGTTGTATCCTACCATATCTTTCTCTTCTCTTCAGTGGGTTTCACAGCTCAACTTGTTGGTCCTGATGCAACTTTATGGTATTAGACGAAGATAACGTGGTTATCGAAATACTCATCTAGAAATAAAGTAATAGGGTGATGTAAAGGAGAAAAATTTGTTGTCATATGAATCTGATACAAGTTATAAAGCATAATTTAAAAAAAAAGTTCTATTGCTTGTCTTTCTACGTGTTATTTCGAACTTTCTGATACACATCACGGTTTTTATTTTCAGCCATGACTTCATTTCATATTCTGGTTCTTGTTTGTATTCTTATTTCGAGTGGTAAGACGAGTAAATTTTAAAAGTAATAGCAAAATTTGTACAATACCTCGAATTATTCCAGTATCGTCATTCTCTATGAAAAGTGGGGACCCATTAGTGAAGTTAAGTAGGAGAGCTGCCGGTTACAACCTGAATATGCCAGAAAACAACCATGATATAGATTCCAGAAGAGCACTTTTTTCAATTGAAGATTTTGACGGTAAGTAAGTCTGAGAAAACTTTTAGTAATTTTCAGTAATCGATATTCTTCGTCAAAATTTCGAGATGCATTTCTTTCGATGCGGATGCTGGAGTTATTCTTGCAGAAATTATTTGATTTACCCCTTTTTAAATTGTTATTCAGAAAGTATAAGATGTATTTCAGAAAGTATAAGTTGTATTTCAGAAAACATCAAATTTAATTCAGATTGATAAAATGGAATTCAGAAACTGAAACATTAATTTAGATTAGTAAAATGTATTATTTGTAATTCAGAAAGTGTGACATGTAATTCTTCCATTTATGGCAAGATCAAGAAAATAAAAACCTTGCCATTCCAGATTCGAAAACGTTCTGTACGGAACTGAGGCACGTCTTCTTCGTTTGAGTTCGTACTTCCGATTGTTAAACCTGATCGAAACAATATTGTCCAGAATGAATGATCATGTTAAAGTAAATCTTCGATTTCCCTAGGTTACAGAATGACGGCTTGTATATCTTAAGCACATTATTGACCAGGCAAAAGATACAATAGTTGGAGGTGATTATGATACCAATCACGATGCTGCAGCTTTAGCCCGTTGTAATAATTTATTTGAAGGTTGTTGACGATGTAGGAACCTCAGATATCTGAAAACAAAGCTCAGAGGTTTAAGAAACGATAGTCGTTACAGACTGATGTTTTACCCTTTTTACTCCTATCAACATACAATGCTGTAGGCTATTATGGCAAATAAAATTTCAAGTGATGGTTTCTGATTTATAATTGACGCTTTCTGAATAACAATTCAATAATCTAAAATTCAATTTGCACTTTCTGAAATACAATTTACCAATCTGAATTACATGTTACGATTTATGAAATCCAATTACCAAATCTGAATTTCAAATTATACTGTCTGAATTGCAATTAACAATTCTGAATTACAAGTTACATTTTCTTAATTACTTTAGGTTACTAATCTAAATTTCAAGTTACGATTTCTGAATTACATGTGGAAAAGGCGTATATAATTATTGTGACAATTTTAAAGCCGGACCTGATCATGCTCAGTAATAAACATCTTGTCCGCCACCGACCGTATTCCGACTAGGTGAGTCATCACCTACGAGCTTCGATACCAACAGAGTAAATCATCCCCTCTAGCTCCATCTCGTCGCGACTAGAAAAATGAAGAAATATCTAGAGTGTTCGAGAAATAGTACACTACGCTTGTATAAAGAAATCTCCGTGGCCAGACGGGAATCAATATAGAACTAACTGTGCGTTGAAGTGATCCTGGTCATATAACTCGCAGTGTGATTTAAATTAGAGTTTTAGTGTGAATAGTTAACTACTTGTTCAGTTAAATATTTTCAGTTATATGTTTTATAATTAAAGTGACCGTAAAGTTGCAGAATTGTATTATTTAGCGTTCACCAATAATTATTTTTATTTATTCAATTGATTTTTTCCATAAAATCATACTGATAAGTAGTTATTATCGAGGGGGAAACCGCTGAGGAATTTTGTGTACATGTCTTGGGTATTAGTGGCATTACTGGGGCATTAGTTGGGAATTAGGGGTACTACTTGAAAATTGTTGGGCATTACAGGTATTACTGGTATATTACTCGGGCATTAGAAGAATTAGTTAGGAATTATTGGGCATTACTAGAGCATGACATGGGTATTACAGGAATAATTCAGAAGTGAGAGAACAATTATAATCGGTAAAAGCCAAAAGGTCTTCAATACATGGGCATTGGAATTATCTGAATTAGAGAAATCCGAATTGTGCATTCTAGTACCAAAAATAAATTGTAGCAAATTTTGCATTGCAATATCGTTGTAGGAATATGAGGGTGGATATGAGTTACTAGAAATCTTTATGAGGCTAGAAAATTGGAAAAAATTGTTTTCGGTTATAAACAACTGTTCTCAATAAACTTCTATCGATTTTGTAAAAGGCTTGATATCTACATTACTTTATTGGCGGGAGATGATGTGGCAGCAACATCTACACTGCCGATAGATTTCAAGCCTTCTACAAAATTGAGATATATTTAGGTGTGGTGTGAAAATTATCTTGCTAAGATAACAATCTTGCTGCTAAGAAACAGAATTGACTCGAACAAAAATAAGGGTATATAGATTACTCTTGATCAAATTTCCTAGTTTTCGTTCTCCCTGTTTGGAAATACAGAATTTTGATAACTCAAATTAAAGTTTTTCGCAAAGCACCAATTTGTATGAAGAATAAAATTTTCTGACAAATGCATAAGAAAAAAGTTTCCCATATCGTGCAAACTTTTTGAAACTAACTGTATCTGAACAGAATTACAATTTCTATTTTTCAAAGCAGTACGAAATGCGAGAAATCACTCACGCTGAACTCCTGAAAATATCGAATGGGGTAATATTTTGTTGTAGAATTTGTAAGAGGCTGAAGATGAATTTTGCTGAATACGAAACATATACCCTCCCTTAATGGTACTTGTCGAATCAAAGTTGTGAAGATAATTTTGTGAATTTTTACCAACTCAACTATTGTATCATATCGGTGTTATATATTTGTATGTGATATTAACATAAAATGGTATCTACCAAATGATACATGAAAAATCTTTCCAATATTCTTTGTAAAATTTATGGTATCATGCAGTTTATCTGCTTTCCTACTAAATTCCAATTTGATTATAAAAGTAAAATAGATGTGTCGAGAATGATTTCACGGTAATTTTGGAAAATTCATCTCTGCTGATATACAGGATGACCAGTTACTGAAAATAAAATGGTGTACTAGTCTATCATCATGTAGAAATAGACCGGTGAAATTTCAGCTGAATATTACATCATTTATACAATTTTTTTTGTTCGCCAACCTTTGAAAACGCGCCACTGAATGAGCCAACTATAATTTGTCTCTCCGCACCGAAAAATCAAAAACGCCTTATGT
This sequence comes from Chrysolina haemoptera, assembly GCA_958298965.1. Lineage (NCBI taxonomy): Eukaryota > Metazoa > Arthropoda > Insecta > Coleoptera > Chrysomelidae > Chrysolina > Chrysolina haemoptera. The sequence continues at coordinate 33,154,850 of OY282585.1, read as the reverse complement.
AAAGCAAAACATTCGCCTAGCAGCAAAACGGTTTCATGCAAAACGTCCTCACTGGTCCCAAACGCTTTCATTCAAAACATTTTGTAGCAAGTTGAAATACACAAAATAGATTCATTCAAAAACGGTTTCAAGCAGTTTTAAAGAGACTGGAAGGTGTTTCCCTGTTTTGCCGTACCAGTGTGTGTTATTTAATAAAATCTGTGGAGGAAAAACAACTTCTACCTAAATTAGTCAAAAACGTTTTATGTTAAAACGTTTTTGATTTCTTGTTGTGTCGCTAGCTTAAGAGCCAGTGGATGGCACACAACAATAATTTTATTTCAGGCGTTTTTTTCTATCAGTATTAACAATATCAGGTCTTTCCATTTCACATCATAAATTGATACTTATTAAATAAGTTTCCCCCTCGTTATGCAGAAGATTGGAAGGGTACTTTTCTTTTTCCAAACACCCGGTCCAGTTTTCTCTGACGTTCACACCCCTTCCATATAGTCTAAGAGCCAGTGGACGGCAGACAACACATATTTGATGAAAGCCCAAAATTTCCTCATTTAGTGTGTTATACCTACCGACCATGAGACGGGGGTTAGCTAAGCGCGGTCGCGGTAGGTTCAGCTTGGATCTCATGAATTCTCTTATGATTTTTTGTATCATTCTCTATGAGACATTTGTAGCAGGGCTGTCAAGCCTGATTGACGCTGAACCTACCGCGACAGTCCCATGGTCGGTAGGTATAACAGACTAAATGAGGAAATTGGTTCCACACGAATCAACAACTCGACAGGTAGTCTGTCAATATAGTTCATCGTTGTGTTTACTGACATTTATATCGACATATTTTTGTTAATCGATCGTTCAAATGGCATTAGTAGGTTCGATCGAATGTGATTTGTGTCCAAAATAATATTTCATTCGCGTGGAAAGTTCCTTCGACACCAATATTATTCACTTCTATTTCAATTTGATGGGTTGTGTTCTTCAAAAATAATTTATTTTGCAACCTCCTATTGGGAGTCATGCTAATAAAACTCAATTTCAAATCAAAAGCTTCAGTTTAATTAGGAAGGGGGAACGGAGGTAACACGGATTCTGCCTTTCCACGTTTGTTCATTCAGGTATGGCGATTTCGTACACTTAAAAAAAGTATTTTTTTTTTGTCCACATGTCCAAATTTCACTGTATTTTCTACTATACTTCTTCTGGTAGGGAAGGCGCTCTGTATATTTTGCTGTAATTGGTCATAGGTCACCCTGTATAATGAACGACCAGGACACTAATCACCCGAACATTTTCAGCATCTCTACCACCACATCTGAAGAAAGACCCAGGCTTCAAGTACAGCATCGAGAGTACTTCAAATAATAGGTGGATCTTTTACAGTACCTCTAGTTTCGACTACGAAACGCAACTACGTTTTTATGTGTTCGATGTGTACGTAGGAGAAGATTTCAAAACTTTGACACTTCTAATCGAAAATATTGATGATGAACCACCTTCTTTTTCATGCCCGGAAGATCTCGAAATGTTGGTAAGTTTTGTGTAGAGAAATAGTTATGTCATTGTTTGATAATACATATCAAACAACGGTTATGTGTACGCCAAGACAGCAAATTAAGTTTTTAGCGTACCAAAATAACTGTTTTCGCCGAGACCGCTTGAGGAGGATAATCTTGAGGTCGCTATAAAGTTTTGTTGCTATGATACACAAACTATTTTTCGTGCAATCGTCAATTTTTTAAAGGTGCCCGTATAGACTACTGGTTCGAGATTCTGCCCTTCACGTCGGCAATCGGGGTTCAAATCTTGAACTACACGTTTTTTTTTTGGGGGATACTTACACATTTTTTTTTGGGATACTTCCACAAAACTTGATTGCGGCCGAGAAAAGTGTTTTATGTGGTCTCTTCAGATTCAAAAAGGTATGAACCGATTAGAGGAATTTGAAAGATATGAACCATAAATAAAACTAGTTTTTGAAATTTTGCACTAACTTTTGGAAACAAACCTAAAAAGTTCTATTTTATTGATTACATAACTTTATAATGACCCCTAAAAATTAGTTGAGACCAAACATGCAGCGTTTTTTTAATCAATAAAAAAATATTATTATTATTACTATTTTTTCAAAAAGCTATTTCAAATTCCGCATGTGGGCCTAAAATTATATTATAAACAACTTTCTCAAATAACTTTTTTTGTTATCTTTACAAACAACCCCGATTTTGCCAATTCGTAATCAATTTTTCCAAATTGCTGCCATATCGGTAGTCGATTATTAGGTTTTCCAATATGCAAAACGATCCTCTATAATAACGTATTTTTGGTAACTCTGATAATGAATTTGTTTTCCATATGCTGCAAACGTTATGACCCACACTGTAAATGAAACTAAGGTGCTTTCTAAGAAGTATATTCAAAAAACGTATTGCATTATTTCTGGCCAAAAGACGAACTGCCTTTTTTTCAGGGCGAGCCTGGCACATCTGGCGAAAGTCCGAAGTGGTCTTCATACCGAGGCCGGGAAAAAATTGCATTTCATCGATCATACTTAAAACGATGGAAACTGACGCGGGTACAGGGGGGGTAATGAGGCAACTGCCCCCCCCCTAATGACTCACAACAATTGTCTCACTGCACCCGCCTAACGACTCACGACAAGCACTAAAATTCTATCAAATTTATTGTTCACCACGAATTTTCAAAAAATAGATGAAATCGCACAAAAATTGTCCCCCCCCCTAAACGAAATTCCCCCCCTAAACGAAATCCTGTATCCGCGCCTGGATGGAAAAACTAATTGATAGAAATGTCCGAGATAATGATATAGATTATACAATTTAGTCAGATTACCAACACGCCTATTAACCTGGAAAATCGTCAGACGCTCCATAGCCTAGTCGGAAGGATTCAGAAATTTTTCAAATATAATTTCTTGACGTAGAAGGAACGTTTGATAACACATATGTAGGCGTCCATCATATCAGCCCTCGGGGAAAAAATGAACTAGTGGATATCGACCATGCTTGATGGCTGGGTGATACAGGCCCTCCTTATTCGGGGATACAATCAATGAAGGTGAAAGCCACTCGAGGCTGCCCTCAGGAGGGAGTACCATTTCCACTATTGCGAAACCTCATGGTAGATAGCCTCCTTACAAACTTGAACCGTAAAGGAAAGTATTCCCAGGGCTATGCTAACAATATCGTCATAATGGTTGATGGGAAGTATATGGGGTTCTATATAGATCTGATGCAATCAGTCCTTACAGACGTTGTTCATAGGAGAGAACCTCAGGGTAAACCCACAAAAAAACGAGATTGTTCCTTTCACCAGGAAAAGAGCCCTTAGAGACCAAGAGAACTCTTATTCGAATATTCGATGAAAGATGTCAAGAGAGACAAAATACGTAGGTGATGAAACTTATCAGTGGTTTGAAATACTTGTAAAGAGAAAATGAAAATAAAGTTTTTGAAAACTGCTCTTTTTGTTTATTAAAAACAACTACAACAACATATTATATTTTCAACAACATGGATACTTAAAAACAAATTCCTTAGCCATATATAATAAAAAATGATTTCATTTCAACACTCCCCCTAAATCATTGTTTTCTTCTATCTCCATTTTTGAACTCCAACACCAATCCTAAACTTGATCTTAACTCGATAAATTTTGAAGTGGGAAGACATTTCGTTAAAATGTCAGTTTTTTGATTATTACTCTCAACATGACATATATCTATTTCATGACCAAGTTTTTCACGAATGAAATGATATTTTATCTCGATATGCTTTGTTCGTCTCAAACTTCTACCATCGTCATTTCTTGCCATATGAATAGCACTTCTGTTATCAATGTACAAGGGAACTGGTCTGCTGAGTTCATTCAAGTCCATTGCTAGTTGTCGAATCCATAGTATTTCCTTTGCTGCTTCGCTCGCTGACACATACTCCGCCTCAGCGGTGGAAAGAGCAACTGTTGACTGTTTTCGTGATCCCCACATGATGGCTCCCCCTGAGTTCATGATGACGAGTCCACTAGTTGACTTTCTATCACTGATATCTCCAGCAAAGTCTGCATCACTGAATGCTTCGAGATGTTTATTGCCTGCATATAGTATACCATATTGTTCGGATCCTTTGAGATACCGAAAAATTCTCTTGATTGCATTCCAGTGACATAACTTGGGGTTATCCATAAATCTGCTCAAATAATTCACCATGTATGTTATATCAGGTCTGCTTACATTCGAAAGATGCAGTAAACAACCTATGGCTTCCCTGTAAGGTTTATCACCAGTGTACGAACAGCACCTACCTGGTAACTATTCGATCTCAGAAGGACAGTAATGGAGACTTTACCAAACTTTCTTTAATTATATTCAGAGAAGATACAACATTCAAAATAATTATTTGACATTAACTTCAAAATTTTTTTTTTTTACTCTATCACTTTTTTCAATAAAATCAACTGTTACACATACAAAGTAGAAAACAGTCTCAAAAAAGCCAAGAAAACGTGATCAACTGCAACATCCTCCCACCTTATGTGTCACACTTTTGGAAGTTGACACATAACTATAAATTCAACCTAGAAGGTGGTTTTATTTTTCTTCCATGACGAGTGGTGACATGACTTCCATCAACAATAATTGATTTCTCCTCAATGTCACGCATTTCATCTCTCGAAACAACATCTTCCGAATCTTTCAATGTTTTGTCATTTCTCAACTGCCTCACTTCCCGTTCAGAACTGACTTCTAACGGAAACAACCTCTGAACCGGTCTCATAAGGTATCCAGTACTAGTTTTCAAACGAACCACACGAATTCTACCATCTCTTCCCGGAAAAATCTCTTCAACTAACCCCAGAGGCCAATCGAGACGTTTTGAACTACCATTTCCAATCAGTACGACATCTCCAACTTTCACGTCATGTGATTCACATTTTTTGGGACGCATTATCAACTGGCTCAAATATTCGATTCGGAATCGCTTCCTGAAGTCTTCTTTCAATCTCACTCTATAGCGTATATGTCTGTTCAAACATTTAGCATCAATTTCATCGATATCAGACACACCAATTTGCTTTATGTCCTGGAGAAACATCGAAGGAGTTAATGGTGTCAGATCTTGACAATCTTCTGACACATACGTGAGCGGTCGAGAATTCATAACGGCTTCACATTCACAGATAATTGTTGATAATTCTTCAAATGTAAGTGAAACTCTCCCCAATGTCTTTCGAAGAAGTTGTTTCATCAGTCGAATCAGCCGTTCCCACCAACCGCCCCACCAAGCTGCAGTAGGGGGGTTGAATTTCCACAAAATTCTTTTCTCAATACTGTATTCATATGGTACCATTTTTGTTTTGCGGAAATGCGCTGTTGCCAAGTTGACCTCTTCGGATTACTGGAAATCTGATATGAAAAAAACAATTGAACGTCGCCATTGTGGACCCTCAACTAATTCTAGTGGTACTATTTTTGTTTTGCGGAAATGCGCTGTTGCCAAGTTTTGGACACTTTGGAGATGTGGAAATCTGATATGAAAAAAACAATTGAACGTCGCGATTGTGGACCCTCAAGTAATTCTAATGGTACTATTTTGTTTTTGCGGAAATGCGCTGTTGCCAGGTTAGTCAATTCGGATTACTAGCAACCTGGAAATTTGTATTGATATGGATAAGTCAGTCGAGAATGCATGAAATCTTTTTTTGCTCGCGATTGACACACAAACCTAACCTGAGCAAGCTAACCTAGCTTGCGAGTCAGTCGAGAATGCATGAAATCGTTTTTCGCTCGCGATTGACACACAAATCTAACCTGAGCAAGCTTACCTAGCTTGCGAGTCAGTCGAGAATGCATGAATTAGTTTTTCGTTCGCAATTGACACACAAACCTAACCTGAGCAAGCTAACCTAGCTTGCGAGTCAGTCGAGAATTCATGAAATCGTTTTTCGCTCGCGATTGACACACAAATCTAACCTGAACAAGCTAACCTAGCTTGCGAGTCAGTCGAGAATTCATGAAATCGTTTTTCGCTCGCGATTGACACACAAACCTAACCTGAGCAAGCTAACATAGCTTGCGAGTCAGTCGAGAATGCATGAATTAGTTTTTCGTTCGCAATTGACACACAAACCTAATCTGAGCAAGCTAACCTAGCTTGCAAGTCAGTCAAACTTGGCAACAGCGCATTTCCGCAAAACAAAAATAGTACCACTAGAATTAGTTGGGGGTCCACAATGGCGACGTTCAATTGTTTTTTTTATATCAGATTTCCAGTAATCCGAAGAGGTCAACTTGGCAACAGCGCATTTCCGCAAAACAAAAATGGTGCCGTTACAATTGGCTGAGGGCCCACAATCGTGACGTTCAATTGTTTTTTCCATATCAGATTTCCAGTAAACCAAAGTTCAGCCGTATTGTCTCCTTTGGCATTCAGGAAAGACGATATCAAACATTTTTTTCTTTCACAAATGACAGAATCTGTTTTAATCTTTATTTTTCAAAATTATACAACTTTTTGTATCTTTATTTTTATTTATTATTCTATTTCCATTTTGTTTTTTTTATCCTGCCCCTGGATACCATAAGTACCTACTAACATAAAATGTAGAACTCTTATACAGGGAGAATAAATAATAATTAGACTATCATAAATAACACAGATATATAACATCTTTCCTTCTCAAAAAAAAAAACAGTTATTCAAACCATCAATACAAATCATAGGATTCAAATTTTTGTGGTAATTTTATTATTCGTCCACTTCTTGTTCTACTGGAACCAGATATTTCTCTTCCAGGTCTAACACTAACATCCTCAGAAGACTCAGATTGAACTTGATTATTTATTGAATCAGAACAAAATTTAGATGAACTGATATCTAAGTGTGAAAGAGTGTCCGGTTCAGATTCATTCACATAAAAATTAGTATCATTTGACTGAATTTTTTTAAGGTGTTCTTTATTTCTTCTCAAAACCCTATTATGAATATTATCTCTAACCAAATATGATCGCGGCGTGTCAAATAATTTTATTACCTTTCCAGGTTCCCATAGATTGCCTTTTTTAATCATCACATTATCACCAACACTTATATCCGGTCTTCTCTTAGAATGCCTGTCATAAAATACTTTAGATTGATTTTTATTTTCGATCATTCTATTTCTGACATGTTCGTGATTAATATTTTCGAATTTCAGTAAATTGTGATTCATTGGTATTTTAGTTTGAACTCTTCTATTCATCATCAACTGACAGGGTGAAAATGAAATACCTGTCAAGGGAGTATTCCTATATTCCAAAAGACCCAAATGATAATCTGAACATTTTTTCAAAATATTTTTTGAGATTGCTACTGCTTTTTCAGCTAACCCATTTGATTTTGGATAATGTGGACTACTAGTTATGATTTTGAAGTTCCAAGAAAAAGAAATTTTTTATAATTCATATGAACTAAAAGGGTTATTATCAGCAATTAATTCATCAGGGATTCCAAAAATTGAAAAAATATTTTTCAAGCACCGAATAACCTCAGCACTAGACTTATTTTCGATTTTAAAAAAATCTATCCACTTGGAATAATAATCTATTACAACAAGATAGTCAGTTCCAGCAAATGAAAATATATCACTAGCTATTTTCCTCAAAGGAAGTTCTGGTATGTCGTGACAAATCATCTCTTCTTTAACATTATTTTTTGAATATTTCATGCAGATGTGACATGAACCAATCAGGGATTCGATATCATTATTTAAATTCGGCCAATAGAAAATTTGTCTAGCACGATTTTTAGTTTTGCAAATTCCAAAGTGCCCCTCATGTAGAAGTGATAGCATATCTTTCCTCAAATTTTTAGGAACAACAATTCTCTCATCAAGAAAAAGTAACCCATTGACATACTGTAAATCGTATTTTCTATTCCAATAACTTCTCAAATTCAGGGGAACTTTATTGTAACGTTTGGGCTAACCCTTTTTTTATGAAATCAATTAACTTTTGAGAATCATGATCATACAATATGACAGTTTTGAATTGTTCTTTTCTCTGTTCAGACATATTCAAATGTTTCTCAACACTGTGAATTACTTCAGTTAGTTCAACATCATCACCATTATTTTGATTCAGAAAATTTCTGGATAAAAAATCAGCAATGTGTAGATCCTTGCCCGGAATGAATTTCAAAGTAATAGAATACTTCAACAGTTTGATTTTCATTCTTTGCAAACGGCTCGAAGCAATATCTGCAATAGGTTTTTTCATAATGGTTAATACTGGCTGGTGGTCTGTTAAGAAAGTAACATCAGCTAAACCGTAAATGAAATTATGATACTTTTCTGCAGCAAAACATAATCCTAACATTTCCTTTTCAATTTGTGAATATCTTTTCTCTGTATCAGTCAAACTACGGGATTCAAATGAGATTGGCCTATTATCTTGTGACATACAACAACCCAAACCATTTTTCGATGCATCACTCTGTATGATGACCGGTTTTTTACTATCAAAATTATTGAGGACAGGTGCTCTGGTAATTATGTCTTTAATTACACTTAGTTCATGATCATGAACAGTCAGCCATTGCCACTCAACTGAACTTTTCAACAAATTACGCATATTAACTGTAAGTTCTGACAAATTTGGAATAAATAACCTTAAATAATTGATCATACCAAGCAGTTTTTGCAAATCATTTTTACATGTTGGTGGTTCAAGATCTGTTATGGATTTTACTTTGTTTGGATCAGGTTTCCAACCATCTCTACTGAAGATAAACCCAACATATTTTATTTCTTCTAATCTATATTGTAATTTATTCAAGTCGAATTTTATATTCATTTCTCTAGCCCTATGCATGGGCTCGGTAGCTTTCGAAATGATACCTTGTGTCTCTAATTCATCCAACTTTTCCTGTAGACGACTTCGAATGCTTATGGGAACCCTTCTAGGAGGTTTGGCCACTAGAACAGCTCCATCTTTCAATTTAAGGTGGCATTTTTCATTGAATTTACCCAAACCTTTGAATATGTCTTCATTTTTCAACACAAAGATATTTTTATCAGCTGGCTGTGAAAAAATCTCATTAATTCGTGCAATCAAATTAAGTGTTGAGCATGTATTGATACCTAATAAAGGACAAGAATTTGTATCTACAATTAAATATTCAATTTTATATTTGGAATTTTTTATTTCACTTATCAAGTAAGCTATACCAATTGCCTTCAATTCATGACCATCGTTATTCAAAAATGTTGCTTTAGGTTTTTTTAAAGGAATTTTTTAATAATTTTCTAGCTTTTTGAATAATTTCAATGGCAAAGTGTTTGTTTCTGAACCTGTATCTAGTTTAAAATTTATATATCTACCTTGTATTTTAACCGTTTCAATCCAAGCCTTCTGATTCTGACCTTTACCCATTAAATTATGAACAAAAAGAATATCCGATTCCAGTTCAGAATTTGAGTTCGAATCTGAATGTTGAGCTTCTTTTTCCTCTTGGACTATTTCATGAACTGAGTTCTTCATTGGACACATCTTCATGAAGTGATTGTACCTCTGACATCCCGAACACTTTTTACCATAAGCAGGGCATTTCATTCTCTCATGTTCTGTTGCACACTTGAAACAAAGATATTTTCCTCTTCTTTCTTCGCTTTTGTAACTTTTCTGGGGATATTTTCGTTTGACTTCTTCAATCATCTTTTCATTGCTAACCAACAACATTTGGTTTTTTGTAGTTTCTGATGCACGGCACATTTCAATTGCTTTATCACAGGATAGATCGGCAATGCCTAACAATTTTTCTTGTAAACTGCGATTATTCACTCCAAGGACAATTTTATCCCTGAGCATGGCATTTTCTTGATCACCAAACTCACAATTACTGAGTAATTTTTTGACATCTGTCACGAAATGATTGAATGATTCATTTTCTTCCTGTTTCCTGTTGTAGAAAAGAAACCTTTCATAGACTTGATTCTTTCTAGGGTTGCAATAATCCTCGAATGCTTTCACAACATCGTCATACACTTTCTCCTGGTTTTTATTCAATTTGAATGTATTGAATAATTCTACAGCCTCTTCTCCAGCGAAGTTTAGTAAAATTGATATTTTGACTTCATCGCTCAATTCTTTTCCTGTTGCGGACATATAAATATCTACTCCTTGCTTGAATCTTCTCCAATTTTCTTTCAAATTAGCTTCCAGCGATAGGTTTTGTGGCTTCCTGAGAGCTTCCATAGTTGTTATGTTATGTTATTATACAATAAATGACTATTCAATGATGTATATTAGTTCTTAGGATCCTTTTTTCGACTGCGCCATGTTTTAATCTTTATTTTTCAAAATTATACAACTTTTTGGATCTTTTTTTTATTTATTATTCTATTTCCATTTTGTTTTTTTATTCTGCCCCTGGATACCATCAGTACCTACTAACATAAAATGTAGAACTCTTATACAGGGAGAATAAATAATAATTAGACTATCATAAATAACACAGATATATAACAGAATCCTCATTCACTTCAAAATTTTGGGAAGGCCAGTCACTTTTCGATTTTAACAACCAGAATGGCCCCTCCCACCATTTAGAGTCTAATAGTTGTTTTGGAGAACATCCTCGTGAAGGCAAATCGGCAGGATTCATATGGCCAGGTACAAAATTCCAGTTTTCAATGTTTGTTAGACTTCTGATTTCTTGTACCCTGTTCCAAACAAATGTTTTCCACTGATTTTCTCGGCATATCCAGGATAAAACTGTACTCGAATCGGACCAACAAAATACTGGAATATTTTTGTCATCGAGGTTTTCCAAAACAGTAGTTATCAACCTTGCTCCGAGGTTTGCAGCCAATAACTCCAACCGTGGTATTGACATCTTTTTCACAGGCGAAACTCTTAGACTGGATGAGTTGAACATGGGTCTCTCCGTTTGATACTGATCTAAGGAATACAGCGGCGGCATAAGCATCTTTACTTGCATCCGAGAACATGTGTATACTCCAGGAATCTGATCTTGATATATTTGAAAAACGTCTGGGAATTTTCAGATTCACCAAAAAACTCAAATCTTTCATCCACTCTAGAAATTGGTTTTTAGTTTCATCAGGTACCTCGGTATCCCAGCCAACTTTTAAAATCCACATTTTTTGCAGAAGGATTTTTGGGATCAATGAAACAGGACAAGTGAATCCAATTGGGTCGAAAATCTTATTGGCTACAGATAAAATCAACCTTTTCGTTATTTTGTCTAGAGTAATATCTTGAAACCAATCAAAACAAAGTTCCAAACTGTCTTGTAGTCTATTCCACTTCAGCCCCAAAACAGGTGACACGGAAGTGTTACAAGTTTCATTTTCTTCAGATATTGTCCACTCCCATCCACGTAAATCGAACTTTCCTTCGCTCATTATTTCCTGGGACTGTTTCATAAAAGTTTTAAGTTCCTCATTGGTTTTAAGACTGGCGATACAATTGTCTACATAAAAACAATTTCGAAATAACTGTCACGAAGTATGGGGAACTATCTGAGTGGGCTTTTTTCCAGGCTTCAGTCAAATGATTTTGGATCACTGCACCAAGGTGAAATGGACTACATGTTACGCCGAACACCACTCTTGTATGTCTATAGTGTTTGAGCTGGCCATTTTCTTTATACCACAGAAAACGTAGAAAGTCTCTATCTGATGAACATAGACTTATCTGAAGAAAAGCTTTTTTGATGTCAGAAATAACACCAATTTTATGTAATCGGAATCGAATCAATATCATGGGTATGAGTTCTATCAGGTTGATTCCTTTTTCTTAACACTGATTTAGAGACGGATGATTCTTCACTCTGGCTGATGCGTCAAAAACTGGTCGGAGTTTCGTAGTGGCGCTATTCAGTTTCACAACATGACGATGTGGCAAGTAATGACTTTTATTAGAAAGCTCATTTTCGGGAACAACTTCAATCACGCCTTCAGTCAACCATTCGGAAAATACTTTGTTGTACTCCCCATAGTAGCCATCATTTTTCAACTTGTGCATCAGACCATCTAACCTTTTTTTAGCAACGTCATAATTACTAGGGAGAGGTGGATGTCCTTCAATCCAAGGTAAAACGACTTCATATCTGCCATCTTCATTCACAGATACTGTTTCTTGGAAATGATCCATGACTGCTGCTTCAGCTTCTTTCTTAGAGTTCTTATCTGTAGGATCTGTAATGCCAAGTATGTCGAGTTTCCATAAATCAGCGATATCATATGATTTACATAATAATGAGGTTGCCAACATAGAAGCTGAATCGGAATGATTTGAATAAGGAAGCGATACTTTTCCCATCAGGGTCCACCCAAGAAGTGTCTCCATCGCAACTAAACCACATTTCAATCGATGATTTCGGCCAGTAAACAATTTTCCTGCAACATCAGATCCAATAAGAACTTCTGTTGGACCGTCTTTAACGTCGGAAATATCCACTTGCAGTGCTCTCAGTTCACTCATCCAGGATCCGTCTCTAACAGAGGTGACATTGCTGCATATTACCGACTGATTCAGTGCTTGGAAGTTACATGCATATTTTTGGTTCAAATTCCTCAAACTGATTTTGTAACAGTTATGTTTCACAACTTCTGACTGGGTCACTCCAAAAAGCGCATGAACCAAGGTTTCTTCAGAAATTTTGACATATTTCATTTCTTTTGCGGAAAACGTGTTTATATAGGATCTTTGGCTTCCGGTATCTATGATTGCTCTCACTTGACGAGAAAAAGTGTCATTATGAAGTTCGACGACTAGGGTTTGGAGAAAAACTTCACTATAAGTATGGTTCGAGAGATTTTCGACAGTAGCTGTATTTTCTTTGTCAGATGAAAATTGTTTGCCAGGTACAGTTTGATCTTTCTCGGGGCATAACATCGTAGCATGTCGTTTCTTACAATCGGTGCACTCAATCCTAACTTTACATCTGCGTGCAACATGTCCGAATTTCATACATAGGTGACAGCATCCTATATCTGACAAAATTTTCTTTATTTCCTCTAGCTTCATCTTGCTCGCATTACTGCATTCGTCGTTCGGGTGATTATCTTTGCAGAAACCGCATTTAATGGATCGTGGCTTATGATTGAATAAAGCTGAAGCGGTAGGAATTGCTTCTTTTTTCGAAGGCTCGTTTTTCTTCATTTTATTATCAAATCCGGAAACGGCTAGTGAAATTCTCTCTTCGTTCTCAACTTCTTGTCGCAAAAATATCATAAGTTTCTTTAGTCGGCAATTCGTTTTCGATTCTGATGATTTCCAAGTGAATTCTGATGAGGCTGAATCCGAATGGGCAGCTGCACTTCTTTGCCAAACTCTCAGAACGTCTTCGGGCAAATAGGATTCAACAAGCGGAAACAACATTGCCGCATATTTCTCTGAAGTGACGCCAAGTGTTTCCAAAGCTCGAAGTTGTGACTCGAGCTTATCAAAAAGGGTGCTGAGACAGACCTATGCATATAAATTTCTCATAACCAGTTTCAAAAGTTCTCGAACATAGAACTCCACCAGTAGCTCATCTTTGCCGAATCGAGTCTTCAGACTGTCGATAACCTTGGGGTAGTTTTCTCCACTGGGAGGATAACTTCTCACTAATTGGTGGGCACGAGAGTTTGGAATGGTCGCCTGTATCAGATATTGGAATTTATCTTCATTGTCCAAACTCTCATCAGCATCGATTCTCTTAAATTGGCTCCAGAAGGAGAGCCAGTCCTTGATGTCGCCTCCAAATTTGACGAATTCGATCCGTGGTAGTTTCAATCCTGATTTCGAATGAATGGCATGACTAGCCACACTTGGAGCAGGATCATTGACGAATGAGTCCTTATTCATACTTCGCTCGACTCTAAACTTCAGGCTATTGTACATGCTTATCAGCTCGTCATCTCTCTCCACTTCAATATCGATGAGTTCTTCAATGGAATCGCCTTCCAGCATCAAACCAAGAACTTGTTTGTTCAAATCTGCAAGCACCTCCATCTTCTGTTCAAGAAGACGAAAATTCCCATGTATTACACTCAAATCGGGATCTGGTGTTTGCTGTGCTTTGATGATAACGTCATAAACTCGTTCAAACGATACTCGATGAATCTCTCTGATTCTCTGCAAATTCTCCATATCTTCAGGAGGTCCTGTCACGGTCGACAAAATATGTACGAACAGCACCTACCTGGTAACTATTCGATCTCAGGACAGTAATGGAGACTTTACCAAACTTTCTTTAATTATATTCAGAGAAGATACAACATTCAAAATTATTATTTGACATTAACTTCAAAAATTTTTTTTTTTAATCTATCACTTTTTTCAATAAAATCAACTGTTATACATACAAAGTAGAAAACAGTCTCAAAAAAGCCAAGAAAACGTGATCAACTGCAACAACCAGCTTCTTGCGAGTCTTCCAATTTGGGAATTTCTCCTGGTGTTGAAACTGCATTGCATTCCTCCATGTTGAATTTCTTCAAAATTTTCTCGATATATTGCGACTGATTGATGAAAATATGACCAGATCTTTGAATAATGTTAATTCCGAGGTATGAAACAGCTTTTGTATAAATAATTTCGAAGTTTGCATTCATTTTCTCCATCAAAACTTCAATATCTGACAAATCATCTCCTGTCACCAAACCGTCATCTACGTACAGAGCAATAATGATTCTGCTCGACTGATTTCTCTGGAAAATACAGGGATCAGCAGTACTTTGAGAAAATCCATTATCAAGCAGAAAAGTTGTGAATTTTTCATTCCAATTACGGGGTGCTTGTTTCAAGCCATTTAGACTTTTCTTTAACTTGCATACTCTTCCTGTACCATCGTTGTACCCTTCAGGTTGCATCATAAAAATTTCCTCAGATAGATCACCATGTAAGAAAGCTGTTTTAACGTCAAATTGAAGTATTTGAAACTTTTCTCTCGCTGCTAAGGACAATATGTATCTGATGGAGTCGTATCTGGCAACTGGGCTGAAAATTTCGTCGTAGTCTATGCCGTGTCGCTGCATAAAACCTTTTATCACCAATCTTGCTTTGTACCTCTTCTAATTTGGATGGATGTCTTTGATTCGGAATACCCATTTACATGATAGGGGCTTCTTACTTTCAGGTAAATTTGACATAATCCACGTTTCATTTTTCATTAAGGAATTGAATTCATCGTCCATTGCCGATTTCTATCTTTCATCTTTCATTGCTTCATCCACTGTTAGGTTTTCGACATCACCAATCATTGCTATAGCTGTAAATCTTTCTGGGCATCTCAAGCACTCCCTTTTCCTCAACTGGTAGTTAAAATTTTTGGATACTTTGGACTCATTTTCGTTATTAATTGGACTGTAATCATTACTACTGCTGCTTTCTCCTTCCTCTTCTTGATGATTGTTATTGACTTTTTCTTCTATAGTATTTGTTTCTTCTTGATATTGCAGTCCTTCTTTACTTTTGTGAACATATATTACATCATCATCATTTCGAACTGCGACTTCATCACTAGCACATTCCAAATTGATGTTATGTTTTTCATTTTCTTTGAATATCACATCTCGGGCAAATTCAATTTTTCCGTTTGGCAAATATATTCGATATCCTTTTGTATTCTCCCCATAACCAACGAATATACCTTTTTTACTTTTTGCATCCCATTTGAGTCTTTTCTGTTTAGGTATATGGATAAATACCGATTCACCAAAAATTCTTAAATTAGTAAAGCTGAATTTTTTATTGAACCATAACTCGTTTGGCGTTTTATTCTGTGTTCCTGTGGTTCCAGTCATATTCAGAATATAAACAGCATAATTAGTAACTTCTGCCCATAGTCTTTTATCCAAATTTTGTGCTTGAAGCATTGTTCTTGCCATTTCAACGATGATACGCATTTCTCGTTCTGCTCTGCCATTCTGCTCCGGAGTATAGGGTACGGATAATTGATGTTGAATACCATGATCGTTGAGAAGTTTCTGGATGTCTTTGTTAGCCATTTCTCTACCGTTATCACTTCTTAATATCTTCACAGTATTTCCAGTTTGATTTTTAACTGTATTCAGGAATATTTTCAATTTTTCCTTGGTTTCATCCTTCGTCCGGAGAAAATATATGGTTCTGAAGCGACTGAAGTCATCTTTCATGAGCAAAAAATATCTTGATCCACCCAATGAAACTTCTTCCATGGGTCCGCAAACATCCATATGAACAAGCTCAGCAGGACGTGAAGATCTTGTAGAACTGACTAAATTAGGCAATCTGTGTTGCTTTCCTAGGATGCAAGCTTCACAAATTGTGGAATTTTTGTCATCAGTGAAAGATATATCATTTGCTTTCAAAATATTTTTGACATGTTCGATATTTTGATGGCCTAATTTTTCAAGCCAAACTTTCAAGTTTTTTACTTCAGAAGTGATATTTGCATTGGCGATTTCAAACGATGATTTCACTTTGAACATCATCTCATAAAGTGGGTTTTTGCGAATACCAATGGCAAACACTTCTCCGTTTTTCTTGAATTCACACTTCTCATCATTTAGCGTCATCATCTAGCCTTTATCAAGTGCTGTTCCAGCCGAAAACAAATTGAATTTTAATTGTGGTATATATAGAACGTCACGAATAATTGACGTAATCCATTCATTTCCATTGAAAGCTTCAATGTTGATATCTCCTTGGCCTTCAGCTGTTATATATGAACCATCTCCAATTTTCACCTTCCTGGATTCAGACAGTTTGGAGAAATTTTGAAACCATTTTCGCTCACTGGACATATGATTGCTGGCTCCAGAATCTAAGTACCAACGGTTTTTCGTTTCTTCGACACTGTTGATTAAAGCAATACTGATGAAGGCATTTTGGTTTCTGTTGTCCTTTTTCTTTCTAAACCAACAGTTCTTGATGACGTGACCTCTTTTCTTGCAGAAATGGCAAACTGGTACATTATTCTTATTCTTGAAACCATCTCTGGATTGATTAGTATGATGGTTTTCAGTAGCATAATTTTTCTTCGCATTTGAAGTGGTAGCAAAGGCTAATGTTTCAATACCAGCACAAGCTTCTTCTCGATTCTTGATTCCTTCTTCCTCTAGCAACAGTCGAGTGGTAATGTTGTTCAAAGTTTTGAGATCTTCACTAACAGAATCCCATGCGCTTTGGAAAAAGGAATATCTACTTGGTAGCATCATCAAAATTTTGGTTATAACCATGGATTCAGGAATCGATCCTCCCAAAGATTTGAGATCATGGACAAGCTGCTCCAACTTAGTAATATTTGTACACATGCTTTCTGATTCATCATACTTGAAGGAGTAGAATTTCTGCTGTATCACATGCAAAGATACATCGGTCTTCTGAGCATATAGGATCTGGAGCTTAGAGAACATCTCAGCTGATGAATGGCAATGGCTGATCAAGGACAATATTTGTTCGGATACGCTGGTTACGACAATTTTCTGGGCATTGATATCGTCTTTCAACCATGCAGCGAAGGTATCTTCTTTCTCATCTGGCTTGATAGTCTTTCCAACGGCAACATCATAAATTCCAGCACTCTTTAAAATCATGTCGACCTGGAATCTCCATATTTCATAATTCCTCGAACTTTCCAGCTTGATTATTTTCAAAGCAGTATAATCACCCATTTTGCAAATTATCAAATTGACAATTTGACAGACCTGCTTCAAGCTGTATTTTTTTTTAACTGCACAAGTATTTCAGTAGCGATTTCTAAGGACTCTATAAGAGGGAATCTGGGCCCATAACCTGATGAAACTTATCAGTGGTTTGAAATACTTGTAAAGAGAAAATGAAAATAAAGTTTTCGAAAACTGCTCTTTTTGTTTACAACTACAACAACATATTATATTTTCATCAACATGGATACTTAAAAACAAATTCCATAGCCATATATAATAAAAAACGATTTCATTTCAACAGTAGGGTTAAACCCAGCATAACTATGATTAGCCTGGAGATGATTTTGAACAGTTCTCCTCTGCATTTGCCTATTGTAGCGGAGGCGAAGATTCCAGACTAAAGTGCCTGGGCCAATGGAGAGGCAACAACCTAGGCCACTTCAACATAATGGAGGAAATACTAGTCGACACATCTGAGATGCCGTCAGACTAAACTACTCCAACCTACTCCTTCGATGGATCACGACAAGATGGGAAAGTTATATCAAAGGCCATACGAATGCTGTCAAAAGGGCAAATCTAGTACACGGATGGCTCTAAGATATGCAAGGAGTTAGAGGCTGGAATATACGGGGAGAGATCGAGATCTAAGCCTCGGTACTTAAGCCTCTGTGTTCCAAGCCAAGGTAATGGCTATTTCTGTTTCCACGAGAGAGATTCTAGAGATGGGTCCTACAAACGAACCCGAAGTAATCCTCTCTGACAGTCAGGTGTAAAAAAAAGCCCTACGATTATACAGGTTTCCTTCCAAACTAGTTTGGGAGACTCACAAAAACCTCAGGGACCCAGAAGCACAGAAGAAGATGAAACTTGTCTGGTAACCAGATCACAGGGGCATCCATAAGAATGAAAGCAGATACCCTAGCAATAGCGGGGGCAAAATCAACTATCATTGGACCGGAACCAGCCTGTGGAAACCCATCTGGGGACATTAAGCAAGACACGAAGAAATTGGTTAAAACGTCATCAATCTTTCTGAGAGAATGCCTCCGGCAATACTCGTGGAAAGATGATGATGATGGGATGATGGGACGTTTCTAAATTTATATAACGTGTATTACAGTGTTTGTTGGAACAATGGAAACGTAGAACCAAGAAATAATCGAAAGATAGATTTGAAAATACTATAGGTACCTGGAAGCAGTGTTTTCAAAAAGTCTTGTTATCATTGGTTGGATTGGAACTGAGAAAATAGTGGTTTGAATGGTTAGGGTCATGTAGCTCAGTGGTTGAGACTTTCGCGTTCGAAACCATTGACTGCTGGTCGGCTAGGTTCGAATCCTTAGCGACTACAGATTTTTATCTGATGGCCCGAGAAAGTGCTAGGAATCGCACGTTAAAAGGTAAGACCTCGTTAATCCTTGGTTCGCACAAGTTTCGACTTTTGAGGGCTACCGTTCGTAAGGGGACGACAGCTAGTTAACGGAAAAAACAATTTTAACAATTTTTAACAATATGAGGGGAATTTTCGCGATGATACTAGATGTCATTGGTCTGTAACCAAATTATGTGAGAATTTTAAGAAGAGTGAAATAGTCATAGCTATTAAAAATTCACAATTACGAATTTTCAGAACAATCTGTATTAGGTAGGTAAGGAATCTATTTAATTATTTTAGATGGTATACAAAAATATTTTCATAATTGTTGTGTTTTAGGGAGACATGTACACAATAATCTTGATAGTCGTTCTAAGAGAGAATATTTTATTTCAGAATAACTAAAATGCTTATAATCAGGGATATGACGCTGGACATAGAAAACCTAAAACCAAAAATAGTTGAAAATGTAAGGGAAGAGCTAAAAGATTTAAGGCTAAAACAAAAGGAGTATGGAGATCAACATAGAAAGAATAAAGAAGAATTAGAAGAGGGGGAAAGAATAAGATACAGAATGGACCATCGAAGCTGGAAAGAAGAAGAAATAATAAAGACGAATGAAAACCCAAGATCAATTATCATAAAAACCGACGATGGAAACAGATAAGAAGAATCTCCGGCATTATCCATAAAACCAATGCCAAGATAAAAAAGAAATTGTATTCCCCAACAGCCAACCAAAATACTTCATCTACAAGAAGTTCAAGGACAAAGTACTTCCCTGAACCCAGAGCAGTCTTTCACCTATTAGAGGCCCTGGGCACATTAGAATGATGGGGCCCCTATGACTACAATAAAGCACTATTTTGTTAGAATAGACCACAGACCTCATAAACCTTTTATGAGGTCTGTGGAATAGGCAAATAACGTAGATATGCAAAGTTTTAGCTTTATTTTTATTTATTAACAGTTACATTTGATATGACGAATTTTTTAAAGTAAATTGTTATTGCGAAAGGCAATTGAAATGAAAAAAATGTATTTAGTCATCTTCAAAAAAAGCGCTTCAATCGCTATTGCCATCTTGTAGGAAATGCGCATGTCACTTAAATATCTAAGTGTTTATAATATATTACACTGGTGGAGGCAGGCGACCTCATAGACCAGGGTGGTCTTTTTCAAATGTCAAATAAAAAATTGTGAAAATTTAACATAGAACGTAAAAATATTGATTAGAATGAAATTCAATGAGATTAGAATTAATATTAGACTATTTGAATTGAGTGAATTTCATGATAATGCATTATTAACGCGAAAAATACCAATAAAAAAAGAGACAATTCTGTCAGAAATGTATAGTATATCTCTCGTCTAAACCGTAGACATGTAAAATAACTATTTTACCGACAACCAAACAAACCCCGAGTTAATGCAAGCAAACACAATTGAAACTTAAAATTAGTAATTAAGTTAATTCAAACTTCGCGCTTTGGTTTTTTTTTTGGTTCTTTATTTGAATGACGCGATTCATTTCCGTAAATGATGTTGATCAAAGACACAAAATGAAAATAAATCATTGATGATGCTTTTAAAACAGTTAAATAATTATATTATACAGGGTGCACTGTAACCTCTTGCACTCCCATAAAGGACGGGTATATAATATGTCATTTTATAACAAATGGCAGGTGTGAAAAATTAAAAAAAAAATTGTGAAAATTTTAAATTGTGTTGGAAAATTCGTCGAAATTTTGGGAACCGCTTATATTTGGTAATGATGATGCTAGTGATATAAAATAGTTTTGTCAAAACTATCGGTGGTTTTCGAGATTGTTGGTCGTGGTCTTGAGGTGATTCTTCCTGACTTTTTGTCATTTGCGGTATTCTCAAAGGCGGTGCGGTAACGGACGAATCTTTCGAGTTGTTCGTTTGAGCAGAACTGAAGTGTAACTTCTATGTTTTGTCAAAGTCACATTTTTTTTTAAATATCCGAAATATCGGAAATATTAATAAAAATGGCACCAACTAAAATTCACAATAGAACGTTCAAATTTGGCACAAATGTATAAAATCTTAATAGAAACAACTTTCCTCTACGATTTTTTTGAAATTCAAACAAATTAGCCTATTCTCAAAAAACACTTTGAAAAAAAATACTTTCGATAGATAGCGCAAGTCACCTGACTCCGTCCCAGTAGGCTATTTTTCATCTATTTCGAATCAGGACTTGAAGCCCAAGTAAATATGACTTGTATGTGTCTTAAGAACTATTGTCCAAGGCAGAAATAGTTAATATCGCAAAAAAAATTGATATATTTGGGTTCTAAAATTTTGTTTGTTCTTGTAGGATAATCAACTGTATAATGCCACTATAACACCCTGCCGGTGTACTGTTTCCGATTCAGATGGATTTTTAAATCAAATGACTTTCACCATCACCGTAAGTATATATATATAAATATATATAAATAAATATATGTGTGCGCAACGACATTCGAATTATTATCACACATCACCACAGACTTTCAAAAGCCACAATCAATACTCCCAGGCACTTTAACATCATTTTTAGTTAGAGAGCCGCGGGTTTGAGACGCGATACATCTTCCATTTTGTGAGGTGAAAGTACATCCCTTGAAAACTCCAAATTCCAAATATTTTTGAAATCGTACAGGGCTCACTCCAGTGCGAAGGGAAAATGTCCATCATCGACTTTTTCCGTTTTAATAATTTTGTTTAGAAAGTGACTAGAAATCATCTAACAAAGCGGAACACGATTCGGTTGATGGGCACTACTCGCAACCTATTTTTGAAAACTTTGGGTCTCAAAATCGATCATCGCAAAAATTCAACGTCTCCTATATGCTTAATTTTGCGTTCCTTCAGTTGTTATGATCTTTACATCGGGAAAATCTGAGTAGAAAACTTTTTTAGTAAGGCGGCCTCAGGGTTGACCAAATAAGCAAACTTAAAAACTCGCGGGAGCGGCTAAGTTGAAAAATCGCATTTGGGTTCAATCTTACGGTTCCTAATTTTGCATGAAGTTCTTTCAGGGGTCACAAAACCTACTTTCCAAAGGGAAGACATTTTGGACAACTCTTCACCCCTTCCCTTTGAATTTGTTTATTACTGGTAATCTTTTTCGTTTGAAAATTTTCCCCTCAATTATTCAGTGTATAAACTTTAATAAACTTACTCCCGCCGGCTCAAATAATCTATTGGAGCGAGGAAGAGTACATAAATGAACTCGGGGAGAAGAATATGCATAACTGCAACCAAATGAATTCTTTGGCGTTATGCGCGTTATACCTACCGAAATCATTTTTGACAACCAAATCATTTTTGATAATTTGTTGGTAAAAACTTTGTATAACTTAATTCATTTATTTTTTAACTGTATAAATCTTTATTCATTTATAAACCGTTAACGAGGCTAACGCCAAAAAAATCGTTTGGTGGCCATTCATTCATCTTCCTCGCTCAAGTAGAATATTTGAGTCAGCGGGAGCGAACAGCTTATATAAGGGCTGAAATATATTCCTGTTATCATCAACTACTAGTTGAGATAAGTTTATCCAAGTTAAATTTATACACTGAATTATCTATGACAAATACAGGGTGTTAATTAAGTACGTTGACAAACTTCAGGAGTTGATTCTTTGAAAGGTTTCAGGACGAAAAGTTCATATAAACGTCCCAAATAGCTTGGTTTTCGAGATACAAGTAGGAGATTTGAGCCGGTTCTGGGCCTCCCCCCACCACTATGACGTCATCAGTGACCTTGACCTATGACCTATGACCTCGACCTATGACCTTGACCCATGACCTTGACCTTGACCTATGACCTTGACCTATGACCTCGACCTAGGACTTGACCTAGGACTTGGGCTTGCCCTTAGCCTTGACCATGATGTATATTGTTGGGAGGTGTTCAGGGTTTGTGTTTGACATTGAGATTATAATGACTTGGATTTTTTTTTCATACACGGACAAGTACTTTTTCCAAGTACTTAATTTATTTTTCTTACCTCAATGTCTTCCATGTCCTTCATGTATACTTACTCTGCCATTGTGTATGACCCTTATGTGTGGAGTACACATACAAATCTATACCGAAGTATAGAGAGGGTACAACACGTCTGCACACCACGGAGATCCAGTCAGATATGTGAACTCTGATTACTCTCCAGTGATGTATACCTTGCGATGGTGGTGGGAGGAGGGGTCGCGTGACGCTATGCGCATCCACCCTCGCTCTCGATAGGGTGGGTTGGATCCGCGCTGACGTCACACACCCATACGCTGCGGTGACTCATCGACTACTATTTACTCTCCGCCCTCTATCGATGCGATGCAAACTCGCGCATGGTGGGGGCTTTGTATCATACATGTTTCATAAGTCTGTGGTGGGAGGTGGTTCACTATCTATTATAAAAGAAGTTGGTATGGTGATATGAAATCAGAAGTTGTATACCTAGCAGTCGAGCAGTCAGCAAGAGTAGTGAAGTTATTCAGTGCCTACACAGTGAGAGAGATCAGTGAGTGTGTTTTTCTATTGAAAATTATTTATATTTTCCATATATATTATCATCATGTCAGTTCCAAAAGTAGATTTACAAAAAATCAATTCTATAATTAAACAAGAGATGGAAGTGTTAGAGCAAAAAGTAATATCATCTTTGCCACTGAATGAAGCTTACCCAATTAAGACGATGTCAGTTTGTTCTACCCGGTTTGGTAAATCCATTTTATTGATACTACTTGATGTAAGCAATGATACATTATTCAAAACATGGCTGCCAAAACGCGTTTCAGAACAATTTACCGATGATGATGTAGCATGCATCAATTCATCAGGTGGTAAATATACAGTAGCATATTTGGGTCAGAGTCCACAAAGCTTTGCCGGCATGAAAACGAGATCGTTGGTCAAATTTGATCTCACTGAATAATTGTAATATATAATTTCCACTTGTCATATCTTCTAATTCTGATTCTTTTATATTATAGGTGATAATTGTAAGGAAAATATAAAAACTTTTCATACATTGTTAAACACACTCTTCGGTGGAGACATCATCAAAAGTCTAATGTGAGTAGTACTGATTATTTTTGTAGCATTCTTATTTCAATAATTTCTCTTTGATCATAGCTTCATTTTTGAAAAATGTGGATGATGTATGCAAGTCAACACTGGACCGAAGCCATAGACATCTCTTCCGCCGTTGAAAGGTTAACTTCTGAGTTGCGTGCTTTGAGCGAGGATGCTCACCACGCCACCATTTATGACCTGAGCGTATGCTATGATGAAGAAAGGATCCAACACTGTATGCGTGATTACGAGAACTACAAAAAGGGTGTGGATCTCTGCGAGAAATATACAGATGGTTCTTTCGATCTACATCACCTCTGCGACGCAATGATTGAATGTGAGCTGAAAAGATTTCTCCACCGCCTCCTACCATACCTACCTGAAGACATCATCAAAAAGTACCAACTGGATGATGATGATAGTGAAATCGAAGAAGGAGAAAATTATGATGAAGATGAAGAAGAAGTTATATTAGATTGTTTGTACATACCTAAGACTATTTGAATTCTAAGCTAATGATATTTGAATAAAAAAACATAAAAATTTTTTACACATGTTTTATTTACCTATTTCTCTTTTACATGAATAAAGAAAGAAAAATGAAAAAAATGTGTGTGTGTGTGTGTCTTCATCAATATCTGCAGTGAACTGAACCATCCAATGCATTGTATGTCAAAAATGTATCATGCAGAATGAGTGCATATACTTTGGTGTTGGCTGGGAAGTTGACTTTCCTAGTTTCAAACTCGAGCTTAATATCAATAGTTGATGATTTTGTGGCATTCGGCTGATGTGAACAATCAATGATGAATAGTGGATTTTGTCGAAATTGACCAATGTCCATGAGAGGTTCACTCATATCTTTATCATAATAACTTCGTTGAAAGTTCTCATAGGCATAATAAGCCGAAGTATCGAGTTTTTTATCGAAATCCAAATTCCAACGTTCATATGGGTATACTTCAGAGTTCAAGTACACACGAATGTTATTGATATCAGCAGTTGTGAATTTAGTGATGTCCTTTGTCCTGTCTTCAGAAGTGGTAGTGCTTTGGAATCCAATGATGATGTAACGAGGTGTTTCAAGGGCGTTGGTTGTCTTGATAGCCCATATGTCTGAAGACGTGCCACGTAGTGATGGAAGTTCATAGAGATCCCACATGCGATAAGCCAACTTGATTTTAGCATTCAGACCGCTTTTGTTGATTCTATTTAAAAGTTTGAGCTTGTGCTTATCTTCTGGCACTATGTGTCTTATTTTCCACTCAATTTTATTGATTTCCAAATCAGCATCAACCTCACCAATATATGAGTTCTTGAAGGATCGAGCGATTATTAAAATCATTTCTTGTTTGGCATTCAAGATACTTTTGTTGTAATCTTCAGCGAAACCCATCAAATATTTCAGTGGTAATTTACCACTGAATACGTGACTAGTTGTATCCAAGATATCCTGTTTAGTTTCCGAAAGTCCCCATCCAGTTGTCAATAAAGTGTTAGCATGCGATTGTCCAAATGATATCATATTCTTCATTGTAGATGTTATCCCCGGCTTCCTGACCACAACAACTTGTTCACCACCCATTTCGTAGCGAATTTCATCAAAAAGGAAGGCGATTGCATTATTCGAGAGATAACATAATTTTGTTTCATCTTTAGGTGTGAATTTACCCTCTATATAAATGAAACTCTCAGCAATGTCAAGTATAACGTCTTGATTATTGATTGCAATTCGAATTTCATCTGAATTCCTAAACAATGGTGATCCATATGGTTTATATGTATGCTCATGTAAACTTGTGAGGGAATGATCGAGCATCGGCTCGTCAAATATATTCAACTTTTCACTATTTGTTTCGAGCACCATTGTTCCTTACTTTCAGTCCAATTGATTTCAAAAATTTGAGATCTCTCAGCGAGAGAGCAGTGTGGTGTGCTAACTGTTTAGCGTACACTTTTGGAATGAGCCTTTTTCTATTCGAACCTTCCTTTTTAGCTATTTGTGGAATGTTTTCAAATCCTTGTCGATTCTGTCTATTATAACAAAAACCCATAATAGTTATTAGATTTTTTTCAATTCCAAAATTATAACAATCTCTTCTGCACTTCCAAAATCAATGAGATTATTATTATGATCCAAAATACGCACTGTGATGTTGTGAATCAACTGACGACCTTCTGGACTGATGGGCATATATATAATCTTGTGTGGTTCTTTTGTGAGATTGAATCCAGGCTCCACATCGATATCGAATGAAAAAAGAATGTGGGATTCTTCATTGTTTATGTATGAACCAGATATAATGTTGCAATCTAAGCGGATTAGTCTCACAGTTGTTATATTTATCGGATGTGAGGATTCGTGTATCTGATTCGGTTGAAATCTATCAAAATTAAAACCCATCATCTTTGCTATGGAATTCGGATGAGTTAGATCAATTTCATATTTTGATCGCATCTCACATTTGAAAGTATTATTATTGGCATGTAGGTAGAATATATCATCTGCATTGGTATCGTTTTGATTTTTCCCATGAAACAATCGAAACATGATATGTTTCTGAATAACTGCATTGATCTCATCTATTTCATAGGCACCACATGGAATTTCAATTGTGTACTTCTGAAGTATTGGTGAACTTATATCACTGATTCTAAAACTGATCACATTGTTTTTTTCAGTTATATTATTTACTGTGTTGCATCCATAGAATCCTAAAAGTCCCAATCCATAACGACTGTTTCTATCCAATTCAACGGGTGGGAAAAAGTCTGCACTCAAGACACTCGTCCCGACAGCTTGTAGTTCGAACTTCCGTGACATGACTGATACATTTTATGGATTTCACTTCAATTTATTGTTGTCTACAACACACTCGGGACAACCTACGCTTTTTCGGAGATGGTTCATCAATATCCATTTCATTTTTATTAGCACCAATATTCATATCCTTTATATTGCAATAACAGCAGAATATTTTTCGAGGTATAGGACCATCATTCACATCAGAATCTGAAACGCTTTCGCCGTCAAGATTGTGGTGGTCATTGCAATATCTATATTTCATTATATCAACATCATCTTGTAGACTTTTAGGTAACTTTTCCCAAACAGAAGCAATCTCATGTGCAGCGCATGCGAGTATCACTTCCTTCGGCATATTTGCAAGCATCACTCGATCCATTCTTGTCAAGGTCCGATATTTTGAATACATTTTGAGTGATAATCCCATCGTCCTAATAGCCTCTCGAGTCATTGCTGGAGTTTTATCCATTCTATAATAATTCAGAGAGAAACTTCAGGCACAAGTGACCGCAGAAAACTGTGTTGAACTTCTGCTGGCGATCATAGTTATATAGAATTTTCACTTTCGAACATTTCTGGAAGTATTGAATCAACTCTATTGGTGGGGGTAGATTTCCAAAACTATCAAAGTATGTAATGTCTTTCCCACATTTGCTGTATGCCACCCAATGTGTTCCCGATCCTCTTATTCCATCTAAATTGACAATGGCGGTCTCGCGGTGTCGTGGACCTCTAGTGGGTAATGTATCACGCATGAAAATACCGCGAAAGTATGGAATTTTCATTTTCTTGGCATAATAAGTGAGATCGATGTCGGTGAGAGGTTTTCGAGGTAGGGAATCAACTAGTTTTTTGGATTGTATGGTTTCAAATAGAGTCCGAGTCCTTTACGGTAAGGTTTAAGGTATATACCACTACCACTTTTACCCAATGCCACACTTTCCATTTTCCTATTATGACGATTCGCTTCGATCAGGGCGGTTCTGCTTGCTTTTGCTGAATTCACAGCTCTGGTGATGCCTGCAACAGCACCAGCTAAACTTCCGAGCGCAGACAATCCAGCAAAAATTGGTATCAATGGTAGAATCCCTCCGACTTTAGGTATTGGAATTATGCGAGGCGTGCGGATCGTTTTCTTTCCACCGGCAGCTTTGAGGTATTTACGTGCTGCATGCAATGCCACTACGGTGGCTTTTTTCAAATTATTCGTCACAAATTGCTCACCCCCAGCTTTTTTCAGTACATTCCGCACTTTATGAACCACCCCAGAACCAAAGGCGATTTTTATGAGATTATTTTTCTTCTTCTTCGGTTGATTTCTCTTCTTTTTCTTCGGTTGATTCCTCTTCTTTGTCTTCACAGTAGTACTACTACAACCCATACCGAAACGTCTCTTCGATTTCATAATGTTGGTAACGAGTAGGGCAGCTATTCTTTCCTTAATACCAGCGTCCTTCGATTTAACCCTGTTCCAAGCTGCGTATTCGAGTTCTTTGTCTGCGCTGTGTCTCGCTGTGAGGTCAGTTAGATGATTCAAATATTGAATATCGTGTTGTTTGCATGCAATATCCAATTTATTGATTCCAGGATCTTTGCGGGCTAAACGTTTTTCCAATTTTGTACCGGGTCCACAATACTGATATCCTCCGGGTAAATGTAATTCGAACGGCAATTTGTTTATTAAATTATTAACGAATCCACGACCGCTTTTTCTGCATCCACTACGAACACATCCGTATCGTTTGATGGTACTCATTTAAATGAAATGTTCACAGCATATCATCGCTTACATAGTCTCCAACCACGGTACGATGCGCATTGTGAAGCAGAAAGAAAAGTTTGCTGTAGATAATCTAGATGAAAAATTCGGTTGTGGATTGAATGGACAGAAAGTGTTGCGGCATGGTCCACTACTTCCATCATCTGTTCGAGGACTCATTATCGGACCATCGAATTGTGGAAAGACGAATGCCATGATCTCTCTTTTAACACATCCACAAGGACTGCGATTCACAAATGTTTATCTCTATTCGAAATCACTCAATCAACCCAAATATCAATTCCTACGAAATGTATTGGAACCCATCAAGGGGTTGGGATTTTATACATTCAGTAATAATGCAGAAATAGTGGAACCATCCGATGCCAAACCAAATTCTGTTTTCATTTTCGATGATGTAATATGTGAAAAACAGGATATTATAAGATCATATTTCTGTATGGGACGTCATAAAGATGTTGACTGTTTTTATCTTGCTCAAACATATTCACGAGTGCCCAAACAGTTAGTGCGAGATAATACCAACTTTATCGTAATGTTCAAGCAAGATGAAACGAATCTACACCATATTTATTCGGATCACGTGTCACCCGATGTAACATTTAAGCAATTCCAATTGATGTGTGTTAAATGTTGGGAGGATCAATATGGATTTTTGGTCATTGATAAGGATAGAAAAATGCATGAAGGTAGATATCGCATGGGGTTCGATAGTTTTATATATCCATGATAATACAATACGCATTCAATCGATCGCTGAATTGCATAGAGGTTACTTCAGTGTATTCTCTCTCTTGTGAAGCAAAATGAAGACAAAAAATGATAAAGTAGTTGAAGATAAAAACAATGAATTGAATTTGAAACGCCAACTTGTTGAGACAACAGAAGCTGTACGGCAGAAATTTAACTCTATCAAGAGTGGACTTATTGAAAATCGAATGGCGCTTGAAAAACTCTATGATCCCATAATGAAGCCATTAAATGTTCTTTCTTCAGCTGCTGCTACCACGAAACCACAGCCACCACAGCCGACGTTTTCGATGAAGCAAGTGAATTCTCAGTCTACTCCAATAAAAGTTAGGAGTACTTCAGTGGGAAATAATTCATCATATAGTAGTGAATTATCATCTGTTGACAGTGAGACAGATACCATCAAAGAATTCGGAAAAGATGAAAAGTCCGTATTTGATAATTTTGAAGACAATACTGGAGATGTTTTGAAAAGACATTTGGAAAATGTCAAAACTAAGAATGCAGCTTATGACAGAATATTTGGCATACGGTTAGATCCTACTACACAAAAACTGAAAATGGGGAGTCACAATGTACGTTTCAGTGATGGAAATATATTATTTTGGAACAAAAATAAAACACGAACACATGAATTCCCAAGTAGTCTGGAGTTATACAACATGATTTTTTTGAAAAACCCACCTGAAGTTGATGATGATGATGAAGTTCGTCATACATATGCTAAAATATTGAGGCTAACAAATGCACCTTACAAACAACATCTACTGCGAAATGGTTTCAAACACCCGAAATCTAAAAAATTCCGTGAAGTTATTAAACCTATACTAAACTTATCACATTATCAGACGACCAGAAGTAGGACAAAAAAAGGTGAAGGGTTCCATCGAATGAAAATGCAGAAAATATATGATCCCAAACCTGCGAATTATGTTTACTGGAATTCACCCAAGGAGTTAGTCGCTCGTTTGCGGCTATTGATATCTTCAAAGTCAGCTGGACACACTGGACATGATAATGAAATAATTTCCATAATTGAAGAATTACGTGAGGAAGGTATAATAATCTAATACATCAGCAAAAATGATCAGTTTGTTCTCATTATATGATGCCGTAACATTGTCAAATTGTTTGTCTGAATGAAAACAAATAAGTGATTGCGAGGAGATGGATAATGAAATAAGTGATGTCAAACGACAAGTTGTCAATGAGTTACATAAGCCGGCAAGACGTAATTTCATCAGAAGAACCACCACCGTCAAAGGTTTTGCAGATCTGTGGCAAATAGATCTTGCCGAATTACAACCTTATGCTAAACATAACAAAGGATATCGATATGTTCTTGTGGTCATTGATTGCTACTCGAAATATCTATGGACGAAGCCGATTAAAAATAAAACAGGTAGTGCTGTAACCAATGCAATGGAAGATGTGCTGAAAGAAGCCAACTATTCCCCGAAACATCTACAAAGCGATCAAGGATCAGAATTTTTCAATAGTTCTTTTTCATTTTTGATGCGAAAATATAAGATCAACCATTATTCAACATTCAGCACCATGAAGGCGGCCATAGCTGAAAGAGTAATTCGAACAATAAAGACGTGGCTTTATAGAGAATTTTCAGCGATGGGACACAACAAATGGTTGAATATTCTTCCAATCATAACAAGCAAATATAACAATAAGGTGCATCGTACAATTGGTATGAAACCAATCGATGTTATGCCAGCAACAAAACTGAAATTCAAAAGTTCCAAAGTAATCCCTCGAAGAAAACAAAGTATTTCCAAATTTCGAATGAATGATATTGTACGTATAAGCAAGTACAAGAATATTTTCGAAAAGGGTTACACTGCCAATTACACAACAGAACTATTCAAAATTGTTAAAATTAACCAAACATACCCCATAACTTATATTCTTGAAGACATGGATGGGAGCCCGATTAGAGGATGTTTTTATGGAGAAGAATTATTGAAAACGCAAAATCCTGACGTATACCTAGTTGAAAAAGTGTTGAGGAGGAAAGGAAATAAACTATACATTAAGTGGTTAGGCCTTCCAAGCGGAAAGAATTCATGGTTACACAAAAGTGCTATGGTTTAATATTTGAATGAAATTGTATTACTTATTATTCTCACTAAGCTGTAAGATTATTAATAAACTATAGAAAATATAGAACTATTTTTGAGTTTTTTTTCAAAATGAATAAATCATGAAGTGGTGAACGTTGCCCCAACCAAACGCAACGCCCAGTGTATGCCAAAACCGAAATAATCTGCATACTCCTCCCCACTTCATAGATTTTTGAAAAAGTCTTTCATTTCAACTCACAACATTGATAACATTTCATAATCCTCAGAGCTAATCACTATCAGATTGGAATGCGTGATCAAACTCTTTTCGCCACTTATCACGTACAGATGCTACCATATCAAAAAGTTTAGTGGACTCCTGAAGCTCAATCTCAGCTTGTGATTTTGTGCTGTGTGATTTTGAAACGGAGTTTATCTGCATCTTCACACATTTTGATCAGTTCAGCCTTCGATGATACAATCTTTGCATCGAGCTTCTGAAGAACCACCTCGTCGTCCATGCTACCTCTTCGAACATCGTCATCGCATTTGACGATGATAGCTCTCGATTTTACGATGCTGCATTTCGCTTTCTTAAGCATGTCTCCACAACGCTGCAGTGGACCAAAAGAATGAAGCGATACATCTTCCAAATCACCTATCACATTCTTGAAGGTGTCATCTACTTTCTTCTTACGGGGTTTCCGTACACCCTTACTTGTTTTCTTGGGATTTGAAGCAGTAGATGCACACTTTCTCCTAGATGGTTTCGCTTTCGTATCGACACTAAGAGGAGAGAGAAGTGACGGGCATTTTGGTAGTGACAATTGTGAAAGGGTTGGATCAACACTTTCTGAAGGTTCCGGTATATCTCCCATCTTCAGATAATCATCAATGTTATATTCATCGATGAAACCTTCTTGGGATGACAAGTGATATACCGGAATATCTTCAAAACCAAAGTCATCATTTGTTGCAATACATGGCATTGCTTCTTCTTCAGCAGACAAATTTGGTAATGAGTTCATATTTAACTCGTAGGAATGTGTGATATCAATGGGATGTGGACAGAAATGGTGCTGATGTTAATGCGACTCTAAGTTTTATTCAAACAAGTCGACTGGTACATGCGCACAATGAACATGACAACAAACCACCATAGAAGGAGAGGGAGTAGATATCCCTCCCTCCCAGGAGTTACCTTCACAAACTTCATAGGAAAAAGAAGTGTTGGACATCAAGAAAGTGAAAAATTCAAAATAATAGACCTACGGACGAATCCGCGGATTCGAGACCTTGACCGCTGTTTTGATTCGCGAGCGCGAATCAAAACGCGATTAAATTCGCGGCCGCGAATCGAACTGCGATTAAATTCGCGGCCGCGAATCGAACCGCGAAATAATTTGCTGGTTGAAAGTTATGATGGTGGGGGTAGGTCCAGAACCGGCTCAGATCTCCTACTCCTACTTATTTTTGAAAATTATATCTCACTCATGAATGATAATAAAGAAAAAGTTTGTTGGTCAAAAACATTAAAAATGATCATATCTTCCAAGAAAAAATATAAAATTGTAGGTTATACTTGAAATAAATTTTACAACAAAATCTCGATATCAATATTTAAAAAAATCATATCTCACTCATAAGTGGGAATTTCAAAAAAGTTCTATGATGAAAAACTTTCGCAATGATCATATATTTCCAAAAAAATATATAAAAAAAATCGCAGCAAAATATCTGAAAAGCGGTTCAATGCATTGCCCCTAATCAAAACATTCTGCACTTCAATGGCTGGTGGATACGCCAAGATTCAGATACATGGGTGCCCACCCAGGGTTTTTGACCCTTCATGTTAAATTCCTCCAGTATTAACAAAGTTAATACTTCTGAACTAAAGAAAATATCTCTTTTGAATAGGAACGTATGTGAACTGTTAGCAGTTTATAAACACAAGCAAGGGTCAAAAATATATGCTTGTAAATTGCCCATGCAGAGTTTTTGAAGCATGTACAATTTACAAGCCTGTAAACTGCAAGATATTTCACATACGTTCCTTTTACTTGCACTTCTATCACAAAAAGTCATATTTTCTTTGGGGGAATTTATCATGAGGGGTTAAATAAAGGTCTTTAGAGGTAGCTATAACGAATTCCTTCGGAGATCGCATTAGCTCAGTTGGTATAGTTTATATGTGTTGTGCTATTTGGCACTAGATGGACCAACTCTTCAGTTTTACGGAATTGTAGGAGCATGTATATTTAGTCGCATACATTTCAGGGGTTTGATTTAAAACATTCATATAGAAGAAATTTGACTAATTCTTTCGGAGGCTGCGTAGCTCAGTGGTGAGTTTGCAGTGTGCCCCGAGAAAGAAATCTCTCTATATCACCTAGGAGGTGGGTGGAGGGTGATATTAAGAGATTTATTTCTCGGGCTTTTTTTGGTTTTGTGACCTTGAACTCGCCCATCAAAAAAAAAACCTATCTTTTCTGTTCGATTATATTTTTTTGCATAATTCCATTTTTATTTTTCATATCTAGAATTTTGCGCTGTACAGGTTCGAATCCCAGCCTAAAATAGTTTTTTTTATTTATCGTTTTTTAATCAATGAACCTCTCTTTTCTATTCGATTATAATTTTTTTTTGCATTTCGGATCCCAGCTTAAATTAGATTTTTTATTTCAAATAATTAATCAATGAATATTTCCATTTTTATTTTTCATTTCTAGAATTTTGTTCCGATCCCAGCTTAAAATAGATTTTTTTATTTCAAATAATTAATCAATGAAAGTCCGTGAAGGGCCCCTCTACATCGCCCTTCACTGTGTACATCGACCAATTAATATATATGCACTCCTTTCAGAACTTTCATCAACTAATCATTTCCTGAAAAAAAATTGCATATTAATCATTTCCTGAAAAAAAAATTGCATAGTTTTCCATCATCTGCTTCCTGAATTCTATTGCTTCTTCACGCTTTCCTATCTTATTTTTCAGTTGGTCACGTTGTATCTGAGCTTCCCGAAATTTATTTTCATACCTATCACATGTACTGTTCAGTTTTTTCAAATTTTCATTGTCTGTATCAGTCGATAAATCAAGTTTCTCCAGTAAAGCAAACATACGCTTGCTTTCCTTGACAAAATTCTCCGTTTCTGTAGACCTTTGTTGTTTGTTGTCTGTCTGTTTTGTGTCTGTATCTGTAGATGAAGTATCTGTTTCTGTAGAAGAACTCCCTGAGTCTGTAGTGTTTTTTGTGTCTTTTGGTTTGTCTGTCTGTTGTTCTGTTGGTTCGTCGTCGTCGCTAAAGTCCTCCACTCTATATTCTTCCCTAACACTCGGTTGTAATGAAAAGTTCGGTTTTCTCCATGCATTCCGGGCATATGGGCTAGCTTTTTTGACGATTTCTTTGAATTTGTCTATTTTCGATATCGGCCTACTACGCTTCCTTGCACTTTTCACAGGCGATTGTTCCACAATTTCGTTTTCTCTAATGGGTGATATGATAGTCGGCACTATATTTTCCATGGCCAACAGTGCCTTAACCGCCGCTTCACTTTCTGATTGAGATTTTGTTACTAACGCCATTACAGATAAAACACAACTGAACTATCGCAAAGAGACGCTATGAAATAAAAATTTACCCAAATGAAATGAATTTACGGTCATCTCAGGTAAAATTCACCCTCACCGGTCAGTTACTAAAATATTAAAGCTATTGTAGACGGCAGGTATCATTGGCGTTTCCATGCGGGGTTGAATCAGTGCATATTGGAATTGCTGTAATGTATTGTATCCGCGATATAATGGATTTTATCGAAATTTGTCATACTTGATAAAATATTTGAAAGAGTAAATTCAACTAGAAAAAATATTTGAAAATATTTTTTTTGTCATGTTTCTGCACTTTAATTCGAAAATCAAACATTTCTTTTTAGAATCTCTAATATTTTTGTATCCACGTTATAATGGATTTTATCGAAAAATGTCATACTTGATAAAAGATTTGAAAGGATGAATTCTAATAGAAAAAAATTTGAAAATATATTTTTGTCATGTTTCTGCGGTTTAATTCGAAAATAAAATATTTTTTCCTAAATATCTTCAATATTTTTGTATCCTCGTTGTTTGCATTTGCGTCACTAATTAGATGACGAGGAAATCTAGGTTAATGGAGGAATTGCTATTCTCAGGAGATGAAGTGTGGGTTTAGTGGAGGTGGTAACCCCCACTCACGATTGTAACATATAAAATCGGTCCAAAATCCTAACATTTCATTCGACTTTTGTATTTTCTGTTAGAAACTGTGTTTGTATAGCAATTATGGTTGATCAAGTTGGTTTTGCATTGGAAGCCCTCTCCCAATTAGATGCCAACAATCAAGTTGATGTGTTGGCAGGTGACGAGTTTGTTTGGGAACAAGAAGATGAAGTTGTAGTGGGTGAGAATGGTGACAATGGCGAATTCCATGACCTGGTAGATTTTGAAGATGGCCGCCAAGACATACCCGCTGGGGATGACTTCGTCGAAGAAGAGTTCCTAGAAGATGACGGAGAAGAACCAGAAGTAGACGATGGAATTGTACCAGACTGTGAGGATGTCCCCGAAACGATCGTGAGCAATGCCCATCAGATAAATATGACAGAGGTGTTAGAAGACGTTGCAACAAATTTGTACTGTTGTAGCTTTTCATTTGTTACTATCAAAACTTGTGATAATGAAAAACGCTTCCTATGTGATATTTGTTTTGTACGGTATTGCGGCATGAATAATAATGGTGAGTGGTATCAGCATGTTAATTCACATGATACACTCGAGTATGCAAATGTTCCCACTCATAATTGTTATTCTTGTCACTCACCCCTATATCTGCTCTGTCCCGTAGGTGGATGTGTACATTGTAACAAATAACAGAGCTGAAATAGGGGTGGGGTTATGATGGGGTGGGGTTTTCTGGTCTGAGGGATACTGGCTAAAGAAAGAGGTGTGGCTTAAGACATAGTGGGGATTGAAGTGGAAGGTCGGAGTAGGTGGTCGAAGTGGGGACTGGAGTAGGAGGTCGGAGAAGAAGAAGAGGAGTGGGTGGTCGGAGTGGGGATTGGAGTAGGAGGTCGGAGAAGAAGAAGAGGAGTGGGTGGTCGGAGTGGGGATTGGAGTAGGAGGTCGGAGAAGAAGAAGAGGAGTGGGGTGGAGGTCTGAGTGTTTAAAACAAGAACTTCCTCCGAATAATCTTCAGTCACTCTTCTGAACTGACATCAGCTACCACATCATCCACAAGATCACCCGCCAGATCAACCACCAGCCAACTGAATTAGCAGACTATAGCAAGCTGTAATAATTTGAGAGTAAGTTAACAATCTTGTAATCATGAACCCGTTTAATTTTTTTTTGTATGTTTAGCTATGGATTCTCCCGCATTAACTGGTCTTGCAGCAATAACGATCCTGAGTAACATCAGGGTGGATGGCGCCGCACCTCAAATGCCAGACGAAGAGCACTTCAATGACGTTATGGACGTCATCAGGAGAGAGGTCCCCGAAATGCAGTCGCTGACGATGGACCAACGCAGACGGCAAGGTGGGTTCATTAACGGAGTTGCTTCCAAGAGATCCCGTGACGCAGGAGCAAATTCGTCGATGGAAGGTTTGCCTATAATCCAAATTGCTGACAGCGATGATGATTTCCTGCCTCCAAAACCACCGAAGAAATCATCATCGAGGAAGCACGCACACAACAGCAGAAGAAGGGTGTCCAAGAAGACATCCTCAACTGTTGTGACACCGGTTATAGACGCACCTTTACCACCTGTCGTTGAAGTTGCCCCTCCACAACCCACTGCTGAAGAAGTCCACCCTCCAGCACCTATCGTACCTGAGCTGGAGATGAGTGTGCAACGGGCAAAGCGTGGGATAGAGGAGGCCCAGCGGGACTATGATGACAGTCAGCTGGCGCGGGCAGAACTCAACCGCCAGCTGGAAGAGCTTGAGCGCCAGCAGGCAGAGCTGATGGCCCGCGATCGGCAGCAAAGTCTCCGGGAGGTCCAGCTAGTCACCAGGCTGGAAGACGCCAAGGCGCAGGGGGTGGCTTTGGTGGCACGGCTCCGAAGCAACCTGGAGCAATTTGCTAATTTTAATTTTTAGATATGTTAAGGTTAAGGTTAAGTTATTTGTAAGTAGATATAAGTTTTGTATATGTAGATTTAGAATAAAAATAGAAAAAAAGATGAAGTGAAATAGGAGTGCACATTTAATGGTCTGGTGCACATTGAACAATGCGGAGGATGGGGCATTTTTCTTCAATTCATCTGAATTATGTTTTTACATATTTTATTTATATTTTATTTATATACATATTTTATTTATATTTTATTTACATATTTTATAAAATAATATGATGTGTATTTCTCCCATCTCCTGATTTCTCTCAGCCTTCAAACCCCCACTCTTTTCTCCCACCCTACACTGCCACCCCCGAACTAGTATAAATTCAATGCCAGCTCAGATTATAGTATCAGTCTTCCAAGATGCCTCTTCCAGACTCCACCTCGTCTCCGAGACATTGTGCCGAATTCGAAGATGATTTGGAACGGGAAGCGATGATAGCAAGATATCAGATCGTCTCTGCCGTACAGGTCCAGCAGGTATACCAGGGTGAGAGGCAGGATCCATTTTACCATCGAGATCCACGGGGTCCGATTCAGGTGAATGAGGTGTCGGACTCCACAGATGTGTGGAACTATCCATCTCCGTCGACTTCGGACGACGAAGATATGGATCAACGCGTCGACGACTTCGATAGCTCCTCGGAGGATGAGTTCGAGGATGATGGCCAAGTGGTCCATATCCGTGTCGAGGACATAAATATGGACCTCGACCCGGACGAGTTCCCCGTAGAGGACGACTCCGATGATGACACCATCATCTTGGTGTCATCGGATGACGAGGATGACGATGTCATCTAAGTCCTCACCCCCCCCCCCCCCGTGGTCGTCCCGCATAAATATGCGGGATGGCACCCAGCTCTTCGGAGCACCCAATAGGCCCTTTTCAGGGCCACACAAAGAACATAAACACACGCATCTGCGCCACTCAATGGCAAAAATGTACAAAGTTTCCATAACTTGAATTGATACTTTTCAAAAAGAACTCACCCACTACCAAATTCTATAATATATTTGGTGAGTAAGAAATGAAAAATTTCAACATTGATTTAGAACATTTTATTTGTAATATTTTCATAATACAAATTTATTTTTCAAACAGCGGGTTCTGGATCACTACCTGGAGCCCACAGTTTTGGTCTATGTGTGAGCCAAACATCAGGATGTTTATTCTCCAATTCAGCTAACCTTCTTTCCAAATCATTATATTTCAGCATCACTGCAGATGTGACATTCAATGCATTGGCATCCAAATCATTTTTCAGATTTTTGCTGTTGTAATCGAGTTCAGTTGTCAACTCTGATATTTTTCGTGTCATTGTGGCTGTAGCATCCCATACTTTGATATCCACATCACTTTTTAGATTTTTGTATTTGCGATCTAGATCATCAGTCACCTCCTCTACTTTTTCATTGAATGCTTGACGGGCTTCAGGTACAATCTTAGCCATTGTGGCATGTATGGCAGCCTGCAAGGCTTTAAGGACAAGTGCCTTCGTCTCCGTAATTTGTTCATTGAGATATAATTGAGTTACACAATCACTCTCGTCTATCGGTTCACCAGCATTTTTCAGTCTTTTACCTTGCATATCATATTGGTCGTCAGGCGAAAGCTTGAATCCCATACCTTGAGGACCTTGGGAACCTTGAAGAACTCGAACTTTGACAGTACCCCATTTTCGTCTACGGCCGAATTTATCAATAGCTTTGGACATCTTTCTTCCACCTTGATATCTTTCATACTGATGATTTCAAGACAATTAAAATCTATATATCTCTGTGTAGATATTTATTCTCTTAAATGAATGAAACAATAGGAAATCAGAATAACGTGTATATTTATATATTTTTATATATTTGGTAACTGGACAAGACATTAACTAAAATTGACTAGTATAATTTGACTTTTATATAATAAGCGTAATTACATCTCAAATACAAATAAATAAGTATGGTGGTGAATTTTCCATTTGAAATGATATTTCATTTGTTCAATTCAGCTGTTAATAAATGAAGTAATTGATCCAAAGGACTCTCTTGGGAAAAAGATTGAATAATATTGGAAACCCAACGAATATTCTCTACTGGATCATTCTGGTAGAATTCTATATCGCTATGACCCCAAGGAAGAGTGTGTGTCGTATTGGGAATGATGAACCGTTTATCATCATGGTATGACAATGCAACTTTGTTCTTCAATTCAGTATACATGTCATGCAATATGCTTCTGAACGAGTTCATCTTCCTGAATATTAGACCACCCTGTTCGACAATTTTCTTATAATCTTCACATGTCAATTCATTCTTTATGACGGATCTTTTGACACCTTTTGCTTTTTTGAATTCACTACCTACAGACTGAACATAATATGCTTTGGCACCGGTACCATAAAAGCTAATTATGGGATCATTCGGAAATTCATCTTTGAAATTACCCAGAATTGACTTTGTAATAGGAATATTGAATTGGTTTCCTACTTTGTAATTGGAAGTATCAAACTCGCATATATTGTTGGTCATGAAATCATAAAAATTATCGGTATTTACTTTCAAAATTAAAGAATCCGTGTCAGTGTAGAGTAAGGTGGCATTTTCTGCATAATGACGTTTAATACATCCATAGAAAAAGTTGTACATGACTGTTTTGGATAATTCTAGAATACAAAATCCCAAATATAGCGGTTTATCGTACAATACATTAACTTTGCCCAATTGAATAGCAACAAAATTTTCTGAAAAAATTGAACAGCTTTTGAAATTTGGACGTGATATTAGGGCGCTAGCACCAATTTTCCTCTTGATACTTTCCCAATGCGTAACCAGTCTAACATCAATTCTGTTATCAACGTTTTCCATTGTTTTCCCATAAACTGCATTATTCATGAGTTTATAGAAATCTTTTTCAGCTTTGTTGTTAGATCGATTTCGCATTTCAGTGTTCAAATCAATATAAGGTTTCATCCAACATGACTGCTTGAATCTCAACACTCTATGTGTGTTCATAATAATAAGACCATTGGCCACAGCCTGCTGTAAGTTTTTATAATGTACAATATATTTTCTTTTGTCATTTAAATTTGGAATTAATTTAGGAATTTTTGATTTCGAGTGTGGTGGTATTAAACTTTCAACGAGAAAGGGAAGATCAGCATGTTTGTCATGTAACTCTTGGGGATAATGAACATCTACTTCAAGAACATAACCGTATGGACTATCAGATGCCACTCCCATTACATCCAAATTGATTATTTCATCGGGTGTTAGCCATGCAAAATCGTTGGTGGGTAATGGTTGTGACATACTGTGACCATATAGGTTAGTTGCATCTAAATATGATATGTATGATGAAGGTTCATCTGGGTTATAATCGGGTAAAAATTTATTATTAGCTATATGCTTCCTTTCACTACACTGACTTATTCCGCCCCGTATTCCTTTTTTGAAAAAATTAATCATGTCAATGTCTGTCAATAATTCCAATTCAATATTCGTATACTTCAGCATTGCATCCCACGATAATCCGGGCGCTGTATAATACTGTGCTGGATCTAATTTATATTTATCTAAGCATATATTTCGAAAATTCTCAAATATGTCGCATAATAGAAGAACATCGGACTTCAAATATAAATCCGAGTATTCCCCTAAACTCTTACACTCGAATAAATGCCAAACAAGTTTCGCTCTCATATAATCCTTATCTGATATATGCTCTCCGTTAAGATTGTCATAAAACTGATTTTTAGTGGGTAGAGTTGGATAATTCAACTTGTCAATATGATCAACAAAGTTATATGGAAAAACACCTTTCTGTCTCATCAAATTGAATTTGTCAATTTGTGGAAAATGTTTATGCATCTCAATACACTGATCGGATGTTAAGTTAGCACCTAAGTTCTGCAAAGAATTCGACATGAATTTGAAACTATCTATAAATCTCATTTTCAAAAAATTCTTTTTTTCTTTTCCGTCTTTGTCAGTGTATGTGTGAGTGAATAGATGCTTAGTGAAAGAAATGTATTTTTCCTTAGTTTGTGGAATAACATCCACTTTGTCTTTATTTCTATACAGTTCTTTTATGAACAAATGACAATCATACCCACTCAGATTATGGAAAATGATTGGAACAAAATTTGGCAATTTGAAATTTAAGTTACATACGGAATGTGCGGCAGGTGATCTTTTTTTTCCAGTGAGGTGGCAATGGTCTCTCACTTTCACATCACCACCCGTGAATGGTTTATCACATATTCCACAAAATTGTGTAGAAGAAAACTCTGCTTCTTCCGCGGGGGTTTGTGCAGCCATAGGAATTGGATACCTCAAATAATTGTGATAAATATTTCTCAAATCATCTTCAAGTTTTGTAACAAATTTCTCGGCTGCATCCTCACCCCTATATGTAACAAATTTCGATAATTTATCATTGTATGAACATTTTATCGAATAAGCAAATGAATAAGGTTCGTGTTTGTATGTTTTATTCGAGAATGAGTGTTTAGGGTTGGGTTGACTAGTTTGAATGGGTTTGAGAACTGATTCAAAATCAGCATAAACTACAAATGGCACCTTCATTTGTTTCTCAAAATTTTCAAACATAAGTGCATTACCCGGTAACATTTTACCATATTTGTTGATTCTGAAATTGACTGATGGTGTTGTAGTACTCAAGTGATTACAGTCATGCAACTGATGACGTAACAGTAATCGCTCGTGAGAGAAATACAATAAACATCCATCACAAAAATATTTTTTATGCTCATGCGCAGATAGTTGACTTGAAACTAACCTAGAAAGGTCTTTAATCCAACAATAATGACTATTGCCAGAATCATCTGTTATAAGTAACAAATTAACATGTCTTCTAAGTCTTCTCTGTGAGTAACGCAACGGACCAACCACTTCATATTTCATTTTACCCTTATCAAGTTTTGACTCTAACCCATACACATTAATTGAAATATCATTCATGTCCTCAAACTTTTTTATAGCTTGAAGTTTAACTGGAAAATCCATACCTGTTACATTCAAGACATTGGCGTAGTGGGGGTATGAGGAAACTTCTGACACTCTACCATTCGCAGGAAACAATGCAGATGTGATGGCCCATGCAAAACAATGTTGATCTTCATTACGAATATTCACAACGCCTTTTCTTGTCTCAATGAACTCGGGCAGCTTCACATACGAACATCCGCTGAGTGGACTATACTTGTTGATGTTCACTTCGAGGAACTTAATTTTTTCACAACTCCATCCTGAAACATAACAATAATTTATTATTCATATAAATAGAAATGAAACTTTAAATAAATACCTGAATCACGTTCTTCAAATTCCGTAGTCTGAGCAATAATGACATCACGGAATCCATCGAATAATGCACCCAAATCCGTAGACTGATCCACAATTTTATTCTGTGAATTGAATGACTTCGTGTCACTCAAATCCCGTGTTTGAACAATGTAGCTGCCAAATACTTCCATATTCACTTTAAAGATCTTGTGAACCTTTATTGCCTCTTCAAGTAATCCAATAACCTTCTCCCTGATCTCATTGAAGAATGGCATATATTCAGTGTAAACATTGGTACTTTCCA
The DNA here is from genome assembly GCA_958298965.1 of Chrysolina haemoptera. NCBI lineage: Eukaryota > Metazoa > Arthropoda > Insecta > Coleoptera > Chrysomelidae > Chrysolina > Chrysolina haemoptera. Next base: position 33,111,558 of record OY282585.1, on the reverse strand, counting down.
CTCTATAACTCACAATTCTACACTTGAAAGCATTCCTTATAATCTGTATGCCATCACTCACTTGCACACATGCATTGTTCCTGTGTTGGAGAGTTCTTTTGTGAGAATTAACTTGGGATGTAGGAATTGTCACATTACAACAATTGCATGTGTACATTGGTGTCGATGCAGCCACATCTAACTTAATCCTTTTCACAGAAGGGCCACCTTGGCAACTTTGAAGTTGATGCCGACGGAGATTATCACTACGAGTGAACGATTTACCACAACCACAGGAATACATTTTATCGATGTCGTCTTCTCAGCACAAAACTCAACAAAATACTGATTTCACAATCATTCCCACCTCCTTTATATGTAATATCGATGAGTGGGAGAGAGGGTGAACAAATTCTATCCGCTTCGACTATTCATACAACGTCACAGCAGAACCATCCCCACCATATCAATGAAGAGAGGACGGAGAGTAGTCGATGAGTCACCGCAGTGTATGGGTGTGTGACGCCAGTTCACATATCTGACTGGATATCCGTGGCGTGCAGACGTCTCTATACTTCGGTTTAGATTTTTATGCGTACTCCACACATTAGATCATACACAATGGCAGAGTAAGTATACATGAAAGACATTGAGGTAAGAAAAATATATTAAGTACTTGGCAAAAGGTACTTGTCCGTGTATGAAAAAAAATCAAGTCATCACAATCTCTAGGACAAACACAAACCCTGAACACCTCCCAACAATATACATCATGGTCAAGGCTAAGGGCAAGCCCAAGTCCTAGGTCAAGTCCTAGGTCGAGGTCATAGGTCGAGGTCATAGGTCAAGGTCATAGGTCAAGGTCAAGGTCATGGGTCAAGGTCATAGGTCGAGGTCATAGGTCATAGGTCAAGGTCACTGATGACGTCATAGTGGTGGGGGGAGGCCCAGAACCGGCTCAAATCTCCTACTGATACAGGGTGATAAAAATAAATTTTTTTCAAGATTTTTTGGAGTTAGGTATAGTTCGACATTTTCGACAATAATCAGTTAAAATCAGGCAAGTAAAATCCATTCAACAGTACGCACGATACAAAATGATTCAGTTCTCAAATAATTCACAGGATCCTCCTTTGTTCAGAGTCAACCCTTGTTCAATCCTTCATAATTTTTTTTTCCGCCGTCACTGACATATTATGAGATAGGAATAATCATTGTTGTTACATTTAACATCTTTTTGTTCTCTTGTAGTTTTTCATTTACTTGTACGTTTCAAGAGCTATAACGAAAATATTAATGCAAACATTTTCCAGTGTTCCATAACATTAGAAAAATTTGAAAATAAAACATTCTCAATTATTGTAAATTGGAAGAAATATTTTTTCAGTATTAGAAAAATATACGATGAATAAAAATTATAAAATAAAAAATAGAGAGACAAGCTTTTATATAAATGCACTGAAAATGAAAAAAATAATTTCTTTCATTGTTTGATCTAGGTTATTCTGTGAGTAACGAAGCTTCGGCGGATACAAAATAGATAATCGTGTAGAGGAAGATATTTAATCTAATACCCATAGAAAAGTAGGACCCTGTGAATTATTTAAGAAATGAATTATTTTGTATCGTGTGTACTATTGAATTGTAATCGCCTAATTTGAAGTGATATTGTCGAAAATATCGAAGTCTACTTCAAAAAATATTGAAAAAAAAATTATTTTCATCACCCTGTATCTCGAAAACCAAACCGTTTAGGTCATATGTTCATATAAACTTTTCGTCCTGAAAACTTTCAAAGAATCACTCTTCAAAGTTTGTGAGAATATTTGCTCCTCAAATTTCTTTATGTTATGCGATACTGGAAAATCGCATTAAAATTTTCGTTGTAGCTCCTGAACCGTTTAAGTAAATGAAAAACTCTAAGAGAACAAAAAGATGTTTAATGAAACAACATTGATCATTCCTTTCTCTTAATATGTGACCGCGGAAAAAAAATTATGAAGGGTTGAACAAGGCTTGACTCTGAAAAAAGGAGGGCCCTGTGAATTATTTGAGAAATGAATTATTTTGTATCATACGTACTATTGAATGGATTGTACTTGCCCAATGTCAACTGATTATTGTCGAAAATGTCGAGCTTAACTCCAAAAAATCTTGAAAAAAATGTATTTTTATCACCAAGCCCAACATTTTCAAAAATAGGTTTCGAGTAGTGCGCCGTAACAAATTCGTCTAAAGCTTTGTCAGATGATTTCTAGTCACTTTCTAAACAAAATTATCAAAGATTTATAGAAATCGTCGAAAGAATCGATAGATATTTTCCCTTCCCTTTGGGGTTTTCGAGGGATGGATCTTTCTGAATTTAACTAAATTGAAAAAAATTATTTTTATCAGGACTGTTAAATTGGTCCGTATCAAACAGTTAGCATAATTACGCAATTATTGTAATGATAGGGCATTTCAAAAATATCGTGTTTTCCTTATTATAATCAAGTTTCGATTATAATTGTGCACGAACGTTTCACTTCGCACATGATCTTAAAAATAGTGCGTCACATAAAAGAGGTTTATAGTTTTCAAAATTGTATGAGAAGTGAAACGCTCTTGCACAGTTATCATCGAAACTTGATCGTAATCAGAATAATGCAATATTTTTGGATTGCCAATAATTGTGAAATTCTGATATAACTGTTAGATAGGAATCAATGTAACAGCAGGCGTTCTGGCAAAAACTATTTTTTTTTTTTTAATTTAGTGCTCTGGTGTAGAGACAATGATAAAGTTCTGTCATTATTACCGAAATACAAGTGTTAAGATGGGTGAAAGATTAAAAAAAATGCTGTTTTCGATTATCCGAAAATTTTATTTGAAACTCTGTATAAGAGTATATAATCATATTTTAAGCAACTTTTTTGATATTTTGCCATTTTACCCTTCGTTTGGTCACTTCATAGTAATGTTTTCCAATTTGCCTCCTTACCAGTGATCACGTGTTGTTTTTTAAATTAGATTTTCATATTAGCCATGCACAATCGATCACAACAATTTTTTTTCTGATACTGTAATAATAAACTTTTTTTCCATATGTTGCGTACTTTTTGACGAGCAATTTCAGAAACTTGTCGGACAATGGATTATAGTCCGTAATACATCCAGTGATAAGGCACTCAACATGAGCGTACGCGCAAATTAAAGTAATTAAAATGATTAATGAAATTGGTTTCAGTGTGCAATGCTAAAGTTTCAGCAGTCGATCTACAATTTCCTTAAAAACATTCTCAAGTGAACATGACACAATATGTTAACTTGAATTTTTTCTGAAAATCGTATCCCTGGAAGCTGGAAGCTTAGTAAACTCTGATTGAATTGCCCATGCCAAAGAAATACAATAACCTGTGTATAATTTAGTTTCAATAGATTTTTATAGGTATCAAAGAAATGAAAAACCAATAATAAACATTCCTGTTTCAGGAGGACGACGATGAATTTGAATTCCTTCCACTGAGTGGTTTATCAGATTCAGAACAATTAGCCGAGGTAAAATTAGTCAACAAGATAGCCTTCAATGTTGAGGATATTGAATACAAAAAAATCACTGTAGTAGTGAAGGTAAAAATTTTGGTTATTTTATGACACATAAATCATTAAATGTTTTTCCTAGGATCGCGCAGGCCACAATACCATTCCAGATGCTGAGATAGGTGTTTCTATAACTGTACAGAAGTCAATGACCTAAAAGTAATTCATGCAATCACTAACAAAAACTTTCAAAAAACCAGCCATCAAAACGGAAGAATGAAACCAGAAGTTCTCAAAATCAATCAACTGAGTAGTTCAGAAGAACTAATCAATGAGGATTGGATTTCTATAATCAAAACAATCAACATTGTTTAAATAATTTATTGTTGCAAATTATAATTGATACAAAAATAAATAGAATAGAATACTGTGTATCGTAGCATTTTTTTCAACGATGAAATTAATTTATTAGTCTTTTTTTTTCAGTTATGACTCCATACATCGCACCGATTTTTCAAGAAGCTAGAGATGCTAGGTATTCCTGATGTTTCTTCTCCTGTAATTGGTATAACTTCTGTAACTTCTTCAACTGTCCTTTACTGATTTCTTTACCTTCTACATCATGAGTCGGAAGACCCTAAAATAAATACAATAAATGTAACCTTGTAATGAGCACATCAAACATTAGAACTAACTGTTTCATCAAACTTTGAATATTTATCTGATTCACTCCTGAACATTTTACTGGGTGGTATTTTCTTTTGTTCTTCTTTCGCAGCTGCCGCAGCAGCTAGTTCAGCTTTCTTCTTCTCTTTTTCTGCTGCTTTATCTAGCTCTGCCCTCTTCTTCTCTTCCTTTTCTTTTAATAATGTATCTTTCTCTACTATTTTCACTGCACTTGGTTCGCCTTAAAACAAAATAGATTTCAGAATATCTTATTTAAATTTGCATAAGTAACACACTGATGTTCGGAATATTTGAGATGAATCTGACAATTTGCGGTTCACAAAATGCTACAGTTGAGTAAAAGATGGATAAAATTATTAGAAAATATTCAGATAGTTGAAGTTTGCTAGACCATTTCACGTATCATAAGTTATCACCATGAAATTTTTATTATAAATTATTTTGACGATTTCAACTATAATTTTCAATTATCAAACAGTCAAATTTTGCTTTGCCATGGTTCCATTGTTGAAAACACCAAACACCACCAAACAGCAAATCATAACTGAAAGACAGATAGTGTTGTAGCAATAATACAAGTTGCCTTTGATTTGTAATTAATTATATCAAGTGATAATGATGAGTTAAACAGTCACATTAATAGGTACAAGATAAATCAGGTATCACTTCAGTTCCGATGATTCTTGCTTGTACCCCTGATAATGAAGTTTCAGCTTTCAAAACCCTCTGAAGTATTTAGTGATGGCTTGCTAAACAATGTGTGAACAATGTTTGCAAAAACATCTCATGTATTCTGCATATTATTTCAATAATGTAGTTTACATTTCGGTAATTTTTTCATAGTGGAATAATCTGATAAGCGTGCTTTGCAAATTCAGAGTGCTTGAAACTAAACATTAACTTTTTTAGAAATCACCAAAGATGTAGAAAATATGTTTCCGATAAATATCAAACATTTCAATAAGAAAAATCAAGTATCCCATAGAATTATCTTTCCAGTACCGTTTATCCATCTCTCTTTCTTTGAAATTGAACCTTTAAGGCGTTTTAAAGGCAATAATATTTTTGTCTCAACCAAAACATCCATTATAACAAATTTTGCCATTATTCTGAATACTAGATCTTATAAGTCAGTGATGATCACGAAGTTCGTGACATTTTCGTTTATTTGGTTTTCAATTAATCACTTTAAAATGTGAATTGACCAAATAAAAGTATATTTGAAGAAAAGGATCATTTCACATTTTCAAAAACTGATTTCACTCTCTTTTAATCTTAATCTTTATTCGTTCGGTAAATGATTACTTACCTTCTCTATCTTCCAACCTCACTCCAACGTTGGGCAAAATATCATCTCTTAGTCTGTCACACTGTTTGAGAATATCAAACGCTTTTAAAGTTATTGCACTAGTTCGAATATTATCTCTAAATTCAGCTAAAATACTTAGATAAGGTTGTATTAGACATTCCACCTAAAACACAATAACTGCAAATAATAAATTATCTTCACAATTTTCCATGCAAATTAATTAATTTAATTCATATCATCATATCTATGCCATATTAATTACTATATACAGTATCGGAAAGTTTTCATCTTGGGTATGGTGGTTTCATGAGAGCCTAAAGAATAGCTTGCTATATGTTGAGAGAGCATTACAATTTCTCCTCGACTCACTCGAGGAAGGGATATCGACGTGCGCTGTTTGCGGTGTGTCGCATTGCCACGTGGTCCGTTAATGCGTCGGGCATATGTGTTATTATCATATCATTGCGTTCCTTGTTGCTCGCGTAGATTTCTGTCTATACCCCAGATAAATTGTTTCTGATACTGTATAAGTGAATACAGAGGCCAGTGCAGGTAGGGAACTGCTATTATTATCTATCAGATGGTCAAAATATTTTGAAAAAGAACATCACATGAAATAAATATTTACAGAGTGACCAATTTGCACAGATGATCGGCATAACTGTGAAACTACTCTGCAGATAGTCAAATGTTTTGATAAGATTTGCTAGTTATTACAGGGAGCTTCTCAGAGTATGGACTTGTTGAAACTTTGCCAAAGGTAACTCGGCAGTCGTAGCATTATTATTGTTGCATTATTTTCTGTGCGATGCTTACAAACGAAACTCCTATAGTATACGAAATTTGCGAATGACTGGATTATTAATAATCCATTTTCATTTTATGAAAGTAATTTTCTGAATATTCTATTTTCTATTTTACTCCTTAACATGTAAGGCGATAGTCAAAGTGTTTTCAACTGGAGGTCAACAAAATATTTCCAGTAACCTCTTTTCAGGAAAAAGTTTTCAGAAATATATTCAATCATACAAATATGTCGCAAAGAAGAGAACAGATTATTTCTTTGAATACACAGAATGGAATAGAACAGAATGGAATTTTTGGACATATGGACGAAATAACTGTTTTACTTACATTTGTTGCTGTGTCAGTAGAAACAGGAAATCCTACATCACCAGGTTGATATATTGCACCAAAAATTTTCAATATTTCCGTTACATATAGTCCTATGTCATACAATAACAAAGAATTTGCTGGTTTTCTCTCTTTCATGTAAATATTGCTGCCCGTAACAAGGTCTCTCAGAGAATCCAAAGCTGTTCTGGTATCGACATTATCTGAAATATTTTATTCTATTCGATTTTTTAAAATTCACATACATTAGAAGAAAGGAAATGAAAACTCACCACATAACGCAATGTGAACATTTTTCTTTGTCTGGAATAATTTGTTACCAAGATCCTTTTCTTGATTTGTCCATTTAGAAAACGTTTCAAATGTGGTATTTCTGAGACATTTATTCCTAACAGCATCTTTGATATTCAGAAAGAATTCCTGAAACAACAATTCAAAATAATCATTACCATAACCAGAGAAAAACTCACATTGAACATTTTTTCGTATTGAACTGCAATTTCCATTGTATTCGGACTGTAATCGAGAGTGTCTCTCCAAGAGTGCAAAAGAAAAGCAAACCTCAACTGCCTTGCACTATACTTGGACAGAGCATCCTGGATGCTGACAAAGTTTTTCAATGATTTGGACATTTTACAACCAGCAATAGTCAGGTGACCCGAATGTAGAAAATATTTCACCCAGTCCGGGTTACCAAAATGGGCCTAAAATGACAAAGGTTAATGAAAGTACCAATAAGGAAATCAAAACTTGGTAAATATATTATCAAAAATCATACTTTGCTAAATGAAAACAAATTTTAAAAGTGCTATATCAAATATTTTCATAATATAAGGGCAGTTTTGATAACAATAATTTACCTCACTTTGAGCTATCTCGTTGTCATGATGGGGAAATTTAAGATCAACACCACCAGTGTGGATGTCCAAAGTAGGGCCAAAAATATCAGAGGCCATTGCCGAGCATTCTATATGCCAACCTGGTCTACCAAGACCCCATGGTGATTCCCAAGCAGGTTCGCCACATTTACTTTTCTTCCACAAAGCAAAATCATTGGGAGATCGCTTTTCACTCCTTTGCTCTGCAGTGGTTAAATCTCCTACAACATTTTTAATTACAGAAGCCTTACAATCTAGTGTCATATGAAAAACTATTTTGTTATTCAATTTAGGCGAAGTTTGAGTTGAGGGTCACTTGCTGCCTCAAAAATAATTCTGTTGTGTAATAAACCTTTTTCTCTTGTGAAGCCATGTCTAAAATTGACAGATGAGTTTGTATAAAAGTTTGGCACATAACATTACTCCATATAAATTGTGTTGAAAAAGTGAAAAATTAGATTTTTTGTAATATCTAACAGAAAATAACTACTTCCCCAGCTAACTCCACGGTGGACATTGAAGTACATCTGATAGATATTGTGAATAGACTCTAACTGAAAAGAAAATTCATTGAAAATTCATTAAATAAATTCATTCATCGTTCATTTCATCGAAGCAATGTTCGTTTCTCTCGCATTTAAACCCCAATACATTTTTGGCGACAAATTGCAATTTCCATGACAAGTTTCTGTCAAAAAAATAACTTTCAAAGCGTTACCACATAAGAAATATTCCCATTACCTCCATCCTTGATGTGTATAATTGCTTCTGAAGAGCCTGCTTTCCGATTCTTCGGATCTCCCTGATGAGCTTGGAAAAGTGAAATGTATTGGGGATTAGATGCGAGAGAAGCGAACCTTGCTTCAATGAAATAAACAATTTCTGTGAGTGATATTTTTGAATAATATTCTCCCTATGTAAGTGAAATATGAATTGGTGTGAGCCACAACTGATACTCATGGGTCGCAGTCAATGGCTGCAATAGACCCACTAACCTAAAATTTAACTCAACCTATAAATGTAATTTGGCAAAATTCATTAGTACAGGTCTGAAAACGGAATTAAAAAAGTTTGAGTAAAAGTCATAGGTGAAAAAAAAAGTTACTAAAAAGGAATGGCACAGAATTGGAGAGGAGATAACTGTTATGTATTGTTATGTTATCTTTCTGCTCACACTATATATGATTCCGAAAACGAGTCTAGGGATCTGATATGTATGACAGCTAGTAAGTACGAATTAGAAATAAACTGTTGCACACAACTTCGAAGTTTATTATTTACGAATATAATATTGGCGAAGAGGCCGGCGAACCGACTGAATGGATTCTGAACAGTTCAGCACCTTGATTAGGACATTGACTGAAACTTTGCAGATTTCACGTCAACCCCCTTTACTGAAGTCATTCCATTGGAACCCTTTTGCGAAGAAACAGAAACATGGGAAATTTTCATTAAAAGGCTAGAGAACTTTTTCAACATGAAAAATTTAACAGGCACCTCAAAGGAGACCGACAATAAGAAGAAATAATGGTTAATACATTCAATGGGTACCAAAACGTTACAACTTCTATACAATCTCACCAGTCCTGATGAACCAAAAACCAAATCCTATGACTCACTGACAAAATTAGTCAAGGAAAACCTTCTCTCTACACCTAGCGCAATTGTAGAAGAAAATCGTTCTGCAAAGAGGATACAGCAAGAAGGGGAAAGCATTTCTGATTTTATGGCAGATCTTAAAAAATTATGCAGGAATTGCAATTTCAAATGCTCTGCCTGTAATGCATCCACGGCAGATGATCATCTACGGCAGCAATTTATCAGTGGCCTTCGAAGTTCGAACTGGTTGGAGAAATTAATACAATTGAAAGAACCAGACAAAACTTTTCCTGATTGTGTTAAAGCCACTTTAGCCATGGAGTCAGCACACAAAGACTCTCAAGATATTCAATATTTACAAGCTACATCATAAAGTTCCTCAAGTTCATGTCAGAATCAACTGAAATATGGTCAAACTAAAAGATAAGTTCCGGACAATAACAGAAAACGCACATGTTTTCGGTGTGGTGATGAAACTCATTTACCAAACATATGCAAACGTTTTCATTCCAAATGCGGGAAATGTGGCAGATTTGGACATTTATCTGAAGTTTGTATGAAGGGAGTACATAAAAACAATAAATTTTCGAAAAATTCTCGAACAAGTTCCAAAGTCAGCCGCCAGAATCAAATAATTCTTGAATCATCTGACACAACGAATGATATGGAAGAAAACGCTCAGGAAACTGTGTTTTATTACATAAATAATGTTGTTGATTTTATTCTACCCGAATCGAAAAGAAAACCAAATAAATTCATGCTCAATATTCTACTCGATGAGAAATTAGTTCAATTAGAATACGATACGGGTAGCAGCGGTTTCTTCCATTTCCTATGAACTTTTCAGAAATTTATTTCCAAACAAACCAATATATAAAAGTACACTTCCTCTGAAGACCTACACTGGAGAAGTTATTCATCCAATTGGATATTCAACTTTTGAAGTCAAATATGACAATCTGAGAATATTGGGAAATTTATATATTCTACCGGGCAAGGTAGAACCCATTTTCGGGAGAGAATGGTTGCAAAACATCCAAGTCAGTCTACCAGGAATTCATCAGATAAAGAACAGAGTAAAAAATTTGATGACAGATAAATCTCAAATCCTAGCTCAACTGCGTAATGAATTCAGTGACATATTCGAATCGGGAATCGGTAAAATTAATAACTATGAGGCGAAATTATATCTCAAAGACAACACGAAGCCAATTTATTTCCCTGCGAGAAAAATTCCGTATGCTCTTCAAGGAAAGGTGGAAGAGGAGATAGATCGCCTTGAAAGATTGGGTATATTAACAAAAATTGAGTACAGCGAATGAGGTACACCCATTGTTCCTATAGTAAAAAAAGACAGAACAATTCGTTTGTGTGCAGACTTTAAAATCACACTGAACAAAGTACTCAAAGATGACCGATATCCAATGCCTAGTTTAGAAAATATTTTTGCGGCTGCAATGAAAGGCGGAAAGTTTTTCTCTACATTAGACATCAGAGAAGCATATTTGCACATGCCAAAATGGATGATGAAAGTTTTAAAATCCAAGCAATCACCACTATGAAGGGTGATTACCAAGTAAATCGTCTTATGTTCGGGACGAAGGTTGCACCGGGAATTTGGCAGCGTTATATTTCAAAAACTCTGTCCGATATACCCGGAGTATGTGTCGAAGATCATTTTCAAAAGTTACGTAGAGTCTTGAAACGTTTACAAGAGGTTGGATTACGCGTGAAACAGGAAAAATGTAAGGTTTTTGAAACGAAAATCACATATTTGGGACATATTATGGAGCTTCTCGAACTTGTTAAAATGAATATACCTCAGAAACAACTAAGAAACCCTAATACCTTTAAATGTTCACAGTACGAATTATGGCAAAAACTCACCTATAGATAGAACATTAGATATTATAAAAAAAGCAGAAAGTTGATATACCTGGTATCAGTTTATTACAATTTAAATCTTCCATCCGCTATAATCATTTCTGATCAATATTGTCTTAGAAGAAATGTTTTCTCTTTATTTGTATTATAAAATGTTTAGATAGCGGGAGTTAAATATTAATTATTTTGATTTGTCTTATAGAATTATGGCCTTATTCATAGTGTATTTATAAACTGTAATGGGGTTTTCCCGTATATTAAATAAATAAATAAATAAATAAAATATTATATCCGATAAAGGCTTGGAGAAGACACCTGAGAAAATTAAAGCAGTGGTCAATGCGAGAAGACCTACTAATGTGACCGAATTGAAGAATTGGTTAGGTCTAGTTAACTATTATGGCAGGTTTCTCAAAAATTCGGCTACAAAATTGCCTCCATTATACAATTTATTGCAGAAAGACGTTCAGTTTCATTGGACAGATACATGTCAAAATGCGTTCGATTTAATGAAAGAACAAATCACTTCAAATGAAATTCTTTGTCCGTATGACTCTGATTTGTCTCTGCTACTAGCAACTGATGCCAGCCCATATGCACTGGGTGCTGTTCTTTCACATATCATGCCAGATGGCACTGAAAGACCTATTGCTTATGCCTCCAGATGTTTAAGTAAATCCGAACAAAATTACAGCCAGATAGATTATGAAGCAACTGCGATATATTGGGCTTGTAATAAGTTTTTTCAATATTGTTACGGAAGGATATTCCGTTTGATAACCGATCATAAACCTTTGGTTTCAATTTTTCATCCAGAAAAACATCTTCCTAGTATGGTTGCTACTAGGATGCTACATTACGCTCAATTTCTACAAGGATTCGACTATGATATCACTTATCGATCTACAATTGAACATGCAAATGATGAGGCACTATCCAGATTGCCAGAAAATGAAAGTACGATACCTGAATCTGCAATTGATGAAATTACACTTTCCCAGTTACAACAGATATTTGTCCTACCAGTTACACACACAGAGATTGCCAAGGAAACGAAAAATGATCATATTTTAAAAAATGTTCACGATTGCCTCCTTAACGAAAAAAAAAATTTACACAAACTGGGTATGCAGGAAATGATTTCGAATATTCCCTTGCACATGGAGTTATTATGGCGAATAGTTATTCCAAAAATATTACGAAAGAAAGTTTTGCAGGAACTACATGAAGCCCACACCGGTATAGTGAGAATGAAAGCTTTAGCGAGATCCTATGTTTGGTGGCCCAAAATCGACTCCGATATTGAACATATAGCAAAAAGTTGTTTGTCGTGTCAAAGTGTTCAGAATCAACCTAAGAAAACCACAACTCATTGCTGGGAATATCCGAATTTTTCATGGCAACGAATACATATCGACTTTGCTGGATCTTTTATGGGTAAATACTTCTTGATTGTTGTCGACGCTTTTTCCAAGTGGCCAGATTTTCCCTATAATAATAATAATAATATAATTCATTTCGTTTCTTCAAAAGTACAGTTGTACATCAACAACTATGACTTCTATCACTGCTTCAAATACTTTATCTGTTCTGCGAAATATCTTCGCCCGTTTTGGTCTTCCAGTCACTTTGGTTAGCGATAATGGACCAACTTTCAAATCTCACGAGTTTGAGACCTTCCTGAAGAATAACGGTATTCATCACAGGTGTTCTGCACCGTATCATCCAGAAACCAATGGTCAAGTTGAATGATTCGTCCAGACAATGAAAAATGCATTAAATTGGCAAATTTTCTTATGCATTATAGAAAAACACCAAATACTACTACCGGGATATCCCCATCCATGCTTTTATTGAAGAAAGACATTCGTACTAAACTTGATTTGCTGAGATACGATTGAGGAGACAAACAACGAAGTTTGCCATCATCTGAAATGAAATATTTCGTTCCTAATGAAATTGTTCGTGTTCGTAATTATGGAAAAAACGGTAAATGGAAATTTGGAAGAATAATCAGGAAAGAGGGTTTATTACATTACTATATTAATGTTGACGGGAAAGAATGGCGCAGATACGTTGATCAAATTGCTACAACGTAAGTGGGAATTTCGGAGAAGGAAGGAACTGATGGAGGAACATTCACCATCAACGTCTGGTACACAATTCATTTCTAGTCCAGATTCCAACGGAGATGTAATGGGAGAACATAAAGCATCACATGAAGAGGAGTCAATGATACTTTCACAGAACGAACCTTCATCCACGACAGATATTTCCGAGAATTCTACGCCGGAGTCTTCTAATGTTGCCGACGAAACATCCAGCACACGGAAGAGCGAGGAAGATCACTCTGAAGTAAGAAAAAGTACAAGAATTAGAAAACCGGTTCAAAGACTCGACCTTTAAATTAAAAGGGGAGGATTATTACGTATTGTTATGTTATCTTTCTGCTCACACTAGTTATGATTCCGAAAACGAGTCTAGGGATCTGAAATGTTTGACAGCTAGTAAGTACGAATTAGAAATAAACTGTTGCACACAACCTCAAAGTTTATTATTCACGAATATAATAATACCAAGTTGAAATGTGTACTGTTCGCCATCCAAAAAGTGAGTGTAATATTTCAGTATTGTAAGATATTGTGAAATATTATCTGTGACATAAACAATATATTTCAAAACACTAATTTTTTCAAGAATTTCATGAATTGGCGTTGAACTGATTGGAAAATTCAGATCAGGATATTATGAATGTAATCTAATCTAAATATGTTTAGTGATAGTCAAGTTCTTCATGAAGACGATAGACCCAGGTCATTCAAGGCTCTCACAAGGTTTCTGAAGACTTCTGCGGGTTGTTCGTAGGGGTGCAGCCGGATGTCAACGACAAATTTTATAATAAAATAAAAATGGGAATACATTTGCCGCCACCATGTTATACATAACTGTGCCATATTTCAATGAACATATCAATGCATCTCACTCAGAGTAAAAGGTTTATTTAAATATTCTTTGATTTCATTACCACTCTGATAATTTTCACTTTTTCTCATTATAGACTAGTGCCAAACCCAGTAATTATAGTTTTATTCAAATTGTTGAAGTAAGTTGAACTTTGCGACAGATTTTTGTGTGTGATTTTTCATGAGAAAGGAAGTTTACACTGTTGGAACTTGGAAAACAATTTAATTGCACATATGAATCAAATAAACAAATTTATTAGGATTGAGTTGAACTTGAATGAGAATGAAACTGATGTGGTATTAAAAAATTGATATAAGGACATAAATATTTTCTTTATTAACTGTATCAAGTTGTATTTTGATACAATGAAAATTAAAAAACAACGATGAGTACTATAATTTTGTTGTCACCTGGTATACAACATGTGAATGATCGAGAACGTCGAAAAACATCTGGATCCTGCTCGTCAATGTGTATCGAAGCGTTCCTTGTTTTTACATCTATTTAAATGCTTCTATTATAACGATATCAAGAATAGGCGAGTATACTAATTTAAAACAAATTAATATACCATGTTCTTAATTAATTAGCCCATAGAAAAAAAAATTCAATCAGTTTCTTCTGAATAAAACCTTTTTGAAAATACATGTGCAACAAGGACAAACTCGGACGGAATCAACGAAACCAACATTGCGGCTTCAATTATATATAAGTAGATTGAATTCAATGCATTCTTCATAAGGTGGGCCGAAATTATATGGACATTAGAATAAATAGCAAGTATACCGGGTATCCACGGAAGGTGCCCGACCCTATAACTTTTTTGTTTTTGAAGATATTGGAATGAAATTTGGAGAATCTATATAATACATAAAACAGCATTTTTTGTGACTCAGCTTTATGCAACTTCTGGTCTTACCGGAATTGATATATACTTTCGATTTTTAAATGAGACACCCGGTTTATTTTTAAATAAATACGTTCAAATTATTAATTTTGGTCCTAAAGTATTGGGAAAAATACAACTTTAAGGTTTTCGTTTAAAATGCATCTGCTGCGTCAAATTTTATTTTTAAATATTTATTACTATTTTTTTTTTTTAAATGGCAACTTAGTGGCTCGTCGGGTCAGAAAAAAATGAGCAATTCATTACGATTAATTTGATACCACACACTATTAGGTCTCTAAGAAACTTTCGTCAACAAACTTAAAAATATTACGGTAGATCTTTCTTTTTGAGATTAAAATAATATTAAAATTCATCGAGTAACCTATGACCAACACAAATGATATAACAAAACCATCAATCCAAAAACTAATATCTCCTTGTATAAATGATATTATTAACGTGTTTTTCAATCAATAGCGTACTCAATAGTTTCCTAATTTAGATTTGGAGAAGTGAGGTAAGATGACATATCGACAAGTAATGTTTTTTTTTCAATACACGTTGATTACCTTGTTCTATCTGTTATGTAGGTCACAGGTTACCCAATGTATTAATTTTAATTTAATTTTTTTAATTTTAATCTGGAATGTGTTTCATTTTAAGAAAGATCTTAAGTAATCTGTTCTTTTAACGAAAGTTTGTTTGAAACCTATAACAATAATAACATAATCGTAATGAAATTCACAAAATTTCCATTTAAAAAAATTAGTAATACAAATTCTAATATTGAATTGTATTGTAAAGTTGAAATTCAAAGGAATATAGTCGAGCAGATTTTTGTCATTCTTCATATAAAAAACCATAAAATAATAATTGGGGGAGTCTATATACCACCATCATCAACTGTTGAGATCTATGAACAACACACTCAGGATGTTGATCATGTTTTTGATAAGAACAAGGACTGTGAATTTATTCTGTTTGGGGATTATAATTTACCTGAGGCTGTTTGGTTTAATGATGATTTTGGTTTAAATGTGAACTGTCCAGCAAACTCGCCTGCGATCACATTACTATTGGCTATCTTTCTTTTTAATATTTCTTATCGTTATATATGAATACATCTGTGATACTTTTTAATTCGGATGATTCTGTATGTAATGTAGTATTTTTATTATTGTACTGTATTGTTGTCCCGTTACTAACTGAAATTGTATTTTATATTAATTGTAGTTCTATCCCCTGTTCTGTAGTTGGGTTTAACCTGTAGAACAGTGTAAATAAATAAATAAAATAAATAAATTACAAAACTCTTTTGGTTATTATAATCTCCATCAAATAAATACCATAACTAATAGTCGAAATGTTTTACTCGACTTAACTTTTTCTTCAATGAAAGATGTTTATATCTCTGAACCATTGGATTTACAGTTACCAAACAGTGTACATCACACAGCAATTACCTGCCACTTGGAATTCAATAAAGAGCAGCAACTTCAATATGAAGAGTTATATTATGATTTTAAAAATGCAAATTATTTTCAAATTAACAACTTTTTAGCCTGTGTCAATTGGAATAACATGCTGGAGGGAAATTTAAATTTGGATCAGGTTCTTCAGATGTTTTACGAAATAGTTTACTCTGCAATTGATATGTTTGTACCAGTGAAAAAATTCAGAACCTCAAATTTTCCTGTATGGTATAGCACTCAACTTAGAAAATTAATAATTGAAAAAAAGAGAGCTCATAAAAGATTTAAAGTCACTGGAGACATAGATCATTATCATGAATTTAATAATCTCAGAACAAGATGTAAACAGCTTCAGACCCATTGTCATCAAAATTATATTGAAAAAATTGAAAGAAATATTGCTCATGATCCTCGTTGTTTTTGGAATTATATGAACAATAAGAGAAAATTACACAACTTGCCATCCAGCATGTTTTTCGAAGAGGCAACAAGCAATAATAAGAATGAGATTGTGAATCTTTTTGCCAACTATTTTTCCACAACATACACTGATAAGAATGTCACCCAAATTCCGGAATATGATAAAAGAGAGTGTTTGAATGTTTGCAATTACAATATTGAAATAATTGATCAATTTATGTTAGCCCCATGAAAACTTTCTTCTGGTCCTGACGGAATTCCTCTACATTTCATGAAAAAATGTGTATTCACTCTGGCAAAGCCCCTTCAAACAATTTTCAATATATCTCTATCATCAGGAACATTTCCTAAGTTTTGGAAACAAAGTTTTCTCACTCAAATCCATAAATCTGGAGCTAGAGATGACATAAAGAACTATCGTCATGAGTGTAAGCAATCTGAAATCCCCAAATTACTTGACTGTCTGATTACTAAGAAACTCACTCATGACACCAGGAACATAATTAATGAAAACCAACACGGCTTCACCTCAGGAAGATCCACTAACACAAAGGACCCCGCACCAAATACATGGGAAAATGGCGTTCAGCCAATTTTGATAATTTTTTGGGATATCGTAGTACAAGTCACTAGAAGTTACCCATGCAAGTTTAAATTAGTTTCTATGTCCAGTTTCGGAGATACGAATTTTTGAAAATCATAAAAATTGCTGTTTTACCAAAACATAGCAACGTTCACTCATCCAAAAGTATTACTTTTTAGATGATTAGTAACAAAATAGTAGCATTGTTGATTTGAAGAAAGTCGAATAGCATGTCAGTCAGTCGGTCGTTGCGATAGAAGAAGCCACCTATTATACAGGGTGGTTCAAAAATAGCAACAATTTAGGATATTTTGCCAATCTTTATCAACGGTCCCATTAGTGAGACTGAGCATTTTTCATTAGGAAAATACCTATTGGGATTCGTTTCTTATGACAAGAAGATTTTCTGTAAAAGTTTCGACTTTTTCACAACACAGTAATTTTTTTTCAAATGTTTGTTTTTTATACTACATGTTTTTAAACTGAATGTTAATCCCAGAAGAACAAGAATTTCAGAACTGTTCATGGTTCCTCATCACAGTACAAACTATGGCCAAAATGAGTCAATTACAAGGGTAGTTAAATTGGCAAATAAAAATTATGAAACAATTGATTTGTTCGACACAACCACATATTCATTCAAAAATCAAATGAGGCACATTCATTTGTTGTAATTTAGTTTTAGTTGATTATGATTGTAACTTAAACATTGTCTCTTAAATAATTATGTTTTTTGTAAATTGGCATGTCCGTATATAAATAAATAAATAAATAAATAAATAAACATATCAGAAATATTTCGACTGAAAACAATATTCCACAAAAATATTAGAACTTGCCACTATATTGTCATTTGAAAATAAAATATTAGGAATAAATTAAAAATACCAATACCTACTTTAGGACTAAAATTAATAATTTGTAACAAAAAGTAACAAGTGATACATGGTTGTATTCAGAATGTCATATGGAGACAAAAAAGGTGAAAATATACCGGGTGTCTCATTTAAAAATCACCGAAAGTTGCACGAATCTGAGTCACTTGTCAAAAAATGCAGTTTTATGTCTCGTACAGATCCTCCAATTTTTTTTTCAATATCTGCAAAACCAAAAGAGTTATAGGGGCGAGCCAATTTCCGTGGACACCCTGTATATGAATGGATTACTATGGCAACAATATTTGTGCTATTATATTTAGAGAAGACGTTGATTAATCAACAAATTCATGTTAGGGAATCTGGGTAAAAATCTAACGCAGAGATGAAAAATTGTCTGGCAATACCACATCAAAATTAGTGAAACTGAAATCATAACATACCAACTTTTTGTTGCAATACTTTGTTTTGGCCAATAGCACCTTACACAGAAGTAAAAGTAAAAATCGGATGAATAAATTGCATTCATCTACAGATAAAAACTAAGTTGATTTACCAAATTTATTTTGGTAAAACTACTTTTAATAAAAAACATTTAAAATATGCTTGCTAGTTTCCAGGCCGTCATGGTATTTTTATTATTGAATTAGTGATTTCTCTTAATATTTCAGTTACATTTTACATTATAATGGTGATTGTCCCCCTATCTATTGGTTACTGTAATCTCTTTCTTTTTTTTCATTTGCTAACAGTGACACTATCTCATCTTTTGGCAAACACGTTTTCTCTTAGAAGTGTTCGTTATCAAAAATAAATTATGTGAAAGTTCCAGTTGATACAATGCGGATCCAATAACTTGGTGGAATTCAAGAAAAATAAAACAAAGATATCTTTTCTCTAGAAATATCAAGCCTACAAACTTAAGGTGATTAAGGTGATTGTTTAAAATAAATTAAATTAGTTCAAGCCATATTTATGTAGTAAGCATTTTTCAACTGATTTCATAACACAGATTAAACATGTTATGACATTTTTTATGTAATGACACAGTAATATAGCAAACAATAACAGTTAATTTGGCTATTTCAATATTGCGCCACCATTAGTTGCATTATATCTTACTCAAAATAAACATTCACAGGAAAACATTTCATTTGAGTAGTGGAAGTTTTGCAATATTTTCAGCAAAGATAAAAAATCAACAGATAAAAAGTTTCCAAACAGAAGTTATTAATTCAATAATTTTTGAAGAAATAAATCCAGATTGGATTCAATTTTTATATCACCTTCTCCTTCTTGTAAAATATTTGTGTCTCCATAAGCTTCTGGGACCAACTTGGCATAAAAATGCTCCTCTTTTTTATCAAATGAAGCTACATCAAAGTAAACCGAACCATTTGCTTCATATGCGAGGCCATTTCTGATAATTTTCTCAATATAAGAAATTATTTCTGGAATATATTCACTCACTCTAGTCAAAACGTTAGGCCGAAGTACCTGCAAATAAAGAGTGCCAATGAGATAAGTAGATTAATCTTAATATAGGGATCGCATGTAAAAAGGCCCTCATCATTCCTAGCAAGTACAAGTCTCCTGAGGGTTGCTTGTTAGTACTGCAGATAGATGATAGAAAGAACGGATTTTTAAAGCATTTTTTTAACAGAACCTCTTTTTTAAACCATTAGATTTTTTTATTACAAGTAGAAAGTATTGAACTAACGAAAGTCAAAACGGACTTTAAAGGAATATAAGATTACCCAATTTATTACATTTGTCATTGGCACAAAGCTATATACAGACCCGGACCGAGGGCGTGGCGAAGGAGGCATTTGACACGGGCGCAAACGACCTAGGGGCGCGAAATGTGAAATTTTCAATTTTAAATGAAGACTTTCTTGACTACAAGCTATATATTTCAGAGTGGCGTATGTACCAGTTGTACAACGTTGGGTGACAAGTAGACGATACCAACGATATTACGGAAAAAAATACCAGAATATCATACGTGACGCGACTTCACGGAAGGTGGCTCGGCCCTATAACTTTTTTGTTTTTGAAAATATTGGAATGAAATTCAGAGGATCTATATAATACATAAAACTGCATTTTTTGACAAGTGCTTCATACAACTTCCGGTTTCACCGGAAGTGATATAAACTTTCGATTTTCAAATGAGACACCTGGTGTATTTTCACTTTTTTTGTCTCCATATGACATTCTGAATACAGCAATGTATCATTTGTTACTATCTGTAACAAAATTTTTTTTATTTTGAAATTTATATTTGAATCTAGAGGGCTATGAATACGTTCAAATTATTAATTTAAGTCCTAAAAATATTACGGTAGATCTTTCATTTTGAGGTTAAAATAATATTAAAATTCATTGAGTAACCTGTGACCAACACAAATGATATAACAAAACCATTAATGATATTATCAACATGTTTTTCAATCAATGGCGACACAATAGTTTCCTAATTTAGATTTGGAGAAGTGAGGTAAGTATCGACAAGTAATGTTTTTTTTTTCAATACTCTTTAATTACCTTGTTCTATCAGTTAGGTAGGTTTCAGGTTACCTAATGTATTTGAATCTCATTTTAAACTAAAATGGTGTTTCATTTTAAGAAATATGTTAAGTAATCTTTTCAAGTTTTTTAACGAAAGTTTGTTTCAAACCTATAACAGTTAAGCGGTATCAACATAATCGTAATGTAAATGTAATGTAATCGTATTACAAATTCTAAAATTAAATTGTACAAACAGCAGAAATATTTCGACTGAAAACAATATTCTACAAATATGTTAGAACTTACTGAAGCTGAGTTACTTGTCGAAAAATGTAAAGTTTTGAAAGCTTATCTTCAAATATAATCCATCCAAAGAAATGGTATATTAGGTTGGAATATGAATGTGAAGGGTATCTGAACAAGTATATTATTAACAACGCTATAGTTTAAAGAAGCACTGATTCTCATAGATAGCATCATTCATTATCTCATTTGCAATATTGAAAATAAGTCTGTTCCATCCATCCATCCAATGCGATCAAGTGAGCTCTTAGTAAGATTGTTCGATAATTGATGTTTATTGGTAAACCTGTAACTGTATTTGGTGTTTGATAATGATCACAATAAATAATAATAAATGTTCTTTATTGGTAATAAAACCAAATGGCCATCGACCGAGGTCCTTCAGCCAGTAGTGATTACAATAATTTGTTTTTGAAGTTTTACATAATATTTGGTTGGAAATATTCGATAGTTAATGTAAGTATATAAAAAAAAAACGTTCATTCTGGAAGGTGATTTTGGTATTCATTCTTGTAGGTTTATTATTGCTTCCCAAATTGTTTTTTCCGGGGGCTGCTTGTCGCCTTTCTGTACGTTCCTTACAGAATAGTCTAAGGGTGTCGATGTTGTTTTCTTTTTTTGCGAATTTGCTTGCTAAGTCCGAGAGTCTGTTTCCGATTGGTTTAACGTTTGTTGAATTGTACAGGAGTTCGTTTGGTGGGTTATGTAGAGGATTATTTGGGTGGCGGATTTTTGTGATGATTCTAAGGGTTGATGTTTCAGCTACTTGTATGTTTTTCAAGGCTGGTTTTCGGCTGTTCAGATATATGATATGGGCATATTCTAAAATAGGGCGGCATATCATCTTGTAAATTTTTGCTGCTGTTTCAACATTAAGGTGGGAGTTCCAACACCCTTGACTACCTAAAAACTACAGATGGCAGTGTCAGCACCCGATTCACTGCGCCACGAAAATAAAATAGTTATACAACTAACCGTACAAGTGTCTACCTCCCTCTTCATTGATAAAGTCAGCGTTGTAGGAATTCCGGTAATACCTCGTTTTCGGTGGTAGACTGCCAATGCAACGTTGTCAGTTCAATCGTTTTCGGAGTTCAGAGCCGTTAGAAAGCTGTGAGCCATGATTTACTGATTTATCCATTCGTGTTTTGTTTGTACGGTGCCTAGTATTGTTTTATTGTGTTTGATTTCTTGATGAGTGTGTGTATTTACGAGAAGAAAGATAGCTGCTTTCCCCAAAATGTCAACTTCAACTGATAGAGATGCTCCTATTTTTCTAGAGTCCATTTGAATTTTTTTTGTTATGTTTAATTATCTATACCCAACCAAATTCGAATGACTATATTACCGAAGGTGCCATCTTGATTTTAGGAGAAATTGAAAAAAAAAATTATAATCTTCGATTCCGAAAGCCCCCACATACCAATTTTGAATTGAATCGGGTCAAAATCACAAAACTATTCCGCCATCTTGAATTCATGAGTTTTGACAAAAAAATCATATTCTCCTACCCCAAAAACCCCCAAATACCAAATTTGGATGAAATCGGACCACATTCATAATAATTCGTCCGCCACCGCGTAGCCGCCATCTTGATTTTAGGAATAACTGTAAAAACATTATAATCTCCGATTCTGAAAGCCCCCTCAACCAATTTTGAATAGAATCTGATCATAATCAGAAAAGAGATCAGAGATAAGTATGCAAAACGAAACCTACAAAACAAGGTATCCATATAGTGCGACCGATCACCCAGGGTGGTACTGAAAGTTTTTCCTAGTTTTCCTACAGCTGAAAAGTGAAGACGCCAACAAAAATCGCCCCAAGCGCGCCACGGCAAATATTAATAATAATATCCGTCCTCTACCAGCACTCTCTGTGTGTTTATGAGTAAGTATTATTATTATTATTATCATTTAATAAGTTTTACTCTATACATGTACTCCTTATTGCATAATAAATGATCTGACAAAATGCCCAAAATTGAACTTCAAATGAATTATGAGACTCTGATTTGAAGAAATCTCATTGAGTCCAATGAGCAATAATAACTGAAAGGTTTGTCGAAGTATGGCAACGCCGCGTGCGCCCCTTTTTTGAAGACGTTGTAATATTGTTACCAGGCATGGAATTTTCATTCATATTTTCCATTGCAGTAAAATCTCCCTCTACCGGTCGGTAGCTGAACTGAGCCACTCATATATTTGCCACAGCTCGCCATATCACGTATCTATACACACGATCAGTTTTTCCTAAAAAACTCAAAAACAAGACACTTTTTCTCGACTTTCTTTGTTAGGATGCATTCTCAATAATCTAAGTGAGGGCAATATCTAGCTCACAACTCGAAAATAAATTTAAACTGAATTTTGTTTTCGATATTGATAACCTCAAACTTGATCAGTTTTGAGAATTTTTTTCTGGCTACTCATTCAGTTTGCAGAGTTGCCATGGGTCAAAAGAAATGTATTGAACCTTCAGTCACCTCTATAGCAAATTTCAATTGAAATACTCCAACGGTTCATTAATTGTTTACGAAAACCTAAGTCACTGAAAATAGCTGAAAATTGCCCATTGCGACTCCCACCTTAATTCCATTGTTTTTGTAAGTCATTGCCCTGAAGTGTTTGCCTCTTGTTATGCACTGGTTTTTAACGGATTTAGTGTGGTGATTGAAGTTCAGTTTGTTGTCCATGTTGATTCCAAGATACTTTGCAGTATGTTTGCTTCTGAGGGTGTGATTGTTGATGGTTATAGTTGGTAAATTGTCTGATGGCCTGTGGTAGAAAATAACAAATTGGGATTTTCTTGGGTTAGGTTGTAGTCTCCAAAGGTTAAACCAGGTGTTGGTATTGTTAATCAATTGTTGTAATTTTTCTGTAGTTGCCTTTATTGATTTACCATGTGAGATGAGAGCTGTATCGTCTGCATATTGTAGAATATATAGGTCTTTATCAATTGTATTGTTGTTTGGCCCTTGATTGAAGTTGTAGATATCATGACAGTATATGTTGTATAGCAGGGGTGATAGTGGTGAGCCCTGTGGTACACCCTGGTGTGTAGAGAACTGACGCGAGTGACTGTAGACGACTTTCACTTTGAGGGATCTGTTTTCGAAATAATTTTTAATAAGAAACAGTAGGAATTTGGGAGTGTTTAGGGTGTATAATTTGAAAAGGATTCCTTCATGCCACATGCTATCGAAAGCCTTGTTTATGTCTAGAAATAGTATTGCTGTATGTTGGTTGCTGAGTCTTGCTGTCTGAATGTTTGATGTTATTATGGTGAGCGGATGTATTGTGCTTTTGTTTTCTCGGAATCCAAACTGGTAGGGAGGTATTTTGTCAATTATATGACTTTCCAAAATATGCTTTACAATCTTTTCGAAGTTTTTTTTGTTTATCCTCTCTCATTTTCTTAACAAAATAATGGTTTGGTTGTGTATTCATTTGTTTTAAAATTATTATAATTGCCTGATTTTCAAGATTTTTTTGTAAAATATGTTTCAATATTTTTTCATGTGTTGTATACTGAAATCATCACACTTTGTTTAATCTATTATGCTTTCTACTCTCAGAATTATTTTGGTATCATTATTTAAAAGTGAGCTCACAAGTAATGGAATGAAATAATAAAACTCCGATGTAGTTCAATGTTCAGCATAGCTTTAGAGGTGGCAGTAGTTGTTTTCGGTAAATATTTGAAAAAAAAAATTCAATTGAGAATATTTCTCTTCTAAAAATTCCAGAGTTCTGATAAAATCAATTGCTTGTTTATGGAAAAAACCTCAGAAATACAGTGAAACTTTATGAAAATGTATAAGGAATTACTAGGCATTAATAGATATTAGTCAGGTATTAGTGGGTATTAGTCAGGAATTACAGGTATTACTGGTGTATTAGAGGTATTGCTCGGGTATCAGATGAATGGCATTAGTGGCATTAGTTCGGTATTACTCAGGAATTACTTAGGTATTAGAGAAATTAGTTAGGATTTTTGGGAATTAGTGTACACAATTTCCTCAGCAGTTTCCCTCTCGACTTTTCAGCTGTAGGAAAACCCTGAAAAACTACAGCACCACCTCGTCAATATCCTAATTTATAATAAAAATCAGTAATTAAACACATCAATTCAGATATTCTCACGTTTGATCTATGGAGGGCTATTCTCGAATCGTTCGACTTGTAATTTGTATACGAATAATAGAGACAGACATAATTTCATGTGTATTGGTATGAAACAGTTATATGGAATTCGCATACATATAAACTCGAAAATAGGAGCCATGTTCTATTTTGCATATTCTTAAACATTCCTGCTGCTTTTTTCAAAAATATGAAAACATATTCTAATAATGAAATTATATGAAAAAAAAAAGAAATAAGAGAGAAACATTTTATAAGGAATAATACTTAATAATATTAATAGTAATAAACGACTTTATTGCTTCCATATAAATATAGGAGCCTATGTTCTATTCAGGAAAGCTGTTAAACATTTTTTACTTTATAGACCATATTATATTTATATTGATTTTATAAAATGTATATACTCTGTGTATTTGTATTGTTTTACTTTTATTTTAAGACTTTAATCTGTATTGCTTTTGTATTGTTTGTCCTTTTGGCACTTAGTTTTATAATTGCTTTGTCCACAAAGTGTATCAATCTTTGACAATAAAGTATATTTGATATACAAACAAAAAGGAATACATATATTGTGAAAGAATGAAAGTTAAACAATAAGAGCAAAATTTTTATCGTACGTATATTAGGATTGTGCTGAAAATAAATCACCCACAGATATTACAGTAATGAAGGCCTTAGACACTCTAATTCCTGAAGACTCTCATCATCCATCACTTGAGTGTAATTTGCCACTCATAATACCTAGCGATTACTCCTCTGGCGAAGAGTATTTCTATGACTTCCTCCATGCTGACTATGCAGCTATTAGATCGTCCCTTGAAGCTATTGATTGGGATGGCTCACTACATGGAAAAGAGCTCTCTGATATGGTTTCTATATTTTACGACATTCTTTACTTCATCATCGACCGCTTTGTCCCGCAAAAAAAAATATATGAAAAGAAATTCCCATGCTGGCATTCCCCCGAGCTGAAGAAATTAATTCACGAGAAGAAATCAGCGCACAAGATTTACAAGAGCTCCAGGTGTCCCGAAAGCTATGCAGCATTTAGTTCTCTAAGATCAAGATGTAAATCGCTATCAAGACAATGCTACACGGATTACATTCAACGTACTGAACACTCTATTATTAATAATGTTAAATCCTTTTGGAAATTTGTAAGCAGCAAAAGGTTAAGTAACACTATACCAGATACAATGACTTATGGTGATTTAACTGCTCGCAATGGGATTGATATTGCCAACCTTTTCGCCAACCAATTTTCTTCAGTCTATTCAAATCAACCCTTACATCCTAACGATACTCCTATTACATCTGTGGTTAACGTGTCTAATTATCACATCGAAATTTCGAAAATCTATGAAAAACTGTCTGAACTTAACACCAACAAAGGCCCTGGCCCCGACGGAATTCCTCCTACTTTTCTTAAATCATTTAGTTTCATTTTATCTCGCCCACTCTTTTATATATTTAATAGGTCTCTATCATCAGGCGAATTTCCGGATTACTGGAAAACCTCATATGTTACTCCAATTTATAAATCTGGCCGAAAATCTGACGTGAGCAATTATCGTCCTATTTCTATACTTAGCGCTATCCCCAAAGCTTTTGAGAGTATCATATTTGACTTCCTTTCCTACGATTGCTCAGTAATAATAGGGACTCAGCAATTTGGATTTGCATCCAAAAAATCAGCTGAACTAGGTCTTATCACGTATGTGAATTTTCTGTCGGAAGCTCTGGAAAGGGGATCACAAATTGACTCTGTGTACACTGATTTTTCCAAAGCTTTCGACAAAGTCAATCATGAGCTCCTGATTCATAAACTTCGATTATACGGCATTAACGGCACAGTATTACTATGGCTCAGGAGCTACCTTATGGAAAGAACACAAATTGTCAAGGTTAATCACTACTACTCGCATCCCATCGCAGTTACCTCGGGTGTCCCACAAGGATCGCATTTGGGACCACTGCTGTTTAACCTTTTTATTAACGACCTCATTAGCTGTTTTCAAGAAAGTGAAGCCTTGCTGTTTGCTGACGACCTGAAATGTTTTAAAATAATCAGAAACGAGGCTGATTCAATAAGCCTTCAAAATGATATTGATTGCCTATCTAACTGGTGCACCCTAAACAGAATGTGTCTGAATGCTTCCAAATGCCATATTCTTCGTTTCCACCGAACTCACCACCCAATCACCTTTGATTACAGCATTAATAATTCTACCCTCCATTCAGCTATCGAAACCAAAGATCTAGGTGTGATCCTAGACTCCACACTTAGCTACAGATCCCACATTTCCACTGTCACTCAGAAATCTATGAAGATGCTAGGCTTTATAAAGAGAACCACCTGCGACTTTACTAACATCACGGCTATTAAATCCCTTTACTTTTCTCTCGTTAGATCTCACCTCGACTATTGCTCATCAGTTTGGTCTCCCCATTATGCGACATACAAAACGAAGCTTGAGGCTGTTCAGCACAAGTTTCTTAGATATATAGCCTACGACTATGCTGCATTGGAACGCATATTGAATCTTCCTTCTCTTGAGGTACGCACGAAACAAAGAGACCTATTACTTCTATTTAAGATTGTCAATGGACTTAGCAACAGTCCGGAGCTCCTCTCTAAAATATCCTTATTTGTCCCCAGTCGGGCAACTAGACAGGTACAAACCTTTTACGTTGCATTTCACAGATTCAACTACTCATACCACAGCTTCATCTCCAGATCTCTGCGATTGGCCAACTCCTTGGACAATCTTCAAATCTTTAACATATCAGTCCCTCGCTTTAAAAACCATATTCTCGATCTTGCTATTTGATGTTTGATATTTAATACTCTATATTCACAGCTTTTGCTCATTTGTTGGGATTAGTGCTACTTGGCCTACACGAATCAGACTTGATTATATTGCTACTAAAGTGTACTTATTTTCCCATCTTCTCTTCTTCTATTATTTGACTTACTTGTAAAACTGCATCTGTACTAATCACATAATTTACCTTCTAACCACTTTATTGTATTGTATTACCTATTTATATATACTACTGTAATATTTTAACCTGAATTGGGCTTGCCCGTTTAAATAAATAAATAAATAAATAAATAAATAAATAAATAAATTCTTGTAGGCCTTCTTGAATCTTTGCAAACTGTAAGATTTGAACATGGTAGGGATCTGATTATAAACTGAACATATTTGATAAGTGTAAGATTGGCGGAGAAAGTGTTCCTTTATATCGGATATTTAGGTTATGTATATCGGATCGATCGACTTACATTCAAAGCATCCATATCTTTGTGAAACGCTTCTTCCCAATAATTAGGAAGCACACTGAATATTGCGTTATCACTAACAGTTGATCCATATTGATGGTCCAGCCAATCTGATAATTGATCTTTGGATTCTTTAATAAATTTGTGCTTTAATTCTTCTATTCTACATGTATCACCACTTTTTACTGCTTGTTCCAATTCCTCTACAGATTTTGCAAGCCTTAAAATAATTCAAAAAACACAGGTTAGTAGCGTAATTATGATGTAATTTCGAAATGTATTGTACTTGAAAATAAAAGGTTGGTAGAGGTAGTTAGTTATCTCGTGAAAGATGCAACACACAAATTTAATTATCTGCATTTCGATTTAATAATCAGATGGTAACATTGTTTATATCCCATTATTGCTTTGAAGGCAGATAACTTTAGGTCGACATTAAAAACAACAAGGATAAATTGAAAAGCAAGAAAAATCTGGAGTCCTTGACATTGGACCAACAGGTATAATCTTAAAAAAAAGAATAACAGAACACAGAAATAGCTTTGTTGGGGAAAAATAAATTCAACTTTTGTTATTCTATAATTAACAGAAAATCATAGTTCAGCCATGATTTTGAAATTCTTTATGAAAATCAAAGGCTTGCAACTGAATCTTTTAGAAACTAAGGAAAAATAAATGGAAAAACTCTCGGGACGAAACATTCTTGAATTTGTTTTCAGAAAATGAAACAGACAAATTAAATGGGAACATCAACAAATAATCCATTTGCTGAAGTTGATTGAGAGTCATGTTTACAAACTGTACCGTAAGTAATAAACAGTCAGTACTGACAAGTAAATCTGCCAGACGTAACTTAGAATATTTCCTATAATTTGACAAGATAATGTCAAAGTCAAAATGTACTTCACCGTCGAAAGTTATAAAAAGTTCTTAGACAAAGTTTAATTTATTGAATGATAATGTTGACATTAATTGAACTAAATTAATAATTAAAAACTACAATGGTGATACTCACTCCCCAACCCAACTACACATGATAAGATAAGACGGAACACCACCACTATCAAAGTACATGAATTTTCATTAATTATCGGCTGCAAGTATTCAATATATTGAAGACGGTTGAAAATGTAATACTTACTTTTTGACATACAATTTACTTGTTAAATGCCAAGATTGTCCAAAAAGAAATCATGATCTTAACATTTTTAAACTGGAATGAGGCTCATGTGAGACCTAGTTTGGAAGGCCTTTAATTTATCTTGATAAAAGTAGCTTGATTTTGAAAATGTATCAATTACAGTTGCAACTTTATTAGGTACATCAAATATTTCTTATCTGGTTCATGATGACTGTTCTTCATTTCTTAAGTTTTTTCATTTATGTTTTTATGAAAACAAATGCAATTTGTATCTCTTCAAAATCACAGCTCTAGAATTACACTTAGGGCGAGTTGTACAAGAGAAGTTCAACAACGGTTCAAGTGAACTGAGTTTGTTGCTAGGGATTATCCAATAAAATTTCCAGTTCCTTAGAAACTGAACTTGAACCGTTGTTGAACTTGTCTTGTACAACTCTCCCTTAGTTACTCACAATTACTTCATTGATAGTATGCCTGGCAAATATTCACGAAAAATTTCAAATTCAAAGGAAAATTGTTAGAAAAATGTTCCACGTTATTATTTGAACTAAGAAATCTCATAAAAGATGAGTTTTTGGATTAGTGAAACATTAGATACTGAAAATACTTGAGAAATAAAAGCATTGAAAACTATAGCTTACCTTCCTAAGGCGATTTCAAACATTTGTTTCTTATCAAGATCCGTAGAATTTTTTATTTTTTCTGATAGGTTTTCTAATGCCTGAAATAAAAACATATTAAAATTACTCGGAACAGGCTCAAAATAATTACTCGCACTGCCATTGTTTGTAGTGTTTTTTTAATAGCACAATGTTTCAATCGGTACAGTATCTCTGATAGTTATCAAAAGTTAACTAACAGCTAAAGTAATGAGGGGAACTTTATTTGTCTTGAGGTAATTACCCCGCACTATCTGTGGCTAAAGGTGAGCGTGGTAATCTTTTGTACTCTTCTAGTATTGACCTGTTATTAATTAATTTTTTCCACACATTCTTAATTTCTACGCTGGGTTGACTGAAAGCATTGTTTGCTTGGAAGTAAAGTATCTCATTAAATTTACGTTTAAGCCTGTTTTCTTCCTTGTCTAAGATGTTGACATCTTTCCACAGGATGCAGTGGTGTTCCGTCCATGCATGTTCTGCGACCTCCCCGTTGAGTGCAGCGTTTGTGTTCATCCACCCTAATACTGAGCGGCCTTTTGGTCTCACCGGTATAGAAACGTCCGCATTCGCAGGGTATTTGGTAAACGCAGTTTTTCGATTTTTCGCTTGGATTCTCCTTAGTTCTGGTTAGGTTAGGTTAGGTTAGGTTGTTTTTTTTATGTGTTTCCTAACTGTGGTACGAAAGTACAGAGGGTTATTTGTTATGTCGATTTAAGAAAAAAGTTCATATGAACATATGTAAGCAGTTGCTTCGTTTCTGAGAATTCTGAGATACAGGGCATTGAAGATTTAAAAAAAAAACTTCAAGGAGTGGTGTGATGCAAATTTGTTATCCTTCAATATCACCAAAACAAACATTATAGTTTCTAGATGTTCTCTTGATGGCCTTCCAATTAATGATAACTTATTGATCAAGAACATGACTCGAAACTAGATTTCTAGATACTAATATTGACAATAAGCTCTTCATCTTAAAGGTCAGATTTTGTCTGGATGTAATGCAGAGAGAGTAATTTCATTAAATTTAGGAATGAAAACCATCAGAACCGTGTTTAAGAGGACCACTTATGATATGGAACATTATATAAAGAGTATGCAATTCATCAGCACTTCAAACTATATTAAGACATGTTCAAGATAAAACTCAAGGTAAGGTATGAAACATAAGGTAACGTGAAAATTAACCAACTTTTAACTGGTACACTATTTACTACAGTTGTCAGATGATTATTTGAAAAGTATGAAAATCTGGATAGATACGGATGATACTCATTTTATAGGTTTAATTGAACAATTGTCTC
The DNA here is from genome assembly GCA_958298965.1 of Chrysolina haemoptera. Lineage (NCBI taxonomy): Eukaryota > Metazoa > Arthropoda > Insecta > Coleoptera > Chrysomelidae > Chrysolina > Chrysolina haemoptera. Next base: position 33,080,014 of record OY282585.1, on the reverse strand, counting down.
ATATTCATGACAAATTGAATTAAGATTTCAAAAATGAAAATGTCAAGGAGAAATATGACATTGTAGTGCAGCCTACATAACAAATACAAACTTACTAGCATATGCGAAACATATTCTACCTTACGTTTTTGTGAATTGTACAATCCCATCATGTTACCTCATATAGCCTTCAGTACTGCAGAATAGGAATATCAGGCATATGTATAACTTATTATATTATTATTAACCTAAAAATCATATTACTGAGATTTTCTAATACTTACATGTTTTGAATCATCAATAACAGCTTCTAATGGTTGTTCTTTTAATATATATTCCTCAAAAAGATGATTCTGTCTGGCTCTCTTAATAATCTTGTCATCAACATCAGTAACATTCATTACATAAAATACATCATAGCCAAAATAGTCTGATAAAACTCTGCGTAATATATCAAAGGTAATGTAGGACCTGGAAACAAAGGTGTTTATAAGAGTTTGTCAAGCATGAAAAAGGCCTTGAATGGCCTTTTTAATGTAGGCTGACTCTTTACATATATTTTTTTTTGTTTTTTTTTATTCGATATTTTAAACTTACCTTGCATGACCCATATGTGAGGCATCGTAAACAGTAGGACCGCAACTGTACCAATTCACTCTTTTACCTGAAACAGGTATGAACTCCTCTTTTCGTCTCGTTAGGCTGTTGAAAAGTTTTAAAACAGGTTGCTCCGTGTTAGGAGCAGTCCACGTAGGCTGTACTCTCTTAGACATTTTCGATTTTAAATAGGACACTTTTATTTCAACTATTATAGGTTATCTATCTAATCTAGTTTTTTTCAAAAGTATTATGGCCCTAAACTTTATCGTAACATGTTTTGAAATATAAATAAACCTGTTAAAACTTATCTCAACATGCTTAGATATGATGAAACTCACACCTTACACGCAGTGCTGATTATATTGGTAATTAGGAAAATCCCACTAAAAACTCTCACGGTGAGTATGAATATGAGTACGGTGACAGGTGACAGGTGACACACCACAGACATAACCTCACAATCTCATTCCCAATTTTCCAAGTCCCAAGTCAGATGTCAAAAGTATCAACGTCGATAGCCGTTTTCGATTGGCATTTGGTTCTGGTAGCGGTTGACATAAAAATTACACCAGTTTACTTTCTGGTACTGTTAATGACGTCATAGTGAATAATAAAACGAATGTGTTGATTGATTAGGGAGTTTTTAAGCCACTTAAAATAACGTTGGAAAATAACAGCTTTTGTGGTTATTCTCAATATTTTTTTTTTGGATTAACGTGGCCGTTTTACTGTTTCGATACACAATATCTTTTTACAAGCGAATGTAGTACATTAAACTATTCTTCATTGAAATTACTTAAATACCTTTTTTACCCATTAACATAATTAGGGACTACCTATAATTATCGCTAATACCTAGACTCATACAACTTATAAAATTAACATAACAATGAACCTACCTGGAAATCTCAAAACATAGCTACTACTTAATTGAATAAATTTAACAAAGGGGAACCGTTCAGGTCTAGTTGATCATTCAATAAACAAGATGAATTTGATGAAAAAAAAAATTCATCTTGTTTATTGAATAATGAACTAGACCTGAACGGTTCCCCTTTGTTAAATTTATTCAATTAAGTAGTAGCTATGTTTTGAGATTTCCAGAAGGTAGGTACATTGTTATGTCAATTTTATAAGTTGTATGAGTCTAGGTATTAGCGATATATAATTATAGGTAGTCCCTAATTATGTTAATGGGTAAAAAAGGTATTTAAGTAATTTTAATGAAGAATAGTTTAATGTACTACATTCGCTTGAAAAAGATACTGTGTATCGAAACATGTCGCACAGACAATAAATTTTGTGGAAATTTTAATCGTTTTTTACCTTAGTGCCATTCTCAAGAATGATAAGGATAACGACTGGTTGATTTTAAAGAGTTTTTGGAACGTAGAGGAAGATAACGTTAAAATCCGTTAAGAAACTAAATATAACCTATGAGTTTTGACGTTAGCAAAAGGTCATTTTGTTGATATACTTCTTTAAAATGTATGAAAATATTGAAATTATCATCAGGAATATTACGAATAATGCAAGATTTGTATAAATACAAATGTAAGTAAGGAAAATGGAGGTAACTTTGCGTTTCGTGAATCAAAATTACCGTTCTGTGATAACGATAACCACAAATTTCGTTATTTTAATCCCTCGTTAATAACGTTGGACGTTATCGCTATTTGTTTTGCCTCCCCTCATTTTCCTTACTGCGCAGTCGCACGACAAAAGTTTTTATTTCAAGTGGCCTAAAAACTCCCTATTACCGCAAGCACTAACCAGTTAGTTAGTGGTTGACGTCATTAACAGTACCAGAAAGTAAACCAATGTCATTTTTATTTCAACCGCTACCAGAACCAAACGCCAATCGAAAACGGCTAATATCAAATATGTCAAATGTTTTTGGTTTTCGCATCGCGCGTCACACCTTCACCATGCATTCTGATTGGCGAATCGTGTCAAGAAATCACCAATCACAATGCGTGACGTGAAAAGCAAAAACCCTGAATTTTCAAAATATTTCTGAACGTCCATTTTATGAAATAAACCAAGAGTGCTAGAAAAATGTCTTGATTATTTGAATGATCAAAATCAATGAAACCATTGGTGAGCTGACGTCACTCACCACGTGGTGGAGTCACCAATGGTACACTAACAAACGCAGTTCTTCACATCTGACAACTTACAATCGATTTTTAACTTATTGTTGTATCGGCAAAAATAGAAAATTTATTGAAAAGCATCTGAAATATAATTATCCGTTGTGAAATTTTACATTTATGATGTGTAATAATGTACATATATCACTTGAAATATCTTAATAGGTATCTGACGCTGACAGGCCATTGTAGTCTTAACAGACATATGAATATTATAAGTCTGGCGGAAGAAGCAATTTGCAGGTTCTGCCAGGAAGAAGAGGAAACCGCAATACATGTAATGTGCCAGTGCGAAGGACTAGCACGGGTGCGGATATGGGGTGCGGTTTCTACAACTTGGAGATGAAAAACCAAGAGCGGAAAGCTATATCGAGAAGCCATTATCAAATCTGCTGTCATGAAATGAACGAAGCTAGATGATGTGCTATAAGCAATCGGAGCCTCCACAATAGATCTGAAAAGGTCGCAGTGGATTAGGCCAAGGGGCCAGTTCCCTTATGTATCCTAAATAATTTCCAATCAAATCATCCATTTCTTCAATTTCTTAATACTACTCTCCAACGCTAGTTATTAATTTTTTGAGGTTGACCTGTCATTTACTAATCCACCAAAATTATCCACCACCTCGAAACGCTGAATGGTTTTCAATTTAGGTTGATGCAACGGTAATAAAAAAACGCGTTGGGACGTCAAACTGAAATCCATCAACGAATATAAAAACGCAGTTGGTGGATTGGTGGAGCCACCGGTGAATAAAAAAACGTCCCTAAAATGAACTCAACTTGATACTAGACCCACTCCCACTCTACTGAACATTTTTTGAGAAATGCACTTCCTAAATAAATATTATTTTAAATTTTCACTGACGTATGGAATTAGTAAATTTGGTTATTCATAGTTGAGAATCCTGGGTAAGTTGGTATTGTCGCATGACAATATGGTGACGGTGAATATATGAGGTGAGTTCGGATTGGTTATAAGGAGTTGGAGCGGAGTGAGAGTGGAGCCAAAGTGGATAAAGACAGGTGGCAAATTTTGAAGCACCGCGGTTTTCTGTGTCCGAAGTTCCCGAACGACTTTTTTGATAATGAAGATAACCTGTATATCAACTAACACAATTGATCACCTATTTTCAAATAATGATTTATTGGTGCTTCGACTTGACCTTGCTCGAACTGCATAACATTTTTAGGTTGAAACCAGAGACCCAGAGAGAAAAAGAGCGTTCTAGCTTGTGCCCTCATAGGTCGAAGTGGTAATTTTGGAGTCACTTCTATCCACTCCCGTCACAAAACCCGAACGCTGAAATTCGCACTCCTTGGACGCTTTTCATTATACCCGAACGCATATGGTGCTTACCGAGTGAATAGAGTCAAAAGAGTGAGCAAGCCGAACTCAGCTAGTAAAAGGAACCTCGGTATTGGCAAAAATCACCCTCTTGATCACCCTTCATTCATTATCCAGAACTTTCGAGTTCGTAAGTAGAAATTTCGGGTTACTTAGTCAAAATTTCGGGCTAGTAACTCAAAATCACGGAGTAGGTCAAAATTTTGAGTAGGTAACCGGAAATTTCGAGTTAGTTTTTTTTTCGCACTGTCCCTCCAGGACCTTCCTACAAATAACAATCAACCATATGGACCAAACACACATGGATGTTTCCTTACACTGGAAATAGTTTTCAAATGCCTTGACTTAAAACATCCAGAAAAAAGAAACTAAATTCGTGAAACTTGCACCCATATCTTGCACCACTGGCGAATATTCCTATATAAAAAATGAGAAGAAGTAGAGTAGGAGACAATTTTGATTTATAAAGAAGTAGAAGTTCTTTGCAAGTTTTCAGTTTTCATAAAGTTTTCACAAATTGAAAAATTTTGTGATTCTTATTACTGATTACTGCTTCGTTTTATTTTTTAAAACTTGATTTGCTCCTAGGTTTTATATCAAACGTTAAAATGCAAGTTCCTCCCGTTTTTATTGATATGTCCGCTGAGGATCAGGTAAAGGAATTAATGTGCAGGAGAGAATGTAACATGTGTTGAGATTATCTTTTATTATAGGCCCAGGATCTACGAGTTTATCTGAAGAGTTTAGGAGCCGAAATTTCGGAAGAAAAGTCTCCTAAAGGTATAGAAGACGACCTGCATAAGATTATTGGAGTTTGTGATGCTAGTTTCAAGGAAGGTCAAGAAGCACAGGTTGAAATGGTACTCAATGATATTGTGTCCATTATGGTCTTGGTAAGTTGTTATAACAATCTTTCGTCGAGAAAATGGCACTTTTTTCCTTTAGATCCCTTCGGAGAGATCAGAAAACATAATATTGGCTTTCTGTGAAAAATTGACGAAAGCCCAGGGACCTCAATTAGGGTTGGTTTCTTTGAGGGCGTAAGTTTACTTTATACCTTCTTAAAATATTGATTTCTGTGAAGATTGCTACTAATTCTGATTTCAGCTTATGGCTACTGTTTCAGTCATTGGATGATCGATCCCCAATGCGCTATCCAGTATATTACCATTTAATTCAAGTTGCTAAGCAAACAGACTCTGTAAGATCAGTGTTTAAAAATATGGAATATCTCAAGCAACAATTTGCCAATTGTCCACCCTCTAGTGATCAACTCCAAAAGCTGTACAGACTTCTACATGAAGTTCTACTAAAGAGTAATCAGAGGTATTTATGGTCCATTCAAAACTTTTTATGAATTCTCAGAAACACTGAGAAATGACCCGAGAATATTTGCTGTGGTTAAAGTTCTGCACCTTGTGGAACTAATATAATTTGCTCAACTTTATCAATATTTGCTAAAGGTCGCAACAGTGTAATTAAGACAAAGTCGGGTTTTGTGTTGTGTGTCAAGGTCAAGAATAATAATAATAATAATAAGGAACTTAATTGAACTGAAACAAATTCAATCCAACAGGCTATTGACCGAAGTCCTTCTGCCTATTGTTACAAATCATTCATATATAACATTATAGAAGGTTATACAGATATACTTTGGTGGAGGTGATATAAAAAAAAAAAAAAAAAAAAAAGAATTTAATGTTTGTGTTGTATTTTCTCAAGGGTGGTCGCGCGGGGGTGTCGATGTAAGGGTTGTACTTCAGGGTCTCTTCTCATTGCAAATTTCTCCACAAGTTCGACATTTTTGGCCTTCGAGCAGAATCTATGGAAGAGATAATCCAGGCGTTCTTCAATAGGCATTACATCTGTTAGCTCATATAGGAGGTTATTCGGAGGATTGTGTAGGGGATTATTAGGGTGACGGATTCTTGTGATCGTCCTAAGTGCTGAAGTTTCAGCAACTTGCATCTTCTTCTTGGCTGTTGCTTTGCAGTTGAGGAAGACGATGTGTCCATACTCTATCATCGGTCTACAGATTAGTTTGTAAATGCTACTGGCTGTTTTCATATTGATACCCTTATTTTGGTATGTGAGTCCTCTGAAGTGCTTGGCTCTGGATATCATGTTCTTCTTCTTTTCTTGGAGATGCGTGTTGAAATTGAGTTTGATATCCATCGTGATACCCAAGTATTTGGTTGTTCTCGTTGGCCTGAGTAGTTGTTGCTGCATAGTAATCGTAGGAGATGTTTGAGTGAGATGATGATTGAATATCATCAAGTGAGATTTGGTGGGGTTTGGCTTCAATCTCCATTTATTGAACCAATGGCATGTAGAGTCGGTGAGTCGTTGTAGGTTGTCCATTGCTCCCTCGACGGATTTGTCGTGAGAAACCAACACTGTGTCGTCCGCAAATTGAAGCATATAACCCAGGTGGGAGAAATGATCTGGGTCGGGAAAGTGGTGATTATAAATGTCTGCACAGTAGAGATTATAAAGGAGGGGGGAAAGAGGCGATCCTTGAGGTAAGCCCTGTTGTGGGGAGAATACGAACGAACAGGCGTTTAGCACTTTCACTTTCAGCCTTCTTTCTGTTAGTAGGGAATTGACAAGAGAAAGTAGCTGCCTTGGACATCCCATCGAATGGAGTTTGTAGATAAGTCCTTTGATCCAGACGCTATCGAAGGCTTTATTGATATCCAGGAAAATGGAAGCAGATTTTTTTCGGTTGAGTTTTGATGTCTCGATGTTGTTGGTGAGGATTGTGAGAGGAAGTAAGGTTGAACACTCATTTTTGAATCCAAACTGGTAATCAGGTATCCTATTTCCTAGGACTGATTGTATCCTATTTTTGATTATCGTTTCTAGGTTTTTGCCGAGAACTGGGAGAAGAATGATAGGTCTATAACTGCTAGTTTTTGTGTGGTCTAGCCCTTGCTTGGGTATCGTTATGATGGTACCTGTTTTCCATTCTTTGGGAAAGAAGTTTTTGGTCAAGCAAAATTCATAGATTTTGATGATGTATTCGTGAATTTGTCCATCCAGTTTTCTAAGAATTGTCTTAGACAAGTAGTCGTGTCCAGGCGCGGTGTTTTTGCCTTTCATCACTATCTCATAATATTCATCTTCTTCGACGGTCTGGTTTTCTGGCGGTGGTGTTTCCCTCATGTACGCATCATACCATCTTGATACAAGATTATAGTTTTCTTCGTCAAAGTTATCATCAGCGGATTCCTCAAAGATCTTTTGGTAGTCTTGCAAAGATGCCTGCCTTTTCTTCAGGTGATTCATATGTAGTCCCATTTTCTTCAATTGTTTGACTCTTTTTGTTCTTATTGTTATATTTTGAAAGTTTTTTGATGTCATGCCAGTATGTTTTTCCCCTTTTGTCATTGATTTGTTCACATGTTGAGAGCCATTTGTGTGTTCGATACTGTTGGATGAGGGTTTGAATGTGTTTGTTGAATTGGTTCAGTTCTGTTTTTGCATGCTGGTCTCTCGTTATGAGATATTCCCTGTACATCTTCCTTTTTTTTCTGATGAGGCACAAGATGAAGGGCGGTAGCTGGTGGGTGAAGAAATTATATGTACATTTAGGTGTATGTTTCAAAATTGACCTAGTTATAGTTTCGTTGAAGCTGGAAATGAGGTCAGGTGAGATCTCATGACCGTTAACAAGTGGGAGGTACTCTAGTAAATCTTTGTTCACTTCGTCTATATTTGTTTTATGGAAATTATGGCGTTCAACTTCAGTAACTACTATTGGTTGTTGGAAATCGAATGTTATCTGAAGTCCCAAGTGGTCTGAACCCAGGTCTGGGGTTTCTTCTATATTGAGCAGGTTTGGCGCAATATTAGATGTGTGCAGAATAATATCAGGAGTACTATCTATGTTGTTTGGCATGAGGAAGGTTGGTGCTGTGTCTTTTTTGACGAAATTTGTATTTTGTAAGAAATTGTTCAGTTGTCTCTTTTTTACCCTATTATTGATGTTGAAGTCGCCTACTATAAGGGAGTACTTGCAAAGGCTGGCTTTCGTGAAGATGTTCTCCTCGATTCTAGAAGTCGGGTGGATATAAACTAGGAAGACGTGAAGCTTCTCATTCAAGAAGGGGATTGTGAAGTGAACACATTCATTTAATAGACAGTTCAGAGCTGGTGGATTTGCTTTGCCAATTTTCATTCTGGGGTGTGCTTGTATCAATGCTCCTCCTCTAGCTTTGTTATGGATGGGGTTACCATTATGTTGTATGATGGACCAGTCTCTATATGAGGTGTCAGAGTCAGTCTTTGTTTTAGATTCAACAAATAAGGTGCAATCGATGTCACTTTTTTCAATATAGTTGTTAATGGTGTATTTTTTGGGTGGGTAACTGTTTATGTTACAGTATATAAATTTACAAATGGCTCTACTGGACATACTGAATATTATTCGTGCCGTCGATGGGTTCGGTTGGAGAAATTGCATCTTCCACTTCCCGGTCAAAGATAAGGATATATACCCGGTTACCTGAGAACACTGCTGTTGAATCTACATTGAAATTGTCAATAAATCTTTTCCTGAGCTTCTGTAGGAGTTCAGCTCTGTTATTTTGTTGGGGTTCATTCAGTTCGTTAACATATATGTACATATAACAAAGTCGTGTATGGTAACGGGATTGTGTATCCGTGATTCCTACTTTTCAACAGCAACTTCATGAGATTTCTTATTGAGAGATTTGATTTGGATATTTGGGATTCCAGCAATCGGTGCTGTTGGTCTCTTTGGGCATCTGAACGACCAGGCTAAATGTTCTTCAGATCCACATCCTACACATTTTGGAGGGAGTGTTGAGGTACACCTGTTTGAGGAGTGTGGGCCAAAGCATTTTGGGCACTTAGGTGGGGTATTGCAGGATTCAGTAGGGTGTGAGAAGGATGAGCATTTGTTGCAAGGTTTAGGAGTAGGTTCTGGTGGTTTGCTGGGATAAACTGGGTAGTGTCTAAACTTGTAGTAAAATCCATTTTTCAGGAGATACTCAGAGGTGTCGGGGGATCCACTAATGATTCTAATAAGTGTGGTCGGTTCTTTGCTGGCCCGGGATATAATTCTCCTACAAAATCGGTGTTCGAGTTTAATATTATTCAAATGTTGACTTATGTGAGAATCTTCGATTTCGTGCTCCATTGATCCAATCACCACTGAGTATGATGTTGATGCGTTGCTTGTGACAGGTGTCCTATCACTTGGAGAGGTTTCACGAAAAGAACTGATTCTTCCCAATTCAACCATTTTGTCGAGAGCAGCAGATATTTTGGTTTTGTCCTGGTTGGTTTTTAGAAGAATGCCTGTTTTTGTTTTGATGATTTCATCATTTGATGTGGGGTATAGTTTTTCCCAAATATTGCAGAATGCTAATCTTGACCCCCCTGTATCAGTTTCAATGTAGAATAGTTATTTGTATTTCTTTTGGAACATACCCTGCATTATCTGAGCGTTTTTGTGGGATTGGGCGTTTTTATTTGTTGAGGTTTTTTTGGTCTGGCTGGTTGTTTGTCTTGTAATAGTCTGGGAGCTCTCCCCTAAAATAATGTTATTGATTTCTTCTTGAGTCATGTTGCTTTTTTTTCCCACGTTGTTCAGTTCGTTTCTTGCTTTCCTTTTCCTGACCCTAGTCCAATTGCCTTCGTCGTCAACGATATCCATTTCAGAATGGCTGGCATCTCCATCACTGTCACTGGGCATATTAACACAATAGTAGCTCAATACCCTGTACTATTTACAATACTTCGCAGAAGCACGTCTTCACGCTATGACTGTCTCTACTCGAATGAGAATAATAATTATTATCACAAATAGCAAATAGGTATAATAGCTGTCAGAGACACTGTATTTCATGAATTATTTGATCAAACAATCTCTGTCATTCTCTATTATTTTTTGGAATATATAGTAGTTTCAGAAAAAAATGTCAGATTTGAAAATATTAGTTATTGTCATTCGAAGTAATAAGTTTGTAATTTCCGAAAAAACTGTATTTGGGCGTTCCCTCAAGCAATAAATTGCGTTTTGTAAAATTTTGCGTTGTTTACTTCCGAACCAGTGACCAAGAGAATGGCAGGCAGCTTTTTGTCTGGGTCACGACATTTTTGGCGACCGTGACAGAACAGTGAATGAATGAATGAATGAATTTGTAGGGACGTATAGTTTTCAGGAGATTTGACGGACATCTCGGGTTTCAAACAGAAAAACTTTTCAGCGGATTTCAGTTCCGAAGATTTCAAGTTCAAACCACGCGTGGTTCTGATCAAGTTTGTTATTGATTACGATTGCGGGATGGAGCAGAGTAAAAAGCATAGGCTGTTCTTCATTCCGCCTTCACGAAGAAGGCAAATAAGTTAGACCAGTTGATTTCAGCCAAAGTTAAGGATATGCAGCAGAATGAGGTAGCTTGGGAGATTTTGCAGCAGAAACATGATGCTCTAGTCGTTTCTGATACTACGACACTGAAGGTACGTTTCAACAAGCTGGGTCAGGATGATGAAGTCAAGTCAGTACTTCTTTCTGAACAATCATCTACACGATATGAGACAGGTAGGCGTAAATTTAAGCTTCCTACTATTGAATTAAAAAAATTCAGTGGATATATTCGAGAATGGCTTTCATTTTGGGCTCAATTTAGAAAGATTCACAAGGATCCTGACATTGCAACAACTGATAAAATTGAATATTTGATTTATGCCACTGTTCCTTGCAGAAGAGCCCGACAATTGGTGGAAAGTTACCCTGCCATGAATGAGAATTATGAAAAAATCAATCAAAGCCTCAAGTCTCGTTTTGGCAGGGAAGATTTGCAAATTGACGTCTATGTCAGAGAGTTACTAAAACTCATTTTGAATAATGCCATGTCGCATACAAAATCGAATCTCTCCACTCTATACGACAAAATCGAAACACAGTTGCGGGCACTTGAAAGTTTAGGAATAACTTCGGAAAAATGTTCAGCAATGCTGTTTCCACTGATTGAGTCTTGTTTACCAGAAGATTTACTATGAGTTTGGCAAAGATCAGTAGAGTTTTCAAGTGGCCGTATGAGTGATGATTGGGATGATATTGATTTCGAAGTTTCTACATTGGAATGTCGTTTGAAAGGTCTTATGCGTTTTTTGAAAAATGAAATTGTAAATGAACAACGCATATGAAGGGTTCAGCCTTTATTCCAATAATATTTCTTCAAATAATCGTCATAAAAAAGACAAATTGAAACATATTGAAACATTTCCTACTGCGGTTGGTTTCACAAATTGCGATGTTGCCAAGTGTGGGGGAACCACGATAGTGAGGGGTGTTTCAAGGCTCAGAAATCGAGTTTAGATCAGAAGAAACCATTCTATCAAAGAAAAAGGCTTGTTTTTGTTGTCTCAAAATAGGGCACTTGTCTAGCAGGTGTCATATCAATCAATCAATCAAATATACTTTATTGTCAAAGATTGATACATCTTGTGGACAAAGCGAGTATAAAACTAAGTGCCAAAAGGACAAACAATACAAAAGTAGTACAGAATGAAGTCTTAAAATAAAAGTCAAACAATACAAATACACCGAATATAAACATTTATAAAATCAGAAAACCTCATATTCTTTCCTCAAAATATTCTCGAATCTCATAGTACCGTCTACAAAGTAAAAATTCTTTAACAGCTTTCCTGAATCGAACATAGGCTCCTATATTTTTCACCGAAAGTGGAAGGTGATTAAACATCTGCCCTCCATTGTAAATAAAAGAACTTTTTACTAGTTGTGATCTCGGCAGGGGCAAGGGAATTTGACGAAGTCTTGTATTGACTGGATTTTTTTGTCTATATAAGTGATACTGATGTTTATGAATGAGACACACGGTTTCCAATATATAAAGACAAGGTAATGTAAGAATCTTGCTCTTCACGAATAAGGGCTTACACGATGTTTTTGCGTCCACTTTAAAAATATATCTCACCGCACGTTTCTGTAGCGCGAACAGCATATGGAAAAGCTGAAGAGTACAGTTGCCCCAGAAAGCAATGCCGTATCTTAGATGAGTCTCCACCAGTGAGAAGTAAACATTTCTAGCGATTTTGAAGCCTAACTCGCTGGCGACAACTCTGACTGCAAAACACCCGGAAGATATTCTTTTTCCTAGTGTTATAATATGTGTGTCGAATTTCAGATTATGGTCAACATTTAAGCCTAGAAATTTTTTGTTATCAATTTTATGAATCCAGAAATCATCTACACAGATATTTTCAATGGTATTTTTGAAGGAAATCATATTTGTTTTTTCGAAGTTGATAGATAAAGAGTTCAAATCGCACCAGGCTTTGACGACTCGTAGATCCGCTTCAATTGTCTTTTGTAGGGCATGCACATCTTTATTGTGCCATGTTATAGTCGCATCGTCTTCAAATCGTGTGATAGTGCCTTCAATGTCTATGTTTACCATATCATTGATGTACAATAAAAAGAGTAAGGGGCCCAGGACTGAGCCTTGTGGCACTCCGCAGGACACTAGTTGAAGATCAGAGGATGCCTTCCCTGTTTTCACCAGTTGACTTCGATTACTGAGGAAGGATTTGAACCAATTATAAGCAGGTCCTCCAGCCATACGCGTGAAGCTTTTGTAACAACCTTTCATGGTTGACACAGTCAAAAGCCTTTGCCAAATCACAAAAGACCGTTGCAGCCACCTCACCATTATTTAAGTTGGCATATACTACTTCCAAAAAGTGGAACATCGCGTCGATAGTGTTTTTTTGATGTTGAAAGCCGCCTAAAATGTGTTATTTGTGGCAAATCACACATAACTTTAACGTGTGCTGATTTACCTTCAAATAAAATACTCTCTGCTGATCCGTTATCTGAAAACAAGAGAAAAGAGGGTACAAAAACTGAAAATCAAGTACTGGCGAATCACAACAGTGCACGTGTATTTTTGAAGACACTTCGTGTGACGATCATATGTCTTGAAGTCGACTGACTGTTCTTCAAATGGGATATGTACCCAAACAAACAGAATTTCTTGTGCATAGTTTATTCGGTGGCACACAAACTTCAGGACAGAGTCATAACTATTATGATATAAAAGTAACAGAGGAAGACTATTCGAAGCTCTAGATGAACCAAAGATATGTAATGAAATACCTTCCATATTTTATGGTAGATGACGGTAGAGTTGAATGCATATCGACTTACATGACACTGTAGGTTCAGCTCCAATCGAGGTTTTAATTGGCACTGATGTCGCTGGCAAGTTGTATACTGGGCAAAGACATGTTCTACCATGTGGTCTCGTAGCAGTGGACACTCTGTGTGGATGGACCCTCATGGAAAGGGTTCCATCAGATATTCCAAACAGTAGTTCGACTTTGACAGTTCATTCACTCTTTGTGAAAGATGCTACCATTACCAATTTGTGGGAATTGGACGTATTAGGGATCAAGGAGCCATGCGGAAGAAAATCACGTGAAGATCTAGCTAATGAAGCAAAAGACTTATTTCGTAACACGATCAAGGTTGATTACGAGGGTCGTTACGAAGTTAGATTGCCATGATTAGATGGAAATCCTCTACTTTTGGATAATTATGCTCTTTCTAAAAAAAGACTTGAATCCACATTGAAGAAACTGAAGAATGCACAGCTTATTGCATCTTACAACCAAGTCTTCAAGGTGTAGAGTCGATGGAAATGAGGCTGTTGCTCCTGTTCACTCTTTACCTCACAGACCAGTGATCAAAGAAAGTAGTTCTACGACAAAAATTAGACCAGTTTTCGATGCATCATCACATGAAAAAGATAAATCTGCCTGAACCATAGTCTCGAGAAAGGTCTGAACTTAATAGAACTGATGCCGACAATTTTGCTCAGGTTTCGGCAACAAAAAATTGGTGTCGTATCAGATATTCGAAAAGCCTTCCTACAGATCAGTGTTCATGAAACAGATAGAAATTTTCTACGATTTGTATGGATCGATAATGATGGGAACGAAATAATTTATCGTCATAGAAGAGTTGTTTTCGGCGTGAACAGTAGTCCATTTTTGCTTGGTGCTATAATCGAGTATCATATTACAAAGATTCGTAGTAAATGTACAGAATCCGATGGGTTACATACCAGCGATACAATTGAGAAACTAGCTAGGAATTTTTATGTGGACAATTGTGTAACGAGTGTTGCCAACGAAATAACTCTAAACCAATTCATTAAAGAGGCTAGTCTCATTATGGCCGAAGCCAAATTTGACTTACGCGTGTGGGAGTACACAGATAATAATCAAAGTGATAATCCACTCGTTCCTGTACTTGGTCTCAAGTGGAATAAAACACGGGATACGTTGACTATTAATGAAGATTGTTTTGAACCTGTTAATAGCATTCAAGCTAAGGTTATCACAAAGAGGTTCAGTCTCTCTATGGCTCAACGTATATTTGATCCTATGGGCTTTACTTGTCCAGTTTCTGTTGGTCCAAAATTATTACTTCAGCGAATATGGAAGAAAAAATGTACATGGGATGTATCAGTGGATGAAAACATTGCCAATAATTTTTGTAAATGGGTGAAAGAGCTTCCATATCTGATGCAGATAGAGATTCCCAGATGGATACATGTTGGATCCGAAGACGCTGATAATTGGAGTATACATACATTTTGTGATTCCAGCAAGAAAGCATATTTTTCCGTTATTTTTCTAAGAGTAGCACACCATAACCAAGTATATGTATTTTTACTCGCTGCTAAAACAAGAGTAGCACCATTAAAGAGTATATCCATACCTCGATTGGAGTTGATGACTGCAACGATCGTTTCTATGTTGTATGCTTCAATTCAAGGAATCTTTGGCAGACCTATTGAATGTTTCTTCTGGAGTGACTCATCAACCGTGATTTCGTGGATTCGTCGTACTGAAGCATGGGCTACCTTTGTATGGAATCGAGTTGCAGAAATTCGCACCTTGACATCGATTGTGACATGGCGACATGTACCAGGCGTTCTAAACCCAGCAGATCTACCTTCCCGTGGTTACTCTGCTAAGCAGTTAGTCGAATCAAGATGGTGGGAGGGGCCAAAATGGCTCTACGATGAACCCTGTTTATGGCCTCGAGAAAATATGAGATGCAATGAAGAGGAAATTGAAAAAGAACGAAAAAAGTTGTCTATCACAACTTTGATCAATTTGAGTTCTGATCATTGGAATTTTTCTCGTTTCTCGAAATATGACAAAACTCTTAAGAATCAGGGCATGGATTTTTCGATTTATTTAGAACACAAGACATAATGATAAGAAAATGCAAGGTAATTTGACTGTTGAAGAAATCGATCAAGCTAAAGTGTTAATTTTCAAAGTTGTTCAGCATGAAACATTTCAGAATAAAAATGACAAGAAGATCAATAGTTTGAACCCATTTTGTGATGAAGCTGGGACTTATTCGCTTGAGAACTCCAATATCCCGGCGGAACGATGATGCGGACTTTTGCTTTCCTATTGTCTTACCGGTTGTAAATCGTTTGATATTAAAATTTCATGAAAATTCTTGTCATGTACGCACCCAAGGACTACTCGGCTTGCTCAGACAAAAATATTGGATATTGGGTGGACGTCGTTCTATTCGGTCGGTTATATCAAAGTGCGTTATTTGTAAACGACTAGATTGTCAAACAGTTAGATGTTAAAACACCTCCTCTACCAGTGGATCGAGTCCGCAACGCTGTAGCTTTCGAAGTCACTGGCGTAGATTTCGCTGAACCGTTGTTTCTAAAGACCGAGGAAAAAGTTTGGGTGTGTTTGTTCACATGTGCCGTGTATCGCGCTGTTCATCTTGAACTGTATGTTTCTCTGTCTGTTTCTCTGTCTACACTAAATTTTATACAGACTCTTCGACGATTTGTCGCGAGAGGTGGACGACCAAAGACTATATATAGTGATAACGGAACAAACTTTATCGGAACCGAAAACGCGTTTAATAAACTGAATTGGGAAACGATTACCGAATATAGTTCAGTGCAAAGAATTAAATGGCGTTTTAACCCTCCAACAGCTGCGTGATGGGGCGGATTTTGGGAGAGACTTATCGGTATTTTGAAAGAACTTTTGCGTAAGGTTTTAAGTCGTGCTTCGCTATGTTACGAAAATCTCTTGACTCTAGTATGCGCATGTAAATCAATCATAAATACCCGCCCTCTCACTTATATATCGAGTGATCCGAAAGACCTGATTGCTTTTACCCCCTCTATGTTTTGACGGGATCAAGCAGAATATGGAATGCCCGATTGTGACACAGTTGACAGGGAATCTCTCTGTCGTAAAATACGTCATAAACAAAAATTAAGGGAACATTTGCGCAGAAGGTTTCGCAATGAGTACTTAGCTCAGCTGAAAATGGCGCAAAAGAAGAATATGTCATCAAAAGTTGTTTCTGTTGGCAATATTGTTCTCATTGGCAACGACAACGAAAAACGTATGGATTGGCCCCTTGGACGTGTTGTTGAGCTGATTCCTGGTAACGACCAACGAGTACGTTTGGTGCGAGTGAAAACAGCAAGAGGGCAATTACTGAGACCTCTGTAAAAAATATATCCATTGGAATGTGTTGGTCCTAAGAAAAGCGATGGTGGAAACAGTATTCCCGGTGCGAAGATGTCAGATGGGCGAACCAACGGAGCATCATCCGGATCGACTCCAGAAGAAGAGTCTACTGATAATAGTGCGGGAGTGTCTGATGCCAGTTTTGGTATCAAAAGCAGGGTACCCGAATCAAAAGTTTTACGCGTAGTGGTCGTAAATCTAAGTTACCCGTCAGATTTAGCACAAATTGATATTCTTTTATTCTTTGACAGTGTGACTCTTTATTTGTGAGTCACTTTTATTATCATAAAGTTCCTCATGTGGGAGGATGTCAGAGACACACTGTATTTCATGAATTATTTGATCAAACAATCTCTGTCATTCTCTATTATTTTTGGAACATATAGTAGTTTTAGATAAAAAATGTCAGATAGAGTTTGAATATTAGTATTGTCAGTCGAAGTAAAACGTTTGTAATTTCCGAAAACACTGTATTTGGGCGTTCCCTCAAATAAATCGCGTTTTGTATAATTTTGCCTAGTTTACTTCCGAGCCAGTGACCAAGAGAACGGCGGGTAGCTTTTCGTCTGGGTCACGACAATAGCATTTTCTTGACGCTGTGCAATGACATGATGTAGGTATACTGCCTTTTATCTTGTGTTCATGAATTCTGACATCTGAGGCATTATAATTTAGTTGGAAATTGTTATTTGTTTAATTTTGTAATAACACAGTGGTGTTAATTCAAATGTTTTCGGGTTAGTTGAAATTCAGTTCAAATCATGTTCAAATACCTACCTATATTGGCAATTACATTTTTTTCAGTGATGGATGAACATTTAGTGAAGTAGATTATCTTCATACTAGATAAAATAGATTTGGAAAATCAATCCATATTCCATACCAGTAATTTGCGGAAGTTCAAAAATTCATACAAGAGTATGAAAAATCTAAATTATAACTTTGTATGTGAGGGATTCAAAAAGAAATGAGAAAGCGAAATTAATTTCCTTTGAAGATTCAAAAAGCCAAGCAATAACTTAAATACAAAAAGATTGTATATATGCTTGTGGCAAAGGTGGCAAAGCATTCAAATCAAGAAGCAAAGGGAGAGGATCAACTAGGTAAAAATGGGTCCTTAATTATTATTTTACCAAGTTGATTGATGAAAAAATGATAATATTATACATAAAGGTATTTTTCGTTTTATTGTACTCTTTACAAGTAGGTAGATGATTCATATTCATATTTTCGAACAAAAATCAAAATGCAATGCCCATAACAGGTCTATGTCAAAAAATAACTTTCAAAGTGTTACCGCAGAAGAAATATTTCCCTCATATCCATCCCTGGTGTGTATAATTGCTTCTGAAGAGCTTGTTTTTCCAATCCTATCAATCTCCCTGAAGAGCTTGGCAAAGCGAAGTAGATTTTCATCAACAAAAATGTATTTGGTGATTAAATGCGAGAGAAGCGAACCTTGCTTCAATGAAATGAACGATTTTTGTGAGTGATATTATAATTTATTCAATGATTTTTTCAATGAAAACTAGAGAAAATAAAAAAAATCAACTATCTGAAGGAAAATGCAAATTTTCACTTTTAGATTTTTTCTTGTCTTTCCAGTTAGATTCTTTTCACAATATCTGTCAGATGTAGTTCAATGTCCAACGTGGCTTTTGCCGGGGAAGTAGTTGTTTTCTGTTAGATATTACAAATAAATCACATCTTTCATTTTTAAATTTTCATGGAGAATGTTCCCCTTTTCAATAGTCAATTATACTTTACATTGGTCCTTTGAACCTTCGAACAAGCTCTGTGAACAAAGATATTCGTCAAATATACCAAAAACTTCAAATTCTATGGAAGGCACGTCAGGTAGAACTAGACTTCAACAGAGATTTGATTCATGATATCGAATGGCCGCTTGGACTTGGAATGTCATCCAAACCTAGCGTGAGTTCAGACAAAAATCGAAACAGGAAACAGTATAAGAAATGAAGGAAAATCTACTCGTATTTCCACTACACCTAGCATCGAGATACAAAAGAAGAAACTAGCATTTGAGGCTGAGAAGAAAAAACAGAGCCTACAGACAAAAATAATAGAAAAAGAATTGAATTGGAAAAACAGAAATATCTGCAGCAGTTGGTTGAAATGGAAGCTCAAATAAGGGAAATATCGGAAAATGAAATGAGGTCAGTAGGATCGAAAAGTTCAATTTCAAGAGATAATATGAATTTGTACCCAGAAGTTACTATATTGTCACCAGCAGCATCTTGTACAAATCAACTTATAGAATCAAATAATGTGGAAGAAAACATTTCCAGAACGACTTCTGTGAAATCTTTCTTTGCTGATTGGGTTCAAAAAGTAAAGCAATATCATAATAATGTTCCTGAATCAGATAATGTTTACGAAAAACATCCAGACGGAAAATCTGATGTCAATCAGCTGCGTGAAACTTTGAATAACCTTTTGAAAAACGTCAACTCAAACAGTGGAAACTCAAAACACGAAAAATATTTCACCAGACATGCAGTGGAAAAAGATTTTTCGTGCAACCGGACGCAAAACAAGCATTTTGTAGCCGCAACAGAGGCCGCAAAATGATATTTTGCGGCGGTTACCCAGAGTGACGGCCGACAAAAATTTTTACGGCCGTTCCCATAGTGACTGCCGGCAAACTGAACGCCACTACAGCATTTGACATTTCTGAAATATGACAATAACAATGTATTTCGAACCAAAAACTATTTCCAAATTCACAACAGAAACATACTTTATTTTTGATATATATTAACATTGATTGTACTGTTTATATTATTACTGATATTCATCCCTGAAGATGAAGCAACTAAATCTATTGTTTCTGAACAATCATTATTTACATTAGACAAAAACGTATTATTTTCTTTGGACATTAACATTTTGCGATTGACTACATTTGAACTAGATGCTACAGTGCCAGAAATTGCATCGGAAATTTTGTTCTTATTATGGATGGAATCCTCGACATATCCTTCCGCTACAGTAGTGGACTTCCATCCACCGTGGCGTTTAAGAACTGATATATCAGCACCTGTATTGGCAAGCAGCGTGGCGGAACTTCTTCTAAAACTGTGGCCTGTGTATGCCACACTATTTGGTAAGCCGAGATATTTTGCAATCATACTAGGTATTTTTCCAATCGTATGCACTCCAACAACCTGTGCCGAGCACTTTCCATTTTCATATCTCAGAAATAGACGACGAATAGAAGTATGTTTTGGTCGAAGAGTTACATATTTATAGTAAATTCTTATATAATCTTGATTAGTAATGGTAAAAACACGCTTTTGATCAGTTTTAGTATCAGGAACAGTTACTATCAATACAGTTTTGTCTTCCTGAATATCTTCGAGGGTCATTCTCACTAATTCATCTCGTCGCCATGCTCCTGATATTCCCATTATCAAAACTACCTATAATAATAATTATTATGAATAAAACATCATACTTCACTTTTTTTCCATATTTATATACCTTCCACAGTAGATGATTTGCATCACTAGCTTGTTTGAGGAATGAATCAATTTGCTCGTGCGTAAAAACTTTTGATTTCTTTGCTCGATAACCAACTGACTTTTTCTTGAGGAATGGTACCAATTTTAAAAACTTCTTTACGTCAATTCCATCTCGTACGTTAAGCATAGTCTTTAACATAGAATAAATGATCCATAAAGTTGAACTCTTCACAACTTTTGATCGCTGCATCAAATATCCTAATAATATGTTTTCTGACACCGTCTTGACATTTTGGTTGACACACCAATCTTTGAAGTTGCTGTAACATTTTTCATATTTCCGTTTAGATTTTTCGGGTATCAAATCAGGAAGTGCTGAGTCTATGAGATCTCTCAGCTCAGGAGGAGTGCAAGTAACTGAAATATCACTATCGCTATCGGACATCTTCACGACTTCACGAGAAATGTCAAATTGATTTGTATTGCTAAATATTTCATCTCCATAGAAACATTGTGATATTGAGGTGTAATTTTTTCTATTCGCGTTGAAACGCTGTCTTTTCTAAAGAGACATAATGTTTATTGAAATTATGTAATTTTCACGGTTGCACGAAAAATATTGTGTATACTATGGCCGCGAAATGTTTTCGCGACCTCGAGATTATCTTGCCTCGGCCGGAGCGGCCTCGGCGATAATCTCTCTCTCGGAACGCGAAAAAGCATTTTGCGGCCTTAGTATACAAATAACTATTCCAGTATTTGACAGACGGTGTCAAGACTGGCCAACATTCATAAATAGTTTCAAACGAATAATGCGAATATACTAAAGAAGAGACAATGATAAAGCTTCAGAAATGTTTAAGATGTTGGAAGATTTTAGCAAATAACTCAAGAAAATAGCCAATGCAGCTTGTTATGTCCCTACATCGAAACCTATTAGTCATATGAAGACTTCGTTCAGATTTGATTCACATCGCCATGAAAATCACAGATTTGAAAAATCCTTCATTGTAACATCCCTGGTTCTGCAAACAGAGAGTGCATCTACTGCAATAAAATTGGTCATAGGATGACTTAGGAAGGATTTTACATGGAAACCTCGCTGAACCAAGTCATAAAAATCATCATATTATGTTTCATATCTGCGACAAAACTATAAGTGAAAATGATGATCTTCACCAGATAGTAAAACATTCTTTTGCACTAGATGCATTTGGACTTTCTGTTCCATCAAAATTGGAAAAAGACTCAAGATTCAAATGGTTATAGGAGTTTGAATCCAGAAAACAATAAAATAATACTTATTGTTATTGTTTGTAAAATAAAAAGCTATTTAGCAATTTGTGTTTCCGAGATTACTTATTAGTAAAATTAGACTGTTTTTCCATTAAAACCCATTATGTTATGGGCTAAAGAAACGAAAAAAATGTACAGACTTTTCTAATCTACCTGTATTAGAGAAGTATTTTTTTTGTTAATGGCCATATTCAATAATGATATTGAATTTGTCAACAAAATATTGTTTTCAAATTATATAATTCAGGTACAAGATCTACCTGAATAGCATGCTGGAAGAAGTCATTTTGAAAGACATCCAAATATATATATTTTTTAAATGCCTACAAGTATCTACAACATTTGTTGAAATAAAATAAGAAAGAATTAATATATTTTTGTGGATGTTGTAAAACTATGATAACAGAAAATGATAGCAGTATCAGATGTGATCACTGTTTGAAGTGGTATCATAAGAATTGTTCCACTTTGTTTAAATTACCAAAGAAAACCAAGCTCTGGTTTTGTAATATTTACTCGATTTTTCAGTGATATTATATTCCAGGGTGAGTCAGAATAGAATTGAAAAACTCCGCACACGCCTTTTACTGTTCACCGCATTTCAAAATGAAAAGTTTATATTAATGTATATCCTAAAATGCACCTCTTCTGAGATACAGGGTGTCAAAAGAAAAAAATTAAGGTTCACTAATCTAGGTTTATCAATGTGATAATTTGAAGTTATAATTTTTAATCATTTAATCATTTGTCACCGTAACTACGTTACTGGTTCACGAAAATGACAAATTATAGCTTCAAATTTTCGCATTGATAAACCTAGATTGGTGTGACAAAATTCAATTTGTTTCCTTCAGTGCAACATTCCACCAAAAAGATCCAATTGCAAAAAACGGTCTTCCATAAAAAATTGTTTAGTGCAACTTTTACTGTCATTATTATGTGGTTATAGACAGGGAAGTAGTAGTTTCACTTTTGTGATGCCTCCTTTCTGGCAAACCTTAGAACTTCGTTTGATTTCCGTTATCAATTTTTGAGATAACTTTATATGAATAGTTAGACATATTCGGTGTACCCTGGGAAAATGAATAAAAATGCTGATAAAAATATTTGAAACCTTGCATAAATACCTGTGCAATAATATAGTTTTGATAACTAGGTAGGTATACAAAAGGGTGATTCTATGCGAAGTGAATCGTAGGTACTATATATTTAATTATTAATTATTTTTTCAAGACAATTCTTATCTCAACTTAGATCCTGAATACAGATTATTAGTATTACACATATTATGCCCATAGCCTTCTCAAATTGCCAAATGCGGATCTTAAGATTCTTATGTACACAATATTAAAATTCCATCGGCGCGGACCTTTAGGACATTATAATAAAGTTTCGCAGGTGCGGACCTTTAGCAAATATTGATGAAGTTCCGCAGGTGCGGTCCTTTAGCAAATTATATTAAAGTTCCGCAATGTGCGGAACTTTAACCACGGCCGAGAATATTTATAATGATATATAATTGGAAAAACTAACTTTATTTTTATTCTCTTTTTCAGTGAGCAGGCTGCAATGGTTATGATAGAACTTTTGGGAACGTATACTGACAAAAATGCGTCTCATGCTAGAGAAGATGCTATTCGATGTATCGTATCAGCCTTGGCAGACCCCAAAACTTTTCTTCTTGATCCCTTACTTGCGCTTAAACCTGTAAGATTTCTTGAAGGAGAGTTGATTCATGATTTATTGAACATTTTCGTTAGTGAAAACCTCACAACTTACCTCAAGTTTTACCAAGAGCACAAAGAGTTTGTTACAACTCAAGGTAATATAATAATAAGTATAATGGCAGCATATAAACAAAAACATTAATGATTGTTTGTTGGCTGAAGGTTTATACAATATTTTAATACTCTTGTCATATAGTATTGTAGATTCCATTTTTAGTAAATGTTATTGGTAAGCCATTTTTTGGTTAATGAGGTTTTGCACATGATAGAACAGTACCACATTAAATTTTCGGTAAGCAGTGGTAGTTTAATCCGATAATATTTGGAATTTGAAACCTTTACAAATTGTTGGTTGGTTCCTTATTGTGTAATGGGGTCCAATTTATTTTGAGCCTAGTCATGTGTCGAATGATGAGTTTTTATACTTTTTGTATTTCCCCACTTGGCTAAATACACGTGAGTGTCTCCTCAAATCTTTGCACCTTTTTTTTAATTACCTTTTGTAATGATGCTCTTCATTGAGTGGTTATAAAAGATTTTCATTTTATGTTATAATTTCCTTTCCTGAGTAAGTAGTTATTCCTGATTTTTTTGACGACTGACAAGAGCAACTGCACCAGGTTCCATCTGAATGTGGATAGTCATATATCAAGTAATCAGCAAACGTCTACAGAATATGTACCAAGGAAAAACAACTATATCAGAAATGAAGAAAAATTATGTACATAGACCGGTCAGTAATGACACATTTTTTGCAATAGACCATTCCAGAACACGTAACTTTGACAATTATCTCTGGGGGGCACACATACATTTCTAACCAAAAATTACATTATTTTTTAATTTTTCGATTAGTTTTCAACCTAAATAACTTCAAATGGCATTATTTTGGAATTTTTCGAATGCTTTTCACCATAAAAAGCTTCAAGAGGCATTATTTTGGAATTTTTCGGCTAGCTTTTAACCTGAAAAGCTTTAAATTTGACAGGTTGCCCTCCAGCGTGACGTAATACTGGAATGGTCTATATTTTTTCAATGTGTATTTTATTAAGGTTATGATTATTATAAGTTTTTGAAAGTCCTCACCAAATATCTAAAACGTTTTTTTAATGTGTGCAAAGTGATTTTTCTGATAAATTGAACAGAGAAACCCTTAAAAAATAAAAAGCATACTCTTCTCTCGTTTAGAAATCCCCGAAATTATCAACTGAAAGTGTATACATAAAGATACTATTCAAGAACGATAATTTAAAGTCTGATTTTTCACATACTTATTTTTGGTGTTATATGGACCAGGAAAAAAAGTTTGCATACACTTCTCTGCGAATAAAAATAATAATGGTTCGTGTTTCCTATTTATTTATTTATTTAGTCATTTATTCAGTAATTCAGCAATACATTATACATATCATATAAAACAACATTACACTCTTAATTAATCATTATTGCCTTACTGAAAAGGGCTATAGTTAGTTTCAATGTACATTAGATGAAAATAAGTCTGTGAAAAAGCAGACGTTGAATTATCGTTCTTGAATACCTTCCTTTTTTTACGTTCAGTTGATAATTTAGGTGCTTTCTACACGAGAGAATAGTATGCTTTTTATTTTTCATGGGATTATCAGTTCAAAGTGTCAGAAAAACCAATTTGCATACATTTAAAAAACTTTGCAAAAATGTGTCATTACCGGCTGGACTAATAATATAATAATATAATTAATATAATAAATTGGACGGAAAAACATCGTGTAAGACCTTATTCGTGAAGGGCCAGATTCTAACATTACCATGTCTTTATATATTGGAAACCGTGTGTTTTATTCATAAACATCAGTATAATCTATAAAGACAAAAAAATTCAGTCAATACAAATTCCCTTGCCCCTGCCGAGATCACAATTGGTAAAAAGTTCTTTCATTTACAATGGAGGGAAGATGTTTAGTCACCTTCCACTTTCGGTGAAAAATATAGGAGCCTATGTTCTATTCGGGAAAGCTGTTAAAGAATTTTTACTTTGTAGGCCATATTATGAAATTCGCGAATATTTTGAGGAAAGAATATGAGATGTTTTCTGATTATATAAAATGTATATACTCTGTGTATTTGTATTGTTTGACTTTTATTTTAAGACTTCAATCTGTATTACTTTTGTATTGTTTGTCCTTTTGGCACTTAGTTTTATAATTGCTTTGTCCACAAGATGTATCAATCTTTGACAATAAAGTATATTTGATTTGATTTGATAATAGAAAAAACGTCAATACATCAATTGAAAAGAGGCTAGATTCATTCACAAAAATGAATATAACCAAAAGATTTTTTTTAAAGCTACATACATTGTACAAAACATTAACTTGTTTAACCAATAAAAGACTGTCCCACATCAAAATTTGCCACTTATCAGTCTGTCAATGAAACATGAAATTCAAATAAAATCAACACAGTGGTATTCTTCAAGTCTTGTAAACTTTTGACATTTATTAACTAATAGTTGAACTTTCCTCAGCAGCCAGTAATACAACTATTATTACTTTGATGAAACGAAAGAACACTCTTTTGTCTTATTTCCACTAGATTTTTATTGTTACGACCGGTTTCGGGTTTTATCCTATAAAAACTTTTTATACTTGATAATGGGATAAAACCCGAAACCGGTCGTAACAATAAAAATCTAGTGGAAATAAGACAAAAGAGTGTTCTTTCGTTTCATCAAAGTGATCATGAATTTCCACAAAATAAACATGTCATCAATCACACAAATAACAACTATTATTGTGAATAAAGGTAAAAAAAAATTAAGGAATGTGTCTCCACTTCACCAATACAATGCGCCATCAGTGATTAATTATTCGGTCAACAAAGTTAATTTGTTGTTAGATTTAGATAGATATATTACAGGCACTCGATTTGTAAAATTGATAGGTAGAACATAGATGAATCTATCAATCAATCAAACGATGCTTTATTATCGAAGAATAGATTTTTTATAGTAGATATAAATGTAAATTGAACATATTTGATATATGATATGATGATATATGTAATAATAGTTACAACCAGGTAAGATTAAATTGAAGTCAAAACAATGAGTCACATAATGAAAATTTGCATATAAATATACAGTGTCGGCCATAACGTTTGCAACATGTGGGAATTTTTTTTATTATCAGAGGTACAAAAAATACGTTATAGGGGATCGTTTCTGCATATTGGAAAACCTAATAATCAATTTTGACATACGTCACGTGACTACCAATATGGCGGCAATTTGGAAAAATTTATCACGAATTGGCAGAAGTGGTGTTATTTGTAAAGGTAACAAAAAAAAGAGAAAGTTGTTTATAATTTAATTTTAGGCCCACATGCGGAATTTGAAATATTGAAGATCGCAATTTTTTCTAAATATTTTTTTATTAATTAAAAAAAAACGCAGCTTTTTTGGTCTCAAATAATTTAGGAATAACTATAAACTTATGTTGCTAATATACAGTGTGACCCATTTAAAATGGAAGCACCCTTATAAAACTTACATTTTTCAACTTTTTTTCATTAGGTAGACATTCAAAAAGTCAATTAGGACACTAAATTTTATGAATAAATCTTCATTTTCAGGTCTTACTTTTCAAGGTCAAAAATCTAAAAAAAAATTGCGATTTTTTTTAGAAAAAACCTGATTATACTACTGGATTCGAGACATTTTCAAATGTTTTATTTTGAAATTACGTTGAAGTGCGTCAATCATTAAAAAAGTTATAGGGAAATGAAATTTGAAAAATATGCCCTTTAGTCAACTCACCAATTCATTTTCAAAAAATTTATCAAAATTCGGAATACGTCACTGTATTCAGTCTCACTGATCGGAATTTCATCGAAATCTATTTATAAATATATATAAATAAAAATCATAAAAAAATTAAATTTGATTGATATGTTAATGGCATTTCAGGAAAATATCATTAGATTTCTATAAAATCAGCGATATTTCGAAAGTCCCTGAATCTAGTGGTGTAGTCAAAGTTCTGGTAAAATTTTTAAATTCGAGTGGGCGGGTTGATTAAACGGCATATTTTTCAAATTTCATTCCTCTATAACATTTTTGAATGATTGACGCAATTCGACGAGATTTCAACATTTACTATAAGAAAATGTGGGGAATCCATTGGTTGAGTCACAATGGACCTTGAAAAATAATAATATTTGTCCCCGAAAAAGAAGATTTATTCATGAAATTTGGTGTCTTAGTGGACTTTTTGAATGTCTGCTTGATGAAAAAAATCACTCCATTCGCTTGAAAAACGCATGTTTTATAAGCGTGCTTCAATTTAAAATGAACACTGTATAATGAAACTTTTTAGGTTTGTTCCCAAATGGTAGTGCAAAATTTCAAAAACTACATTTTACTATGACTCTTGCTGTTGCAATGGTTCATATCTTCCAAATTCGTCTAATTATTTAGTACCTTTTTAAATTTGAAGAGTCCACATAGAACACTTTCCTCGACCGCAATCAAGTTTTTTGGAAAAAGAAGGAAAACAATATGTATTCCACAGTACAACGTGGATTTATTGAAATTTTCTACTAGAGCTACAGCGTGGTATCGATGCGCGGTAGCAGAAGAGCTCCGTATACATTCTAACTTAATGTACAATTCATACTACCCTCTTTATCGTCCGAATACTTTCTTATTCTAATTCGCGCATCTCATACGTGTATCGTCATGCCTTGCTAGATTTGCCAAGCTGTGCTTTATTTTTATTATTTTCTCAAAAAATTAATTGAATCTTCAATGAGAGTAGAAGATGGTAATATTAGCTTGAGATGATTACTCAGACTATCACCTAATGGTGCCAACTTTGTTAGTGGACTTTTCGTCGAGTATTGTAATGAAGTGTTTTTCTTAAAATATTGAAAAAACCAAAGGTCTCCAAGATATCTAACTTAGGTAAAAGCTCCTGAGAAAAAATGAAGAAACAATATTTGAATGTGCTATAAACAACCTTTTTGGTTTTAGGGCTGAACCATGAACAGAATATGCAAAAAATGAGGTTGCTTTCTTTCATGCAACTTGCAGAAAGCAGTCCAGAAATTTCGTTTGATGTCATCGAAAAGGAACTACAAATTGAAGCTGATGATGTTGAAAGTTTTATTATTGAAGGTAAGATATATTCAACGTGAAATTTAAAGTTAACATTTTTTAAACTTTCGGGACTAAAGTGGTTCATTTGATCCCTAAGTTGAAATGAAATAAAATCTTTATTTGAAATAGGAAATTTGCCAGATTGATATAATCATTGGCGCAGCCAGGATTTCAGTTTGGGAGGGGCTGAACATACAATTCATCAGTTACCAGAGCTTTTTTTTTCGTCATCCGAGTGTTATGAATAACAGTAGTAATTTTGTTGCTGGGGGGGTGCAGCCCCAAAGCCCCCCCCTGGATGCGCCAATGGATATAATAACATTTACTGGGTATTTTTGAATTCTGCATATACAGGAGACCTGATTTTTGTGATTGATTTGTCCTGTCATGACAAAATTTTAAATCGACCAATTACATCAAAATTACACTGATAATTTGTTAGTAGCAAATTACAG
Organism: Chrysolina haemoptera; assembly: GCA_958298965.1. Classification (NCBI taxonomy): domain Eukaryota; kingdom Metazoa; phylum Arthropoda; class Insecta; order Coleoptera; family Chrysomelidae; genus Chrysolina; species Chrysolina haemoptera. The sequence goes on along the minus strand of OY282585.1, from coordinate 33,051,241 downwards.
AGACAATTTCCCTCATATTATATAAACCAATCAAATACCATCATTTTCTCATTTCAAACCAATGAGAACAATACTTTTTGAAAACACTGCCTCCAGCCCGTCGTATTTTCAAATCGGTGTTTTGCTTCTTGCTTGTGTATACTTTTACATAGTTACAACAATCACGGTAAATAAAGAAACGTCACTTTGACGGTTCAACTCTTCAACTGACATTAATGACACAAGATGAACCGTTCCTGCAATGCGCATTTAGTCCATAATAATCGAATGAACAAAAAATAATTTTTGATCATGAACTACTATTGATCAATATTCAAAGTGTGAACCAAGTTAAACTTGACAACTTATGTGGTGAAATTGAATGTTACAGAAACCTCCTATTTTTATGCATAACAGAAACATGGGAATCGTCTTTGTCGATAATTTCTTTACATATATGAATGGTTACCACTTGGCTTCTTCATATAGTCGAACTTCTGGTGGAGTTGCCACTTTGGCCAAAAATAATGTGAACACAAAAATGATAGATTTTTCTGGCTTTTGTATTGAACAACATATTGAACTACGTGCAATTAAATGCAAAATTCGTGACACGAACATAATTATTTTATACTGTTATCGCTCACCTAGTGGTAACATTAACATCTTCATTGATAAAATTGCAGCAGTATGAGAAAATCTTATGAAGTTCAAGATCAAAACTATTGTATGTGGGGATTTTAATGTAGATTCGTATCATTCATCAGAAGATTATCTAAAATTATCCACAATTCTAGAATGCTACAATCTAAAGCCTTTAGTATATTGGCCAACAAGGGTACAAGAATTTCTACAATAGACCATATATTTGCAAATTTTGATACAAGCGAAATACCTGTAGTAATCGATAATGAAATCTCTGACTATCGAACTATTTTAACTATTTTAAATTTGAATTCCCCCAGTATTTCTACAAATAAATACACTCTGAAAAGAAGCTTTAGCATAAATGCTATATATGAATTTGGACAAACTCTAGCGGCTCTCAGCTGGGATTTTCTTTATCAGATGGAATCTACAAATGAAGCTTTCTTCTTTTCAACAATATGTTCTCTCACTATTTCAGTGGTATCTTTTCTCCCAAAAAATGTGTCAGGGACATATAATAGAAAGTTATGACTAAACGATGAAATTCGAGAATCTAGTCGAAATCTAAAAGAATTTTAGTTCGAAAATTTGTTGGGCGAGCAAAATCTTTTCCTGAACTGCAAGAACATTACCGTGATAAAAAGAAAATGCATAACAACTTGATTAAAGCAACTAAGAAAACATTCTACGAAAATAAAATATCCGAATCCGAACTATCAAATTAGACCAAGTCACAGAATGATATCACTATCACTAAGGATGACTGTGAAATTGACGATCCGCAAGTTATTGTTTCATTGTTTACTGAGTTTTTTTATAACAGCTCCTCTTGACATATGAATAAAATATTATAAGATTCCAAAGGAATAACTACTGAGAGATTCAATGTTTTTGACCTCTTTCACTACTATTGAAAATGAATTGTTACAGGCTAAACTCAAATATAAAAAATCTTTTGGATCTGATCTGATGGCTTTTTAATAAAAGCAGTACTTGATGTGATTGTTGTACCGTTAACATAGATTTTCAACCTTTGTTTTAAAGAAAGCGCTTTTCCCGAAGATTTGAAAATGACTAAAATTATTCCAGTTTTTAAAAAAGGTAACCAAAATGTGTTATGCACTTATAGGCCTTGTTGCACCGTTAACATAGATTTTCAACCTTTGTTTTAAAGAAAGCGCTTTTCCCGAAGATTTGAAAATGACTAAAATTATTCCAGTTTTTAAAAAAGGTAACCAAAATGTGTTATGCACTTATAGGCCTATTACTATTCATATCTAAGGTATTTGAATACAATTTTCTAAAGTACGTTGAAACATTTTACATTTTTTCCGAAAATCAATATGGTTTTAGATCCGCAAGTCCACAAACAGTGCAATTCATCAATTTTATGAACAGTTATTGAAATATCTAGATACAGGCAAGTGCCCTATTGGAATTTTTTGTGATCCCAGTCTGGCATTCGATTGTGTCAATCACAACATTCTTGTAAGAAAATTGTCTGAGTATGGCATTGGAGGTAACACTCTGCAGTGGATAGAAAGCTTTCTCAGTAATAGGAAACAGTATGGCAAAAGAAGCTACGTCAGAATGCTCTGATATAATAATGGGTGTTCCACAGAGCTCAATATTGGGACCAGTGCTATTCATTTTATATGTCAATGAAATAGATAATGTTTTTAAAAGGGGTCACTTTATTACCTATGCTGATGATACATCATTATTAATATCAAATGAACGTGAAGATGACCTGCGAAATGAATGTAATTTACCTTTAAGTAAGTTATTTGATTGGTACAGTTCAAATTCACTATATTTCAATACTGAGAAAACCAATATTGTGAGGTTCAAAACTCATCAAAGTAAATGTGAAGATTAAATTTCTTGGTATCACGCTGGATCAACATCTAACTGAAGGGAAAACCTTGTATCTAAGATCTAAGTGTGTGTGTGTGTGTGTGTGTGTAGGACGTAGCGCCCTCTAGGTGATATATAATGTGTGTGAACCTAATGGGTATTATATTTATATCAGTCAGATTTTTATTTTTTTGCTCATTGTGTGCAAAACGTATGCACATAGTTGAACTTTGTTGGGACATCACAGTTCAGTTGGAAAAAGGCAACAAATCTTAACCCCAATTTGTCAACTTCGGTCTGTCATTTATTTTCACCTATACATTGTAGTGTCTGAATTATTTGCTGAAATTCGTCATCGTTTCTGGATCATTGCGTGCGTAATATTTTTTTGGACTCAGAGTTGAGTTTGCTGTTTCAATTTTATAAAAATATAATTTTTTTTCAGTATTGAAAACAAAATTAGTACGAGCTCGGATGGACCAAGCAGCAAAAAAAGTTTTTGTATCCAGCACCATGCACAGAACTTTTGGCAGGGCTCAGTGGCAGCAGTTACGCGATTTGCTCCATTCATGGAGGGGTAACCTGGTTTCTGTGCAAGAGGGTATGAAAAATATCACTGCAGCACAGCAGGAACTGATGGCACAATAATTCAAATAATGTTGGCAGATAAAAATAAAGTGACTTTATTATATTTTGTTTTTTTTTATGTTATGTATTTTTATTGATTCCTACTTGCACTGCACTGTTTGGGGAACCTGTGATCTAGTAATGAATACCCTAAAGTTTCACTCTAGTACCAAAAATGTTTTTAAAAACTATAAACTACAATGATGATACTCTTTCCATCTATAGGCATTTAGGGGCGACTTGGCAATATAAGACGCAGGTAACTGGGTTTAGATCTTCCTCCAGAAAATGATCAATTAGTGCTTGAAATAGGTGTTTGATAATATTAGTATGGTGTTGGGATACATTAATATTTTTGTATATTTTCTTTTTTTTTCTCATGGGGATTACTCACACAAAAAATAACCCCATTTTTCTGCTTCAGTAAGGCCTCCGTTTTCGGCCGAATTTAATTTCGACCGTGTACGGCAGATTACTCCGATCGTTTCATTTATGAGCACACACATTGACATGGTCACAGTAAAACTTTTCCGGTTGATCCAGTAATTCTGGAAAAAGCGTATGATATTCACCAACTCTCTTTTTGAAATGATAAACGTCATTAATATAGTAGCGTTTCTTTTTTCTTTTTAACAAGAACACTTTTAGCGCTAGGCTAGTTTGTGTCAACAAATCGGTTCGTAAATTCATACCGATTATTCACTTTTTAATGAAAAGCACTATATGAAAAACTAAAACGTGTAGTAGGTATCCTACCTATTTTGTGATTTCAACCGAAATCGGCTATATACAGACCATCATCATCGGCCGTACATGGCCGAAGTTGAGTTCGGCCGAAAACGGTGCCACTCTGACCGAGGCCTATTCTCTCAAATCTAGGAGAAATTAATTTTCAACTGTATAATTTTTCTCAGTATCCGGTGATCAATGCAAAAAATTATTGATGATGGAAATTGGGATAAATGAGAAAAACCAGAGTATGTAATAGGTACTCTAGATGAGTTCCGAGAGTATTTTGTAAATATTGCAGAAATACTATGAAAAACTATACCACCACATAGAAGGCTTACTTCTCAAATTCAGACATTTTCCTGCCTATCTTCAACTTTCTTCAATTCCCAGTGACAAAACTTAATAAGGACAGTTTAATTATGAAAGACACTTTCAATCAAACAAAAATGTAAAAATAGTAATTTTACCAGAAAATTTGCAAATATTCTGGAGTTGTTCCTTTTCGTACATTGGAGTAACCTCTGTAAAATAGGCAATTTTCGCTAATTACTATATAATAAAAAATACGCACAACCAAAAGGGTGCGGAGGCTCAGTGGTCTATAGGTGTCGTCTGTTGAAACTTCCGCTAACACTTTCGGATTGCGAAAGATTTTTTCTCAATTTTATCGGGATCGATATAGGAGACCATATGCCTTATTCACATTGAAAAGCAATTGTTATATGTGAGTTGTCTGGATGCCAATCCTGAAGTCTGCTTGCTTGGAGTCCGCACGGATCACCCAGGGTGGGGTGTAGGTCTTCCGGGATTTCCTACATCTGAAAACTGAATACTCCACCAAAAATCAGTAACAGCCATATGCATTGTCATTCGCCAACGGGCGACTCTGCAGAGGTGCACCATTCGCTGTGTAGAGAGAGTTTTTAGTATTTTGAATAATATCACCAAAAAAATGATAAGAGGAACAGGCTAAAAACTGAAACTATTTTAATATATATGCCTATACACAGGATGTTGTGAGGAAAGAAGGTGGGTGTATGCTGGCACGGATAATATCCGTGTTGGGCTGGGACTCTGTAACTTATCACATAGCGATAGCGAAGCAAAACAATCGCTATCTCTTTCCGGTACATCAGAAAGTGATAACTTGTGTTTCCTTTAACTTCGTTTTGCTTCGCTATGCAGAACAAGTTACAGAGTCCCACTACTCCTACCCCATTTATAGGTGGAATTTAAAATTTACAAAAGTGAAAATTTTAGTAAAACCAGTAGGATCCTTAGGATCTCATTTCATTATTTTCCTAAACAGGAACCACAATGTATGGGAACAATGGCGTTGACTTGAAACTGGGACGCAAAATAAAATGTGCCATCCTGTAACCTGCTTACAAGGACATACAAGATTTGCCCACTGCATCATTCTACGGTAATCATATTGAATCTGCTTTAGTTAGTATGATTGTGAATAAATAATTTCGTTTGAAGCTGTCTTCCCTCACCACAAAGCAATTAATTGCACCTTATTGTTAAAAAATAATTATTATTGTTATTTCCATCAACCAGCTGCCCCCTCAAAAGCAACCTTTAGAAGTCTTCGAAAGACTTGTACGAGCTATGGAAGATGCAGCCCCCCTACATGTGATGCCATGCACGAGGTCGGTGGGCGCGGCAATTCGAACCCGCGACCCACGAGAGCACAACGTGTGCGCCACCACAGCCTATCTATAAACAACAAACAACTGTGATTTAACAATTTTGATATCAACAACATCAATGAGGTTACGGATAACTGGATTATATTAGATAAATAATTGCTCATTCGTGTAAAGAATTTACTGAGATTTCCAATGGAACAACTTGGGAACAAATAGCTATTTGTATTACTCCCATGTAATACATATGATTTTTTCCTCCTACCCATTTAATCAACCTCTTTTTGTAAATTTAAAACGCATCTCAACTGCTTTTGTCTAAATACAGTCATATCTATCTAAGAATCGGCGGTGGTGCAATGGCTCAGCGTCTTAGGCTTGTAATCCAAAGGTCCCGGGTTCAGCTCGTGGCAACTGTACTTTTTTTTTTTTAAGAATGTTATTTTACTTTTTTATTGTTAGTGATTTGAATTATTGGACATTTAGATAGCTTATACATTTCGGATTGCTATTGAGTGATTTTCTCATAAGTAATGTTATGTGCCTATTTTTGAATGATGTGTCGATCATTTTTTTTTTCTAATAAGTAACATCATGTTTGATTTTTACCAGAATACAGGATATACCTATAAGATGTTCTAGAAATTACGGAAACAATTTGATTATATAGATTCACAAGTTTCATCGTTTACAACTTACTTGAAATGAGGGGGAGGAAAAGTACGAGTTTGAGTTTGAAATTAGAAGTGGCCCGCGCAACTCTCACTTGCACAGTGGTAATTCTGGAAGCCGTCCTCTACTTGCAACTAGCGTCAGCCCGGATATTTTGGCTGGCGAGCATATTGACAGCATCATAACCTCCAAATTGGCAGCTTCTTTGGTCTGATTTCTCAAAAACATAAAAAGGTAATTTTTCACAGTTTTCAACAATTCTGCCTTTTTCAAAACTAGTAAATCGCAAGTTTTTGAGAAATCAGACCAAGGAAGCTGCCAATTCTGAGGTTATGATACTGTCAATATGCTCGCCAGCCAAAATATCCGGGCTGTCGCTAGACGCTTGTTACTTGCACAAGGTAGGCTATGTCATCTGGGCGCACTCAACCTACGATCAAGTCTTATGAGTGAGTATCAGAAATACCAGAATATATATCCCCATACATCACCACGAAGCGCGGACTGTATCTAATTATGGATGGTAAACGCCAAGCCAAACGGTAAATATAACCCCAGGAAAAAAAACAGTAAAACACTTTCTTCTTCCTAGCTGTTTTTCTCAAAGGGTTTTCTCCGGGTTTTTTTCCTGTTTTTTTTTATTTTTTTTTATTTTTTTGCGTATTTTTACCGTTTGCCATCCATCATTTGACGTATTCCTAGCGCCTCTGAAGGATATATAATATATAGAATACTCCAGCTAACTCCAGTTTGGTATATGCATCGTTACTTCACACAGTTCAACCTTTCACAAAGGGTGTGTAATATTTGCCTAAAACTCACAAAATGTCTCAATATTCCGGATGTTTATAACCAAAGGATTACTTACTTTTCTTTGAAATAAGATTTTTAGCAAAATTGCTTGAAAAGTTTTTTATTTTCGAATTCAACAGTTTCTATGTATATAATAATATTGTCGATTGTTCTCTACCGAAAAAATGTCCAAGTGACATTGACAAATTGAATCACTTATAGTTCAGGAAATATAAAAACGCTGATAATCCAGTAACTCTTCATAACACCGGAAATAATCACAAGGAGCGCTAGTGTTTGTGGGAAGTTATTCGACGTCAAGGTCAAATTATATATAAATTTTGGAAAAAAAATGGGATTTAAGGAATTATTTTCACTAAATATGATTTTTGAGAAACGAATTGATGCGGAAAACTCAAAAAATAAAATCCTACCTGTTTCCTACCATAATCCTTGATCGCCCTCTATCTATCTCTCAGAAATCTCTATCAAGATTTGTTTTGGTTTCTTTTATAACCGGTTCTGAACTAGTTCTGAGCAGTGGTACCTCCAAGTTTGGGACGTGTACCTGTACCTATACAGAATTATTCAGAACCCAACTGGGCTACTACTACTACTAATACTACTTTGGAAATAATCTATTATATGTGTTGTGTCCCTAATTGGCGACGATTGAAAGAAAACATGGATACAAACCAGTTCAAGGAATTAATATTAACGTTGCAAAACCAACAAGTACCTACTACTAACTCAACTTGCTAATCAAATTTGTCCTGATGTTTCAAGAGTGAATTTTTCAAGTGTAGCGCGCCGTTTGATAACTTTGACCCGAATCGTGAAAAGTTTTTATGTTACCTGGAACGTTTCGAAAATTATTATACTGTTACAGACCTGAAATTTGATAAAGACTTCTCGAATTGTTCGAGATCGTTCGATGAATTAGATGGAAAAATCTAGAAGCACTAACTTTTGTTCTGGATCAATCGTCAAACATTCTTATTGTGTTCTATTGATTTCTTAAGTTTTCTAGAACTTCATTTTTGTATATAAAAACGATGCATTTGTGAGATGGGAGTTAGAAAGTTACCTTGAGCCTTGGTCCTTGAGTTACCTTGGGCTTGGATACAAATATTTTGACAGTGACTTGTATTACAGTGTTGTCAAGTGAAGTTTGATTAATAAAGGCGAGTTCATACCAGAGTACACTTATTTTTGAACCCGAAGACGCAACAATTGGTGACAGCGGCGGAATAAGTGTTACTGAAGAAAGAAAAGTAAGGCAGTTTTCCAGTATTTGGTGAATACCCGAGCAAAGAATTACGACGAGATGGCGACATCAGCAGATATCCTTGAGTTTTTAAAGGAACAAGAAGCCAAACGAAAACAAGAACAAGAGGAACAAGAAGCCAAACGAAAACAAGATCAAGAAGAGCTTCTACAACAATTCGAACGGAAAAGGAAACAAGAACAAGAGGAACAAGAAGCCAAACGAAAACAAGAACAAGAAGAGCTTCTACAACAATTAGAACTGAAGCGAAAACAAGAACAAGAGGAACAGGAGACGCGGTTAGTCCAGCAGTTACAACAACAACATTTTGATATTCTGCAACGTATTAGTCACAGTCAAAAGTGCTTCCAGAATGAAATCACCGAAGTAGTACAAGAGGTCAGAGGAGAAGTTCAAGAGATCAAAGGTGAAGTTCAAGAAGTCAGAGGCGGAGTCCAGGGAGTCAACAAAAGGGTCCAAGACGTCGAAAATGAACTGTCCAAAATAGATGAACGGGTGGCACGAGAGGTGAACAAGAAATTCAACGAAGAAGTGGATAGGATCAAGGAGAGGTTGGAAACGTTACACCTTCCACACAAGCCTGCACCCTCTGAGAAAATCTCCCCCACCAGCGAAAGGCCATCCTCACTGACAACTCCGATAAGGCATACACAAGTGAATATTTTGAAGCCTCCAACATTCGATGGGCAATCCTCGTGGTCCATGTATAGACGTCAATTTGAAGCGGCAGCAAACGCAAACGGCTGGTCCGAGGAGGAAAGGCCACCTCTCTAGTCCTGTGTCTACGAGGACAAGCATTGGACATCCTTCAGAACATCCCCGAGAGTAATCAGAAGGAATATTCTAGAATAGTTGAAGCTTTAGAATTCAGATATGGACAGCAATATCTCAAACAAGTATTTCAGATATGGACAGCAATATCTCAAACAAGTATTTCAGAGCCAAATAAAGAGTCGATACCAAAAATCCAACGAAACCCTACAGGAGTATGGAGCCGACGTAGAGCGACTCATTAATTTGGCATACCCACAAGCACCGAAGGAGTTCATAGAACAAATTGGGGTGCAGACTTTCATCGATGGTTTGAGAGATACTGACATGCCCTTCGACTAGCTAGGACGACTTCAAACCGCAGCAGCACTAATAGCATCTTTGGAGTTCGAGGCCGCGAAAAATGCATCAAGAAATACGAGGCCCAAGTTACGTGAAGTTAAATTCAACGAGGATTCTCCTACAAGCGAGGTGCTATTGAAGAAAATATTGGACTCCATAACAGCATTGAGCAACCAAGTGCCTTCCCCAGAAGACAGGAAGAGGCGCTGCTATAACTGTGGAAAAAGCGGCCATCTACAGAGGAGTTGCTTTCAGTGTTCAAAGCACCAAGATCCATATATCGTCATTAAAGAAAAATGGCCAAAGTCTACTAATACAAGGCCACTTAGAAGATCGGAAATGCACCTTCACTATTGATACAGGAGCTTCGAGATCAGTCGTTCGCCCAGACCTCATACAAGAATCTGTGAAGCCGATGAAAAGGAATATGGTTTTGGAAACGGCAACGGGACAAACCGCACCAGTCATTGGGGAAACACACTTGTACACATCCAGATAGGACCTATTACCATGGAACATTCTATGTTGGTTGCGGAAATAAGGGATGAATGTGTTTTGGGTCTGGACATCATGGAGAAGAACGACTTCATCCTTAACATCAGACAGAAAATTTTGCGGATTGGCAATGAAGAAATCTTCCTGAGCAGGTACAATGAGAAAATCCAACCAATTAAGATTTATGTTTACGAAGACATCCACATTCCGAAAAACTCCGAAACCATCATCATGGCCAGAATGGATATAGAACCTGGGAGTTTGAGCACTGGAATAATTGAAAATGATGAATACCGCCAAGATGGAATTTTAATTGCCCGATGTCTTGTGAACACAGAACAACTAACTCCTGTCAGGGTTGCCAATACTTCGGAAAATAAAGTACTCCTGAAGAAAAACGACCATTTGGGATTCTGCAAACCTGTCACTCGAGTTATCAATTGTGAAAACCACACTCAGGTACTGCGAAGAAATACCACTAACACCGATCAGAGAACATTAGACAAAATGATGGAATCCACGGAACATTTAACTATGGAGGAAAAGCAGAAGGCCAAAGAATTTCTTCATAGCCATCGTAACATTTTCTCGACAGAGACTTCGACGGAACGTACCAGTCTAGTTCAACATCGTATCAACACCGGCGATGCCCGACCAATCCGACAAGCTCCGAGGAGACTACCGTTTGCCAAACAGAGAGAGGTAGCAGACATGATAAAAACATGATGGAGGATGACATAATTGAAGAAACCACAAGCCCATGGTCCTCACCGGCAGTATTGGTAACTAAAAAGGATGGATCAACCCGATTTTGCGTCAACTGAATGACGTAACGATGAAGGATAGCTACCCATTACCAAGAATCGATGATACACTAAACACCTTATCCGGTTCCAAATGGTTTTCAACGTTGGACCTGAAAAGCAGGTATTGGCAAGTGGAAGTAGGGTCACTGGATCCAGAAGGCTTTGCTTCTACGGGTACGGCCAATGGGAGGAGTCTAATAGTTTAAAGCTCTTGTAGTAGTTCGAATGTCAAAAATAACCCACAAAAGCACCAATAAGAAAGCAAGGAAAAAGTTGGGTTATAATATAAAAAAGAATATTTGACACTCATTTTGACATTTTATTTCTTTTGGTTTTTGGTTCAGTACAATAATATTTCATGTTAATCATGTTTTACCTTGAATGGATATACACCAGCCATATATGTATTAATACCAATATTGACCATATGCCATAAGAGCCTATGTTAACAAAGTGAAGCCAATTTTATATGTCTGTCTTTGTCAAATAGGCAACGGTGATCAAGAGCCATAAGTTAATAAACATATGACACCAGCTACTAATTCTAATTTTGTTATTGATTGAAATTGAGAGGTATACAATAATCTCGAATTTCAAAGGAGCGTTGGTCGATTTCCGAGCCTTGCCCCATCATGTGACCCGGTTAGCAGCTAATAGCTATCATGGAACATAGAGCCGTCGACATGTCGACAAGGAACTTTTGAGTATTGTAGGCGAGGTGGCGCAGTGGTTTAGCGCTAGTCTCATGATCCAAGGGTCCTGAGTTCGATTCTCCAATGAACCAGACTTTTTTTCATTAGAAATTAACTCTGGGTTATTGAAGAATACCTTTCCCACGTTTTCATGATTGACGGGACTACGAATAATCATGCTGCTCCATAGGTGGCGCAAGGAGTTAGTAACAAGGCCTAGCCAGAACACTTGTATGAATGGGTTATATGTTGTGACACATGTCCGCCGTCTACGACGTGCCAGCAATATTCAGGAAAAAATATTTATAATATGTGATGTTGAAAAATACACTTGGGATGCAGTATGGCTTCGAGCCAGACTACTGCATTCCCCCGATACACCTTAACTGTCTACGCCGGTTGAAGGCCGGATGGCAACGGATTTGCCGCAGTTGGGGATGTCCATATAGCGCCGTAAAGGAAGCTGAGGACAATAAATGATGAGAGAGAGAGAGAGAACTTTTGAGTACCTATGTGATGATTTTTTGAGGTTCAATAAACACAAAAAGTTGTTCTATCAACCTCATTTTAACCTCAATCAACGGAATAGCAGTTTTAAAATTAAAATTGGCCGATGGACATTGTGCAGATATCATCATCGCCAAATACCCTGCAAGATTTTGATTAGACTTGGAGAAAGCATCCATGATTTTGGATTTTGCTGTGAGTAGATGGAGGAAGTGTGTCTGATGAGGTCCCCGATTAATAAAATGTGAAGTGAGAAACAAATTTAAAAAAATACAAATAATTAGACTGTGGAGAAAATAGTTTTTAGAAAGCCTTTCGATCTAGCAGGGTACACCTTCCATTTTGAATGTGAGATATTTGGCAAAAGTCTTTTTCTTGCTCGATGGCATTTATGTTTTTTTAATAATAAGGTGATCAAATCAGTGATGCATATTCTAATTTACTTTTTACCAGTGAATAAATTGCTTTGGAAGGCTCGGTGTTTTTATATTGTCTTTAGTTTCTCACAATGAATCCCAACATCCTCTTAATTGATTAGACAATTTCTCAAATATGATAATCAAAGGTGAGTTTTTGATCTACAAAAATTTCCCGATGTATTTTGACCAGTTGAGTTTATTATCTAGTGTGATACCTAAAAGTTTGACCCTATCACCTCTTCTGAGGTATTTAAGTAAAATAATCAAAATGTGTTATGTTTTTTTAATTGTGAAAAATGTGCGATTGTTACTTCTGAACCAAAATTCTATACTTCACTTTGCAAAATACATTCAGTGTCACAACACAAGATTGAAGAGCCCATCAATCTGTTGAGCCACATACGACAACCAAATAGGTAACTTTTTTTACTACATTAGTTAATAAAAAATAAAATTGGTTTGATCTTGTCGAATGTGAGAATGTTAATGACTGTCTTGATAATACTTTGTAGTTTGTTCATTAATATTTTATAAAAGAAAATTTGGACAAACTTTCATCTTGTTTACATTATAAATTATAAAAATCCTTTTTTTATTTATATGAAATTCACGGGAAGTCTCATTTTACACATTGAAACATAATACAATTTACAATTTCACAAAACGCATTTTATATACTGACCAACAGAAATTTTTAATATTGTACGAGTTTTCAACATAAGGTTTAAAAGTTGCCGATGACTGATTAAAGATATTCATAGAGCTACTCTTATTTTGTATACATACGTAAAATATAGTATTGGGCCTAATTTTCTGACATGAATATATTGATTATAAACCAAAAAACACTTTATAAAAAATTTGGCATTACATACAAAGTGTCTGTATCATTATGTTCAAATTTTGGTGTAAAACTGATTTTATTCAAAAAAAGTTAAACAATTCAATAACAGACCTGTGATTATTGTCTCATTATAAAACGTCATTGTAAAAATTGCCTGACCTTTCTCACTGTCCGGAACAACTAACGGTCTTCCCACGGTCCACTCGTGCACAAGCCTGCATTCAACAAGTGTGTGATGCCATGCACGAGGCCGGTGTTAATCAAACCCAGGTACCTAGGCTTAGCAACGGACACACTACCTACGTACCACCAAGACACATGACCCATGACAAGAAGGTCTACGTAATTATTATTAATTGAAAATTTTTTCAAATAAAATTAAATTTAATTGATTTAGGAGTATATTTTTTTAGTGATCTGACAATCACATTCATGGACCTGTAACTTTGAAACAAATAAAAATGGATTTACAAGTTTTGCGTTTTTCTTACTTGAAATGAAATCTACTTTGCACTACCAAAATTTGAAAATAACGATATGGAACACCTTAGTGGAATAATATTAAAAAATTTAAAATAACATTAATCAAGCTTTGGCCATTCTACATTCTGGATTCAAGTAAAACTTCATGATAAACTATGAACAGATATGTATTAAAAATTATATACTTGATTAAAATATTGCATTTTAGACTTGTCCATTTACAAATATTACATTTTTGTAATTCTTTTTTTTGATTATTTTATTCAAGCCCCTTTATAAAATATATACTTTTTTGGTATCACAACCATAAATTGGTTGGATGGTGTTGTATAAATAAAAAAAAATTATCCAGTTTTCACAAATATCTCCGAAATCTGAACGTGAAGTATTCACATTGATGAACCAGCTGTTCTAAAGAGATGACCAAAATAATACTAACACTCACTATCTTTTATTATACAGTAACCAATTTTATTAAGAGAGTTGTGAAATAATTATGATAGAATTTTCAACCTTCTGTTCCAAAGAAAAGATTCTATTTTGGTAATTTATAATTTTCCTCACCCAAGTACTTATTTTTCAAAGACAATTTTTTATTATTTTTCTCAAAATAATTGGCTCCAAAATGAATCTGAAAATTAATAAATGGGTTGAAAATCTGAACAATGATAACAATGATAAAATTTGTCAGTCCTAGTGAACACAAATATTTCAATATTTACACTGCACACACAAATGTCATAATTTTCCACTGAACAATTCAGAAGTGGAAGCAATTTCTTTTTCAAGGTTTCTGGCTTCAATCCTGAAAAAAAAGAGCTTGAATTAAAATCTAATCAGAAATTCACGAAAAAAGAGAAGTTAAAGTTTCTGGTATAGACAACTTTGTTTTTTCGAGTTTGTAAAGTAGGACTTTTTTGTACGAGAGTGAACTTTGTTCAATGAGACGCAGTCAAGTTAAACAAAACACAGGAGTACAAAAAAGCTCATTACGAAATTGCGCACTACTGTAGAAAAATTAACTTTAAAAAATGTACGAACTGCTCTTTTCTGTACATGAATAAATATTCGATTAGCAAAAACCTACATATATGGCTCCTTTTGTCTAGGATGTCTTTTGTAAATCAATTCACAGCAGAGGAAAAATGTATTCTTCATTCTACTGGTTTAAATCTATAAATAAAATCATCTTGAACTCACCTCTGGGAATACAATATAATTTGTGACTTTTGTCGGTATTTCTGTACGTTGTCACTGACCAATACTCCATTTTCATGATAAAAAGATATATAATTTTTTTTAGTAGAAAAGTAAACAATACTACACAACACTATGTTTCCATCATATCTGGGGGACAATATGCTGTAACAGCTGGACCAATAAACCAAGAATTGCCGGTTACCGTATTACCGATTAGATAAATCTTGAAAATATTTTATTAACATAAACTTTTGTCTATGAACTTGACATTCCGGATTCCACTATTTTTGAACATTTCGTACATAAACATAAAATTGACATCTGTCGGTAGTTCAAATGTTGGATCTAACCTAACCTAACTTTTTCTGTGGGTTATTTTTGACATTCGAACTATTAGCCTTCTGGATCCAGTGACCCTTATATTACACAGCCTTTGAGAGCCCTCTAACAGTGAAAGCTTGAACTGTGTGAAATAACGATGCATACATCCGCCAGAGATGAAAAAAGTTGCATTTTGATTTTTGAATTACGAATTAGGAAAGAGAGAACGAAAAATGTCATATTCTGGGTATGCCACTTAGCTTCTCGGATGGTAATGTTTATGTACAAATAAAAATATATCAGAACGGGGACACAAGCCTGTTCCCTATTGTTGAAACTCCCAGTATTCGGGAAATATCCACAACATTCCGGAAAGAACACCGAATTGACTGTCATATTTTGTTGTTCTGTGCCGTGTGCCGCGGAACACCTGATAATAAATGTCAACAATCAAATCAGATATATTATTTACATTTTACATATATTATTTTCCTTATCCTTTGTCTTCCTACGGTTCTACTGTTATGAGAATAGATTATTTTAATTTTTTGATAAACCTGGACTGTTTACCAAAAATTAATTCTAAAGGGAAGAAAGTTTTTTTACTATTTAAATAAAAATCTTGCATTCGGATCACACTTCACAGTATCACAGTACGCAAGTACTATCTCCTATTCTCCTAAAAAATCAGCTGTTTATTTGTCAGCATCGACTGGCATCGAGTACCACTTGATTAATTTTGAATATTATTGTTGTTAGGTATTGTCATTAATTTCTAGTATTTGTATCAAGTTTGTCAGCTGTTATTATTTCAATATGTTCAGTTGCTTTTGTCTCAACATTCTTATTGAGTGTGCTACAGATGACTTTGAGAAGGTTACATCCGAATCTCAAAATTTGAGTGAAGTAGAAAAGAATGATACCTTTTTTCAACAAGTGAGTACATATCACTCAATTTGGGAGAAAATGCTACTGTCTGTTTTTGTTTGAAGGAAATCCAGCAAGTCAAAAAGTTGAAGAACATAACAAAAATCCAAACCAGCCTAGTTCAAACTCGAACTGTTGGTCAGTGGACTGTAAATTGTTGTATAAATTGCTTTTGTGAAGCTTATGCAGTCCACAAGGAAAAGGGAGCATCATGTGTTATCATTTATTCAAAATTAAGGGCAAGTAGAAAACGTGCCATTGAAGAGTATAACATTTTAGAAATTCACCTTCTAGGATGCCAAATCGATAGAACAAATTAGAAAAAGGGGAGCTCTCTCCAAAGTTTTCAATATAATTGTGACAACCAGTGACCCTAAGGAGAGTGACTACCAACTGAAATCATGTAAGTTGATTTCTCAAAATATATTAGTTATCAAACTCCTGTGTATTTGGTCAATTAAATGTCCTTTGAATGACAACAGGGTGTCCCAGAGTAAAGGGGACAAACTCCGGTGGTAGAATCGTCACTTCATTTTAAGGCTGAAAGTTCCAATAAACATCCTAAGATGAGTATTAACTGAGTTACAGGATGTTGAAAGTGACAAAAAAATATGTTTTCTAGAATAACTCCATAACGGCTCAATATTTCTTAATGAAATTTGTTTTGTTACTTGACAGCATTAAGTTTCAAATTTCAATGCAAATCGTGTGTTTGTAACTCTAAACAAGGGCGTACGGCAGTTGGGTACCCCTATTTGTTATCAAAAATATCAACGGTTTTCGAGTTATTTGAAGTGTGAATAAGTATGTGCGTATGTGATATGGATACTCAATATTGATTATTTTTTTAGTTGCCGTGTAAGTTTTGAATATGTGGAGATTTTTGTAAACAAACACATGGTTTGCACTGAAATTTTTAACTGAATGCTGTCATGTGACATACCAAATTTGATTAAGAAAAGTTGAGCCGTTATGGAGTAACTTGTTTATTATTCATCTTGTACATGCTTATTAGAACTTATAGCCTTAAAATGAAGAGAATATTCTACCATTGGAGTTTGTCTGGGACACCCTGTATTGGATAGTACCTACTTACTACTAATTCAAGAAAAAGGTAGGTATTAAATTGAATCAAGTCCAAATGGCAGTTGTGAGCATTTCTTTAAGGATACCATTCCATTTTTAGGTAATTTTTGATAATTTTTGGAATATATGGGAGCTGCAATTACATGATAATCTCAGTTTTCAACTGTATCGCACTTCGAAGCTTCCTCTGGTAACTTCTGATGTTGTTGTTTGTCAATTGTGATGATTTAAGTTCGAGTTTCATGGCCAACTTTGTTCAATTAAACAATCAACTGTATCTCCGCCATTTTTCAACCGATTTTCAATGTTGAAGAACAGTGTTATCACAAATTGCGTGCTCTTTCTGATAATGAAAAAAAAATGTACAGGGTGTCATTTGGAAAAAAAGTTTTGGGTCACTTCCGGTTGAACCGGAAGTGGTGAATTTTCAGTAGAGGCTTCAAAATATGCGTATTCGAGTACTATAGCAACACACCAAATTTGAAATCTGTATCCTCAAAAATACCGAAAAATTGGGGGCGTACCTCACCTCGTGGTCACCCGGTATAGTTGAAAGTTACCTCTTGCACAGTGGGATGGAAACTGATAACTTTACATTTCAGAGGATTTATGCTCATTTTATTCTCCAAACAACCATACGAAAAAACATTCCAGCTATTTTGGAGTTTGAGACAGTCATCTGGATTCTGTTATGACATGAAATATTTTGATATCATCGGCATACATGAGGAATTTACAATCAGATATGTCTTTGATAATGTCATCTATGAATATACTGAACAGTAAAGGCCCCAGATGGGAGCCCTGTGGCACACCCAAAGTAGCACTGTATTAGTCGAAAATGCATCCTCTCAATTTGACACATAGGAGGCGATCTGATAAATATGTTTTTAACCAGTCCAGAAGAGAACCGCAAATGCCAATATAAGATAACTTCTGAATAAGAAAAGTATGATCGACTTTATCAAGAGCCCTAGATAGATCTGTACAGAATCAATGTGACCCTTCTCTTAAGCCGATAAAATAAAGATGGTTTGTTATGAGTTTAGTGCATGTTGATCGTCCATCTTGAAACCCATGTTGACCAACACTTATTTCATTAGCCAAAATGGAACTGAGGAATCTATTAACCAATCATTCAAATACCTTGGAAATAGCAGAGAGAATAGTAAGAGGTCTATAATTTTCAATAAGAGCAGGATTTCCTGATTTGAGAAGAGGTTTGACAAATGATTTTTTCCAGTAGAGAGGAAAAATCCCATTTGTCAAAGATTTATTAAACATTAACCACAGCGGTCTACTTAGTGAAAAAGCACATTTCTTCAGGAATACATTAGGATTGAGATCGGGGCCAGGTCCCTTACTGACATCCAGTGAACACAGACATTCCATCACTTCTGCTGTACCAACAAAGAGACAGTGTAACTTGATTATCTTATTCTTTGACGATATAAGACCAAAATTATCAAAACTTGAACTTTTAGTTTCATATACAGAAGAGAAATAATTAGCAAAGGACCCAACAATGCTCATTTTATCATTTAGAGTAGATTATTATATTACATTGAACTAAGCATATCACAATTTTTCCTTTTAGAATTTCTATATTTCCAAAATGGTTTAGTATTTTCACCAATTAAGTAGGAACTCAGTATTGTCAATGTAAGTATGATAGCATTTTGAAATTTCTCATAATCGGTATCAGAGAGAGACTGCTTATATTTGATATGAGCATTGTTTTTAGGAAATACATTTTTTGAGTTCACTACTGAACGAAATTGTAAATTTAGGACAAGTGTTGATAGTGATTTTAGGAACATACGTCTCCAAAACCCTGGACATATTATCATAAGTTAGGAACATTATTCAGCTGGTAAAAATTGCCTAATGATACACATTCTATAAGGGTTTCAGCCAGTTGTAGTGACACCATAATGTTCATTAGACCATAAAATATCAGGTAAATTATAATCTACTGTACAATACGAAACTTTGTCACTGTAATGTTCACAAATAAAATCCATAGTTAGACAATGCGATTCATATACCTCTAAAGATGAATCTGGAGGTAAATAGACAGCACCTAAACAACATTCATCTTGTATGGACACCATAACTGTTCACAGTAACCAATATCAGAGGGAATAAGTATAAGGGATGACCCTATATTACTTCGAATACCAATAAGAATGGTTTTACCTGTAGCATCAGGATTCCTTTCGAATCTGTACAAATTATAAACAACAAGGCCAAGTTCTGCATCCCCTATCGTCGGCGTGAGCCATGATTCAACAAACACGATTACATCATATAAACAAGTTGATACAGCAATAGCTAACTCAGTCATTTTTGTCTTTATGCCACGGAAATTTTGATAATAAACCTGCAACTCCTTTACTTTTCTAAAAAATTCGCCGTATTACGATGCTGACGTGGTGGCTGTGGAAGAAATTCCCTTTGGATGGCCATGATGCAGCATTCATCATCAAATCGAATGAAGACTCGCGAACGCCAATCTTGAACGAGCAGTAATTCTCATTAGAAGTTAGTGCTTTTACAGAGAAGACGGCATTCTTCAAACCATGTTTTTTAGACAGATGATCGGATACTTGACTATCTTCAACTCCAGGACTGACATTATTCATGTGAATATACCTCATTTTTTCAACTCCAGCAAAAACAGCATTAGCGGCCGATCCTACAACTACTTTTCTATGTAGGTTTAAAGAGTTGTTGGATGATTTAGCACTCTGTGGCTTGCTTTTTGCTTTGGATTCTTTGGGGAGGACAGCACAGTTGCATTAGTTTGGGCATAAAAATCTATTTTAGTCATCATTGAAAGACCGGACGTTGCCACTGGCTTGGTCAGTAGGTTAACAAGCTCAATGTTACTCTCACGAAGCAAACTTACTTCATTTCTGGTAACACAATTCATCGTCTCAAACTCCTCCTTAAGAGAAGCCAGAGAATCATTGAAATATTTCAGGATTTCACCAATTTTTTGAACGAAATTAATCATGTCGTTAGGAATGCCAGCACAGCTACAGTCCTCACAAAATAATTTCAAAATTCTCTTGTCACTCAGTTGCATAGCTCGTACAGTTCAAGCAGGAACAATAGTGACAAAGTAGCGAATTACAATAATTATCACATTTGATCTTCTTATTGGCATCGTCATATTCAACCTCGAATGTGTTGTGGTCAACCCTGTATAATTGATGCATACGCTCAGAACAGAATAGTGTTTTTTTTTTATTTTTATTTATCTACTGACTGGAAATTGTTTATGCCGTTGAAAAAGATGGGTCGGTTGTTCACTGTTCACTTCATTCACCAAAATGTATTATGCAGTTTTGCTAAATCTATGGTTATAGCTTAACATGGAACTATAATCGATGGATAGATAGCTAATTAATACATTCAAATTAAAACTATGACGAAATCACAATTTTCTACTAGATAATTTACAATTTATCAGTGATTATTGAGAACTAAAAAGGAAACACGTCTGCACAGTCAAAGCATAAACTAAATACATTGACATTCACATGTAAAATATATTTCAACATACAGAATGTTATAATTTTTATAATCATTGCATCTCAACACCTCCTCTCAATGAATAAAAAAATTACTGGAACAAATAAATAAAATAAATATCAAACAATTCCTAATCTGGATCGCAATCTCTCAAAAACAGTCTTCCCGGTTGGTTTTGTGAATATATCTGCAACCTGATCTTCCAATGATAAATACTGCAAATCGATTCTTCCTGTAGATATTTTCTCACGGATGAAATGGTATTTGATATCCACGTGTTTCAATCTTGAACAACTCTCGGGATCTTTAGCGATTTTTATGGCTTCAAATATTACCACAGGATCCTGACTTGTTTGGTTTAGATCTTCTAAAACATTTTGTATCCAACACTCCTCACTTGTCGAAAGGAAGAGAGAAACATATTCTGCTTCCGTGGAAGAAATAGCGACGGTCTGCTGAAGGTATTTTTATTTTTCCACGGTCCCGAAGTTGATATGGTTTGGATCCAATTTCAAATTTGGCTTCCGATTCTTTCGGTTTTATTCACATTTTGTTCTGCTTCATCTAGACTAGGAATTTGCAACTCCTTCTGGGATGGATGAAAAAACCTCTTCAATTTCTTGATTTTCAAAAATTGGCGTATTACTTCCATTTTCTGGTTTGAATATAACATCACAAGCAATCGATATTTTCATTTGTTGTTGCAAATATATCCTAAATGCTTTACCGTTTTCTTCATATCCAACAAATATTTCTCTTTCACTTTTTGAATCCCAGTTTTGTCGTTTCTGTTTAGGTATATGTACAAAGACTTCAGTACCGATAATTCGAAGATTACTGATGTCAGTTTCTCGACCATACCACAATTCAAATGGACTTTTTCCTTTAACTGAACTGTTCCCACTTCCATTCAAAACATACACAGCGGTGTTCACTGCTTCGGCCCAAAATATTTTGTTCATATTCTTTGCCATGAGCATGGTTCTTGCTGCCTCCACGATTGTACAAAAATCTCTTTCAGATTTGCCATTTTGTTCGGGAGTGAAAAGAACAGATTTCTGGTGACGAATTTCATGGCTCCCATGCAACTTTCTGATCTTGAAATTAACAACTTCTCTCGCATTGTCAGTTCTGATTATTTAAACTGTATGGCCAGTGTTATTTTAACAGATGATGAAAAAATTCTCAGTTTTTCAATAACTTTGTTCTTATTTTTGATAAAATACACTGTTTTGTAGTGGTAGTAGTCATCTTTCAACAGAAGGAAATATTTTGTGCCACCACCAATACTATTTACCTCCATGGGCCCGCATAAATATATATGGATGAGTGTGTGGTGCTTGTTC
Organism: Chrysolina haemoptera; assembly: GCA_958298965.1. Taxonomy (NCBI): domain Eukaryota; kingdom Metazoa; phylum Arthropoda; class Insecta; order Coleoptera; family Chrysomelidae; genus Chrysolina; species Chrysolina haemoptera. Next base: position 33,029,215 of record OY282585.1, on the reverse strand, counting down.
CAAAAAGTAATCTGTGCTGCTTCCCTTCCAAACATTTCTCGCAAAAGTAATCTTCTGAACTATGGAAATTTATGTGGAACTTCTTCAATAGTGATTTTACTTGTTGCATGTTTTAGTGGACTAACTTTTCGTGCCAGCATTTTAGGGAATCTTTGAATTAAATACTTGGATTGGCAATCTCAACATCAACAGTTAAGGAGAGTTTAACAGCAAATAAAATAAAATAAGGAACAAAATAAAACAAAATAAGAAAGTTACACATGTACATCTCTACAAAAGCGTTTATACAAGAAATAAGATAAAATAAGAATAACAACAAGAGATGGCCAACTTTCATCTTTTTGTCTTATTTTATTTTGTTTTAAAATTGATAATGCGCATGACCGAAATCTTCTTTTCTGTTGTAAAATGTTCTGAGTTTCCAATTATTCATAACCTAACACCGAAAAAACATAAAAATTATTTTGTGACATTTTGACATTTTTTGGCAAATCATAAATATACAACGTTTTTCCCCCGAAGGGTCAAAAACGATTTATTTTAGGTCTTGCCTAGGCTTGACCTTATGTGAGATTACCCCATCACCCCGCCCATGTACAAGCGTCCCTTTACTCTCTTGCCTCTCGCTCTTCCACCTCTCTCCTGCGTTTGCTTCCCATTTCTCCCGCCGGCCCTACAGCGCCGCTGAAGCGTGGCTCTATTCCTCAGTACCTTCTCATGTTAAGTCGTCAAGGGCTTAACCGGGTCAAGCCTAGGCAAGACCTAAAATAAATCGTTTTTGACCCTTCGGGGGAAAAACGTTGTATATTTTAGGGTCTGTGCCGTCGGCTTGACCCTATGTGAGAAGTGTTTGGGTTCTGACGACGTGATAGCGTACTGTGATAAAAGGTTGGAATTCAGCTGTTTACTTTATTGCACAAAGAAAAACAGGAATAAACAATTGGAACAACAATAACATTAAACTTAAGCCCATTCTGGATACAAGAGGAAAGAAAATAACTAAACAGGGATGAAAGAATCCCTTATAACACGTTCTTCGTCCTTGTTGCTGCATTTTGTCACTTCCTTGACATAGTGCTTAAAAAGATTTGTCGCACCCTTCCAGTTCCCGCATTTCAAGATGGAGTCCAAGGGCATGTTATGTTCCTATCTCGCTGAGGCTACCGCCGATCGGATGCTGCCAGGTGAAGATTATATTCCGGCGGCTTCAAAGCCCGTTCTCACCCAGCCGGCTATTATCGCTCTAGACGCCGGTCTAACTGCTCTCCTTGTGGTGATGAACAAGTTGTGTAGGTCTGTCACAGCGCCTCGTCGATCTCTGGAAATGTCCAGTAATCTGAGGGTCCAGAAAATGGGGTCCAAGGCCCTCTCTTCATTTCTTAAAAGTTTCCAACCAGATTGTCTGTATGTCGATTTATCTGTCTTGGAACCAAATTGCGGCCAGAAAGAAATGGACCCTTCCTCTTTCTGCATATGGTTGCCATCTATTCTGAGCAGTGTTAAGTCATGGATGCGACGCCCCGATGCCAACAGTAATATAAGGGAAAGTCGTCGGGATACCTGGAATATACTGCCTTCGTCTATCTTTTCTTTTCTCATCCATGAAATCAGGGTATTGACGTTCCAAATGACCGGCCTACTCGGAATTGGCTTCCTCGCCTCGATTGCCTTGATCATGTGTTTCACGAGTAGATTGTTTGATAATTGAGGACCATGATAAGGATCCGCTAGAGTCGCTACGACGGACTTATGCAGTTTGATCGTGGCCGGAGACAGCTTTTTCGTTCTATAAAGAAATGAAAGGTATTGAGCAAGCGTACTTGGCGATGGCATGACAGGGCTTTGCTTCACACTGTTGCACCAAGCACACCATTGCTTCCATGGGGCCGCATACGTCCTCAGGGTGGATTTTCTCCAGGATCCCTCTAGGAGCCTTATGTCCTCCTGCTGCCAGTTCTCGATAACACTGGCCCACCCTGTATCTTCCATGCCTCCAAACTTACTTTTTGAGCTTGCGGTAGGGGTTTCCCTGACCGAGCATCCAGTAGGTGGTGTTGTAGGTTTCGAATCTGAAGAGGAGGAGATACTGCCCTCGACTTCAAGTCTGCTCTCCAGAACACCTTTTCCCATCTGGGTACTAAAAGAATGTAATTCCCGTGGGCGGAGTTCAGGTGACAGAGTACTCTCGGGATCAATGCTGGTGGAGGGAAGACCCAAGCCAGTCGGAAATTCCAATCTCTGCTGAACGCGTCTGTGAATGCAGCCTGACTGTCCTTCACATCTCTCGATACATATGTTTCGACAACTTTTGATGCGGCTGACGCGAAGAGATCTATCTGAGGCTTCCCCCATCTCTTGAAAATCCTCTGAATCGCTGGCTGAGAGAGAGTCCAATCCGGTAAGCTCGTTCTCCTGGACAGGCTGTCTGCTACATCGTTGAGGACCCCGGGAATGAAGTAAGCCACTATAGTTATCCTGTTTATCGCAGCAAAGTTCAACAGAAGGCTGGCTATTTCTGTCAGCAAGGGGGATTTCGTTCCTCCTTGGTTCCTTATATAGGAGACCACAGTCCGATTGTCCGACTGAATGACAACTGTCTTTCCTGCTAATGCATCGCCGCAAAGCCGGATCGCTGCAAATGCTGCAAAAAGCTCCTTCGCATTTATGTGCCATTTCAGCTGGCCCCGTTCCCAAGAGCCTTTCAGTAGTTGGTCTCCAACCTGGGCTCCCCATCCGTGGTCCGATGCGTCTGAGGTTACGAAAGCATCTGGATTCTTGGGGAATATCAGTGAAGCGCCTTCTAGATTTGCCAGCCACCACTGCAATTCCTTTATTGCGGATGATGGGATAGGTGACTGCTTTCTCGGCTTCTATTCTGGGAGGCAATGGCTGCTTCGTTGGATCGTTCTGGAGTGTAGCCTGCCAAGCGGTATTGCGAATGCTGCAAAATTTAATTTTCCCAAGATCCTCTTGGCGGTTGTCCAATCCCACCTCTTTGATACTAGCAATCTTGAGAGATGGTTTTTTAGAGATGCTTTCTTGCGGCTTGGTAAAGACACTCGATCTTTGAATGTGTCCCAAACTAGGCCCAAAAACTCGCATTTTCTCTTTGGGAACAGCGAAGACTTGTCGAAGTTGATCACCCATCCTAACTCCTCTAGAAACGATAGCGTTGTATGAGTTTGGGTCTCCAGCATCTCCCGGCTTTGGTGCGCTATAAGAAAGTCGTCCAAATAGACTATCACTCTTATTCCTCTGGTCCGAAGATGGCTTGCCATCCAGTTTGATAAGCGTGCAAACGCTAGTGGCGCTGTTGCCAGGCCGAATGGGAGACAGGTCATCTGTAGCACCTGTTGCTTGTGGACCAGGGAGAGAAACCTCCGATGGGATGGCTTCACTGGAACATGCCAGTATGCCTGAGCTATATCTACCTTTACTAAGTAGTCTCATTTTTGCAAGAAACTGGGGACTTTTAAATGATTTATGAGGCGAAATTTCTTTGGCGTCAGATACAAATTCAGTCTCCTTAGGTTGAAGATCGGCCTCGAGCTTCCGTCGCTTTTTGGGACGGTAAACATTTTTGATAAGAACCCCGCAGGGTACGTTGACCTTTCCAAGACCTTTTGAACTAGCATGAGCTCGATTTCGCGGGCCATTCCTGGGAAGGAGAAGCGGCTCAACAAGGCACTTGAAAATCTTGTCTGGGGAGGCTGCTTTACGAAGGGGATTGAGTATCCCGACAGAGTTTCCAAAATGCTTCTTGGAGCACCGTAGATTCTCCATCTGTTCACAAAACTGGCCAGCCTCCCACCTCTGAATGCTGTACTTCTGTAGTCACCTTTTCTTCTGGCGTTTTCCATCCGCTCCGCGTCTATCAAAGCCTCCTGGTCTAAGTGTGTGACTCCGTGGCTTATATCCCTGAGAAGGCCCTGGTTGAGATCTTTCTGAGTCTCTATTCGCAGGCGCTTTGGATGAGGTTCTACGGCGCATTTCCGTCGATCTGTTGAGTGGCCTTGAACCCTTAACATTGTGTGATGGATATCTCGCGTGGCTGGACGTACGCGAGGGGATCCGAAAAAACTGCTCATATTGCTTCAAAAAATCAGCCAGAGCGTTTTCCTCAAAGAGGTGGCTAGATGACGGAGGTATCGCGTCCATTAGAGAAGCTGCAGGTTCTGACTTTGGTCTAACAGCTTTTCTCCTCAGCTCAATTATCTCTGCTCGCCTTCCACAAGTGTATTGGAGTAGGTCGTCGCTAATAGATCTGAAGTCAGATAGTCGGTCAGTGAAAAAAGACTGAGCATCAGGGGCTACAGCTGGGTGCTTAGCAACTAGTTTCTTTAGTGATTCGGAGAAGGCCTCCCTCTGCAGTAATAAGCCATGCGTTATGGACCCCAACATTGAGTCTGACTTGACCAGGTGTTCCTGATTGAAAGAAGGAAGCTTCTGAAGCTGAGGGTTTACCCGCAAAGCGCTGAAGACGGGTGCAGCCTGTAACCTCTTCTGGACATCCGAATATCGGATCTTGTTGAAAGATTGATTTCCAAACCGTTGGCACCGTATACCCTGAGCCTCTATGGACGGTTTTGGTGGAGGAATTAATGGCTCCTGCTCCTTAGTGTACGGGGCGAAATCCCAATCCATACCCGAATCGAGGGAAAGAGAAGGAGCCTTTAGGGGTACGGGCAAGTGAGGGAAAACGGGTGCTTCCCATGGGGTTACATCCCCTTCATCTTCGGATGCAGCCGACGACCAGTTTTCCTTGTCTTCCTCTGAAAACCTATCGGGGGTAGGCGATTTAGATGCATTGAATTTTTCTACCAGCGATGCGACCATGTTTCTCAACTCTAGATTGCTCTTCTCTAAGTTGTCCAGCCTTGAACTCCTACCGGTCCTGGAACTACCAGATATCTGGGTGTCAACGCTCTCAGCATCCGAACCGCTCTCCATCTGGGAACATGCTTGTCTTCTGGATAACAGTAGTGGCTTTAAACCGGCAATAGCTGCCATAACCAATTCGTTCTGGACTGCTGAGCCCCGGATTCTGCAGGCCAACGACGAGGGACGGATGATGAGGCCTACACAGAAAGGCCAGTCCAACATCTTTACTTTTATCTCTCTGTATTTCTTTTCAGACAGAGACGTAGCTCCAGGATTGAATGCTTTTGCCAAGCCGATAGTCGACAGGGCGAATCTTATCTTGTTCAGGACCTGTGGATCCATGTCACCACCTAATAGATCTCTCTTGGAAAGATTCACAACCGCCCACTTTTCCCAGCCCTCTGGAAGGTTGGTAGAAGCCAACTCTTTAATTCCGGCAAGAATAGTGTTATCGTCTGGGTTGTCCGCCTCAAGCACGGCTAAGTCTGCCATGGATACTGGGCTTGCTTGTATTGCCATCTGAAACGAGGGTAAAACATAAGTAGGGCTTCACTATAGGAAAATTAGGCTACTGTATAAATTGATCTGACCGCCCAAATGAGGCGACATCTGCAACCTTCGAGCCAGCGGCTGAAACTCTCGGGCCTACGGCCGTTAAAAATGAGACGACGGCTGTCAGATACGAGCCGTCCGTCGAAAGCGAGCTGGGCAGCGGCTGTGTCGGACGAGCCGACGGCTCAAAGGCCAATTTGAACTGGCTGGTGTTGCCAATATATTCTGAGAACATAACCTACCAGTTCTGGTTAGCTTTAGCTCCTAAATTAAAAGTCGAGATGGAAATAAATGGCTAGATAGGAATAAATTTGCCAAGTATACTCTGCGAACTAAGTATCAAATCGTTGATCAAATTATTGTAATGGTTTACCTTAAAAGCCTCACTGCACTTGTCACACTAATAACTTCGATTTGTCCAACCAAATCTCGAACGGCCTTGCCGTTATGTTGATATCGTAGGGAACACTTGCACATGAACGTAGTTGATAGCGTACTGAGGAATAGAGCCACGCTTCAGCGGCGCTGTAGGGCCGGCGGGAGAAATGGGAAGCAAACGCAGGAGAGAGGTGGAATAGCGAGAGGCAAGAGAGTAAAGGGACGCTTGTACATGGGCGGGGTGATGGGGTAATCTCACATAGGGTCAAGCCGACGGCACAGACCCTAGAATAGATATTTGAGATGGATAGAAATATTACGTTGGGGGCGATGATGATGTTGATGGCAGGCACTGCGGCTGTAGCTGGAATACATATGAAACGAAATAGGCGTTTCAAAGTTCGACCCATGAATAGAAACAAAAAGTTTAATGTGTATAATAATTTGTTGGAATATGCAAAAAGTCATGATAGGGAGCAGTTTTTCAAATAAATTCACAAAACTGCAAAAAACATATGTCATTGTCAAATACGATACGATTTGATTGGTACATGATTATTTCTTACTTTAATTATAATCATTTGTATAAACCAATGTTTTTTGCGCTTATTCTAATATATTTTAATTAGTTTCTTTTTATTTTATTTGCTGTTTAAACTCTCCTTAATGTTCATTTTGAAGATTTTTCGATTTCTTTCAGCTGTTGTGAATATCTTCCCATTTTTCTTGAAATTGTATATATTTGACTCTCCAATTATTGAAAACCCCTTGTCTAAAGCAGTACTAACAGAAAATAGGTTCATTCTCAATTTAGGTACAAGCAGAACATTCTTCAAAATCATGGGAAAGGAATTTAAACTGACGTATGAAATGACAGCAACAGCTTCCAATAAAGATCCATTGATTTGATATTTGTGGACCATTCTCCATGCCACCATGGGTTCACTCGCACCACTGTCAAAATACCAACAATCGTTAATGCATACGATTCATCTGAAGTTCCTCTTGACTATTCATTCTTCATTCTCTCCTGTGTGAAAGTACTAACAGGCCATGAGCGCGACCACATTTTGTCCGTTTTTTAGGGTAAAAGATTCGATAACTCAAAAACGGTTCGTTCGTATCGATTTCAAACAAGTATAGGCTTCTAGAGGATGTTTGATTCTATGTAACTATGTCTGCGGCAGCACCTCAATATTCTTCTAATGGATAGTCGAAGTAGCTGCAGTGGTATTTCTCTTCCATTAAAATTTGAAACAATCTTTATCCGATCGAAATGAATTTGATATAAAAAGAAAGGTAAAACGTTGATCTATGTACGTGAGGTAATGTATTTTTGCAAGTATTTGTTCATCTACCCAAAAAATTGCTTCAAAATAACTGCATTTTTGGGACATTTTTTGAGATTTTTTTTGTGAAAAAGTGGATTAAAAATTCAATTTCTATTATAGCACGTACGCAGAATCAAACTTCTTCTAGAAGTCTGTCCTTGTTTGAAATCGATAAGACGAACCGTTTTTGAGTTATCAATTGACTCTTTTACCCTCAAAAGCGTCCCAAACGTGATCGCGCTCATGGCCTCTTAACAACTGCGCTACTTCTTACTGCGTGATTTTTTACAGTTACCGTAGGTGAATCATCTGATATTTTGTGGTTGAAGATTATCAGTTGAGATTTTTCGGTATTTGGCGTCAGCCTCCTTGTCACATAGTTTCTTCAATTGAGTCTTGTAATTTTCTTACTGTTTTCTCCAGCGTTTTGTTGTGGCTAATTATGGCGGTATTATCAGCAAATTGTGTTCCATAGGATGATGTGAATTGTTCTTGGGGGCCTGGATTGTTGCACTTCATAATGCTGGGATGGTAACAGACCATTTGAGCGTTTTTTTTTTACGTCAAAGATGACTCAGAACAAATGGATCAATGAAATGACTTGGTCCCTTTAGACTTTTTTTAGAGATGCATACTACTCACCTATTAATTAAACTTGGAGGATTTGCAAAATCGAATTCTGAGGATTTGACGAAGTATAATGCTGCAATTCTTATAGAACATAATACGAAATCATGTAATAAAAACTTTTAAAATGTGCCTTGCAGCAAACGAAAGGCAATTTGAACATGTACTGTTATATTATTGTGCCTAGTTATTCATTATTCGAAATTCAATGAGAATTTGATATAAAAATACCAAATATGAACTGGAAATTATTACTGTACTATATTAATCACATACTTACGGTTTTTTTATTTACCTTCTAATTCTGTTTATAGTAGTATTAATAGTTTATTTTGAAATAGATAAAATCTAATTTACAAACATTCAAATAATCATTAAAGATATACATAATTTTATAAAGATAATATTAAAACTATTAAAGTAATAAAAATATAAATAACATTAAGAGGGGGTTAACCCTATTAGTGGCTATTGGTGAAACAAGGAGCAAGAGAAATCAAAATACTCGGAGCTCGTTCAATGAATTCGAGATTTTTTTTCACCTTCTGAATTCAAAAGGTTGGTTCTAGGCATCTTTCAGAGTACCTTTTCCAATTTTTGTTAAAAATGACCTTGAAAAAATTTCATAAATTTGACCAGATTCACCATTTTTTATCTCACTAGCTAATTTTTTTTCAAAAAAGTACTCTGAGAGGTGCCTTTCTCATACATTTATCTTTTTTGTCACAAAAATTTGCAAGAATTTATCCAAAATCGCACCGTCAAAATGATTTTTGCTGAACCCTTGCATACGCAATATTGGATCTCTTTTCTTCACTGATTCGAGCGCCCTCGCATAAATATGTACTTTTACATGGATACTATGGATGTTTGAATGGATTGTTGTTTCATTCATTGAATTTGGAAATAATACTGAAGCTATTCACGAAATTTTAGCACAGGAGATGAAACCAATACAAGTTGTAAATGGGATTATTGAAGTTTAGAATATGTCGAATGAATAACTACTGAAATTGATGAGCATTGGTTGTATTTACACACGACAATTTATTCGCCAATTCTGTTGTTAGTTTATGAGATATACCAACATAATGACATGAAATGGTTCAACCCAAGAACTTTTATCCAACGAACAGGTACCATAACAGACCGAAAGTTATTAGAAATTGCCTTAAAATTCATGAATTATTGATGAATTTATTTGATCGTATCAATTGACACTAACGACGTATCAATGGTTTTCCAAGTATTTTATTTTCGTTATTTCATTACGAAATATGCAAATGGCGGCCTAATTAAAATTGTACCCGAAACAAAAAATTTTCGAACAAAAATGACGATTCAGTTCTCGATATGAAGAACCCAGGACTAAATAAAATGTATCACTTGAGAAAAAACTAAAATTATCCCTGGCGGAATTTTGACAGGCTGATAAATAAATAGGTAGGAAATGAGAGCGGTGGACATTATAAGGGGGATATATACAGCACGTAAATAAAATAAGAAATAAAATATTATATTTTAAAAGAAAATCACAAGAATATCATACAGACATAAAATAAAAGAAATAAAAGTTATGAAATATATAAATCCAAATTGGCAGCTTCTCATTTATTATTATTCACTCAGTTCTGTAAACTCTCGTTTTATTTTATTTTAGGGTCCACCGCTCTCATTTCCTACCTATTTATTTATCAGCTTGTCAAAATTCCGCCTGAGATAATTTTAGATTTTTATCAAGTGTGATATTTTATTTAGTATGTATGAAATAATGTGTTAATGTAGTACTCCACATAATGACATGTTCTTTTGATAATTAAAAAAATAGATGGAAAGGCAGAAGTTATCCTTATTCTCGTAGGGAGTTCAGCTGAATCTCGTCTCGGGTTTTCATTAATTATTTTTGTTTTCTTACATATCTCCATATTCCAAATAAACATGTACTTCATTAATAAATTAATTAAATAATTTAATTTGATTTTTTTATCACTTGATATTATTCAGCATCATTTCCTTGTTACTGTACTAGTTTGAGCAAGTTTAGTTGTTAAAAAAAAACTTTGCACCAAAAATTTTGAAATTTACTTCAGTTTAAAAGCAAAATTACCACAGGTAACCTAATATTCGGGCAGTTTGTAATATTAGAGAATTTTTGATGAACCGGTGTATACATGACGTGGTTTTAATGAACAGTGCTCTTTTTCGTGCCGAAAATTATTTAATTTTCCGTCAACTCATTATGATTTATAAGACACAAATTCGACCAGTCTTGGGTTTCAATATATGGAGTGAAGCACCCAAACACATATTGAAACTCTCGGCGGTGATACTCCGTTCACAAGCTCGCTCACTTCTCTGGAACACCGCAGACAAGTTGCCGATCTGTCTCTGTTTCATGCATATTTTCATGGACGATGCTCTTCCGAAATATCATCAATCGTTCCACCGTTAGGGGTCCCATCGAGCACATCCATATGCCGTTACTTTGGAGACAAGCCGATCATCTCTTTCTCAAGTACGTTCAAAAAAATATAGGCCATTCAGGGGTAAAAATTGGCCTACTCCCTATAACATGGATTTTCATTATATTAATTTCAAAATATAAAGATAATTATGGATCGTTGATTTAAAAAAGATTTATATATATTTTTTTACTTTACGTTGAAGAATTTTCAAAGAAACTCAAATTTTCTTTGTGGACACAATGTTCGTATTGAAATTCATGTTGACGTAAAGATTGAACATAACTAGATTGAAATACAGTTTTGTTTTAATTTTGTATTAGTCGTAGAAAAAATAATATATCCAACGATCATTTAATTGCTACTAACGATTGCGCACGAGATTAACGACAGTCGCACAAGATTAACAACACTCGCCTACGTCTCGTGTCAACATGATTGTTACATAATATACCTACTACCTATTTATCCGGTTTTATCCCTGGTTCTATAGATATATGCAATGACTTCCAAAATGAAAATAGTTATTTAAGTGGCATTTTATTTTGTGAGTAGGGAATATTGCGAAACGAGCGTTAGTGAGTAGAGCAACACCACGAGCAAAATAAAATCACTTTTAACAAATGTATTATACACATTTTTTTGTTCAGCAGTTACTGCTAGTGATAAAAAACAAAAAAAAAATAAGATCCATGAGGATTCGAACACACGATCTTTGGATTACAAGGCAGAAGCTCCAAAATAATAAAATCTGCTAAAGTATCCCCAAGGTGATATATCAATGCAATCCATGTTATCTTCGGGTCCATTTTTACTATCGAAAACAATGAGATGTCTCAGAAACCCCCAACGCACTTTATTTATGAATGCCATTATTTGTCAGTGACGAAGGAACTTCTACAGTTGGACTGAATACTACTTCGTTTGTAACTTCAAGAGGAATTAGTATTACCAATTGCACAAACGCCAAATACATGTGTGAACTTTTATTAATGATTTCTCTTGAGCAGGTGTTCTGATTATAATATCTGATTGAAGTGTTTCTATTAGAGAGATCTATATATTACTGAGTATCCAATATCCATCATCCCATCTGTCATTTTACTTCTAACACTAGTGTTAAAAGTGATTTTGTGAAAAAGTCAGTTTTTAGTTCATATGTCAATTAATTAAAAACGTCATTTTTAATGACAGTTATACAAAAAATTATTTACTGAATTGTCACACATTTCTATGTAACCCTTTTACGTCTGATTGCGCTACTTATTTTTTACACATGAGGAAATTCGAAAGTCTCCTACGCTAAAACAATGCAATTAAGCAAAATGCAACTGTGTTCTTATTCATAGAAATTTTCCATAAATATCTCTAATGAAGACCCGTAGAATGGTTTTCTCATGATTTGAATGGTTTTTGCAGCGTTGCTATTTACATGTCGATAAACACGATTTTATATATTTTTTAATTATGATGTTTGCCTAAACCACACATATTTTTATAAGTTATATCTATACCAATCAATATACGAAATATCGATCCCAATGAAGAAAGCAAGAATTTTCATTTTTATTACCCATATTTGAGTTCTTCCTTTTAGAGAATACTGGACAATGTAATAAAATCAAGTCGGCCTGAGTTGTAAAAAGCTGCAAGTACCTATTTATAGGCAGCCTCGAAGCGTTCAAGGTTAAACTTACTATGACTATGCGTATTTTTATTTTACGGCGAAATGTGTTGAAGTGAGACACTTAGATTTCTTTTATTTTGAGACTCTCCCCTATTAAATGGAATTCGTACCTCGTCCTTTTACCCGCAAATATACTTTGACTTTTTTCAGAAGGTAAACCCCTTCTTAAAAAATATTATATTACAAATCATCTAAAAATGCCACTAGGCTCTTCTTAAAATTAACAACATTATTAAAATTTTTCAGATGTATGGGCAGTTTGTTGAATTCATTCAAACCTTTAAAAAATAGGTTATTCAGGCATCTTCTTGAATTTGTTCTCCTAATATGGAAGTTGTTATTGTTCCTGGTGTTATGATGACGAATATCTCTATTTAAAATCATATAATCATTGAAATAAGCTGGTTGCAAACCCTTGACAATCTTGAAAATAAAAATCATTGTTAAAAAGTATAACCCTTTCTTTACTGGTATTAATCATACCAGTAAAGAAATAGGTTTTGTAGGCCTAATATACAGGGATTATCATATAATCCGTTCAGTAGAACTTTTTTTTCTTCCTATTGGAATTCAATTCTGGAAATTGGGAACGTCTCAGAAGTTAATTAACAATCAATTTGAAATATAGCAAATGGAACACCCTGTATTTTATATTAGTATCAAGTTATTCACATATTCTCATCCATAAACGCTCACAGTGTTGCCAAATTTCAAGAAATATCATTAGTTTCATTGCTTATCTTCCAGTATCATAAATTATAAAAAAATCATAGACAATAATTTATGAGCTCGTCGCACCGGAATTTGGCAAAACTAGAGTAAATTCAAATTATCACTGTGTGCTTTAATATTTACTTGAATGATGACTGACACATCTCATCTAGGAAATATAATAGGTAATTGAAAAAATAATGACTATAGTACTTACAATAAATCGACGATGTTGAAGTACCTTTCTCTCCAAATATTCCTATCAAGTGTGAAATTTGAGGCAATCATCTGACAGAAAAGAACTACTTCCCTGGCTAGTACTATGACTTACATTGATGAACTACATCTGACATATTTGCACAGAGTTCTTCCAAGCAGACAAAATTATATAAATTCATTAAGGCTAATGAATATTTTTCATTTTTGAAAATTGAGACAAGGCGTTGCCAAGTTATACGAATTTTTAATCAAATGCGATAATTTTTCAAGAAAAATTAATTTCCTCTATTACATAGAAGCTATGGAACCATTCAAGAGTGTTGATAGTCAATAGCATATTGTATCATAAGAAATATTCATCTTGTTCAAAAGTTATACAGTGGTCAGAGAAATAATATGATTTTCTCGATATTCTAACTTTCTTTACCATATTATCTCCCAAAAGAATTCTAAGCTTTGTTCTCAGGAATTCAGATGTCTGTCTGATTTGAACTTTTCCATATCGATAATTTACCACACTTACCTAATGATCGTTTAATCATATATCAATAATCTGTGTTTGATTAAAATTTTTAAAAACAATACTATGTCATCTCAAATACAGACCGCCATACATATTAGGTCTGTCAATTGAAACTGTCATGATCACATAAGATAAATCAACTTGAAAAAATACAATTTTGTTGGTTTAATAGAAATTCGTAGAAAAAGTACAGTATCTGCCACGTTTATAAACTCCACTAGGCACTCGGTTATTAAACACTCTGCTATATTGCGTTCACGTTCAAAATACTCATTGAAATAACGTTTATAACACTTGTTACATAATGGGTAATAATATTGATATGATTTCCAAATATTTATCTTGTGTCACCAAAAATCATAGTTACTAAATTATTTATTTTTGAGCCCCAAAGTAATGAGTTTTGAAGTTTATTTATATATTTCAGCAGCAACTAATTATTCTTGACACTACAAATCTTACTTGAACACTAAATATTTGAGCACCAAAATAAACCTAGCTTAGTGTTTCACTTGCAAGCTAACCTATCTTGCGAGTCGAAAATACGTGAATAAGATATTCACTCGCGCTTGACACAAAAACCTAACCTAAGGACGATTTTAAATCGTACGGAAAAGTACAACTTTCAAAACGAAAAATCGTGCGGAAAAGTTGATTTTCCGCACGCTCGTAGGAAAAATATTTTTGGTGTTTATGTATTACATTAGGTACAACTTTAATATATATGCCAACCTTTTAATATTTCAGGTGCTCAAATTCTATTTCTGGTTGAGGTTATTTTGGTGCTCGTTTATTACTTTTGGTGGCCAAATATTATTTTGGATATATTATTTCAAGATTTTCAGTTTCTTTCAAATTTTCGATAAATATTCAACATCGTCAACTGAAGAGGAAATCATCAAATAAAACTCGTCAGATTCATATACAATTATAATCTTTTCTTATTAAAAAAATTGTATGGCTTATTGCTTAATTTAATTTCTAATCAGTTACTCATTTACCTTGCCCATTGTAGGGTTTTAATTGTATATTCTTTAGATGACCATTGTGATGCCGAAGCCATCATCAAAAATATTAGAGAAACCATGTCTGAATGTTTGAGGAAAGAAACTCTAGCTGTAGAAGAAAGGATAAAAACATACTCCAAAGAACAGTACGAGATATTGAATGAAATGAAAGATACAGCTTATGTGGAACACGATTTGATAGTGAAGTGAGTTGGTTTGTATGGAATTTATACTAGTTTTTATAGTGGCATCGATTGCTGTGATCATTAGCAACTATGTATTCTGAGTAGGCTTTGTTACTAATTCCACGTGCCACCTTGGGAGTAGCACTGCTAATTTGTATGCAGTAGTGAATCCAGCAGTCTAGCCACGAAATTTAATAATTAAATGTGTTGAATTCAATGGAAAAAATCTTCGACTGTGGCATCTTTAGCCCCAGTGTCGGAGGCTCTTCCACCGCGCCATGCCCTGGCTTATGTTCTTTTGGTATTCACGAATTCCTAACTAGTTTTGGTATTTGTTTGAAAATTACTTTGTACACTTATGTTAGTCTAACTTTTATGCTTGTGTATATATATACAGGGTATAATTTTAGAGCAATCCGTGATGATTTATATGGTATCCTTCAAAGAGTTGGCATTATATGGAAAAAACTTTTTCAATAATAATTTATTTAAGTAATCGTATCTGTTGAATTTCAATTTTGATTTTACACAACTTTGCCAAATTTGAACGTTCTGTTGCAAATTTTAGTTTTTGCCATTTTTTTAATATTTACGAAATTTCTGATATATTGTAACTTCTACAATACTGTTTTATACCACTAGCTTCATCATGCTTAAAGTTTTGAAACCATGAAACCATATTTTTCTTTTAAGAATGAGAAAACCATTCCAAATTTCTTTTGTAGTATGATGCAAAGTTGATGTATATTACCAAACTCATGAACCAAAAAATCATCGAACTACTTTACATATCTAAATCTAACCAAATTTCAGGACCTTTTACACAACAAATTTTAAGCAATTAATTTTTTTTTAATAATCGCTTAAAATTTGTTACGTAAAATATGCCCTGAAATTTGGTTAAATACGTAAAGTAGTTCGATGATTTTTTGGTCGATGAGCTTGGTATCATATTAGTACCTAGAAAAATTGATTATTAGTTATTCATGATACAAGTGTTAAAAGAGGCATTTTATTTTGTGAGTGGGGAATATTGGGAAACGAGCGTTAGCGAGGGGAGCAACCCCATGAGCATAATAAAATCACATATAACAAATGCAACATACAAACTTTTTTGTACAACAGTTACTGCTAGTAAGAGAAAAACAAAAAAAATTATAAGATCCATAAGGATTCGAACACACGATCTTTGAATTACAAGGTAGACTGGCAGAGGCTCCAACTATAATAAACCCCAACGCACTTTATTTATGAATGTCATTATTTGTCAGTGATGAAGGACATTCTACAATTGGACTGAATTTTACTTCGTTTGTAATTTCAAAAGGAATTAATATTACCAATGGCATAAACAGCCAAATGCATGTGTGAACTTTTATAAATGATTCCTCTTGAGTAGGTGTTCTGATTATGATATCTGATTGGAGTGTTTCTATTAGAGAGATCTATATTACTGAGTATCCATAATCTCATCTGTCATTTTACTTTTAACACTAGTGTTAAAAGTATTTTTAACACTAGTGTTAAAAGTGATTTTATGAAAATGTCAGTTTTTAGTTCATATGTCAACGAATTAAAAATGTAATTTTGAATGACAGTTGTACAAAAAATATATTTCTATCGTATATGCTCAAAGATACATCAACTTTGCACCAAACAAAACAGAAATTTGAAATGGTTTTACCATTTCCTTGAAAAAAAAATTGTTTTATCGATATTCAGTAATTAAAACTTGATAGCATGATGAAGGTAGTGATATTAAATAGTTTTGTGGAAGTTAAAATTTTATCAATATGCATATCAGAAAATTGGTAAATATAAAAAAAATGGCAAAAACTGAAAGTTACAACAGAACGTTCAAATTTGTCAAAAATGTCTAGAATCAAATAGAAACGACTTTTCTCTTTAAATAAAAAAAGAATTAAATTTCTTGAAATATGAACAAATAAGCGAATATTATGAAAAAAATTAACTTATGACAGATCGCGAAAGTCACGTGACCCCGTCCGAGTAGGCCATTTTTCACCTTTTTCAAAGCACGACCTAACCGCCAAGTCGAAGTTCATAATAAATTATTAACCTAACCTAACCTAACCTAACCTAACCGCCAAGTCGAAGTTCATAATAAATTATTATTGAAAGTTTTTTCCATATCATGCCAACTTTTTGAAGGACACTGTATAATTTTTTTGTTCGCGAACTTTCGAAGACGCGCTACTGAATGAAATACCTATGTTTTGACTCTCTGCCTACGATATCTCAATGTTCAATTTGTGTAGTTCCACGCAAATAAACAAGTAGACACGCGGTTTGTCATTTATAGTTCATTACTTATTTTCGTTAATCGATAGTTCAAAATACAATGGTACGTACGGATCAAATGTAATTTTTGCTCAAAAAAGCATTGTCTTTGCATACACGGAAAGTTCATTATTTACCTTAACTTTGATGTTTTTGATGTGTTGTGATCTGCAAAAATGACTTATTTTGCAACTTCATATCGTGAGTCATTCTAAAACTTCAAATCACCAGCTTCAGTCCCACGTGTGTTCACCCAGGGGCGGCGATTTCTTACACATACAAAAAGTAATTTTTTAAATTTCACTGTTTTCCAGTTCTTTTGGTGGGTATAGAGCACATTGGATAATTTTTTGTGAGTAGTCATAGTTCACCCAGTATTTTACACAAAAATATCATTTTTGGACTTTTGGTCGGTTTGTGTATGAATCACTGGAAAACGAATTTTAATGAAACTTGACTTGGTGATAGCTTATATCCTGGTTCCAAATTTGGGATACTTTTTATCTCGTCCTAGATGGCGCGTGGGTAAAGCTTTCGCTTCTTAATCCAATTTTCGGTAAATGCATGAGTTCAAAAACCAGCGCGGTTACCGGTCCCGTGCACGTTAAAATGAAAATATTTCAAATTATGAGTATGTCACTTAGATTTTTGGATGGTAATGTTTAGCATATTTTAGAACGGGACACATGCCTATTCTTATTTTGCTTCGTAGTTTCACTGGAATATAACTATCGGAATATCATGTCGGCTATCACATTTTTTATGATTATCTCTGCCCCCATCTTCCATCGGCTATTTATCTTCACTCTGTGTAAATGAAATAGTTCCACGTATATATAAGTGTAACACGACTTTTGTTTTGGTAATCATAGATCACATTATTCAACCGTTCTTTGTCATCACGGCAACAATTCACCCAGTAAAATCGTTTTAGAATTTGACTTCGATCGCTTCTGTATAGTTGTTTGAAAACAACCTTTGGTGTGTGCTTAGGTCGCACAATTTTGAACAAATCTTTCTCGTTTATTAGGGATTCTTTTCGATATTGTTCTTTATCGTGACTAATAACTTCTTTTTCTTCAATCAAGGAAGAGCAAGGTATGATCACGGTACTCTATCATGATCATACATTGAATCCTGCCATTTGATAGGATATTCTATTTTCTATATACGATGTACTTTCATTTAATCTGTTATTGCTATCCCTATCAATAAAATCTATTATTATTATTATCTTCAAGAGGCAGCGTTTATGTACAGCGCTCTAGGTCATTTCTGAACATATTATATGCATTATTGGAATCATTCCTATTGCCAATTGTGGACAAACAATAATGGCGAAATATACAAGTTTTTAATTTTCGTTCGAAAATATGAATAGGATATTCATAAAATCGGTTGTGGAATCATCTGCGGCTGAAAGACAAACTTTAGTCGCTATTTTCCATCGTTCAAGATAACCTCTTGGGAGGTATTCATATTGGAAAGGGGAACATTCTCCATGAAAATTGAAAAATGTAATTTATTTGTAGTATCTAACAGAAAACAACTACTTCCCCGGTTAAAGCCACGCTGGACATTGAACTACATCTGATAGATATTGTGAAAAGACTCTTAACTGAAAAGTAAAAATCTGAAAGTGAAAATTCGCATTTTCATTCAGAGAGTTGATTTTTTTTATAATTTTCTTTAGTTTTTCTTAGTTCATCATCTTATACAGTGTGATCCATTTAAGATGGAAGCACCTTCTAAAACTTACATTTTTCAACCGATTGGAATGATTTTTTTTCGTTAGGTAGACATTCAAAAAGTCCACCAGTACACCAAATTTCATGAATAAATCTTCATTTCCAGGGACAACTTATCTTATTTTTCAAGGTGAAAATCTAAATAAATTACTAGCGATTTTTGAATAAAAAATCTGACTACACCACTGGATTCGCGACATTTTCAAATGGCTCATATGTGAATTACGTTGAAATTCGTCAATCAATAAAAATGTTATAAGGGAATGAAATTTGAATAATATGCCGTTTAATGAACACACCAATTCAATTTCAGAACTTTTATCAAAACTTTGACTACACAACCGGATTAAGGGAGTCTCGAAATATCACTGACTATAATCTCATTGAAATTTGTTGATAAATAAAAATTATGAGATAAAATGACATTTTCGTGAAATTCCATCCTACATACTTCTCAAATGTTATTATCTTATGATTTTTTATTTATGAACAGACCTCGATGAAATTTTGACCAGTGATATATTGAGATCTCCTGAATGCAGTGGTGTATTCCGAATTTCGATAAAAGTTCTGAAATTGAATTGGTGGGTTGATTAAACGGTATATTTTTCAAATTTCATTCCCTTATAACTTTTTTATTGATTGACGCATTTCAACGTAATTTACATATGAACCATTTGAAAATGTCGCGAATCCAGTGGTGTAGTCAGATTTTTTATACAAAAATCGCTAGTAATTTTTTAGATTTTTTACCTTGAAAAATAAGATAAGTTGGCCCTGGAAATGGAGATTTATTCATGAAATTTGGTATCCTGGTGAACTTTTTGAATGTCTACCTAACGAAAAAAAAAATCATTCCAAACGGTTGAAAAAAGTTTTAGAAGGGTGCTTCCATCTTGAATGGTTCACACTGTAGAAATTGTATAAAAATCATTCTCATAATTTTTGTCTGAAAGAATATACAGGGTGAACTACCACTATTTATCGGAAATTAAATGGGGTATTTGCGAAAGCACCTGTAAAATTCGAGAGCTATCAGTGACAATTTAACCAATTTTTTTGCACGAAAACCTCCAAGCATGTGCCACTGCAATACTGTAGTTTTGGGAACAATCTAAATAGAAACACATTTATGCTTCTGTGTAAGGTGTCATGAGAATTGAAGCATTACAGTGTCGTGACATGTTGCGATATCTGAGTGCAAAATCGCTAATGGTCGTTATTCATTGGCCCTCGATTTGTCTGGGTTATCCACCTATTGCTCAGCAAATATCTACTACGTGTGTATATATATACAAAGAAAATCATCCTATGACATAACCCATGTCCTCCAGGTGATTCCATTGAGAACCCTAATAATTGGCCAAGTACAGACATTTGATGAGTCCTATAATTGTGCATGTCTACATGCATGTCACCTGTCAGAAATTTCCGTCAGTGTTTATTGATTGAAGTTTAATTTTGCAATAAGGTGTACCTATAGTCTTTAACTCGTTTCGAACCCATAGCGGCAAATTTGTTTGATCTGCCATGCTTCATTATAACTCATTATCAGGATACCATCATCAGGGATACCTCAGGTATCCCCGCCTATGGCAGGCCGAACAAATTTGCCGCTATGGGTTCAGAAGGAGTTGTTATGTTCTGCAAATGATATTAGGAAGATAAATACTATACAGTGATTGTATTTTCACTTTTATCGTAAATTAATACCAGTGATATTGCGATATTCAACAACAATAGTGAAATATTTACTTAAACTTTCATGGTGTCGTTTTGTGTTCTGAAAAAGTAAGTTTTTTTTGCAAATTCTTATTGACAGTCATACTAAAACTGAATTTCAAACCACCAGCTGCAGTGAGAAATGGATTCTATCTGTCTACTTATTATTTTCATCCAGGGGCGGCGCGTTCCTGCACTTATAAAAGCTATTTTTTGTCAACATTTCTAAATTTCACTTAGTTTTCCAATTCTTCTGGTGGAGACAGCACACTGTATAATTTTTGGTAAGTGGGCGTAGTTCACCCTGTATAAAATTACAATTTTTCAACATTGGGAACATACTTCATCACCCTGTAATGTTTATGTTTATGACTTCGTGCCAAGGGTTCGAAATGTTATAAATAAATAAAATAATCAAAAAAGAAAAATCTGCAGTGCTTTTCAAGTGATTTCCACAAAACGAAGACTGAGTCAAATATCTGTCAGTCAACAACTACTTCCCCTACGAATATTGTATTACAACTGACATCTATTTGTTGCCTCTTGTCTCCTGAGTGGAAATAATAATCTCTCGCCCTCAGATGCTTATATGTGCCATGTCGGATGTTAATGCCCTCTCGCATCTTTCGGAAAGTACCCATGTTGCCGGGTCCATAAACCGGTTGGTTGATTGAGATTGGTGGACAATGTTTATGGGGTAAGGGCAAGGGTAAACTTCTCTACCTGAGAAGATAATTATCATTTGTAGGCCTTTAACATCCGATATGGCACATACAATATTGGAAACTTTTCATCTGTGGTATAGACAGAAATCTACGCGTTACCCCACCCGACGTATTAACGGACCACGTGACAATGCGACACACGGCACACAGCTCACGTCGATATTCCTTCCTCGAGCGAGTAGAGGAGAAATTGTAATGCTCTCTCAACATATAGCAAGCTATTCTTTACGCTCTCCATAGCCAAGAGGAAAACTTTCTGACACTGTATAAGCATCTGAGTGCGAGAGAGTATCATTTACACTCAGGAGACAAGAGGCAACAAATAGATGTCAGTTGTAATACAATATTCGTAAGGGGAAGTAGTTGTTGACTGACAGATATCTACAGTCTTCATTTTGTGGAAATCACTTGAAAGCTACTACAGATTTTAGCAGTTGAAAAGTCGTGATATGGTTAGTTTTCTCTTTTTTGATAATTTCATTTTTAAGACAATGAAAAGTCCATCACAACCTCTTGGTCAATCAATTGAGAGTTTGGACATAGCTGACCTCCACAACAATACCTCTACTACTGGAGATTTAGATTACTTAATTAAAAAAGTATTGTTTTGTTATGTTCCAGAAAGAGATGCTTGTTATCTGAATTTATAAATAAAATTGTTGCTCTTAAGTGCAAAAAATATCTGCTCATTCTATCGTTTATCTTGCCAGTGCAGGGCTAGTTGACGTTCAGCACGTACTGAGTAGAGTCGTTCATTAGTGTATCTGTGCTATAATTTTTTCCATTCAGATGGGTTTGTTTCTTATCACTATTTCTCTGTTATACTGAACACTAATTTTATATGTTTCCCGTGAACAAAAATGGCACCGTATTTTGAGTATTCTATAAGTTATCCATGTTTTCAGGCAGTCTTACAAGCCTCTGTATTTTTCACGTTACATATTTTTTTATTAATTAATTTTTACATTTTCGTGTCCCCAGTGTTGTCGAAATGAAATTAACTCGAGTTTATCAAAACCAGGCGTAAATAAGGCTCGGACGATTTACTATTTTCAAAGATACAAAAATGAATCTGCTCATTTTAAGGTTTTATTAAAGTCGAATTGACTTTTTGTAATTTTCGAGTTTTCCGGAATACCCAATTTTTTTACATATTCGGAATCTGTAAACAAGTTAGAACGTTAAGAGTCAGTGTCAGGCCCGAATTGAGAAATTTGCCGGCATATATTTTGTCTCTTCCCAACACAAATGTTTGGCTGCTACTTTTATATTATTATTGCGAAGAAGAAAAAAATATACAGATCAAAAATATATAAGATACAAACACGTATTCAACATAGGTATATAATATAAAATATGTAAAATATAGCATATAACTAAACAAACAAAATATGTCCATAAAACAAGAACATTAACAAAAAAGTCCATAGAACAAAAATAAAAAACTCAAAACATCAAAAATAAAAATGTTTCTTCGTAGGTATAGGTTCCCTGTGGATTGGAAAAATCATCTGTTGTGGGGATTGTAGCGTATTTGATTTTCATTATCAGAATTTAGATACAGGAGAGCCTACACATACAAATATATATTAAGTCTATTGGGTAACCAATACCGACCGGAGTCCTTCAGCCTGTTATACATTCATAATTCATTGGTATTTAAATTTTATGGCATATAAATATATAATACGAAACAATTTGAGCTTTGTAATCAAATTTTTAGTTTCTTGGTATTTCTGCTATAGTGGTGAAGCATTCCATCAAGGTGTTGCTGGAAACTTGAATCTTGGGTTCGCTGTCGGACAGGCGCGTACTAAGCTTTGTTCGATGGGGGGGGGGGGGGTAATTCGTGGAGCGGGGGTGACAGGAAAAAGAAAAGCGAAGCAGGCGATTTTTCTTTTATTCAAGGTCAAATGCCTTTGATAGTTAGGTTTGTCAGTGGGGTATCATAAAGGTGGGAAAAAAAGTTAATTTGTGGCGAGGGGGTGATAGAAAAAAGAAATATAAAAATAAATGTGTCTTGATTTGTTATTCTACACGGTTACCGAAAAAATTGTGTACGCAACACGTCCGAAAACAGTTTTTTTGGACTCGCAGACTTCCAGGACTCGCTACACTCGTCCTAGAATCTTGTCCACTCGTCCAAAAAAAAACAGTGTTTTCCGGACTTGTTACGTAAATTACTATTACATAGGTAACTTGAAGCAAAGAAAAATCACGTTTAAAAATCAAATAACAAGAATCAATCAGTTACTCAAGTCCCAAGTCTAATAGAGATTAGAATTAGGATTAAATGCTCTCGTTACGTTGTATTTGTATGTTCGTTGCCATGTTGCAGTTTTGGTATTTTTCAGTTTTTAGGAAGAAATAGATTAGATGATTAGATTCAGATAGCTATACGTTGATTGAAATAAGATTCATTTTGTGAATCTCAATGTTAATTTTGATTGAATCACTGAATTTTCTTCGATTATGGGGGGGGGGGGGGGAATTACTACTGCTGAACACTCCTGGGAAAGGACCCCGCACGGTTCTTATGGAAAATGGGTCCCAGTCGAATTGGCTGAAAATTTAGTATAATGAGGTTTATGATGTCCTGATCAAATGTCTCCATAGGGTGTCAAACATGCAGAGAGAGGGATGTTACTTACCTTTAGAAAATCAATAATGTAGCGATTTTTTTGTTACAAAAAGTTAAGGATAATAATTACAATCTCAATATTGTCGACACGAGTTGTAATAAGAAGTTATAAGACTCCGTATACAGGGTTATTAATAATTACATAATTTTTATGTAATTCTTTAAACAAACTCAGTCAAACGCAAAAGCTCGTAGACTTGCAGAATAAGTAAAAAACATTTGATTTTAATATTGGGCGATCTGAGGTTACTATTATACGGGGTCTTCCACTTTTTTAGTTGTAGTAATTTAATTTTTTTCAGGAACATATAGAAAAATTAAACATAAAAGTAGAAAACTAAATATAATATGATCAATATTTTGTGGCACTTGTCTATTTGTTGCATCTTGTACGGATCCTGGTCGACCGCATGATGATGCAGCAATCAAATGGGAGACTAGTGCATTAAAAATATTTCTTACCAGTTCATACCATGTATGTTAAGACATTGTAATTATGATTATGTACGGATTCTATTATTTGTTGATGGCTTGCATCCGATATTAGCGTTATGTGGAACGTACCGACACTTTCGAGCACCTGATTTACAATTGGAATAATAATGATCTCTTATCTTTTATGTGTGTATAAACATTCAAATTCAATATCACTCAAACTACTTTCGTGGTAGTTTCGTCAGATTTTTTGTTACATCTCTGTAAGAATGACAAGATCTCTCATCTTATGATCGGTTAATGTAACGTAATCCGATAATTATTACTGAATGAAAGGTTCTAAAAAAAACCCTTGCCTATCTAAATGATGTGAACATGATTTAATCCTTTCCGAAATAAAGCCCCATATTCGACAGATAATGAAGATCTTCATCGCCGGTACATACCGTGTGATTCACAAATTATACGGCATTTTGGGCATTTACACCATCTTGTACAGCATTTACTTTTGTACCAATGCTTGTCCCAATTCCGTTACCCCAAGTTTTTCTGATTTAACAGTTTCAATCCTAGCATCTATTATTATTCTAAATGCTTCAAGAGTTTGTTTCAGATAATTGCCAAAATTCCAAATCAACATAAGTGAACAGGGTGTTGTAGTATAATAAATAAATTATATTCATCTTGTAATTATGAACCCCCCTATATGTGTGATCTGTATACTTATATTATTTTAATATATTAAGTTTGAAGGTCAATATGTTATGATTATTTGATTTAACTATTATTGATAACTTTTATTAAAGCTAATAATAAAGCCGGTCGTCGCATTTAATGAATCGCCCTGTATATTATAACGAATCAATGTATCGCTGGTGTCCAACCTTAATCCAATACCCTGCACAAAAAATGAAAATATGAAGCGCACGGTGTTACTGGATACAGTGTTACATAAGATTGAATCAAAGATTCCCTTGGAAATAATTGTTTTGACAGTTAATGTTGATTCTGACACTAATTTAGTATCTGCTAATTGTAAGTGATTGTAACTAGTTTATTGTTTGATTTGATACAGCAGACTTATGAAAACAGACTACCTTCTTCAATATAGAATAAGATGGCCCTAAGGAATAGAAATCTCTTAACTTGTTTTGTTTGTGATGGACGATTTCAACCACGTTTGATGACGAGAATAAATGGGGAAGAGAATGCTGCAAAATCTGAAATAGCTATTCGTAGAAGACAAGAATTTTTCAGGCCGTCTCTTAATGTAAATGCTGATACGAAAATATGTACCAATTGCAATCAGTCGATCCGCAATGAAATATCTGCTATTGAAGAAGACCCTGCTTGTTTAAAGATAAATGTATTAACGCAAACTAGAAGTAGTACGTGCTTGATATGTAACAGCGATGAAGATCTTCGTAAGTTATCTGTCGAATGTAGGGCTCATGTTTTCATTTTGAAAGATATCTATATTCCCGAATATGTTAAATCATGTGCTCATCATTTAGATGAGCAAGGATATATTTTACAACCTTTGGTAATTGGATTGCGTTACATCAACCGACCCTATGTTATAAGAGGAGAAATTCTTCAGTCATTTTTACAAGGATTTCGTCATGTAGCAAAAAATCTGACGAGAATATACGACGAGAATAGTTTAAGTGACAGTGAATTTGAATACTTATACCCAGTTAATAAACAGCAGTTTTCAGAACTATTTACCTACTGCGATGGAGTACGCCAAGAAGATTATTACAGATATGTGAATAAAAAAGATCTCTTGATGTTCTTGTGCAAAATGCGTCATGGACTTTCTGATGATTTTGTACGTTTAATGTTTGGCTATTCAAGTAGACAGGCAGTAAGTCTAGCCGTTACTCTTGTTAGACAATCTTTGATGCAACGTTTTGTGACTACCAACATAGGCTTTAATGCTATTACTAGAGAAAATTATATTGAGAGACATGTTACGGACTTTGCTAATGTACTATATAATCCAGAGCCACAAATTCCTCGAGCAATCACTTTCATTGATGGTACTTACAGCTACATTCAAAAGAGTAGCAATTTCAGAGTTTTACGGCAGTCGTATTGTGTACACAAAGGCCGACACTTATTAAAACCTATTTTAATAGTAGCACCTGACGGTTATATAGTCGACATTCAAGGGCCATACTTCTCTGATAGTAAAAATAATGACGCTGCTATTTTGCAAAATGAACTTGAACTAGACGGTAATATAATGAGAAGATGGTTTCAGGAAAATGATATTGTAGTAGTGGATAGGGGGTACCGTGATGCTAGTGAAATACTTGGACACCTAGGCATTGTGCATAAAATGCCAGCACTTATGCTTCCTAACCAACACCAACTCTCAACCGAAGATGCTAACGACTCTCGTTTGATCACAAAGTCGAGGTGGATAGTAGAATCACGAAACGGCCACATAAAATCAATGTTTAAGTTTCTACAACAAAATATTCAAATACAACATCTTTCCCATCTAGGGGACTTTTTTCGGATAGCTGGAGCTATTATTAATAGATATCACCCTCCTATCCTGATGGAAGGAGCCGATGCACAATTGGCTCAAAGATTACTTGAAAAGGCTAGTGAACCAAATGTCGTTCAAGCACTAGTTGAGGAAGAGAATCTGAATACTAGAAATGCTCAAAGATGGGTACGTTTAGATGCTGAACAGTTGCAAGATTTTCCAATTCTGACGCTTGATTTTATAAAAACGCTAACAATTGGAGTTTATCAAGTAAAGTTGGCACCGTCCTATGTCCAAGACAAATTACAGAGGGACGACGAAGAATTTCAGTTTGAAACTTTGAGAGATATCAACAGACTACCATGGCCAGGGCTTCTACGGGTTAGAGTATTTTCTCGTTTTAGAAGTGCAGCTAAATATCAACTGTGGATTTCATATCGACCAACAAATAACGAAGAAATAAATAATGAAGAAGAATCTATAGATGGTTATTACTGCACCTGTAAATCTGGTGCTCGAACTGTCGGTACCTGTGCACATATTGCTAGTGTAATATGGTATTTGGGGTACGCACGCCATCAACCAAACATTCGCTACCCCTTAACCCAATTGATAGGATCTGTTCACGATGCAGGAAACAGACCCCAACCACAAAATAATATTGTTCGTTAGGTTTAGTTTTTTATTTTATATCTACGTACGATACTAGTCTGATTTCGTAAAAAAAGAATCACCCTATGTAAATAGCCTTAGAACTTTTCCATACAAAACGTATCGACATCCCCATTACGTTTTAAATATGAGACCCTCAACACCGGTCTGTCGATGGTTTTAGCTTTGAATGCACCTGAAATTGCCATGTTGTTTTGAGATGAAGTCAGTTACAGTTATTGTTTACTGATGGCCGCGTTGAGTTGTTACAGTTTTACTGTTCCCTTAGTTATTCATTATTCTCATACAGAATATACATTCTCTAAATATGTATACCCTACATACAACACCAAAGTGTATAATATATTTGAGCAAAGATCCTTGTACTTCCAGAGCTAACGCAAAGCGACACTGATGATGGAGGTAGACCTCCGAAACCGGTCCTATTCCAAGCTACTGTGTTAATTTGAGATGAGACCACGTGCCAATTGTCTGTATTAAGGTTTACTGTTTCCTTAATGATTTCAAGTTTTCAGACAAAAAATACATCTTTGTAGGCCACATAATATATAATAGTCATAGCTTTTTGTAATAATGTCAGCCACATTTCTCATAATATGAAGTGTATGCAAGATGAAAAAAAAAGAAAATGCTCTATTATTCTGTAATAAGTCTTGTCCTATGGTTTTTGGGACATGCTTCGCAGGCCATCACCCAAACATTCGCTGGGCCTATCCCCTAACCGAATTATATGATCCGTACAAGATGCAACAAATAGGCATGAGCCACAAAATATTGATCATATTATATTTAGTTTTCTACTTTTATGTTTAATTTTTCTATGTGTTCCTGAAAAAAATTAAATTACTACAACTAAAAAAGTGGAAGACCCCGTATAATAGTAACCTCAGATCACCCAATATTAAAATCAAATGTTTTTTACTTATTCTGCAAGTCTACGAGCTTTTGCGTTTGACTGAGTTTGTTTAAAGAATTACATAAAAATTATGTAATTATTAATAACCCTGTATACGGAGTCTTATAACTTCTTATTACAACTCGTGTCGACAATATTGAGATTGTAATTATTATCCTTAACTTTTTGTAACAAAAAAATCGCCACATTATTGATTTTCTAAAGGTAAGTAACATCCCTCTCTCTGCATGTTTGACACCCTGTATCTCAAAAACTGTCCAATAGATCTCGTTGTGACCGTGGAGACATTCGATCAGGACACCATAAACTACATTATACTGAATTTTCAGCCAATTCGACTGGGACCCATTTTCCATAAGAACCGTGCGGGGTCCTTTGAATTGGTTTGTAGAAGTGTTTTTATCAATCTTTCTAAGAAACGATAAGAAATATCAAGGCGCCACAAATTCACGAATTAACGGGTAGTCCCAATTGTAATTTGTTATAAAAAAAATTGTAAATTCTTAAAACTAAAAATAATTGAATACCCAATACACACACTGGGTAGCATGAAATTAAAATTTCCAAAGTTGATAATTCATTTATAGATACAGTCGCCAGAATTGAAACAGATTCAATAGTACCATGTCAATAAATGTTAGTGTATTTTTCTTCCCAGATGCACATGATCCAATTTTGGATACTTTGCTTTGGTAAGTGGTCTCGCAAACTTACTAGGGACTCAGCTGTTAGTTTGCCTCACTGCTATTAATTACTCTCTCTTTGAACCGCGTTTTATGAACATTCTAGTTTGATCAATATACTTCTTTTCACGATCTTCGTTTAGTCTTTGGAGTTATCCAGGATCTGCTACAAATCATTGTATACAATCTTCATATTGGGAAACACATTTACCATTTTTAGATTTTTCAGTGATTTGAAATTGTAAATGCACCACCTATTTTGTGAGTTTGCTCCAGAGCGCATATGTAGTGGTGTTCTAACTCATCCGGGGTAGGATTCCGTGTACCATAGAATTCTATTGTCGACATTATAAGTGAGATGGTTGAATTCATGGGAGAGACAGAGACAAAACTGTCGACAATAGAATTCTATAGTACATGGAATCCCACCCCTGGGCCGAAGTCTAGATAGTGGGGACTCCGACAATTGTAGTTCATAGTTAATAATTCAATTGAAATAATTTTATATATTATCCATAAGTTTTAAAATTTCTGATAATGGAGTATATTTTGACTCGATGGGGCTGACTTTTCTGGAGAATGGACTCACATAGTTTCCACTCAATAAGGAGATATTTAACATTGAGAAAACTTATTATTACATGGATTAACTGATTTGGTGATTCGGATTGAGCAAACCCTCACACACATTCATTGTTAATTCCTACAAACCTCAAGTTTACTGACAGTAATGCATCCTATCACTAAACTCTTGTCGTACTCATTCATATGTGTCAACGGAAATTGTCCTACGTTCTTCAACAATTCGTTGTTTCAAAATGTCATGACTGTCAGGTGCTGTAGCGTAAACCTTAGATTTCCAGTACCCCCACAGAAAAAATCTAATAGTTTGCGCTCCCGTGACCGAGCTGGCCATTCTATCAAACCTCGTCGTCCAATCTATCTACTATGATATTACTCATTTAGCTAACGTCTTACTGTATCTAAATAGTGTGCAGGAACTCCATCTTGTTGAAACGTTATTTTCGAGTTGCTGAATTCATCCAGATCGTCTTCCAGAATTTCAAGAATTAACGGCACAATTGCATTTATAACATCTCCAGATACAATTCACCGTTTGAGTTAGCATTGAGAAAGAGAGGCCCAACTATGTGGTTTCCCAAAATACCTGCCCATACATTTTACTTCTGGTTGGTTCATTTGATTGGACAAGTCTATTCTTCGGTTGGGGTCATCATCTAAAAGTTGGTACACCATTTTGAATTTTAATGGATGAAATTTATTTTTAGCCAAAACTTTTTCCACTGTATTTTGACTCACTTCACAGATAGACGTAACTTGGATGTAGAAGAAGTAGGGTTTACTATAATTTCTGCGAAATAAATCTTAATAATTCGAGTACCGTATTTTCTAACGTGGTTGCTAAAAATACTGGTAGAATTGAATACAATTTTGGCGTCCATCGTTCTTTTCGCCAAAGTTTTGAAAATTTTGTATTTTCACAATATATCAAACTGTGATTCTATTCATTTTAGATTAGTTCAAAGGTTAACAAACCAAACGAAAACTCCATGTACAAAAAAATCAATGGCAGCTTCCGAAATGATGGATTCATCTCCAAAATCTTTCACACTGATTGATCAGTTTTCTGCAAGAATTAGTGAGAAAAGACCGGTAAGGAAACTTTTTGTATATTTCATTTTATTCAATTATTCTTTTAATAGACTATTTACTATATTTACTATTTAGTATATTATGCAATTTCAATTTAATGATGGCTATTAAGACAAGAGCATAGGCTTATAATGAATGTGAGTGTCTTAATAGCCATGAAATAGGAGTTGCATAGAATATTTATTCTTCGGCCAGTCAAAATAAAATAAGAAAATGAACACTTCATTTCTGAAATTTTTTAATTAAATATTATGAAAACCAAACTCATAAACATTTATTAAAATAGTAATGTATAATAGTAATAGTATAATAGTAACATAATGTAAAATACAAATGAAACAAAATAAAACTAAGTATACCTAATCTAAAAGGTGTGATGGGAAATATTATGGAAACTATCATAAATAGAACACAGAAATGTTAGAAAATCAAGGTTTAACAAATAGGAGGAACAATTTCAGATTTTGTTTTCTACAGCGTTCTTCGAAGAGTTGACATCACTTGGGCGTTAAGTAGTGCTTTGAAAAAGACGAGGGGTCACGTGACTTTCGATATCTGTCAAAAGTTAATTTGTTTCAAAAGAATTGCTAAAAATATTCTTGTTCGAATTTCAAGAAATTTTTAAAAGAAAAATTGTTTTTATTTCGATTTTATTCATCGGTGCCAAATTTGAACCTCCTTTTGGAACTTTTTGTTTTTGCCTTTTTTTCTGATTTTTATGAAATATCTGTTATACTAAAGAAATTGTTACTTCTACAAAAACTATTTTATACCACTAGCTTCATCAAGTTTTAATTATTGAATATTGATGCAACCATGTTTTTCTTTAAGAAAATGAGAAAACCACTTCAAATTTCTGTTTTGTTTGATACAAAGTTGATGTGTCTTGGAGCATATACGATAGAAATTTATTTTAATCGATTTTTCTCAGTTATTAGTGGAAGTTCTAATTTTTTGAATATATCAGAAATATCCTAAATATCAAAAAATAGCAAACAGTAAAAGTTGCAACAGAACCATTAAATTTGGCACAAGTCCAATTTCATGATAAATTATTAATGCCAACTCTTTGAAGGACACTGTATATGGCATGCAATTAAGGATATTTGGGTATGTTTATTTTATGTTTGATAAACACTGTGGATTTCAATATTGAATAATTTGTACATAAACTTCCAGATTTAAATTTCTTAGATAACTCATCAAAATAAACAAAAAAACAGGGTTTCTGAAATCTACCATGTAAACATGTTTGTATGTTATACTGATTGGGTATAAACTGTTTGTGACTTTTTCACAATTTCTGAAATAAAAATTTAACAATTTTTTTATGGGTGCTAACATTTTCTGCTTCAGATAAGACACTCCCCCAAACGCCAGAAGAGTAGTCCAGCAGCACCCGTCAGCAGCTTTGATGCAGAAGGTTTGTTCGATTTTGAAGGTAGTGATGGAGTTAGTTCACAAGCTGAAAGTGATATAGGTGACAGTGATAAAGAAGGTTCGTATCTATTAAATTATATTAATATAATAATTTTAGTTGTTTAATGGAAAATCTTTTTTGTTTTATATCGGATAAGTCAATGGCCTGCCAAATACGTATGTCTTCTTTGGTAAAAATAACCAAACCTTTTGAATACACCATTCATCATTAAAGTTTTTTCACACAATGGTAGAAAACTTACCAGACTAGTCAAAACATATTAAAACTCATAAAAAACATTATATTCAAAATAAGTGATTATTGATGACACTACTTCAAATGAAATCATAATAAACAGAATTAAAACTACATTCACGTGAGGAAAACTGAAGGTAATGAAAAAACAAAAAAAAAGATTTTTCTCAAAGTACAATCATAAATCACTGAACAAATATAATATGACTGAGAGACAGTTTGTAGCTTTTCACATGTATTAACACGTTTTCGAGAAAAGTTTGTTTTATTTGGTAAAAAACGAAATTTCATTATTTGGATAAAAAAAAATTACCCGAGATGTTATTTGTTATTTAACTAATAATATACAGTCTTTCCATAGAGTAACCCAACTCCTGTTAACTTTTGAAAAGTTTTATACTCTGTCTCCAAATAATATTTGGTCACTAAAAGTAATAAACGAGCGCCAACAAACCTCAACCAGAAATAGAATTTATGAGCACCTGAAATGTTAAAATGTTGGAATAAATATTAAAGTTGTACCTAATGTAATACATAAACACCAAAAACATTAAATAATCTTTCACGCATTTTGAATATGCATGCTAGGTTAGCTTGCTCAGGTTAGGTTTGTATGACAAGCGCGAGCAAAAATCTAATTCACGCATTTTCGACTGGCAAGCTAGGTTAGCTTGCTCTGGTTATGTTTGTGTGTCAAACGCAAGCGAAAAATTAATTCACGCATTTTCGACTCGCAAGCTAGGTTTATTTTGGTGCTCAAATATTTAGTGTTCAAGTAAAAGATTTTTGGTGGTGTCAACAATAGTTAGTTGCTGCTGAAATGTATAAACTTCAAAACTCAATACTTTGGGCCATAAAAATAAATAATTTGGTAATTAAATTTTGGTGCTTAATTATGATTATTGATGACACAAGATAAATATTTGGAAATCATATCAATATTACTTTGGTGCTCGGTTAAATACGCGACCTTTTGACAATGATAAAAAATGTCTATTTTCCAACATGTCTGCCAGACGCTACTTTGACATCTTTTAATTTTCTATATGTCAAAAAATATTCATACAAAACAAAATGGCGGCACATTATGTTAGAACTTCAATAAGATAATATTTTTCAATAAATGGCTATAAATGAGCTCTAGTAAAAATTTTTGATGCCTACAAAAATTCTCTGTCTCTCAGAATTGCAGATAAGAGATGATTTCCTTAATTTTGCTGAGATTCAATAAATCGAGGTATCACACTACTTATTTGAATGTATTTCTAAGATGGCACCCATCCGCTATTTTATATGACAGAAAACTTCTGTAGATACCAAAAAATATTATTTCACTAAAGCTTTTCAATAGCCATTTATTCTTATGAGAGTTCTCAAATCGTGTACCGCCATTTTGTGTTGGGTGCATATTTTTGTCTGAAATTTTGTTGTCATAGAGAATTGGAACCCCATGCCATTTAAAGAAATATTTCAAAATGACAGGGGGCCATCATTTTGGTAGATGAGCATTTTTTTGTTGTCAAAAAGCAGTTTATGAACTACCATTCAACCAAAAAATAAATCAAAACAAAATTTCATTTGGTTCAAAAGTTTACGGGGGGGTTACTTTATAGACAGACTTTATATCAGTATATTAAAATTAGTTTAAGGTAAAGCGCTTCTTGAAAATGTTTATTTTTTTCAGAACTGAAAGAAGGAGTTACAATTCCTCGCCAAAGAGCTTCTAGAGGTAGCATAGCGAAATCGTTGCCCATGAATATTCCAACATTTATGTCTCAAGCTAGAAATACTTCAGCAGAAGATTTGGATGATTATGTGAGTAAAATAAGAGGTTTGAAGTTGTTATTATATCCTAGAGTGTGTTAGGGGTGTCATTGCCAACAGATGATATTCTAAATTTAACAACCAAAAAAGGTATATAGAACATATGTCATAAATTGACACTTTTGGAATATAATGCTATGCAAACCAACAAAAAATGTGGATCAGTGTTGCAGCAGTGCATGTGTAATTTACCAAAGTAAGGCTACATTGGGTTGGCGATTTTGAATGTAAAAAACAATCTGCTGGAGATACATAATCAAGATGTTCCCACTAGTGCCTGAGAATTCCGGCTAGATAGAATAGATCTCAGGTAGGGTCCGCCTGTTGTAAGAGGTGACCAAAAGACTACACCCACAAGGGAAACCAAAGTGTAGCATATCAACACTTAACCAGTGAATCACTATTTCAAATAAATATAATAGGAGAAAATGGATTTTAATTCAGTTCAGAATTACAGTAATATCAACATAAAAACAAAATCAGGATCCAAAGTATTACAATGATAGATACTTCCACATTCTCCCACCTTGAGTTGAACCCATAACTCAATATCACGATTAATATCTATCGGGAGGCTTAATTCTTCTACCAAACCTGGTATATTTTGACTGATCTGTCTCAATCATATTACTTTCCTTTATGTTTGCATTCATGGGATTGTCCTATAAATGCTTTTTCCTCAAAATTATGTTATCTGCGTGGCTGTCAACTTCCAATGGAATTAATCTATATGAACTGGTCGTGGAATGGTGGCTGTTCTTAGTTTCACTAACCTGATTTTTTTCGTCTTTACCAGGAAACAATTCTGAAACTCGAGCTCAAGGCCATTCTATTGGTTTATCGTGATCTTTTCCAACATATCTCCAATTTTGATGTTTTCCTTGCATCTCTTCTTTCTCAGGAATAGCTGACTCAAATAGTCATTCCTGATTCTCTGTTGAAAATGCCCTCTGAGGTTCGTTTTATATTTGTATCTTCTCGTGTGGTAACTTTATCATGATCAAATTCACCAACTTCTTTGATATCGTTCAGGAACATTACAGGACTCAAACCCGCGAGATCGGAACTGTCTTCGGAAATGACAGTTAATGGTCCCAAAATTGTCTGCAAAAGGCATCAATGAGGCTAGCTTTGATTCTTCTACACCAGTAAAAGTTTCTTCTTGAATCGGTCTGATGACTGTTTGCTCGGCTTTTTTGAACTTGTTGAATTCCAACTGACCTGATTTACGATTATTTTTACCTTGGCCGTTATAGATAAATTGCTTCATCCATACGATCATATTCAAAATTTTTGAATATTTGGAGAAATATCTTTAAATCCATGGAAAATCTTTGTTCTTGAAAAACAGAGATGTCACTCCTTTCAACTTTTCCAGTTACATAGACTCCTCGTCGACTTTGTAGTCCTGAGCTGGCCATTTATCATCACTTTCCAGTAACCATCGTGGCCCCTGTCACCATCGAGACTGAATTTGTCGTGAGGAGCATTCTCTTGACAGTAGATCGGCAGGATTATTTTTACCAGAAACATGTACCAGTTTTCCTTATTTGTCATGCTACAAATCTCTCGAACTCAAGGGTGGATGAAAGTCTTCCATTTATCTTCTTTTTCGATCCAAGAGAGCACAGAAGTATAGTCTGTCCAACAATATACTGACTTCACAGCTGTTTTCGAAGTCTTTAATATTCAAGATATCAATTGTGCTCCAATAGTCGCAGCAAGTAACTCTAAACGAGGATAGGATATCTTTTTGAGCGGTGATACTCTACTTTTTGCTTGTACGAGCTGAATATTAACACTTTGGGAAAATGATTCACTTGTCAAATATATTGCTACTGCGTAGGAATCCTTACTGGCATCGTAGATATTTTCGGGCGATTCTTGAAATATCCATCAGGGAATTTTAAGATTGAGAAGTAAATTAAATTCTGACATCCATGATAGAAATTGTTGTTTCATTACTTCTGGAACCTCTGAATTCCATCCCAGCTTGGTACTCCAAGACTCTAGGAGTAATATTTTTGGACATACTACAGTAGTAAATAGTAAGTGATTGGTATATTATATGCTGTATATACCACTCGCCAAATGCATCTCGTAGTAAATTGGAAGAATTGGTGTGCCAAAAGTATAATATAATAATTGTAGGGGATTTTAATATTAATTTTAATTCAGATCAAACTGGGAGTCAAGCAAGATTCTGCTACTTTGATTGATTACTTGGTAACAAATGTTGAAAATATTCAACACCAAGTGACAGATACTGCCAAAATATCTGATCATTCAAATGTTATTATATCACTTGGGAATATTCAAAAACTAAAATCAAACAAACCAAATAATATAGTGACAAGGGATTTCAAGCATTTTGATAAGGCAAATTTTCAAGTGTCTTTATTTGAATTAAACTAGGATATTGATAGTGACCTTAATATCCATGATTTATCAAGAAATTTGGTGGAACTTCATAAAACATTTAATAAATTTAAACTGAATGTATGGTTTTCTGATGAGTTGATGGAGAAAATTAAATATCGAGATAGGCTCTTCAGGCAAGTAAAATTAACAGGGACAGATACGGATTGGAATGAATATAGAAATATCAGAAATAAAGTAACAAGGGACGAGAAAATATCATGATCAACAAATCGACGAGAACAGAAGTGATACAAATGCAATGTGGAAATCATTGAAAGAATTTCTCAATGGAAAGAAATGTCAAAATCTATCCTATATTCAATTTGAAGAAAATGTTGATTAAGATGATATAGATATTGCACACGCTATCAACTCATACTTCATCAAGAGTGTAAATGATATATGTAAAAAAATAAAACCAAGGGGTGATACTCAATACACCATAAGTTTTAATCCAGAATTTCCACCAAATTTTAGTGAACTCAGGCAATTATCAATGACTGACCTTAAACAAATTTTATCATCATTAAAAAAAATACTACAGACAGGAATGGAATAAACTTGAACATAATCAAACTAGCTAGAGAGGTAACTGGTTTTTAAAAATTATCAATTTATCATTGAGTGAATGAACATTTCCGAATGACTGGAAGATATCTACATTTAATCCAATTCAAAAAGTTAGCAACACTAAAATATGTTCAATACACTGCCAGTATATGAGAAACTTTTGGAACTAGCAGTCAAAAAACAAAAAATGTATATAAACAACAACATTCTTATGACACAACAGTCAGATTTCAGACAGTCACATTCATGTGAAACTGCTTTACAACTACTGATCTCTTCGTGGAAAATAGATATTGCTGAAAAGAAACTAATAGGTGTTGTATTCTCAGATTTTCGAAAAGCTTTTGAGACAATCAAAGTAGATCTACTATTAAAGAAGTTAGAAAAATATGGTATTACTGGTAGTATGTTGAAATGGTTCACTAGCTTTTTGAGAGGTAGGGAACAAGCTGTAAAATATAATAATCAATTCTTAGAATTACTCGAAATAAAAAATGGAGTACCACAGGGTTCAATCCTTGGTCCAATATTAATTATTCTCTTTATAAATAACATTACTACATAAGTAACGAAATGTAAAATAAAACTTTTCTCAGATGACAATGTTATATTACTCAGGAACAACAGATGACAATCTTAATACGGAACTTTAAAATATAACTACTTATGTATATAAGTAATGTACATAGATAACGCACATAGGAAAGAGACTAATTATTTTTACATTAACCCTAATTTTAGAGCAGGAATAATATTTAGTAAGGAATTTATCTTGTTCAACAATCTACCAACAGAATTAAAAAAAAACATCATCAATATTTTCATTTAAAAAGGAATGTTGTAAATATGTGAAAGCTCATATTCCGGATTGAATAATAAAAATGTGTTACCTTCATACAGCCTTTGTTGTTATCTTATTCATTTTAAAATTGAAATTATACTACATTGTCATAGTTTATAAGTATGATAGTTTTAATTGTGTATGTTTTAATCATTGTAAAGAACATGATGCTAATAAAATACAGGTTGGCCCACATATTCTCGCTTGGACCATCACTGCTAGTTGCACTCTTTGAAATTATTTTCGAGTATATAGGGTGCACCATGAATCCAACATTTTATATCTTTTTTGAATGGATCACCCTGTATATTCTTTCATTTTCAGAATTTATTTTCGGGGATCAGATGCAACGTTGCCAAGATATTCACATTTTAATCAAATTTAACAAAAAATCATTGACGAGGAATAAACTTCAACAAAACCTTATTATGAGAGATCAATTAACGAAACTGGTAATGCAAGTACCCAACCTATGTGACAAAACATACATAACATTTGGAGTCACCTAGAGTACACAGGGCAAATGGCTAAAACTCGTTTTTTTCAAAGGGAACACCCCGTATATAACTTCATATTCTGAGAGCTCATCTAATGAGCTATTCAATGGTACCATATGAACTATAGTCTAATAATACTTTTGATAGGTAAATAACGATACAATTGAAAACACTTAACAATTTTATTCAAAACTACCAACAAACAGATTAAATCAATCTGACTATCTGAATATATTGAATTCGAACTAGATTTCTCTTTAAAATTGTTCGAAATGTCTCCCATTCTGCTGAATAAATTTTTTTGCGTGTTCTTTTATTGAATTTCGTACTCTAGACAACATTTCCAGTGTAATGGAGGCAAAAGTTTCCCTTATATTTTCTTTTTTAGTCACTGGTTCAGATTAAACTTAACTTTTGACATATCCCCATAGGAAGAAATCGCCAGGTGTCAAGTCTGGTGACCTCGCTGGCCAGTATACTGGACCACCTCTACTAATCCATCTGTCTTGAAATTGCTCATTCAACCATTGGCGAACAGATGCCACAAAATGTACTGGTGCACTATCGAGTTGAAACCACATATTATTCAACACATTGAGTGGTACACTTTGAAGAAAATCTAAAATCACTC
Organism: Chrysolina haemoptera; assembly: GCA_958298965.1. Lineage (NCBI taxonomy): Eukaryota > Metazoa > Arthropoda > Insecta > Coleoptera > Chrysomelidae > Chrysolina > Chrysolina haemoptera. The sequence goes on along the minus strand of OY282585.1, from coordinate 32,990,176 downwards.
TCCCAGTCACTACGACGTCAAAAAAGTAGAGGCCGATGCCATAGTTATCTATAATACCTCCTCAAACATTTAGAGACCATCTTCATTGAGAGGTAGTTCTAAATATATGGGGATTCTGGTCTGAATAATAATAATAGTTACGACAATTCACCACTCCATTTTTATGGAATGTAGACTCATCCAAGTAAAGTAATTTTCTTGAAAAATGTCTCTCAGTATTTGTCATATTGATTAACCACCTACAATGTTCTATTCTGCGATTGAAATCCTGTGGTAGAAGTTCCTGGTGTAATTGGATATGAAACGGATGAAATTTATTATTTTTTAAAATCCGTTGTACTGTCGTTCTTGAAATGCCTACATAGTGGCTTCATTCTCTTGTACTAAATATTTGCGTTTGCGACCACAGCCGTCAAAACCATCATCTCATTATCTTCAGTGAGAACAGAAGCTGGTCTCTTATGTTTTAGATAATTCACTGAACCACTATTATTGAATCTCTCTGCTAGATTTTCGAAACAATCAACTTTGGGATGTCTTCTTTGTAGATATCGTTGGGCATAGACTTTACTTGCTGAAAGACAATTTTTTTGACACTCACCCAAAATGTACAACATTTCAATCATTTCGTCCTTTGAATAATTCATTGTCAAACTTTAATTCAGTATACGAAAAATTATAACTAACTCATTGAAACTTTTCGTAAAATGTCACATTTTTACTTTTTTGACAGACTTGTCAAGATGCTCTTTTGTTTCCAGTGATTGCTTGCATTCATCTCGATCTCGAATCATTTCTTTAACCCTTCGTTAGTGTTCAGGGTATATCATACCCCAGAACTGCAGGTCACAGCTCCTAAATCAAAACGAGTAGAACTACCGTCCTCTAGTGCTTAGTAGCTGTAGTTGAAACGATACATTCTCAGCTCTCTCCAACGGCTCAGTTGTAAGTGAGACATTTTAGAAGTCAGTCAGGGTACGACATACCCCGGAACACTTTTAATGTAACTATTTGTGTTATCGAGTTTGGAGGTAAATTTTTCATTTAAAATAGTATTCTGCAAAATATTGTTGACTATTTTCATGAATACGAATCGCAAAATGCAGTTTCTGAGACGGAATATGAAGAAGAAGGAGATTCAAATCCGAGTGATACAGGTATTTTTAGATAAAAACAAGTAAAAATGGAAATTCCCTAACAGAAAAAACGTTAGAACAAGATCTGAAAACATTATAATCCATTTACCTGGCGTGAAAGGAATTGCACGACAGAAAAAGACCGCTATTGACTGTTGGCTCTTATTTTTTACCAAAGAAATGCTTGATGACATAGTTCGATATACGAATGTCAAATTAGCAACTAAGGCCCCTAAATATAATACACACGATCAATATTTAGTGAAAGAGACTGATAAAAATGAACTTAAGGCAGTTTTGGGGTTGCTTTATTTGACTGGGTTATATAAAGCACACCGACAAAACATGTCAGATCTTTGGAATACTGATGGAAGTGGCATTGAATTGTTTCGTACGACAATGTCACTTCAAAGATATATCCTGTGCCTGTTACAGTCTCTGCGATTGCGATTTTACAATATACAAAATAGAGAACAACGAAAGGAAATTGACAAATTGGCACCCATTAGAGGAATATTTGATAAAATTATTGATAACTGCAGAATGCACTATTCACCTAGTGAATATCTAACAGTTGATGAAAAGTTGGAGCCATTCAGGGGACGAGTCTCATTCCTCCTGTACATGCCTAAGAAACCAGCAAAATACGGATTGAAAGTTTTCGCACTGGTGGATGCAAAAACTTATTATTGCTTGAACATGGAGGTTTACGTGGCACACAGCTAGATAGTCCTTTCCGACTTCGCAATAATCCGGAAGACATAGTCGAGCGTTTAATTGAACCAGTATCTGGAACTAAACGAAACGTTACTTTTGATAACTGGTTTACCAGCTACCCTCTTATGATGAATCTGCTCGAGAGGCATAAGCTAACATCGGTTGGAACTGTCAGAAAAAACAAACTACAAATACCATCAGTTTTTCTGAATATAAGAACCAGAAAGCCTCGCAGTCCTGATAGATAGATAGATTGGTTTATTCATTAAAATTACAAGAATTTCACAATCGTCAGTTACTTAATATTATGATTTAAAATATAAGATACAAACTACAGAATACAAAATACAGAATACGAAAAACAGAAAATACGAGATACATAGGTACGTGTATGAGATAAAAAAGAGAGCCATACCCCAGTACACTAACCGTGATATTTTATTTGGCCACACTAACGGAGGGTTATTATCAAAGAAGGGTGGTTTTTCTGTTTAGCCGAAGCATTGAATATTGGACGAATCTTTGTCGTACTGCTATTCAGTTTCACCACATGTCGATGCGGAATCTATCTGCTGAGGTGGATGATCTTCAATCCATAGATGGCATGCAAACTTCGTATCTGCCCAAGTGATTGAGAGTAACAGTTTATATATATACAGTGTGTCCCACTTTGAGCAGCCACACCCTCTTATTTTCTTGACAGTAAAGTGATTTCAAAATTTGTTTTTTATTACATATAGTACCCGGAAATATTTACCTTCAGGTTGATGAAATATTCGTATATCCATTTTCCACGGCTACCTACGACCAATTGAAAAGTGAAAAATTTGGTAAAACATGCTAGGCATTTTTCTATCGCAAAAATAGCACCAGGATCTGTTTCAGAACACTCTAAAACCCCCAAATCACAGTGATAATTCATTAAAATATACAGGGTGTCATCTGTAACTAACAACATTTTTTATTTGTTATTCATCCGCAATGTTTGGTAGTTTTCTATTTTTTTCCTTGGTCATGAAGTACCTGAAAATGTTCAAATAATGCTGTAGGGATTGTTCCAATATTACTTTTTCATGGCTACCTACGACCAAATTGAAAAGTGAAAAATTGGGAAAAATATGCCAGGGATTTTTTTATCGCAAAAATAACACTTCTATCTATCTATCCCAGAACACTCTGAAACCCCCAAAATAGCAGTACTTAATTATTTAAAATATACAGGGTGTCACCTGTAACTGACATAGTATTGATTTTTATTCATCCGTAATGTTTAGTTGTTTTCGATTTTTTTCCATAATCACTAATTACTTAAGAATGTTCGAATAATGTAGAAAATATTCAAATATTACTTTTTCATGGCTAGCTATGACCAGTCGAAAAGTGAAAAAGTGTGAAACACACATCAAGGACTTTTGTAGCACAAACGTAACAGCGGATTCTGGTTCAGGAGACCCTAAAATTCCAAGACCCCAATTCTTGAATCATAAAAATATACAGGGTGTCATCTATAGCTGGCAGAATTGATAACGCTTATTTATTCGTAGCGTTTAGTTGATTTACAAAATTTCTTCTCGAGTCATAAAGTACCCAAAAACGTTCAATTGATGCTGTACAAAATACCAAATATTTCTTTTTGATGCCTAGATATGATCAGTTGAAAATTGAATTATAAAGGAAAACATAATGATGAAGATTCTATTGTCTCCGAGCTAACAACAAATTCTGGTTTAGGACACCATAAAGGCCCCGGATCCTGTTGTTCGAATCATGAAATTACATAGGAAGTCATCTGTAAATGGAAACATGTTTAACTCTTTATTAAATAAATTTTGTTGCTAATTTTACAGATGACACCTTGTATATTTTAATGATTTAAGTAATTAGATCTGAGTGATTTAGATTGTTTTGAACCACAATTTGGTTTTGTGAAGAAAACAAGCTCTGAAATGTTTCCCAGTTTTCCTATTTCTAAATATTATAAATAAAAATATAATCACGAGTATAATCATTTCTTTCACAAAACTAACACCGTATTCTCGTTCTCAACAAGCTTAACAAGATTTATGAATAAAAAGTGAGATATGTTACCATTTACAGGATGATATCTTGTATAATTTCATTACCAGCGCAACGAATTCTGGAGGTTTTGCGGTATATTCTGAACCAGGATATGTTGTCTCGGTAATAGAAGGATGTTTACCACAATTTTTCAATTTTCAACTGGTCATATATAGCCATGGAAGTATAATATTTCGTTTTTTTTAACAGTATCAATTAAATATTTTGTGTGCTTCTTGATTGGAAACGAAATATTCAGAAACAATTCAACATTACGGATAAATAAAAGTTATCAAATTTGCTAGCTACAGATGATACCCTGTATATTTTTAGATTAAGTATTGAGGTGGGGATTTCAGGGTGTTCTGATCCAGAAATGTTTGTGCTTAAAGTATCCTTAATGTTTTTTGTTTCCCATTTTTTCGTCTCTCAACTCGTCATAGCAAGCCATGAAAAAGTAATATTTGGTTATTTTCTATAGCAGTAATTGAACATTTTAGGTACTTTGTTACTATAGAAAAAAAAAATTAAAAACAACCAAAGATTACGGGTGAAAACAAATTGAAAATGTTGCACCCTGTATATTTTAATGAGATCTGGGGGTTTAAGCATGTTCTGAACCAGAATCTGATGTTAGTTTCGAAGTAAAAAATCTCTCTTTATTTTTCCCAGTTTTTCACTTTTCAACTGGTCATAGCAAGCCATGAAAAAGTAAACTTTGGGTATTTCTTATACCCAGCATCAATTGAACACGTTCAGGCCCTTTGTGACAAAAAAAATCGAAAGCAACCGATCATTTCGGATGAATAAATATTAATAATGTTGCTAGTAACATATACCACCCTGTATATTTTAATGAATAAAGCACTTAGATCTAGGGGTTTTAGGGTGTTCTGAAACAGAATCTGGTGTTATTTTTGAGATTAAAAAATGCCTAGTATGTTTTTCCCAATTTTTCACTTTTCAGTTGGTCGTAGGTAGCCGTGGAAAATGGATATACGAATATTTCATCAACCTCAGGAAAGATATTTTTGGGTACTATGTGTTATGAAAAATAACTTTTGATATCACTGTACTGTCAAGAAAATACGAGGGTGTGGCTGCTCAAAGTGGGACACACTGTATATACAGGGTGTTGATTAAGTACGTTGACAAACTTCAGGACGTGATTCTTCGAAAAGTTTCAGGACGAAAAGTTCATGTAAACATATGTCCCAAACGGCTTGGTTTTCGAGATACAGGATGATAAAAATACATTTTTTTCAAGATTTTTTTGGAAATAACTTCGACATTTTCGACAATAATCAGTTCAAATTAGGCAAGTACAATCCATTCAATAGTACGCATGATACAAAATAATTCATTTCTCAAATAATTCACAGGGTCCTCCTTTTTTTAGAGTCAAGCCTTATTCAACCCCTCAGAATTTTTTTTCCGCCGTCACTGACATATTATGAGACAGTAATAATCAATGCTGTTTCATTTAACATCTTTTTGTTCTCTTGTAGTTTTTCATTTACTTGTACGATTCATGAGCTACAATGAAAATATTAATGCGAACGTTTTCCAGTATCGCATAACATAAAGAAATTTTAAAAGCAAATATTTTCACAAACTTTTGAAGGTGATTATTCGAAAGTTTTCAGGACAAAAAGTTCATATAAACATATGTCCCAAACGGCTTGGTTTTCGAGATACAGGGTGATAAAAATAAATTTTTTTCAAGATTTTTAGGAGTAGACTTAGACATTTTCCACAATAATCAGTTCAATCCATTCAATAGTACACACGATTCAAAATAATTCACAGGGTCCTACTTTTTCAGAGTCGAAAATTGTTCAACCCTTTAGAATTTTTCAACCAACTGATGGACTCTGGATTTGGGTGAAGTTGCCTGTACTAAATATTGAAATTTGTCCTCCTTTTCGAGCTGCTCATCCTCATGTATTCTCTAGAACTGGCTCCAAAGACAACCATTCTTTGATGTCTCCTTCATACTTAGGCCAAGCTGTAGATAAAAATAAGAGACTCTTTTCACACAAAATAAAAGGCGCAAATGGCCTATACTACTGAATATAAGATAGTTCGTAAATGAAATCCCCAGTTTTCGTTCCAGCAAAATTGCTTTGTGGAATTTTTTAAACAAGAAATAGTGAAAAAAATATACGCATTTTGCAAGATGTGCCGATTTAAGGGAAATCGTCATATTCAAATTGTATTGAAGATGTTCACCTAAGAGTTGGAAAATGTGTTGAGAATATCACTGAAAGTTGCTCCAAACGCTTGGAAGTGTGTTTGTGGCAGAATCTAGGAGCGGTAATGGGGGAATTGCATTGTTCAAATCGCCGAGCGGTTATACTGTCCTCTCCTCGATAGTTCCCCGACTACTCGACTATGCCATGAACATACTTTCAAGCGTTTAGAGCAACTTTAGTCGCATTTTCAACACATTTCTCACCTCAGATGAAAATCCAAAATATACAAATTTTAGTGTTTGATCATCACTTCCAGATGCCGTTCACAGAATTTGAATATGTTGATTACCCTTTAATCTACGCATTTTGCAAGATAAGCCTTTGAATTTTTTATAATGCGATTGGGCAAAAACTACACATCGGACAGAAAACATCTTGCGCGGAGTTGAACCCCATGTTATTATCTATCAGTTTCCGAAATATTGTTTGTCCGGTTTCAGATTTATAAAAATTATAAATTTTTGAAAAATGGTCTCTTTTTTTAAGGTTTTCGGATTTTCTTAGACACAATCGTACAATAAACCATTTCGTAGGTTTAATAATTCTTTATAAAAGTTCTATTGACTGTAAAACGATTCCTTCACTAGTTTTAGGAATATTTGTAAAAAAAACAAAAAAGTTGTTATTTTTTGGCTATTCTTGTTTAAAAATTCCACAAAGCGATTTTGCTGGGGCGAAAACCGGGGTTGAAAACCGGGGTTTTCATTAACGAACTATCTAATAAAAATTAGCATAAGCCATTGCGTCTTTTATTTTGTGGGTGAAAAAACTTCTATAGCTTGGTCTAACTTCTTAAACTCGATTATCGGTAGTTTCAGCTTTTGTTTGGAACTGGAATCACATGAACTTCCATGGTTAATGGATTCGGCAGTAGCCTCTTTGTGAAAGAGATGCTCCACTTTGTATTTCAGGGATTGATATTCTTCGAGTATTAAATTGGCCTTTCGCATTTCTTCATAAGTACCTAACCTAACCACCTCCGAAGAGCACGCCTTTAAGAGAGAATGTAGCAGGCACATATTGAACCCATTGGAGGGGAGCCAACCGTTCTGAGGGCACCGATCAGAGGAACCGGTAAGGGTGCCTCTGAGATGGCAAACCTAGGTGCGGAGGGGGGCATCCCGGAAAAGGGGACCAGAGGATCCCCCAAAACAAAAACCAACAGGGAAACCTCTCAAGGGACCCCCGACGCTAAGGCCGGATGAACCTACATGTGGGTGAAAACGGGTCCAAATAGAGAGGCCTACGTGCAGGAGCTTCAAAACCCGTTCATCTATGCTAGAAGAAGAATAGGTTCCCAATTTTTTTGTAACTCTTCGAGTTACTCTGGTTTCAAAGTATGTGGGTCAACCCTAGAAGGACCCTGAAATTCTTTTATAACTCCAGAAAAATTGAGTGTGGTCCAACATGACCACCGATTTCATGACACAAGTTGTTTGAAATTAGTTAGACAGGTTTATGACCATAGACTTCAAGATGCACGAAAGTCAAGAAATTGTGAAATGTAAAAGTAGAATGAATGAGGATAAGGGCCCTATTCAAAGTACATCAATGAAGGTTTTTCTTCTTAATATAAAAAACCTTAATTTATTTCAAGCAGGAAATCCTAATAATTATAATAATCCTAATTATAAGTCATTATTCATTAATTTCAAAGAAATGGGTGTCATTGAATCCAAAACAAGTAGGTAGAAAATAATTTGGGTGTTTAGCAGGTAAAATTGCATGCAACTTCCGGTCTCACCACCGGAAGTGACATATTTTACGCTCCAAAATAACAATAATATTCCAATAATCTAGATATACAACCCAAATATTACTTCACTGGATACTAATATCGAGTCAGAGCGCGTCGATGGTGATGTATTCCAACTCGTTCTGGCTACATGCTAATATCTCGGAACTATTTATCGGTGTGCAATTCCCCATGCAGTGAAAATTCACCACTTCCGGTTCAACCGGAAGTGACCCAAAACTTTTTTTTCCAAATGACACCCTGTACATATTTTTTCATTATCAGAAAGAGCACGCAATTTGTTAAAACACTGTTCTTCAAAATTGAAAATGGCAGCTTCGAAGTGCGATACAGTTGAAAACTGAGATTCTCATGTAATTGCAGCTCCCATATATTCCAACAATTTTCAATAATTACCTAGTAGTAGCCATTGAAATATGTGCAAGGGAGCTGGAAAACCGACACCTCACACGAAAAACAATAAAAATATTTTCAGATAGTCAAGCAGCATTGAAAGCGCTTGAATCCAACTGCTTTAAATCCAGAGCAGTATGGAACTGCAGAGACACCTTGAACCGACTAGCACAAGGCAACAACGTTACCCTAATTTGGATACCAGGTCACACGGGCCTAGAAGGAAACGAAATAGCGGACGCCCTAGCAAAAGGGGGGGCCGAAACAACGTTCACTGGGCCAGAACCGGTCATCGGTTTAGCATATAGCACTGCCAAGAATGCTACAACCGCCTGGGCAGACAATAAAAGACTTGAGTATTAGCTCAGTCTACCAGGACTAGCCCATTCCAAAGCATTTATTGCTTGTACAAGGAAAAAACAGGACTCTGACAAACTTCTAGAACTCAGTAGAGCACATCTCAGAGTTATAGTAGGTTTGCTCACTGGCCACTGCAAACTTAAACACCACATGCATAAAATCGGACTTGCACAGGATGCAGAGTGCCGTCTATGCATGGAGGATGATGAAACGGCTAAACACATCCTGTGTACATGCCCTGCAGCGGCCAGAACCAGATTTTCAATATTTGGCAATACAAAAGTAAGGCCAGAAGATCTGGTAAACTGTTCTCCCAATATGTTACTCAATATAACCATAGGGTGACCCACAATAGGCCATTGGCCGCAGTGGAGGGCCTGATATGGGCTCACTCACATTTAAACCTAACCTAACCTAATCTAGTAGTAGTAATCATGGGGAGGCCGCTGCCGCAGTCAGGCAAGTAGGCCCCAATGGGCCCTTTTTGCCATCCCCTGCTCTCCACATAACTACATTGCCTCTTCTAGTCTTTCTTTCCGAACCTTTGTGACCTTCTAGTGAAGGTCAGTATGTTCGATGAGTTCCTCTTGATGGAGTTTTTCGACTCCGAAGATTTCGAATCTTAGCCTCCCGTACGCCTCACACTCGCCAAGGAAGTGAGACGAAGTTTCTTCGTCTTCTTCGCACATATGGCAAGTGGGATTGTCTTTTATACCCATTAGTGACAGGTGTCTAACTAGTTTGTTATGGCTTGTTAGCATTCCTACAAGGAGGCGTAGTGTTTGGCGATCTCTGCCTAAAAGCCACGTCATCCTTGACTTGCTAGAGCCGACCACAAAGTCTTTTGACTGCCTGCAGCCGGCGGTATTCCTCCAAGATTCGTTTAGTTCTCTTTCCACCCATTCATCTAGGGCAGAAGAGATTTGACCTCTTGCAATGTCTAGTACTGGCTCCGGTCATCCGCTCATCTGCCACCTCGTTTCCCGGCACCCCCCTGTGACCAGGGACCCATACCAACTCGACTTCCTTTGTTTCTGCTAATTTCTCAAGAGCGTCTCCGCATTCCTGTACCAAAACTGAGCTTGGTCTAGGATGACAGATAGCTTTGAGCGCTGCCTGACTATCCGAACAGTTATAAATTTTCTGTTCAGGCCCTTCTTTCACCTCTTAATAATAATTACCTAAAAACGGAATAGTATCCAAAAAGAAATGCTCACAACTGCCATTTCTTAAACGGCAACATGTACTTTTCAATTCGTCATGATAAAAAGTTATACATTATCAGTTTACTTGTTTGAAAATTTTTGGAAAATTCCTAAAGGAAACGAAGATACAATCAAGTTTCATGATGAGTGGTTCTAAAATTGAATGTTCTTCAACGTAAGCGGCTTAGAACATAATTATGAAAGCAATACACAAAAGCTCATATTATTTCAACGAAGGCAAAGTTTGTTCTACGTATTTAATCAATGCTGCTTTTTTGTTTCGCTTTTTTATGTTATGGCCGCTTTGTTGAAGAATATCTAATTTTGAGAACACTCATGATAAAACATCTTGTATTTGCGATTTCTTTCGGAATTCTTCAAAATTTTTCACACGAGTAATCCGATAATTAACCATTTTTCATCATAACGAAGTGAAAAGAACATGTTGCCATTTGAGAAATAGCAGTTGTGAGCATTTCTTTATGGGTACTATTCCGTTTATAGGAAATTTCTGATAATTGTTGGATTATATGGGAGCTGCAATTACACGAGAAACTCAGTTTTCAACTGTATCGCACTGCGAAGCTTTCTCTGATAACTTCTGACATCGTTTGTCAGTTGTGATGATTTAAGTTTGAATTTCATGGCCAACTTTGTTTGACTGATCAATCAACTTTATATCCGCCATTTTTCAACCGATTTTCAATTTTGAAAAATATGTACAGGGTGTCATTTGAAAAAAAAATAAAAAATTTGGGATCACTTCCGGTTAAACCGGAAGTGGTGAATTTCCAGTAGAGGAGTCAAAATATGCGCATTCAAGTACTATAGCGACATACCAAATTTGAAATCTGTATCTTCGAAACTATAGTAAAATTTGGGGGGCGTACCTCACCTCGTGGTCACCCGGTATAACGCATTGATAAACGTATCTAGAAACTCGTTTATTGAACACTCGCTTCGCTACGCTGGGCTCGTACTCAAAATACTCCTTACATACTATGACGTTTATAACACTTGTTACATAATATACTATTGAACTCATATTGAGCATATTTTTCTAATGACTCATAGGACAGTCACATGATAAAACTTCAACCAATTTGACAGAGAACGAATTTCTCATATGTTTTTGTGCAGGGTTCTTTAAACATTTGTTTTCACATAGCAGATAAATTTTGAAAATTTTAGGACTGAGATTAGTGATTTGACACTATCCATAGCTTTATAGATTGAAAAATAAATTTGGTAACAAAAAGTGACAAGTGATACATAGCGTCATATAGAGACAAAATAAGTGAAAATATACCAAGTGTCCCATTTAAAAATCAAAAATTGATGTCACTTCCGAATTGCATGAAGCTGAGTCACTTGTCAAAATAGGCAGGCCTATGTTATACAAATCTCCTAAAGATGATAACTTTGTTGGCAAAATGCGAGTCTAGGTAAATTGACGTAGTTTTGTTAGTTTGTATTTCTTGAATTGTGTTCACACCAAACGTTCCAAATATTTATTTATTCAAACCTTCTTAGCAGTTCACATGAAATCACTCTGACTGCATGGCCTCTTGAGGTGAAGTTTGGAAGCCCAGAAAGTTTTTCTGGTTTCCGTTTTCAATCATACTATCTAGTACACATATTCTGTATAACTTTTCTGTTTGTTGGAGTTATGCTGAGTAGTGAAATTTTGACAGCCATGACTGTAAATATAAAGAAAATATTGCTCATGTAATTTTTCCAGCCCGAGGACGCCAACCTCGATATTGCAGCTAGTATAAAAGCACTTGCACAAAGTGTTCACGGAGATGCGGTTTTTGGTGAACTTCCTCGACCAAGATTCAGTACCCAGATTTAGGTTGTTTTTGGATACCAAAAACTACCTTTTGCGTGACCTGCTAACATGGAAGTTGAAGAAATACAAAAGGGGCATATTCTGTTCAGTATTTAGGTTTAGTCACTTTTGATATAGGATTTTTGAAGATTTATTTTTGGTACATTTTGTGTTGAAAAGATATATAGACTTTAAGTGAAAGTTTGGTCTAGAGCGAGAAAGCGTGTATTTATCCAACAGAAAAATATATCCAGTTAGCAATATATGATAATAATACTTGGTTTAGTTCAAATATTTGGTGGAGTTCGACTGTAAGTTTTTTTCACTACCCAGTTTCATCTCACCTCCACTGTAAGTCATGGATCGCCTCCGTTGGATAGTTCAACTGAAGTTACCTTTTTCAGCAGAAACAAGTTAGTCAGATGGTGTTGAACTTTGTTGACACAGCCTTCACCGTTTCAGTTCCTGAATAAAATTCGAAATTGTAAAATTGAAATGATTTTGAGGAGTGATTAAAAAATATTACTACAAACAAACCGGAAAATTGAACGTTTTGTGTTTGCTTTTGTTGGTTTTGTGTTGAATCAAATATGACCTTATTAATTTTTTATCTCTAGTTTGAGCTGTATAATCATTGATTATTATGTACTACTTATTCCTAGTGACAAAGGGAAAATTGCTTGAGTTGAAAACAAATATCGTTTATAGTTCTTTCTATTGAACTGATTGGTATATTCAAAAGTACTGTTATTCGTTGAAAGTTATTCAAAATGAGACCTGAAACTGGTCAGAAGACCCAAAACTTACACAGCTAGATGAAAAATTATGGTTTTCATGACCAATAATCTCATTTGGAATTTTGATATTTTTGATATTCCTCTCTATTTCAACCAAAATCGGATCAATTTTTTATTACAGTGACAAAGAAGCAGGACATATCTGTTTGTAGATACAGTGTGTTACTGTCTGGTATATAACTATTTTTTCTATACTTTTTGCTGAGCCATTGATGAATTAGTAGATAAGATAGATTTAAAGTTATGAGAAATCATAAATATTTCTCCCAGTCTCTAGACTAGATAGTTTTGTGTAAATGGCCAGTCTCTTGAAAAACATCGCTTTTATTTTAAAATTTCAGTTTGTTTTGGTAACTTTATAGATAGAGAGAGATATGCTATATTCCAAATCAGATTTTTCTTCGGATTTGAAAACCAAAATTTTTGTCTGACTTACTAATGTAAAAACGTACTATCTAATGGCGGGCAATTATAAACGAACTACACTGTATATTCAGAAGCTTAATTAAGGTACTGCATACTTGGTATACGTGTTCCTGAAGGCTGATATTGATATTACTTCTTGATACAAACTATTTGTTTATATCATTACCTTCCATATCTAGAGCTAGTGACTCTACTTGGTGAATACTTACTGAAGTATACTTGCCACATGTTTCTCTATCCTAGTTGACGTACTCACAAGTAGATTATTGGACTGGGCCTAAAAATTGTTTTAATATACATATCGAAACATACAGTTTCCACTTTTCCACTTTTCCACAGTTTCCACTTTAGTTTTTATGTTTTGAGGAAAAATAGCGCAAAAACTCATTATTTTCCATTGTTTTGGCATTAGAGATTGTGAATGAAATGTCATTTTTTGATCAGAAATATATACAATGTGGGCTATGATGATTACAACAGATGAAAAAAATTTTCAATGTCAGAGTTGCGAAAAACACTATAGTGATCATTTCTGCATGAAATTATGAAAAATTTATTGGGCGAAAAGTAGGGTTATTGTTGAAGATACCAAAAAAGTTATTTGAAAAAGTTGTTCACTTATAATTTTTCGGCCCACATACAAAATTTCAAATAACTATCTACAATAATTGAAAGTTGCAATTTTTTCTAAATAAGTTTTTAGTGTTGAAATTTTTTTTTGTCTTGAATAACTGTTAGGAATCATTATAAACGTATTTGATCAATTTAATGAAATTTTTTAGGTTTGTTCTCAAATGCTATTTCAAAATAAAGAAAAACTAGTTTTCAACATGGTTCTTGTTGCAATAGTTCATATCTTACAACTTCGTTTTTTTTTATTTAAAGAGTCACAATAGATTAATTTCTGAAAACATTTAATTCATTTGGAGTGAATAAAAAGTACAATATTTTTTGAGGAAATAATAAAAATTAAAAAGCTAGTAGAAAATCTCAAGTTTCCACGTTCTATGGCGGAATACATATTGTTTTCTTTCTTTTTCCAAAACACTTGATTCCGGTTTTGAAAATTGGTCTATTAAGAGTCTTGAAATTCAAAGTTTGAAAAAAAATATTACGAAGTTATAAGCTAAGGACCATAGGGAAATATTGCATTTTTCAAATATTTCAGATAGATATCTGAATATATTTCGCGTATAGGCCTTAAATTTAATTAAAAACTACTTTTTCAAATAATTTTTTTGCAATCTTCAGAAATAACCCCACTTTCTACCCATACGTAATACATTTTAAAAACTGCCGCCATATTTGTGGACGCGTGACATGTCAAAACCGATCTTTAGGATTTCCGATAACTGAGATTTTTTTTTCAATTTGTTGCAAACATAATGGCCCACACTGTATAACAATAAGTTTTTTGTGATCTGTAATTCTGTTGATAACTTTTGGTCACTATACTGGCGTGGTATTCAAATGACAAGACATTCTATCTCCCCGCCATTATAAATGACAAGACAAACATGTCATTTTATCTCCCCTCCATTATAGTAACCAATCATAGATTGCAATAAGGATGGAAAACTTAAGAACATTTGTCTATTTTTATGGGTGTCTGCCGAGTCATTAGAAATCTCTATAGCAACTTTGTTCTAAGGAACGTGATGCCACATCCAGTCACAGTATTAAAAACATTTTTCCAAGTAAAACATGTATTTTTGAGTTGTTAATGTAACCAGAAGTTTAGTTTTGATATATTATAATTGCTAGAATTCATTGATTATTTTCACCTAGTCTAATGCCCTACTGTGGAGTAGGTACTGGTAATTGTGTTTTTTTTGTTCCCTGGGATTCAATGGAGCCACCATGAAATCCCATTTGAATCAATCTAGTTGGCGCAACATGCAACGCTAAATTATACCAAACTGAATTTGTCAAATTCAATATTGTTGTGAATGTCATTAAAGCATGTGGATGCTGCTGGCTGTAGTGAATACAATTAACCATTTATTTGGTTATGTGTATGCATTAGTCACTAATGTCACTATGGAAATATTGATACTATCCCTCTGTGACTTTCTTTATAAATATTAAAATTATATTTTATCTATGTTTTCCAACAAAGCTATTAGGTTTTAACAAATCCAAAACATTTTAATTTTAGTTACGTGCCATATTGTTTTCGTATTGTGCTGATAAACGTTCGTTTACTGATTTAGGTGATGTGTCAAGTACTAAAATTGATTTTTATTTTGGGTCTCATCAGTTTGTAACCCTTATTGTATGATCTATTACTTTGATCTGTTACACATCAAGTTTCTTTTAAATTCTCATACTATTGGTAAGATAATTTTTACTATTTCTAATTGTTGTTGATGTTAATATTACTGATATAAAATTTATATGAACACTGAAATGTATAATTTATAGTTTATAAATTTTCGAATAATGTTTATTCATTCATTACACAATATATTAAAACTGTACGTGGTTTTATTTAATAAAAATGAATTTAATGCGTGTTTGACATTTACTGGCTTTTGTATGCATGCAAGTATATATTAAGGTCACGAGTAGTCATGCAAAACTAACTTTTGATGCAAACTGTGAAAACCTTTATAAAATGGAACCCTCTATGAAAGTTTTCAGAATACAAATTACATATGAGCAGTCAAGCGAGTTCATAAAGACAGTCATGCTTAAAATAATAATAGTTTATTGCTTCTAAAACAAGTTTACATCAAGAAGTGTATGGGGTTAACAAATAAAAGGAAAATGATAATAATATATGTGAGTTTTACAATGTTGAAAAGTCAAAGAAATCAAAATGTTAGTTTAAAAGCACTATAATAATAGTGATACTAATAGATACTCGCTTAAGATGAATGATCTTAATCTAAGAATATTCCAAATATATTCTGATATTTTCTTGGCTTCAGTTGATGAAATATTTTTTAAAGCAGCCATCAACGTTTCCAAAATCTGTAGGCAAGAAGTATTATGTTTCATTACTGTATAGATAGGAGAGTCAAAAATAATATGAAAAAGTGTTTCATTTTCGTTCATATTGCAAATGGGCAAGTTAGTTCAGGATCAATAGAGTAGGAGAGCCAATAAAGAGTAAAGGACCCCGCATGGAATACATGGGATTTTGGTTTATTGCGGAATTCAATGAAACTTTGGTATGTTGTAGTTCTCGATATGTAGGTGACACTTTAAATGGACCATAATCAAATCGTATGATTAGTTTCAGAGCAACAGGGTGATTTTGAAAGTAGTTACGAAAACAGGAAATAAAAGTAATTTAACACAAATTGAGATTATTTCTGATTTTTTCTCGTGATTTGGTTAAAATTATTCATGCTTTTGGAAACAGAACGCTATTTTGATCAAAAACAGTAATAAGTTTACCGGGGTCATCACAAACGTACCCAAAAAATCATATTTATTTCGACGTTTTTTACTTCACTTATCATGATTGATTTTTTCTAGTTTGATTTCGAGATTTACCTGACTAATGTTGACAGTTCAGATTCTGATACAAATACGTTATTTTACCATATCGGGATCATCAGAAAAGTACTTAAAAATATCATATTCCGAAGTTATTCACTTCATTTTTTCAATAGAAACCTAAAGACCTATATATTTTCAACTTTTAACGTTAATATGTGAACACATTCGAGCCATTATGAAAAATCTTAAGCAAAAACTTACATTTTTAAAATACAAGTGCTCTGCAAAAAGTTACTCTACATAAATACTCGTACACGTACATATCATGTAAGTGGTAAGTGACTACTTGATGTGCGTATAATAATTCATTAGAAAATTACTTAAAAATATCCTATTCAGAAGTTATTCACTTAATTTTTACATTCCCAGCTCTCACAAGTCTTCTGAAGAATACGTTGCTGGGGTTGCTCGTAGGGGTGCAGCCGGATGACGGTCAGAACATTTTTTTTGGAACAAAATAGAAACCCTGTAAGGACCATATGTTTTCATCTTTTAACCTTAATATGTAAAAACACTGCCATATTTGAAAGTCCTAAAGCCAAACTTATATTTTCAAAATACAAGGGCCTCCTCAGAAAATGTTTGCCAGCGGCACTGTATCTTTGGAGTTTCTGTAAAAATTCGCGTTAGGTGCAATTTTATATTATATTATTTTTGAATATTTTGTCACCGGCGCTATTTTGTCCTGATAACCTAATATTCTCTTACCTATCTTCAATAATCTATGATAATATATTTTTCAGCACTATTTTGTTCCCTATAATACTATATAACAGGTTAAGTATAGTATATTCGGTCAAGTAGGATATGCATGACTTTAAAACAATTGACATTTATTATTGTCAATAGTTATTATAAATGACGCGTTCTTCATAAGAACTGTTCATTATTAACATGGCTTTTCGAGCAAGATATGTTTATTATGTGTGCAATGATGCTGTTGGGGTACAACATTCTATTATTTACCAAGAAAATGCCGAAATAAGAAGAATTGCGGTGCAAAGAAGACATGAACTAGAATTGTCAGAGGAAGATCTCATGGCCGCTAACTCGAGGTGGGTACAACGTTCATTTTGTTTTGTCAGGTTCATAACTGTGATGCTAAGAAATAATATGCTACTGTACTAGTGAGAGTTGAAAAAATAATAAATGAAAATCATAGAATAGGCGTCAATCAAAAACGTATGTTTTTTATGACATTTCTATATGCCTTTCTTGCTAAAGGCACACCGGGCAAACATTGTTCGGGGCATGTGCACATACGTGCTGGAGAGCCGAGATTATTATGGTGAAAGACGTTCTCTGTGTTACTTTCCGGAATGTTCTAGAAAGTCATACTGGGGTGGGGGCGGGGTGGTGATGCACTTAAAGATAGATATAGGAATATCGGAAATGAATAGCGGGAAAAATAAAATATAAAATATTAGATTATCGGAAAAAATAGCGTCGCTGGCGAACACTTTGAAAATAAATCACAGAAAAGATAAATCTGTGACAGAAGAATTTTTAGCAGAACTCCAGAGATATATGGGGAGCTGTGGAAGTATTTACTCACTTAACTGCCCCCCTTGAAACCGACATTTCCTGAAATTCTTTTATATTTTCTAGGATATGTCTGCGTTGCCATCGAAGTATAGCCGAAGAAATTCGCCTATTTCAGGAAGATCCGGACCCGACAATCCTGAAAGTATTATTCCGACAGAAAAACTGTATTGTTTGCCATGCCCAAGCTTTTACGAGGCTTGATTTGGAAGCCAGAGTAGATATTTTTGTGCAAAAAGAAATATATGTTCCAGAAAATTCAAGAACTTCGAGAGCATCTGAATAACAGCGGTCTAATTCTGCGACCGTTGCAAGATGGCTTGAAAGCTATCAGAAAACCAGTAGTCCTAAAGGGACGAGAACTAACAACATTTATGTCTTGTCTTAGGAGCAAGGCTAAAGATCCCCCATTGAAAATGGATAATGAAGAAAATTTTTCCGCTGAGGAAGTAAGGGCACTAACATCTCTAACCAAGGCCCAATTTAGGGACTTATTTGTTTATTGTGCACCAGTTGAGTTATATGGAAGTGTACGAACAATAGCCAAGCAGGACTTATTTTGTCTTTTATGCAAGATCCGTCAAGGTCTTTCTGATCATTTTCTTTCTGCCATGTTTGGCCACACAAGTCGGCAGAAAACTAGCTTAGTGATCTCCGCTGTGTTGTGTTCGCTGAAGCAGCATTTTGTACCACACTTTCTTGGATATGGGCATATGAATAGAGAAGAATTCGTAGAAAATCACGTGACTGCATTCGCTAACCAACTGTATAATACTGAGCCTGAAAACCCAAAAGCCATTGTTTATATCGACGCAACATATTTTGAGATTCAGAAGAGTAAGAACTTCAGAGTTTTAAGAAAATCTTTTTCCATGCATAAAAAGTACCATCTTCTCAAAACAGTCATGGTTGTTGCTTCAGACGGTTATATTTTATGTACAAACGGGCCATATTTTTGCGATTCGGCAAACAATGATGCTAATATTTTAATAAAAGAATACCAAAATGATATCGACAATCTACGGGAATACTTTCAGGAAAACGATATTTTTATACTGGATAGAGGTTACAGAGATAGCGTACAATTTTTACAAGATCTCGGAATACAAGTCGATCTTCCTGCCCATTTGGGAGCTCGTAAACAATTGTCAACAGAAGATGCTAATCATTCCAGAATCATCAAAAAGACTAGGTGGATAATTGAATCGAGGAATGGCCACGTGAAAAGCATTTCAAAATTTTTAAGAGACTGTGTCCCGAATTCTCAAATTCATCATTTGAAGGACATTTTTGAAGTAGTTTGTGCCATGATAAATAAGTATCACGAAACTATCGTAATGCAGGATGGCACAGTTGAGTTAGCAAACGAGATGCGCCGAAAGGCTTTGGAAGAAAACCACGTTAAAAACCTCGTCGAACAAAACAATTTAATCAGGCGTCGCGGGATTTGGCAGAACCTCATCGGACATCAGATTGATTTTCCCAGACTTGAATTAGAAGCCCTTACAAATCTAACTTTTGGAGTTTTTCAGTTGCGGCTGTGTCCATCCTATATTCAAGATAATATAGACCATGACGGAAGACACTGCACTGATATAGATACGAGACTCAATGAAAATGGTTTCATTAGAGTCAGATTATTTTCCAGACATAGAAACAATACTAAATATCAGTTGTTCGTGAGTTTTGATATGGATGCAAATAAAATAACAGGATATTATTGCACATGTCGGTCGGGTGCCAGGGTGGTGGGAATGTGCTGCCACGTGGCAAGTACCATTTGGTACCTCAGCTATAGTCGGCATATAATGGAAAATATAAAATTTCCATCTAATAATACTTTGAAATGTGTTCGTGAGGTTGCGGAAGAAGAAAATGAACTTCCTGAAATAATTTGAAGTATTATTATATGTATATCAAGTAGTCACGTACATAGATTTACGTGTACGAGTATATATGTATAGTTACTATTTGTAGGGCCTCGTACTTTAAAAAGTGAAAAAGTTTGGCTTAATTTATTTCACATATAATGGCTTGAGTGCTTCCATATATTAACGTTAAATGTTGAAAACATATAGGTCTTTAAGTTTCTATTGAAAAAATGAAGTGAATAACTTCGGAATATGATATTTTTAAGTACTTTTCTGATGATCCCGATATGGTAAAATAACGTATTTGTATCAGAATCTGAACTGTCAACATTAGTCAGGTAAATCTCGAAATCAAACTAGAAAAAAATCAATCATGATAAGTGAAGTAAAAAACGTCGAAATAAATATGATTTTTTGGGTACGTTTGTGATGACCCCGGTGATGAAAAAATCAGAAATAATCTCAATTTGTGTTAAATTACTTTTATTTCCTGTTTTCATAACTACTTTCAAAATCACCCTGTTTCTCCGAAACTAATCATACGATTTGATTATGGTCCATTTAAAGTGTCACCTACATATCGAGAACTACAACATACCAAAGTTTCATTGAATTCCGCAATAAACCAAAAACCCATGTATTCCGTGCGGGGTCCTTTGATTTTGAAATGATTGGCCATACGTAACTGAGCGAGAGTGCGTGTGACCTTGGTGGGTAGTTATAGCAGGAGGTAAGTGCTTGTATTTATGGACATATTCAATAGATTGTAAACGTAAATAAATGGGTACCGAGAGGATATTGCAAGATCTGACTCATGCAAAAATTTGTAATGTTTAGCAAGTAAGGGTTTCCCAAACTTGATCAAATCGTTGTAGTTCAGACTATTCCATAATGACAATGAATCAGCATCGGAGAAAAATCGCCTTATTTGCAATGGTCAGTTATATTTATTCATTAGGTGCATTTATTATTCAAAACAAAGTCTGGGGTATCTGTGGTTTTCCATTGGGAAAATCTTGCATATCCAGTTGAAGGTTATTTTGATAAGCGAGTTTAACTCTTCCAGTTTCTAAGCGAAGGATGGAATCGGGTGTATTAATAGGGATTAGTAGTATTCTTTTAATGAACGAAATTTGCACACAATGAATCAAATAGTTTTATTCTGGGGGGGGCCACGTATTAATTTTAGCCAAGGACATGATAGGTAAAATAGAACCAATAGCTTGTTTAGCTTTAGTGTTTGTCAGATTTGACATTTCATAAAAGACCATAGGAGGTGAATGTTACGCCCAAATAGTTATATTTGTTGGTGATTTCCACTGACTGATTGGCGTATTGAAAATTGAAATTGGGTTTTTGGAATCCACCACGGGAAAACTGCAATATCTTAGTTTTTTTCATATTTACAATAAGGTCATTAGTAGCTGAATATTTTTCAAGAATTTTTAGTTTTCTCACAAAATCTATTTAAGAATGTGCCAAGATAACGAGATCAACAGCATACATTAATGTTAAAACATCGTTTCTGTCATCTATATTCACACCTTGGGCTCCACTGTCATAAAAAAAAGATTATATATCCGCTATGAAAACTGCGAATAATAAAGGACTCAATGGTTCACCCTGTAATACGCTACTTGTGACATCGTATAGCTTCGTCAAGCCATCCGAGCCTTTTATTTGTACAGTTGTTTGTGAATATAAGTTTTTTCTTAAGCATATAATTTTTGAGGAAATACCTAAATTGAATAATTTCATCCAGAGTAGGTTGTGGTTAATAGAGTCAAAGGCTCTTTTGAAATCAACAAAAATAGCGAAAAGTTTACGCTTTCTATGCCTAATGTGTAGGTGAATGACAGACGTCAAAGTGTAAACATTATCGATACATCCACGGGATCGGCGAAAACCCGACTGTGATTCCTGAAACTGCAAAATGGTTTACAGGTTTACCATGCCCTATTTGAATCACATGCTAGGTATAGCATAGCGTTTCGGGAAACTTGCAGTATTCAACATTTCCACATTATTTTCATTCTCCAAAAGCGTGCTGTTCTCTGCAAAGTTGGGCCTAGAGTCTCTTGCAAAGATTTATTCTCAAAACAGCATGCTTGGTACATAAAAATAAGTCATTATATATTATTGTGGCTCTCTATTCCTTCTTCGAATTAAATAAAAAAATCTATTACATATCTTCCAGCTTTTATCAAAACCATTGACTCAGTATTAATTTTATTTAGAAAATCACTCAAACCCCTTCTAATTGAGGGAGCATTTTATCATATAAAAAAATTCCTCAATGAAAATAAAAAATATATTAATTGTTCACTAGTCATTATGATGGTTTGTTAGCGAGGTAAAAGGACACCGCACATTTCTTATGGGAAATGACTTTCCGTGAATTTGGCTGAATTTCTGGTATGTTGTAGTTCTTGTTGAGCTGATCAAAACATCAAAAGTGTTCACAGCCACAGTTTTCGAGATGTGGAACTTTGAAAATGGATTTTTTGTTGGGATGGAATTCGACTATTCGGCGGAACCCGACTGAAAAATGGTCTTCCTCAGTAATATTAGGCACCGTTTTCGAAAAAATTTCATATACTGCTCATCTACACTGCCTATGCAACCAGGTTCAAATTCCAAGATCTTCCATACATCTTTCCATGAATAATTTATATTTTCGAAAAATGTCATATTTCAGGTATTTTTTAAAGAGAGGCCGTAATATTTGATTCCAAATATATCTATTATCCAATAATATCAAATATGTTTTCCAAAATGTTCATATATCCTCAGAGATAACAATTGTGATCACTATTAATGTCATTTACATATGATGTCATTTATTTCTCACAATCGATCTGACAATGGTGCCAAGACATTTTCCTCAGAATGGCTCGAAATGGATGATAGCATCTCACAACCAAATGAATCCGTGAAAATGTCTGCATCTTTGATACCTGATAGTACTTTCCAGATACAAATTATCAACTCTTAACTCTTTTTATAAATGTTGCGATGAATGTTGAAGTTTCCACATATATAAACGACTATCTATTTATATAATTGTTTGCAAAATGAATAGGTGAATCAATCAAAAACGATAAAAGGAGTAAGATTGAAAATAATTATAATAATAATTTAGTAATAATGATATCAAACAAAAAACCAAAAATAAACTATCTTATAAAATATTATGAGTCAGATCGAGGGCAAAATGAATTATTTGGTAACATGAAACTATCAATATCATCATAAAACATAAATATTGAATATAATGGGTTCTTGTTCATCAACGCAGAGAAGATACATTCGACGCGGAGTAAATCTCATATTGTCTATTATTGTACTAAACTTGGGGGGGGGTACCCCTTTTGTAGGTGTGTAACCTTACCCCAAGGTGACGCATCAACTTGTCGTCACGAAAAGTACTGACCTTTAAGAGGGTCGTTAAGTTTAATTATGGAAAACTGTTTTACCTGTACCAGTCTTTATTTTTGCTTTTTCTTCTTTCTCTCGGTGATACACTGACTCTACAGGTATCTGAGGAAAAGTTCCCCAGACCAGATTTCCTTAAAGGTTTTCAAAGAACCTCTGTGACCCAGGACAACCCAGATAAAATTAATTTGGCAGCAATGCTATCACCACTCCGCGGTTTTAGGGATGTTAGAAAAAAAATTATCTGGTGCGGAGACGCCAGATGGGAATAAAAATTAAAGTTCGGTCTATCTGGTTTATCCTGGCCGTAAGGGCTAGAATTCGGCTGCCTGCACGAAGAGGCAGTCTTTTGGTTTTGCAAGTCTTTGCTCAGGTATTTTTGGGAGTAGAGAAGGAATTTACAAATAATAGTCGACCGTCGGAAAAACGATATCTATTAAGAAAAAAATGATAAAAATAACTCAAATGTAAATAAAACAAAACCAAATAAATGGCTATATATATAGATAAATAAATAAAAAAACTATTTGATGAGTGCAATTTGCCAGGAAGTCTCCTGGTGATTTTACAAATAATCACGAAGGAAAATGTCGAATTAAACAAAATTATATAAAATGCCAAAACCGTTTCTATATCAATATCAAAATAAGTTCTCTTAGGGAGTTCTTTCAACGATTTCCAAATCAGAACTATCAACTGTGTCTTCCACTTAGCGACACTCACTATGATTCCTACGTCTAACCAGAGCCAATGTCCCTAACTATTACTTTGAACAAACTATGGGTTGGTGTTCTGAGAAGATCTGGCTAAGTGCAAAAGATAAGCATTCGTAGCAGAGAAATGAACATATATGAGTTAGTTCATGTATACATCAATTGGGTTTCTTACCAAAACAAAAACAGCTAATCCTTTATGTATTTATCGTCTGGGATGAAACACTCTATTTGAAATCCCGGTCATAGACGCGTCTTTTATATATTTAATTGATCACAAGAAATAATTTCAATTTTAGATTCTAGAATTCGGATGTTTCTAAGATGGCAAATTTTCGATATAAAACTATACACAAACCGTTGGAAAAATGTGCAGATATAAACCGACCTCCCGACCACAAACGAAAACTCAGTTTTCTGACTGATTTCTACCGAACCGCGCGCCTGACTGACTTTCCCTCGACATTTCTGATCAGAGGTCCCCTCCCAACATTCGTTGGAGGTACCATTTTTCGAGTCCTCCCTCAGGAACCAAATTATCAGTCATTCGTCCGTTGGGCCATAATTCAGATTTCTTCACGATGAAAAATGAATTAGTCCCGCCCAATTCAAGATGGTCGAATTTTTCTGCTGAATCAGTATTTCCCACGTTCAGTGCCTAAATTAAAAATTAATGCAAGCTGACCCCCGTCAGCAAAATTCGTAAGTGTCAGGACGTGTGTATCGCTTTCCAACTAAGCAGTCTCCCGACTCAATGGTTTCATTCATTGATCTGCTTACTATTAATACAAGGCCCTATTCTGAACTCGATATTTTAAATGGCCTTTTTCCGCGGTAGACTAAACAACAGGCCGCAATTTCTATAAGGAGATTACGTGTTTTTTTTCTTGTCGTGAATGAGATATTTCCGATGGGAACGAGTTTTAAGATTTTTGTATTTGTTTCACGAATTAAATGTCTTTCGATATGACTTTATGCATTTGAGAAATAAAATAACCCATATGGCGATTGTTACATTACTCCCTCCTTTCAAAAAGTTTTGGGCATACCCAATGCCACAACTTTTCCAGAACAGCGTTCCCAAAACACCACCAACTTTCATATTATTCAATTCACTTAATTTACTCTTACCTATGTTTATCCCCTTGGAAAAAGTATGGGCACGCCCATGCTTTTTCCTTCTTTTTGTCAGGGTGACAAAACTATTGATTGGGACCGACATTTCTGATCGCTCCTGGTATATAGAAGAAGCACTGAATTCAAATATTTCTTTACCAAAAACAAACGCTAAACTGTCTTTTCTGAAAGAGCCGGTCCTGTTCAATATTTGGGGAGGTCCAAAAAAAAAAATACAGATAACAAAAAAAAATCAATGTCGAATAAGAGTACAATATTTTTTTTTCCAATGTTTCAATACATAGAATTCAGCATCCTACTAACAAATTTACTCACTTTTCGCGCGCACTTTACAATATTTCTCATATTTCCACGCACTGTGTTCGCTGCCATGTGTTGTAGAATGATCGTTGGGTGGTAGGGAATAGCCTTCACGTGCTGATCTCAGGACTATTTGGGTCTCCTCCTCTCGTTCTGATGACTATGTACGCGGAATGTCTGTTGTCAAACTTTTGACTACGTTTGACTATACCATTGCCGAACATTGGTATTGTTGAGGTTTTCACTTGCCCCTGAGTTAATATAACTGTCTTGTTTCGGCGTACCGTTCACTCGCGCGAGAATTTACTATTTGTGAAACTGGATTATCTTGGCTGGTCGGTTGTAACTGGTGGACACTCGGACCAGTGTTGTATTGGTGGGTATATATTTATGGCGGGCGCTTCCTCGATTGGGGTTGGTGATTCTGCAGGGGGAGTTGGCTCGTCTCGCTGGCGGTTCACTTGGTATCGGTGAGTTATCCACATGGTTAGGGTATTCCATAGGCTGGCTAGTATTATGACGCTGCATCCTACTGTTTGGTAAAGGTGTACTCCGTTCAGGACTACTCCAATTCCGTACTTTAGCATTCTGAATATTGCATAAAAACCCATCAGACCACTCATGAAAAGTCCTAGGTCAGTGAACCAGCCCCAAATTTGATGCATGGTATTGTGGGCTAATTCTTTCATCTCTGCGACGTCAAAAATGCTGACTGTGGAGAAACCTTGACTATTGGTTTCAAGGCCAGCTACTCTGCGAGCTAGAATGTTTTCAACAGCCTTTCGCTCGTTCCCAAAAGTGAGTATCCTCTGCGCGGCACTAATTTCTTCCTGCGTGTAAATGCCTAAGGAACCCATGGGTTGAATCGGTTTGAAAGTGAGTCTCTGACTTGTTTCTGGTGCTAGTTCTTCCGGTCTTCTCTTAACGGTTGGATAGGGGCTCAGTCCCATCCATTGGTCGTCTATTAAATAAAGGGGGGGCATCAAGCTATTGCAGTCCACCTCTTCAGCGTGGGCTTGTACTATTCTGGTAACGGGTGCCATGAATTTGGACTCGTTGTTCATCATTATCGGTAATTCATTGTAGCAGTTTTCGGTTCGTCTTATGGTGACTACTCGGGGTACGCATTTCATTATGTATAGGACCTCGCCTAGTACTCTTCCTACGTATCCTCCGCTTTCTTTTACCAACTGACTCAGGGTGCTGGGAACTAGTGGTGCCATTAGTAATCTGTTTTTCAGTATCTCGCGCTGCATGAGACATCTTCGGTGGATGGTGTCTGTATACAGCCGATCCAGCTTCCTGGTGTATGCCTGTTCCACATATAGAAATTTGCTATTTATGTAAGCCATGAGGTCTGCATTGTGCGGCAGAATTGTCACTTTCGGCATCAGAAACTTCTCTTGGTTCCCTTCTACTACCAATATCCTTGGATGTTCGGTCTGCCAGATCTCTAGCTGACAGAGGTTGACCTTCTTCACTAAGGTAACCGCAAAGACCTTCGTATTGTCTTCCACAACTATAATTTGCTCAGTAGTAATTTGGTTTCTTACTTTTTCTGCCTTGCCCTGATAGAGCAAGCTCAGCTGCTCCTCACAGGTCCTCAAGGGTGTGGCATCCCATGTAACTTCCCCTATAGTAGTGTCGAAGCAGTAGCCCTTTAGGTATGGGCAGACGACTCCTCCCAATAGGCTCACTTCATTCTCCTCCGTCTTGATTTTGGCGGTGTAGTCCGTCGTTTGAATTTTGACAGTCGCTATGATAACAACATCTTTCCATACTTGTCCGTTTTCGTGGTAGGTTGTCCCCTGGCAGGTTCCCGCGGCGTCCACCACTCCTTCTAATGTGAGTGAGGCTGTAGTGGTGCCATTCATCGTTATCCCTCCAATCTTCTGACGATACAAATTAATGGTTTGGTATCGATGTATGTTACGGCACTCTTCCGCACCAACCCGGTAGACAAAGTTAGTAATGCCTCCGGCTACTATGGAACTGTGACTGTGCATGCCACAGTGACTTATGATGCGTGTGACTTCGATTAGGCAAGTCCACACATGTTGAAGAGAGAATTCGTCTCTCTGAATCACTTTCACGTCCACGGCTTCACTTTGGTAGGCAGTTTCTATACTTGGACATCTCGCGACGTCGCGAATCGAAACTGCTGTAATTTCAGTGTCTTTGTCATCACAATCGTAGGCAATGATGGTCTTCACCTGAGTGACGAATCCAGAATACAGGAGGTAGGTTATCCCCACCACCATTAATGCTGGCCTACTAGGCCCCATGTTGCCTTCTTTCTTCTCGAATACACGTGTTTGACGAAAGAATGTTCGGTTAAAAAACAGGTTACAAAACAAAAAATAAAAAAAAATCTAGACAATAAAATAGTATGGTCAGATTACCCTAAGACACACTTAAATATTTACTTATTCTATTTGGCTCCAGTTTATGATTTACTTATATACTAAACCGCCGTTTTGATCTTCCTCAGCATCCGTTACCATTCCTGCAACAACAGAGTAATTAGACATCAAACAAAAACACAAGAAAAAAAATTTACATAGTCAATACGAATCCCAATTCCCCAAGCTTCGGTGTACGATACCTCACCTAGCTTTTCATATACCTCTAGTACGTTCACAACATACAATAATTCATGCCTCTTTATATCCGTATCCTACGGATAACAAGCTTAGCTCTCTGCCTTAAACTTATAAGGCCCGATGGCCAACAAAAAAAAATGGGGTCAGATGTGATCAAGTAGAGTGTGACTCTACTTATGTTTAAAGAAAAAAAATTAAATTAATATTAGGCTGCTCAGATGAGGGAGCAGTTACCCCGGTCTGTACTACTAGTCAGTCGTGCAGACACATATATGAACAATCGAAAAAAAAATGAAAAATAAATAAATGAAATCAGCCTGCTCAGATGAGGGAGCAGTTACCCCGATGTAGACAGAAATTACTTCAATACAAAACAAAAACACCAATCCCAATCAAAACACCTGAACGGGTATACTGAATTGACGTGTCAGTAGGTGGTAACAAATGTGGGAAAAAAAAACATAACCGACATGAAAATAAAAGAAAAAAATTTAATGAAAGCGTACAGAATAAAAAGAAAAGGGGTGAGGGATTTTTTTTATTTAGCTGTGCGCTAAATTAGGTGATGTTAGGAGTGTCCTCTGAGTCATAAGTAACGGGGCTTCAGGCGCCAGCTCCGGGTCCCAGGCTGCGGTCATGAATAACGGGGCCCCATACCTCAGAGTCACTCCCTTCCTTTTCCCCACGGTTTGTGCCATGCTTTGGGGGACTTTTACCCTCCCGGTGGGCACACTTCCCGGCAGCATGATTCTTAGGCCTCCGCTGCAAGGCCCTAAAAAAACTACTTCGGCTTACTTAACACACCATCACATTTGATGGCCTTGCCTCACCTATAACAAAAAAAAATGAAACTCCTTGTCTGGTCAGTTTCCTTTGCTGAAAAAAATATTATCTGCTCTACCGTCATCTTCATCGGGTGGCCTCGCCTCACCTATAAACTCATTAAAAATATACTCCATGCTTGGTCTGGTTTACTAAACAAAAGTCTGTGTCACCACCAATTTTACCAGGTGGCCTCGCCTCCTCCTATAAACCAATAAAAATCAAACTCCGTCCCTGGTTTGATTTCTTTTTACTGAAACAGAAGAAAAAAAATTATATTATCTCTACAACATATCATACCCATTGTTGTCGAAAAAAAATTAGACGTAAACTAAAACTCCTGGTCGGTCAAGGTTTCCTTGGTCGGGCTTCATGAGATAGGAATTTGGGGTCGGAGTTCAGTTAGATATATAGTGTCACCCATCTCATTTCCTCTTTCTCAACGCTGATTTAGTACATGAAACGATCTGGCGGCCTTCTGACGCGCGTGGATCGCCTTACTGGACCTGCTGGTTCGTCCAGTATCCCATCTTCTTCACTGGCCGACTGGTCCTCGCTTTCCGCTTCCCGACTTTCCTCACTGTCACTTCCCAGTATCGGTATCTCGACGTACGGCGGTATCATCCCTGGGTAGGACTTAGCCCTTTCTTCTATTTCTTCTTCCGGGTCCCTGTCATCTTCCGATTCTTGGTATTTCTCTGCCCTGCTCCTGGTTTCTTCCGCTGGTAGAGGGTCCTCCCTCGCCACGTAGGTTTTCAATCTGTTCACGTGAACCATCTGTTCCTCTCTTCCTCCGCATTTCTTGATTTTATAAGTTACCGGCCCCTTTTTTTCTATGATTCGGTATGGTCCAATCCATTTTGGTACCAATTTTCTTGATAAACCTTTCTTAACAGCCATGTCCTTCATGTACACTTGATCCCCTATGGCAAACTCCTGTTCTCCTGCCTTGCGATTGAACCTCTTGATTCTCTTCGCCTTTTCCCTTTCGGTATTTTGGTATACGTTAGTGTATACCTGCCTCATTCTTTCTAGGAATTCTGCTACGTAATTCTCGTCGTAGTCGTATCGTACTCTGCCTGATTTTATGAATGCATCTACAGGGAGTACTTGATCCCTCCCATGGAGTAGAAAATAGGGACTATATCCCGTGGAATTGTGGGTACTTCCCCTATAGGCCATTAATACGAACGGGATCCAGTTATCCCAGTCTCGTTGGCTCTCACTGATATAATGGGACAGCATGTCTTTGAGCACCCTGTGCATCCTCTCTATTTGCCCATTCGTCGTCGGTGCATAGCTTGCTGTCTGTATTTTCTCGATCTCCAGGGCCTTGCACGTTTCCTTGAAGAGGCTGGAAGTGAAATTTGCCCCTCGGTTGGTCAGCAGCTTCTTTGGTGTTCCATGTCGCACAATAACCTGTTCCACGAAGGCTCGTGCGATGGTATCCGCTTTCTGGTCTGGTAGCGGGACGGCTTCGACGTATTTGGTGAAGTAATCCTGGAATGTCAACAAGTATCTGTTTCCGTTCAGGGAGGTCACCAATGGTCCGACAATGTCCATAGATGTCAGCTCCCAAGGTTCGGTAGTCGGGGTGAACCTTTGGAGTGGCGCTTTCTTCAAATGGGGAGATGTCTTTCTTCTACTGCAGGGTTCACAGCTGGCGCAATAGTGGATTACCTCAGTGCGCATATTTGGCCAAAAGAATCTTCGTTTCAAACTAGATAGGGTTTTCTGTTGCCCTACGTGTCCCGCCATCGGTGAATCGTGGAAATCTTCCAAAACTCTAGCTGTAAATTTCTTTGGAACAATCAATTTATCTCCGTCTTCTTCAGCGCGATATAAAATGCCATCTTTCGTCATATAGTAGTCCTCTTCTTTTTCCCAATCACCATTCACTTGCTTAATAATCTTTGACAAAAAATGTCCTTTTCCTGTGCGGCTCGTAATTCTTCGCGATCCCACTCTGGTATCATTCCCGTGTCCGGTTCTTGATTCACCTTAATAACACATACTTTTGAGGTGCCCTCGTATATAACAATTTTTATGGTTGAATTATGGAACACGAATTCTAACATTTCCAACACTTGGTCCCATAAAAGTCCATCCAATCCGCATCCTATCTTAGGGATAGCTAAATAGGCATCCTTGTTTTTCTCACAACAATGTCTGAGATCTTTTAGCACTGTCCACATAGCTCTGTAAGAGGGTTTTTCATAATAGGCGGCTTTTGTTATCAAATAATAGATATTTCGTTCCGGTAAATTCAATTCCGCTGTTTCCCCAAGGTTCTTGTTTTGTTGTTTCAGAATGTCCACGGAACCATATATGCTTTTGAATCGTTGCGCAATTCCTTTTCCCATGGCAAAATCCTGTGAAACACAATGGGCTAGCGCCCAATCTTCCGGAGCGGAGAATAAATCTCCTTGACGAGTAGTGATGTTCTTGGCTCTAGGTACCTGGTGTTGTTTCCGGTATTCCTCGAATTCCTCGTACTCTAGGTCGAGAAAGTGGTCGTCTTTGTTGTACATTCGACTCAGTGCGTCGGCGTTTCCGTGAAGTCTTCCCTTCCTGTGGATTACCGAGAAGTCATATTCGGCTAGAGTTAATGCCCATCTCACTAATCTTGAGCCAGGGTCCTTTAGGGTCAAAAGCCACTTCAATGGTCGATGGTCCGATATGACCGTGAACTTTCTTCCATACAGGTAGCATCGAAATGTTTGTATCCCAAATACTACTCCTAATAGTTCTTTCTCTGTTGTGGCATAATTTTGTTCGGCTTTTTTGAAGGTTCGGCTGGCATATGCTATAGGTCTTTCGTAGCCCTCTCGTACTTGGCTAAGAACTGCTCCCACCCCTGATCCAGACGCATCCGCAGCCACTACAAAGGGCTGTGTAAAATCGGGGAAGACCAGTACCATATCTGATGTCAAGGTCTCCTTCAAGGTCTGGATGGCTTCCAGCACCGAAGGTGTCAGTTCGAATTTCACCTCTTTCTTCGTCAGGTTGGTTAGTGGAGCAATTAGCTCGGCAGCATTTGGTATGAACCTTCTATACCAGTTCACTAGTCCTAAAAATGATCTTACTCCTCGTACGTTCTTCGGTAACGGAAACTGATGTATTGCCTCTATCTTTTCGGGGTCCGGAAATACTCCATCTTGAGTAATCATATGACCTAGGTATTTGACCCTTTTTAACAAAAAGTTGCACTTGCTTGGCTTCAATTTGACGTTGACCTCTTTCAACCTCTCAAACACCTTCCTTAACCTTCCAATATGGTCCTCGGCGCCAGTAGAATTGAAAATTATGATGTCATCTAGGTAGACCATGCATATGTCTCCTGTCAAGCCTGACAAGGTTATGTTCATAAATCTCTGGAATGTTGACGGCGCATTGACTAATCCAAAAGGCATTTTTAAATATTCGTAGTGCCCTTGAAACGTACTAAAACCTGTGAGGGGTATATCTTTTTCTTCCATGTCTATCTGATGATAAGCTTCTGCGACATCCATCACGGAAAATAGGGCTTCGTCCCCTGAACTATATCCCTGGATCAGATCCGAAATATTTGGTAAAGGATAATATTCCTTTTTCGTCACGCTGTTGAGCCCTCTGTAATCGATACACATCCTCACTTTCTCGTCCCCATTAGGTAGTTTCTTCGTGACCAACACCACCGGTGCTGACCAAGGGCTATATGATGGTCGAATAACTTCCGCTTCCAGTAGTCTGTCAATCTCTTTTTTCAAAACTTCTCGTTGATGGTAAGGTATTCTATATGGTGCCTTGCATATAGGTTGTGCTCCTGGCTCCAAGGTTATGCTATGCTTGACTTTCGTGGTGCTGGTTCTCACCACGTCTTCATCTATAAATAGATCCTGATATTCTTGAATCAAAGTCTTCAACTTATTCTTCGTACCTTCCTCCAAATGATCCAAGACAAACCCGCTATTTCTTCGTTCTTCATTTCCTAGTTTAA
The DNA here is from genome assembly GCA_958298965.1 of Chrysolina haemoptera. Lineage (NCBI taxonomy): Eukaryota > Metazoa > Arthropoda > Insecta > Coleoptera > Chrysomelidae > Chrysolina > Chrysolina haemoptera. The sequence goes on along the minus strand of OY282585.1, from coordinate 32,957,330 downwards.
CTACGCCAATCGTCCTATCCGTCTTGATCACCTCTTTTTCTATTTTCTCGCACGACACCGCTGTAGCTACTTTTTTCTTTCTGCTTAATTTTACCTCTTTGCATGAAGTGTTTATGACTCGTACCCAGATTCTTCTAGCGTTCTCCGTCACGATAGTTGCCGTGTGGACCTGACCATCTCCTATGTCCACTGGTTCGCATACTAATAGTCCTCCTTCTATTTCTTTCTTCAGTTTTGCCGCCACGAGTGCTTCTGTTCTTGCAGGTATAATAACGTCTTCTTCTAGCAAGATATCTGTCTCCCAAAGTCGCTGTGAGCCTCCTTGGCTCATGGAATCCTCTCCTGTTTCTTTTACCTCATCTTTTTCTGTCTCCATCCATCTCTCTTCTAGCTCTTTGGCCTCCTCTTCGACAGGTACTTTCGCCTCCTCCGAAGGTGGTTCAGTTTGGACTTCAATGTGACATACTTCTATTATATTTTTCTCTTCTTCCTTGTCTTCTCTCAGCGGCGTTTCTTCCCCTATCTTCCGTTCTTCCTCTGCTTTTCCGTCTTCCTCATTCGCATAGAATTTTCCTACTCGTTGGCACCATTCTTCCTTCTCTTGGTGACTCGTCCTCGGCGTCGCTTGGCTTACTTCTTCATCTTCTTCTCTTCTTCTCACGTTTGTCCAAAATCTTTTTCTCCCTCTTCTGTTATTTTTCAACCTTCTTTTTTCATTAATCCTTTTCCCTTGGCCACCTTCATAAGGCCTAGATCTATAGTAATTATTTCCTCTGGTATATCTGTCTCTCCTCCAAATCTTCCCAATATTCCTAGGGGTACTGCTTCTAGCGTCCTCGATTTCTTCCGGGTATAAAAGCTGGAAAATCTTTCTTTCAATTTTCACTGTTGGGTAAGTTCCATATCTGATGTGGGCCCAAGTGGCCTGCAGGAAATCTCTTCCTAGGATTGCTTGAACGTTTCCTAACGTGCGGTTTCCGCAAACTATGGCATTCCAATTTTTCCGCCATTTTCCATCTCCACTTTCTATTATGACCCTCGAAGTTCCTCTTGTTCTCAAGGGATGGCCTGTCACGCTTGACAACTGGAATCTATTTGCTTCACTATGGTCTATATTTCTTCTATCTACCATCTCTTCCTGAACTATCGTAACTGCTGCGCCCGTGTCTATCAACGCATAGCAAGATATTCCATTCAAATATATTTTAATAACATGCGGCACGTCTCTCATTGTAAAAGCTGATACTTCCGGAATAACCATTTTCACCTTTTCTCTCCGGTGGTACCTGGGTGGTCGTCTATGAAAATTTTGATACCTTTTTGAATAAAAAGTTTTCTGCCAGTATTCTCTGTGACCTCCATCTTGGCAGTATGATTTCGGTCTTATTAGTTTAAATTTTCTTGATTTTTGTCATTGGTTGGTGGTCCCTGCGGCCCTGACCTACCTTCGGGTTTTCGCTTTGGGATAGCCCCAGTAGATGGTCTCCAATCTCGTCTCTCACCCTCTCTTCTACCTCCGTCTCTTCTTCCTGCATACTGTTGAAATCCCCCTCTGCCTGAACTCTGTCCTCTCGTCGGGTATCCTCCGTTTCCTCGATTCCGGTTCCTTGGGCAATCTTGCGCCCAATGTCCTTTCTCTTGGCACACAAAACAACTATTTGGGCTTCTGTCCTGGTACTTCATGCCGTAACATTCCCTAGCGAAGTGGCCATACCTTCCACAGTTGTAACATCTTTTGTCTTCCTCTGAACTGAAATTTCCCCTATGGGGTTTAGAACTCCGACAATCTTCCTTGACGTGTCCCTTTTTGCCGCATGCATAGCAAGTCCTTTCTGTCTCCACTGTCGATACCCTTGAGTTTCCTGCTCTTCCCTGCAACATCATCGCGGTCATTTCTTGTAATTTCACCAATTCCTCGGCTTTTTCTAGGTCCAGCTTATCTTCCCTCAATAAGAGGATGCCCACCTCTCTCATCAAATCCTTCCTCAGTCCCACTTTGAATTGATTCAACAATAGTTCCCGGTTTTTCTTCTTGACTCCCGCTTCTTCTTCCGTTGTGGCTCCCAGCAAATCTTCCTTCAGTAACTTCGCTCCTAGTGTCCTCAACCTCGTGCAAAAGGACGACACATCCTCATCCGACCTTTGGAAACACTTACTAAGATTCCACTGACTTTCCCCTGGTAATTTTATGGGGGTAAACTTTTCTAAAAATTTTGCTTTGATTTCAGGATAAGTCAAAGCGTCCAACCCTGTATCCGACTTAAAAAAATTATAGGCTTCTCCGGTGAGTTTGAATTTAAAGAGTTTCCCCGTATCCTCTTGAGTCCATCCGTCCAATTTCGATCGCGATTCCAATTTTTCAAAGTATCTAACCACCTCTTTACCCGAAAAACTATCCAATGTGGTTGCCACCATTCCCAACGAATAGACAGTGGGCAACCGGAGAACTGGGGCAGGGGCGGGTCCTCCTGCCTGGGGGTTATTTCCCGAACCGGTTTGCATGGTGACTTAGGGTTTACCACCAAATATACGCAATATAAACAAAAATTATTCAATGGAGTCCTCAGACTTAAGCTACCTTCCGAATCACCTTGTATACAATACCAAAAGTTAAAAAAAATTAATATTCTCTACGGGTTTCGAATTGAATTTCTGTACCACCCTGTAGTATATGACAATCAAAATCAGAAAAATAAATAATTATTTGATTTTATTAAATTCCGATTACGTTTCAGTTTCAGCAAGATTTAAAACAAAAAAAAATCAAAATAAAAAAAATGACAGTATTATTTGACTACCATTCAGTTTCACCCTGTATAGCAAAATTCAAAACAAAAATGAAAACTCAAAAAACAAATTAACAATATTATTGGACCTTACGTGTTTCGGACTACCCTTCAATTTCACCCTGTATATCAAGATTCAAAGCAAAAAATAAAAAAAATAAAATAAAAAAAAATTAATTGTCTCTAAGGGTTCCAGACTACCCTTCAGTATCGCCCTGTATAGCAAGATTCGGAACAAAATGAAAAAATCTAAAAAAATTAAGGTGTTAATTGACTTCCCGGGTTTCAGACTACCCTTCCGTTTCACACTGTATATCAAGATTCAACGCAAAAATAAAAAAATTGAAAATCTAAAAAAATATTAATTGACCTTACGGGTTTTAGACTACCCTTCCGTTTCACCCTGTATAGAAAAATAAAAAACAAATGTCAAAATGTCACCGAATAAAACTCCAAACAAAAATTGGAAAAATCAATCGTCAAAGAGCGCAACCAAAATTATTTTGCCTTTTATTTAAGACCAAAGACTTCTAATCGATTATAGTTCTCTTTTCCGTATAATTCAACGAAACTCCGCTAGTTGTCTTTTCCGTATAATGACAAATGACGTCAATGCCAAAATATAAAATGTCCGCTACCTTAAAAAAAAAAAAAAAACCGCCAAAACAAACCCGAGAGAAAAATTCAACTGAATTATTCTCAGTACGAGGGGAAATTGGTTTCCCCAAAAACACTCAATCCGCTACAAAAATAATATTGACAAATTGTCGATTACCGTTTCGTTCCGCCCGGCAGAAAAATTCAATTGAATTATTCTGAGTACATTAAAAATTGTTTTCCCGACGCCTACAATAATTTGAAATGGAAAACTTCAACCAAGTTTTCCTTAAGCTGCGAGTCAGCCCAAGCCCACGACTATCCTTCGTGTATAGCTAGCCGGAATAGCTAGCTATCTGCAGTGTCCTCTTCTCTTGCCGGTGAATATTATAGTCACTAAGGGTTATTAGACTTTGGAGTGCTGTTATCAAGACAGTTTCAAACCTTTGTTTTTATGGCCTCTTCTACGACGTCCTACCCTGTAATTCCCTAACTGATAAAAAAAATCAAACCGTATTTTCCCTAACTCAAAATTAATCTATCTCTGAAAATGGGAAGGAATATGTTTTCTAATGACTTGTTCTTTACTTTACATAAAATTATGTATTTACTCAGCAAAAGGCAGGTAAAAAGACAAAACAACAAAAAAAATATAGAAATGTATATGAAAAATTGAAGATATTTATTTTATTAAAGTTACTGACTCTTCCGTTGAGTATAATCTCAAGGAACGCGGCTAAAAAATGCCCAATGTGACCAAAATATTGAAATTAATGATTTTTCTACTAATTAAAACGACAAAATTCGACCCTACACTCAAAGCTAAATATATCTGACCGGATTTGCCCGAAAATGTATTTTTCAGACCTTTCGCTTTCGATGAGAAATAAATAGATAAACAACACACTCACAAAGTCAAACAAAAATTTTCTGCTTCGAATTGGCTTTCTTTCTGAACTTGAACTTAACCTTTTAAATTAACTCGCTGTATCTCGAGACAGAAAAATATGCAATTAGTCTTTTCTTAGGGAATGATTCAAAAGAATTTATAGAATATTCGTTTTTCCAACACTATAGCTTTAAAAATAAAAGTCCCGTTTGCCACCGAAATTACTCTCTTACTCCTTAGTTTTGTATTTTTTTCTCCTATAATCTCTGAGCAATATTTAGTTAGTTGAACATACTGGGTTTATTTTCCTAATAAATCCCACAACCCTTGTTAGTGAAATTGTGACTAGGTTTTCCAAGTAAATTTCACATCTGTTTTCACCAAATTTCACTCGGTTTATCCAAATAAATGTCGATATATCCCACCGCTGTCACCAAATTGTACTAAACTTGGGGGGGGGTACCCCTTTTGTAGGTGTGTAACCTTACCCCAAGGTGACGCATCAACTTGTCGTCACGAAAAGTACTGACCTTTAAGAGGGTCGTTAAGTTTAATTATGGAAAACTGTTTTACCTGTACCAGTCTTTATTTTTGCTTTTTCTTCTTTCTCTCGGTGATACACTGACTCTACAGGTATCTGAGGAAAAGTTCCCCAGACCAGATTTCCTTAAAGGTTTTCAAAGAACCTCTGTGACCCAGGACAACCCAGATAAAATTAATTTGGCAGCAATGCTATCACCACTCCGCGGTTTTAGGGATGTTAGAAAAAAAATTATCTGGTGCGGAGACGCCAGATGGGAATAAAAATTAAAGTTCGGTCTATCTGGTTTATCCTGGCCGTAAGGGCTAGAATTCGGCTGCCTGCACGAAGAGGCAGTCTTTTGGTTTTGCAAGTCTTTGCTCAGGTATTTTTGGGAGTAGAGAAGGAATTTACAAATAATAGTCGACCGTCGGAAAAACGATATCTATTAAGAAAAAAATGATAAAAATAACTCAAATGTAAATAAAACAAAACCAAATAAATGGCTATATATATAGATAAATAAATAAAAAAACTATTTGATGAGTGCAATTTGCCAGGAAGTCTCCTGGTGATTTTACAAATAATCACGAAGGAAAATGTCGAATTAAACAAAATTATATAAAATGCCAAAACCGTTTCTATATCAATATCAAAATAAGTTCTCTTAGGGAGTTCTTTCAACGATTTCCAAATCAGAACTATCAACTGTGTCTTCCACTTAGCGACACTCACTATGATTCCTACGTCTAACCAGAGCCAATGTCCCTAACTATTACTTTGAACAAACTATGGGTTGGTGTTCTGAGAAGATCTGGCTAAGTGCAAAAGATAAGCATTCGTAGCAGAGAAATGAACATATATGAGTTAGTTCATGTATACATCAATTGGGTTTCTTACCAAAACAAAAACAGCTAATCCTTTATGTATTTATCGTCTGGGATGAAACACTCTATTTGAAATCCCGGTCATAGACGCGTCTTTTATATATTTAATTGATCACAAGAAATAATTTCAATTTTAGATTCTAGAATTCGGATGTTTCTAAGATGGCAAATTTTCGATATAAAACTATACACAAACCGTTGGAAAAATGTGCAGATATAAACCGACCTCCCGACCACAAACGAAAACTCAGTTTTCTGACTGATTTCTACCGAACCGCGCGCCTGACTGACTTTCCCTCGACATTTCTGATCAGAGGTCCCCTCCCAACATTCGTTGGAGGTACCATTTTTCGAGTCCTCCCTCAGGAACCAAATTATCAGTCATTCGTCCGTTGGGCCATAATTCAGATTTCTTCACGATGAAAAATGAATTAGTCCCGCCCAATTCAAGATGGTCGAATTTTTCTGCTGAATCAGTATTTCCCACGTTCAGTGCCTAAATTAAAAATTAATGCAAGCTGACCCCCGTCAGCAAAATTCGTAAGTGTCAGGACGTGTGTATCGCTTTCCAACTAAGCAGTCTCCCGACTCAATGGTTTCATTCATTGATCTGCTTACTATTAATACAAGGCCCTATTCTGAACTCGATATTTTAAATGGCCTTTTTCCGCGGTAGACTAAACAACAGGCCGCAATTTCTATAAGGAGATTACGTGTTTTTTTTCTTGTCGTGAATGAGATATTTCCGATGGGAACGAGTTTTAAGATTTTTGTATTTGTTTCACGAATTAAATGTCTTTCGATATGACTTTATGCATTTGAGAAATAAAATAACCCATATGGCGATTGTTACATTATTAAACATTCAACCCGGTATTGATAACATGATAATCGACGTGCCATAAGAATCAGAGTCGTGGTGAATGAAAATGAAACAATTGCTAAAACTGTCACATCAAAATATCTGACAAATTCTTCAGTCATCAATACTGATTCTAAGAAGTTGAAGTGGTACATATTGACATTATGGGATATTTGAATCGAATTGAATGTTTCATATGAATGCAGCTTCTACACGGTGAAGAAAATGAGTTTAAACGGGAAATTGTGATTTCAAGACGTGATATGCAAGGTTATCCCTCAATTCATATGACAAATCAAACAGGAATCTGTCTCAACTGTAATAGATCAGTCCTGAACGAAATTGCGCTTATTGAACAAGATCCAGCTTGCATTCGTTTAAACGTTTTAACACAAACAACAAGCAACTCTTGTATAATTATATTCAAGCCGTGAGTCAGGCCATTGCTACCGTAAGAAAGTCACTTATGGGGCGATTCGTCCCTCAAAACATGGGTTTGAGATCGATTATAAGAAATGAGTTCATATTAGCAGCACGTCACCCAATTTGCGAATACGCTGTATAATCAAGAGCCAAACATACAAGGGCTATTGTATACATTGACGGAACTTACTCTTATATACCTAAAAGCAGCAACTTCCGCATCTTGCGTCAATCCTACTGCGTGCACAAAGAACGTCATTTAGCTTTAGCCGGGGAAGTAGTTGTTTTCTGTTAGATATTACAAATAAATCACATTTTTCAATTTTCATGGAGAATGTTCCCCTTTTTGACGTCATTTAGTTAAACCTTCTCTGATTGTTGCCTCGAATGGTTTCATTTTGGAAATACAAGGCTCATATATTTTTCAGACTGTCATAATATGATGCGGAGATATTATGCAATGAGTTCTCAGGTGATAGAAGTATGTTAAGAGAATGGTTTCAGGAGGGTGATATTTTCATTTTAGATAGAGGATACGGAGACATCACACTCTTGATTGATAACATAGGTATACATTACGAGATGCCTGTTAATCTAGCGAGAGGACAAATCCAAATTGGTAACAAAGAGCAGATGTGGATAGTGGAATCCCGAAATGGCTATATAAAGAGTATGTTTCAGTTTTTTCTAAAACAATCAATATGCCGCACATGTCATAATCTCGGACAATTTTACCGTATAGCTTGAGCAATCATCAATAAATATCGTCCGCAAATCATAATGGAAGGAACAAATGAACAGGCCGCAGAGGAATTGCTTCGGCGTCCGGCGATCACGATTGCCCAATGTTGTTCAAGCTCGGGTAGAGGTGGATCGGCTTCATTTGAGGAATGGAATGGAACATGGATTCCCTTGAATCAACAGCAGGGTCCACATTTTCCAAGAATAAGTATGGACTATCTGAGAGATCTCACTATCGGTGTTTACCAAGTGAATTTATAGCACCATCTTATGTACAAGATAAACACCAGAGAGAGAATAAGAGTTTATTCCAGGTTCCGCATGCAGCAATAAAGTATGTCAGCTCTGGATTGTGTACACTAACGACGAAAATACGAAAATGAATAGCCAATACAGGGATATTACTGCACATGCAACTCAGGTGCCAGGATCGTCGGATACTGTTCTCACGTTGCAAGTTGCAAGCGTTTTATGGTTTTTTGGTTATGCCAAGGAGTCAGATATCAAAATACCAGTTTATTAAGCCATGTGCTCGATGTCGCCAATAGAATGGACCAAATGAATCCCAATGATATGATCATAAATGAGTAAGGCAGTATCCACCCAACCAATGATCGAGTACTTAGTTGACCCTGCATCAAGCTTGATTTTTCCTGTTTATTTATGATTGTGTTATACGTTCGTTGATATACTGTTACACAGTTTCATGTTACATACCACTTACATCATTTTGCCCTTTAATTGACTGATATTGCGATTGCTAAGACATTTATAACTTTTTTTTTTTAATATCATTATTCTTATTATTATTATTTCAGTGTTCCACTTAGCGCTTGTGCTGAGGATTTGTTTCTTCTTACTTCGATTAATGACTATCAGATCTATAGACTTTGCGTATTGTGTGCAGTACTCAGCAACACTGTCTTCTTTATTTGAAGGAATCATGTTTTATCCAGGAACATGACAAATTCCTTCCAAAAATGTCTCATAGAGACTGAATAAAAAAACTCTAAGAGAATTTATGAGATACAAGTTGGATAGTGAAAGCGCAAATCCGTATAGAGCCATATTCGATATTCATCAGTATTTAAAAGACATAACAGAGACAAATTCCTTTAACTTCTAATGGCATCTCCTAACGTAAATCTATGATATTTGAATGTGTTTTAGACATAACTGTTATCCGTTTCTATCAGCAGTTTGAAAATGAATGAGAACATATGAGATATTATAGCAGTCACATGATTATTTGAAAAAAATTAATAATATTCTGCGAGATTGTTCCTGGCACGTTCCATATGAAGATAATAAAACCAATGGATTATTATATGCACAAATGCACATAAAAAAATAATAAAGTCTTTTTCAACTTCAACTGCTGTGTAAATTTACATATTTTATATTTTTTAATAGCAGTGCTGATAGAAAAATATGTAAATGATGCATTCATTTCCAACGTATTTTCACAACATATGTCCTACCATAGCTGGCTATTTGCACATTCTGTTATGATTACAAATGAATTCAAATCCAATAGCAGAGGATATATCAAGCACGTGGCTCACGGTTGAATAGTTTGACCAAACTATCTTGAAGTGATGTACCTAATTCATCTTGGTTTGTTTCATAAAACTTGAAACAATGCAATTTGAACAAACCATTTGACTGTGATCCAATGGCTTTATCGTTACATTAGAGACTATAGAAAACATTTCGATATTTTTGATACCGAATAGGAAATATCTATGCAGTCTAAGAGTTGCAGTAAAAATATTCCATTTACTACCAATTGAATAACATGCAAATTGGTATTTATATGGAATTATTCTATCTTCAAATGACATATATTATAAGCGGTAAGTATTTCTCCTTAGAGTAATACAATAGTTGCGGCTAATTTACTTCTTCAATACTATCGTATTTATTGAAATTACTTGTCAGCGTTTATTGTTATTATCCTTCCGCTTGAGTTAATTATGATCTCCAAACTGAGATATCTCAAAAATAACAACGATTCAAAAAAAATGTTAGCTCTGCTAACCTGGATGGCACAAAGACACTACAGCCTCAGAAAATACTTTAATAAATATAAGAATACATCAGTGAATTCAAAACAGACCCTCTGCCACGATCTAAGTGAAAAATTTGCAGTTCGTTGTAAAAAGTCCCTTGCTTAGCAATCAAAAATTAATATCAGAAAAGTTCAACATATCTGTCCATATTTCAAGGGTCTTTAGCCCTCAAAATAGGAAACTTATATCGCTAGATGCAGTGCGTGTTCGAACGATTGAATAAATTCAAACTCCGTCCATTTTCAGTTTGTCAGTCAACTTTCGCGCGGTACAGGACCGAATTAAATAATTCGGTGATTGTTTGTACGAGTATTTCAGATTAAATATTGCGCTTCAGTCACAGAATGAATCGAAAATTGAAAGAAAAATAAAAAAACTGAAAATCTGTAGATGAAGCGTTAAAAATAGTAGGTATAATAATTGATTGACGGCCGGAAAGTATTAAAAAAGATGTTTTGAATGAGAATTTTGGAAAGAAAAGTGTACCGCAAAAAGATATACCGATGGTATAAATAACTATACAGTGCTGGCGTATGAAGTCTTTATCCTATATTATTTTTTGAAGGATTTTCTTTTAATCATATTTAACACAATTAATTTTACTGGGGTACTTGTTCATAATTCCGGTAATGATTAATTATAATATTTTTTCAGGGAAAAACACAAAGTAGCGGACGAAATTTGTGATTATGGTCCCATTCGATTCAAAATTTGTATGAGAGGGTTTTCGGGGGCGGGGATTAGGAATCGTTTGTCAAAATTATTAAATTCAAGATGGCGGACGAGATTTGTGATTATGGTCAGATTCGATTCAAAATTGGTATATATGACCGGTCTGAGAGATTATCACTTTTTTCTTTAAATTATATTGCTTTCGAGATGATGCGGCTCCAAAATGGCGTACGAATTTTGTGATTACACCGTCCGATTCGATTTATTTATATGCTAATTTATTGTTTTTTCACATTTTTCATAACTATGTAATGTAATATTAGTGTTCGTCCAAGTTAAATGGGAAGTACTTTCATTCAATACCATAACTGGGAGTTGTATACTACAGCACAACAAAAATGTCTAGGCACAGAGAATATTTCAAGTAATCTGAAATCCGACCCTGTGTCAGAACTGTATGATCCCTCTCTTCACGTTTCACATTATCAGCCGTATGAGAGGAGCAACATGAGATGCGTAAAGAACTTCATTTCTGTTTCGGAATCCAGAATTGTAAGAAATAATTAATTTTCGCTAGTTGACGGCTGAAACATTCCTTTATTAAACGTCGTTGGTAAGATTGGATATTTCCCAATTCGAATATGGAATAATGCAAGGAAATCCATTTCGCAAAAACAACACTTTTTTGTAAAATTATTTACAAATAAACGTAATTTTTTAAGAAGAAAATGAGAATGACGAACTAAGTAAATAATAGACTTCAATAATACAATGAAAGATCACATAAATATTCGTTCCTTTTGATGGTGGCAATGATGGAAAATGCACAATAATGGGGGGAAATATATCCTTTTCTTTCATTTAATACTTTTTAAATATTTTTTTTTGTTATTTTTATCTGTATACACTCATACATGCCTTCATCAATCAGAAAAAAAAATCGTTTCCGGCTCCCTTTTTTTCAGGGATGAAGACCCTTAATGACGAATGGAAAAACTAGACATATCTATGCCGATGAGGTTATGGCGATAAACTACTTTGTATATACTAAAAGCAGAGCAATATAAAAATGTCCATCTAGGTACGAATTTGATAATTTTATTTTTTCGTTATGATACAGTTATTAACATTTACTTTTGCAAGGTTCGTGCCTTTTGTAAAACAAAATTGTACTCATAAGACAGAACAAACACCACCATTTATCAAAATATTCAAGCAAATTCAAATATCCATCAATCATGAACACTATTCTTGTTGCAGATAAAAATTCACAAATTCAGTACACCAACAATACAAAATTTTTGGGCTTACATATTGACACAACACTCTCTTTTGGTTCAATCACATCAACACTCTGAGAAAACAACTCTCATTGGAATATTATTCAGAATAAGACAATATACCCCACTCAAATATTTGAAAATCATATATTTCAGATTAATTTATTCAAAATTGCAATACCTCATTTCTATTTGGGGCTCAGTCAAAATTTCTATTTTGAAACCACTACAAACTTTGCAAAACAAAGCTATAAAATGCATACACAAAATGCCCTTTTTAGAACCTTCAATCAAATTATATAAACCAAATAACTTACTAAATATTCGTTCATTATATGAATTTAAAATTTCAATTTTCATTCACTATGTTGATACAGGAAAAAAACATTCAGATATTATTTTTGATCATATTTCAACTAAACATTACCATAAAACAAGAAATATAAATAAAATAAATGCATAACGTTTCAAATCAAACTTTGGAATAACCATTTTTTATGAGGGAATTGAGATATATAATAATATACCACAGCCATTAAAAGATATTAAAACTAAAACTAAACTCAAAAAAGAACTTAAGAAATATTTACTTAACAGATAACTTTTCTCTTCCTATTATATTTCAGCGTTGACTGCTTTCATTTTGCTTGGACTATTTACTTATATTTCAATGATTATTTTTATCACTCTTTTTCTATTAATTGTTTGATTTCTTCATTAATTTGTATTTCATATATACTATATATGTATTGCCATTAATCAATTTATGTAAAAATTAATCCCTCTATAAACAGAAATGTTTCTTGGGATCAATAAATAAAATAAGTAAATATCCACAGGCATAATCGTTTCAAAAAATAAAAACGTTTGATCAATTAACGCTCCAATTATACTTGAATAAAATAAATGAACAATTCCCCAATTTGCTTTCTAATTACAAGCACCGGCAACACTGTACGAAAAAACCACCAGTCGTCAAATTCTCTGTAGTAATAACCCAAATAACCCCATGACATTGATAATTATAGCAGATTCTGAAAGCTTGGTGCTTGGAAACAGACCGATAAAGCGGAGGTCTGTTTTCTATAAGCAACAATGTTGTTCTTATTGATTGTATTCAATCACATGACCTCAATTTAACTAATTTCATTGGATTTCCGCTTGAGCAAAAAATTTTCATTCTAACAAAATACTATCATAGAAATTATAATATACAGGGTATTCCACATTCGATGGCCTATTAGACGTTTCTGGAGAACGGACAACAGATCATTTTGAAAATTTCTGGGCATGAATAATCAAACATGCTCTACCCGTCTCAAATATTTTCATCAATACAGTGTTGCCACTTGTATCAGAAAGTAGTAGCTACTTTGTTATTTTAAATAGAACACCCCGTATATTATATAATTTTTGTAATCCTGATAGAATTCCTCACAACTTTCATAGTTAATTCCCTATACCTATCTGTGACGGTTTTCGAGATAAAAATTATTTTATCAATTTTTTGTGTAAAACCTGACCTTTAAAAAATAAAAAAATTTTCACAATGCAAATTTACAAAATATTGAAATTTGGGTCATAGCTACACAAGACCATTAGGTATTCTGTCGATGAACTGGATCTCAGTTTCATCATACAGGGATGCTCAGAATGAACTTATTTTTGGGGACTTATGAAAATGGCTGAAACTAATAATAATAATAATAATAATAATAGATTTTATTGACAGTCTTCAAAATACAAATAGACTTATAAAAACGTATAGATATAAATATAAACTGACTGCCAAAAGGCAGAGTTCAGTCTAGTTGGGGGTTACACGAAGTTACCTCCTTCCACTCAACCTGAATCAGTTTTTTCAGATGGAACCCCTTGTATATTATTTCATTTTCGAATTAAACTAACCAGTTTGAATAAGTTTTATTGAGTATATCCTATTCCTATTTCTTACCGTTTATGAGATATAAATTATTTTATAATTTTTGAGGTCTGTGCAAATATAAAATTTGAAGAAAAATCTATCAAATAGCAAAAAACAGCTTCATCTTTTTTGAGAAAAGTATAATGAAGTATATGAATCTTCCTTAATACTGGGTGAATGACAAATATGATTATGTTGACAGTTCGAAGAATGAAAAATTAAATTGATTAAATCAATTCTACACAAGATATATTATTACAAAGTTTACTTGACAATTACAACACATTTGATATTGAAAAAACAAAAACTCAGTAGCTCAGATGCTTGAAATGCTGACCATTTACTTGCAAACATTGATGGATCGACGTCATTACATTATTACAAAGCACGTCTAACCCTGTTTTCTAGTTCCTGTTTTATATTCACAGGTGTTCTATAAACCTTTTCTTTTACTTTTCCCCAGAGATAAAAATCTAGGGGAGTCAGATCTGGTGACCGCGGCGGCCAAATCCAAGGACCCAATAAACGTCGTATCCACCGATCTTCGAACAAATTTGTGAGTTCTCTGCTCACTTCACCTGTGCAATGTCCAGGTGCCCCATCCAGCTGATACCAACAATTATCATATATGTTTAGAGGTAAATTTATCATCCATAAGCATACAAAACACATTAAAACTGAATTTTTGTTGAAATCCCTTTTCTCTAATGAAATGAGGGTTTTCTAATGCCCAGAAATGATTATTCCGACGATTGAATATTTCCTCACGTGAAAACTGTGATTCATCGGTCCAAATAATTTTTTTCAAAAAGTTGAGATCTTCGTGTGTCCATGTTAGTAACATTTCGCAAAATTCTACTCGTTTTGATGTATCATCTCTATGTAGAGCTTGCAGCCTGATGAATTTGTAACCGTGCGTGCATATTATGTTTTTGTAAAATTCTCCATATGGAAGTGCGAGAAATTCCCAAATCCACCGCAGCACTAGATATTGATGCATGAGGATAAGCATAAAAATATCCCAAAACATTGATTTCATTTTCCATGTCACCAGTTATCTAATTCTGTTTATTTCTCGAGGCGTGAACTTTTCCGAAGTTGAGATACTTCTGAATTTCCGTTCGTTCATTGCCGGTACATTTGGATACAACTCATTAAATCTTCTACAGGTCCTTGATATTATTTTATTGCACTCACCGTGAACATAAAACAAATTCAGAATATCAGAGTTTGAATAATTATTATTTTCCATTTTCACTACTCTTGTATGACAGTCGGACTATTTAAACACGTTATTGTCAAGTTTATTCCTTTGTTTTTCAAACAGATCAGTAGCAGCAGATCATGACACACTATTATTCTTGTTGAAATTTGGTATGGAAATCCAGAATTAATACTGCCGCCCTAAGCAAAACCCTAGTATCTACAAAAACGCCAAAGTAAATCGGGTTTTTACTTGGAAATATTGTTCTAATGGAATACGGGTGTATAAAATAGATTGAATTTTATATTTTAAATCGAAAAACGGAGTTGTCGCTTGGTCAGAATGTAATATATTAGGTGAATAGGAGCCATTGCACCAAAACTATCCATTTTATAAATTTGTCAGTTGAACTTTAGTTTCAATGTTTTCTGTATGGATATGGTTGATACAATTTTAATTTGTATTTATGAGAAAAAGTTTAAATCCGAAAAATATTTGGATATTCTGAGAACAACTGTACATGGATTTCTTCACAATTTATCTCTAAACAGGTGAAGTGGGCAGATCACTCACTAATTTATTCGAAGATCGGTGGATATAACGTTTGGGTACTTGGATTTGGCCCCCGCGGTCATCAGATCTCACTGCCCTAGATTTTTATCTCTGGGGAAAAATAAAATAAAAGGTTTATAGAACACCCGTAAACACAAAACAGGAACAGGAAAACAGGGTAAGATGTGCTTTCGAAGAAATCCACGACTGATCATGTAATGACGTCGATCCATCAATGTTTACAAGTGAATGGTCAGCATTTCAAGCATCTGAGCTACTGAGTTTTTGGTTTTTCATTATCAGATGTGTTATAACTGTGAAGAAAATTTTGTAATATTATCTCTTGTGTAGAATGAATTTAATCATCAATTTAATTTTTCAATCTTCAAACTGTCATATTCATAATCATATTTGTCATACACCCAGTATGAAGGAAGCTTCATGTATTTCATTACAGAAGATAAAGCTTTAGTTTGTTATTTGATAGATTTTTCATAAAATTTTATACTTGAAATTTTATACTTCCACATAGCTCAAAAATTAAAATTATTTATACCTAATAAACGGTAAGAGATAGGTATAGGACATACTGAATAAAACTTATTCTAACTGGTTCGTTGAATTCGAAAATAAGATAATATACAGGGTGTTCCATTTGAAAAAACTGAGTTTCAGTCATTTTCATAAGTCCCGAAAACAAGTTACTTCTGAGCCTCCCTGTATGATGAAACTGAGATCCAGTTTATCGGCAGAATACCTAAGGGCCTTATGCAGTTATCACTTGAATTTCAATATTTTGTAAATTTACATTGTGAAAAAATTGTTATTTTTCAATGGTCAGGTTTTACACAAAACATTGACAAAATAATTTTTATCTCGAAAACCGTCACAGATAGGTATAGGGAATTATATGGGAAAGTTGTGAGGAATATTATAAGGATTTTAAAATCCATATAATATAAGAGGGGTTCCTTTTAAAATAACAAAGTAGCTACTACTTTCTGATACAAGTGGCAACACTGTATCGATGAAAATATTTTAGACGGGTAGAACATGCGTTTTGATTATCCATGCCTACAAATTTTTAAAATGATCTGTTGTTCCGTTCTCCAGAAACGTCTAATAGGCTATCGAATGTGGAATACCCTGTATATATACTTACTAAGTATTATAATTTCTATGAATACGATTCTGCTGTCTTCAATTTCTGATAAAATACGAATCTGACCGAATGTCAATCGGCTCATGTATCGGTCGGAGCAAGTCCAATTCAATCGGTATTCGGTGTTAGTACCGGTGTATAGATATTTATTGTTCTGTAGTTCTGTTGAGTTGCTGATATAACTCTTGTCTATGAGTTGCTGGTTTTGAAAAATACGAATCGGAGGATGTAAGAATTTGAAGATTTACTTTTCTGTTAAAATTCCTTTCTGACACAATAAGTTTCTGTGAAAACCTCATTCGGATCATTTACATATACGTCGAAATAACGATCTAGGAAAGTATACAGTCGATATTTTTTATTCTGCCTTTATAACGATCTAGGAAAGTATACAGTCGATATTTTTGATTCTGCCCTTGTCCAGTCTGATGAAATACGGTTTAATGTTGTCAAGTTTTACAATTTGCAGTAGAGATAAGTATGAGTCTGTTCATTTGATTTTCTGATCAAGAAGCTATCTGATGGAGTAAAGTTTGCCAGTTTCTTTATTTGATATAGTTCGTTCCTCAGAGTAATAAAAGACATAGAGATGCCGTGCCTATAACCTACACAAATACCTGTTTTGAAGTGAACATGAACTATCCTTTTCTCTTTTCTATACAATTTGTCGGCGAGGGAGGCGACGGATGGTGAATGTTATGGACAGTTTGTTTACATTTAGAGTAAGAAGGTCCATAATACAAACGAAGAATGACAACTTGATCCAAATGAAATGAACGGGCATACACGAAGCTACCCGAATGAATACAAACTCAACATGTATAAGGCCCTCGCTTGTAAACAAACAAAGTTATGTTCACTTCAAGAAAGGGATGGAGAAGGCATCTCTATGGTCTTTTATATTACTCTGAGGTTCGTTCTGACAATATGGGTGTCCCACAGTTCATTCTACAAGTGTAGGTGAAGGTACATAATGAAATTAAGAGTGGTGCATATTTTTAGCTTAATGGCATTTTACATGAACTTGTGAGAATTAAAGCACATACAAACAAAAATAGAATCACTGAGGCTGGTTTCAGAATAGTTTCAGACTACGCCGAACGCGGAAATGTCAAATTTCAATTTTAGGCCAATCGAAACGTTAGAATTTAATCTCAAGCCCGGCTGGATTGGCCTAAATTTAAAATTTGACATTTTCGCATTCCGCCTAGCCTGAAACCAGCCGAAGTAGCAGATAACATTCACGAAGCAGGGGTGGGATTCTGTGTACCATAGAATTCTATTGTCGACGGTTTTGTCTCTTTCTCTCCCATGAATTCAACTATAATGTCATCTCACTTTTTCTATCGACAGTAGAATTCTATAGCACACAGAATCCCACCTCAGAGCTGCAACCTCAGGCTGCAACGCAAGAATTCCTTTCCACAACGACCACAACACACAACACTTCCCAATAGCAAAGAGTAGGGGCCTATAACAGAATAGGCCTATAACAGAATACGCCCCTACTCTTTGCTTCGGTCTTCTTTTAAATTTTATTAAATGATTCTAAATGACCCTTTAAAATCCTCACAAATATCCAATTACTCCGCTTTTACTCCGCAGCGTTGAAAATACTCACAAAAGGAGTAATTACTCACAAAATGGCAGCACTGGGTGGAATTCTGTTTACCATAGAATTCTATTGTCGATAGAAAAAGTGAGATGACATCATGGTTAAATTCATGGAAGAGAAAGAGACAAAACTGTCGACTCTAGAATTCTATGGCACAATAGATTACAGCTGTGGGATAGCTGTAATCTATTCTGCCGTTCCAAGCAAGTACATGGTCTTTTTCAAGGGACTATCACAAATCTTTTCAACTTGAAAATGACGGCAGAAGTCAAAAGTTTCATTACTATTTGTATTTGCTCAGTGCTGCAATGCTAAAAAATGTACGTACTATCAATAGTACCAAAGACAAACTAGAAATAGAATAAAAAACACTCTATAAGTAATATATATTGTGGATATTTAAAAAACAAGTGTTTTTTATTCAATTCCTAGTAATCATGAATATTCATCAAGTATATCGGTCAAATCAATCAAGATGACCAAAGACAAAGTTTCTTTACATTATTTGCCATTAAAAAACAAAGAGTTATGCAAAACATGGCAATGTCGTCGTGGATGAAAATGTCTGATAAACTCATTTCAACTTCCGACATTTCAAGTACTTCATTCAAATTTGACTGAGACTGAAATTAAATACTCTCTTATGGAATTTACCAATTGATCATCTTTATATTGTTTCGCGCCTAAATTTTTAGCGCCACCTAGCGGGAACGCATTTCGCGAATAGTATTTTTTTTGTTCTGTGATTGACTGTGACTAGACCAAATAAATAAAAGGGTTATTTTTGAATTTTTCTAAAAAATTGTTAAGATGAATTCTTATTTAGAAAGAGAAGATCGTATTATACAAATAAGGGATAAATTACGCAAAGATGGTATCAAATTATGGTTACCACCTTATTTCACTGAATCATCCCCCTGCTCCGAAGCAAGTCTAAAGGTATTTAGTAGTTCTCTTTTCTCATTTGAGTTTATTAGGAATAAAAATATTGCAGAATTTATCACAAGACTATAGTGGACAACTGAAAATTCCGTTCGATATTTGTTACGAGACGTTGAAGGAACTGCAAAAAAATTCACTTGAGAATTTGAAACAAAAAAATTTGTTTAAAAAATCTGGTTTAGCTTCCTTGAAAATCAAGATATTACACCAAAATTCTCTTCCATTAGTTATCACAAAAGAACTTCTCCTGTCAATGCGAACCTGTGATTTGAAAAGTCTCATAAAAGAAGATGTTCGTATCTCAGCTGACCAGTAAGTGAATATTTATTCAAAGTATGCTTGCTTGCATTGTTCTTGCCATATTTTTTATGTTTGTGAATCTCTGAAGTTTTATTATTATTAATAATCAATTGAATCTTCTGTATTCTGTCATTTTTGCATTAATATGGTATTTTTGATCTACTTATTGGTAGCATATTTTTCAACCCTTTGAGGATATACCGCAACTTACACTTTGAATTATCATTTTATTTCCAGTTGCCTACCAGAAGAAGTTGGTAATATTAATTGTTTCAGCTTCAAGTTGATTTCTTCTGGAAAAATTTTAAGTGATCAAGATTCTTTGGCCAGCCAAGGTGTTAAAAATGGACAACAAATTCTTGCCATCATTTTATCAGAAAATCCTTTAGATATTATTGAAAATGAAAACCAGATAAAAGAATTGGAAAATGTCAAAACTGATTCCAGATTACTAGCACTCGACAATGAATATATGCAGGTAAAACCAAATTTCTACAAAAGCAAAGTATATAAAAAATTTGTATTCCACAAATAGAAACTGAATATTTTCTATGAAAAAAAAAAAAAAAATCTGTAATGTTCAGAGAATATTGTGGGGTCCAAGGAAAAGTAAAGCAGGAATTGGTGTGTTTTTTGAAGTTCTGATGACTATGCCCTGGGGAACACCTGCTTGGGCAATGAATTCCAATTTGCCATTTGTTGAAAAAAAAAAGCCAAGTGAAAGAGGTATTCAATAGGCTTGTTCATTGAAGACTGCTCTAGTTGATTGAAATCACGTTCACTTATGTTCATCTCTCTCTAACACTAGTACTTCATTTCTGTACCTCGGTGGTAAAGGGCATTTTCCTAATTTTTTTAGAACAGCTGTTTAAAGTCCACAGGGTGCTGTATTCCTTGCTACTTGCTATAACTTGCTATAAAATTGGTAGAGGACAAGTGCCATATTCCTCTGTGTAAATCAAAAAAAGTTACATGCAAAAGTCAAATTCATATTTTTCAAAAATGCCCTTTATCTCCAAGGTTCAGATTTGTCTTTCCTAAGAAAATTCTAATTCTCAAAGTAGTGTGGCTGCTTGCTAAAAGTAAAATAATAGAAAGAAAGATACATTTATCAGAATTCTACATTAGGTACAGTATAAAATTAAGTTTTTCCTTTGCTGTTGTACAGGGCAGAGTGATTGCTTCTGATTCGTTTTGTTCAGTGGGTACTTTGGTAAGTGTTCTACAGTTTATTATATTTTTCGACTTCCACAAAATTTGTTCCGAGGACATATTTTATTGGAAATGTACTGCCGAGTACTTTTTTTTCAGTTTCAGGAAAATTCTGTATTGTTCAAAGAACATTATGAGAGCCGAAGGAATGTAGGTAGGAATTGGTGTTCTTCTTGAACTTCTGAAGGCTGTATTGTAAGCTTTGCTGTTCTGTGAAAAAAGCACTGGGAAGTAGGTGCAGCATGTCTCTAAAGAGACGGCATAGGGATGTGAGTACTCAGAGTTAGAGGGGCAATCTCGATGAGACCGATGATATTTCGGAAGAGCATCACCCATGAAAATATCTATAAAACAAACAGATCGCCAACCTTTCTGCAATGTTCCAGAGAAGTAAGCGAGCTTGTGAGCGAAGTATCACCAACAAGATGAATGGCTCTCTTTTGGACCAAATCTAAAAGTTTCAATGTGAATTTGGGTGCTGCACTCCATATATGGGAACAGTATTCTAAAACAGGTCGGATCATAATCATAATCGGTTGACGAGAAGTAAAATACGCAAAACAGAAAACCGACTTTTTGAAAGGCACTCTTTGCAATGGACCTGCTGATGGTAATACCGAGCATTGAAATGGAAGATTTCATTGGTATAGACACTCCTGACAGATCAGATGATACTCCATCGACCACCACATAGAGAGATCAGTCTGAGAGAGAGCTAGATAGCAAGGAACACAACCAGGGAGGCAAGCCATAAGATAGAAGTTTTGCTATGATGATGACGTGATCAAATGCTTTGGAGATTTCTTGTGCAAAGGCCAGAGTTTCACCATATTCTTTGATTGATTGCTGCCAAATATGTGAGACTTAAGCAAGCAGGTAACCGGTTAATCTCTGGTGCCAGAAACCATATTGTCGATCATTGATAATTCCTTAGCGTTCTAGGTATTTCATGAGCTCGATGTTGATAGCTTTCTCCATGACCTTCGAAATAACAGATAGTAGTGCGATAGGCCTGAAGTTGCTGGATAGGTTCTTTTTTTCCTTTTTAGGAACTGGTTGTACCCTTGCACTTTTCCAGTTGGAGGGAAATAACCCCAAATTATAAGAGAGGTTGAATAACTTATAAAAAAACTGGTGTTAGTTTGGGAGCACATTTTGAGGACAATCGGAGGAATTCCGTTAGATCCACTAGCTTTGTTGGTGTCAGGACCCAGCAAAATGTGTCTGATGATTTGTTGGCGAAAGATAATTTCAAGCATATGACTGTCAATGGAAATGATGTTCTGGGGTTGTTTTCCTGATGAATCTAGGGTAGAACTTGCAGCAAACATGTTTGCAAAGATATTGGCTTTCTCCTGAGCGTTCGTTGCTAGTGTTCCATCTTCCGTTGTTAGGGAAGAAAATGAACTGGAAGTAAAATTTCTTCCAACAGCTTTGGCAAATGACCAAAAGGAGCGGGACCCGTTGTGACACTCAACAAGCTTTAATCAGATCTTGGCATTGTAAGTCTCTTTCGAAGATTCGGTTGTCTCCTTGCAGATGTTTCTTGCTTCAACATATTCTGATCTATTCTCAGTAACCTGCTTTTTCAACCATCTACGGTATGCCTTCTTGAGGGCGACAGCTCTGGAACAGTTTCTGTTAAACCAGGGTTTATCAGATAACGTTCCTCCTGACGTGTTAGGAATATATGTTTGTATCCCCAGCATTATGATCTCAGAAATTGCCTTGGCACATTGTGTTGGATCTCTAAGAGAGAAACAAACTCTTTCCCATGCAAGTGCTGAGAAAAACATGCGAAGACCATCCCAGTCGGCTGAATTGTAGTGCCATATAAGACGAGACAGCCTTGAGCTGCTCGATGGTGTAGAAAAGGAGCAATGAATGGAGATGAGGTTGTGGTCGGAGTTCCCAAGTGGAGCACAAACTTCTATACTGTATGAACAGGATCGGTGGTGAGAAAAAGATCAAGTGTCTTGGCATACTGATTGTTGACATATTCATCTTTATGGGTTTATCAGGCTTTCCCATGCTCATCCCACGGTCCGGATTTTTTTCTCTCCTTTTGTAATGGCCTGTGTTCTTGACCAGTAACAATTTTAGGTTGCATGTCTATCACTGATTCCATTTTCATATCAATATGGATATAATCGTAGGTAATTTCGTTGATAATCACTGTCTGTCTTGGTAATGAAAGATTTTTATAGTTTTTACATGTCTCAAATAAAAAGAAGAATTTATACTCGCTTCAGATGGAACTTTATTTATTCATTCACCGGGTAGTCTCATTTACAATATGTTATACAAAAATTTGTAAAATCTTAAAACTAAAAATGATTAAATACTTAAAACAATAATTTTTTTTACAATACAAAATAAAAATACAAAGCAATATAATAGTACACTAAGAAATAATAATTCCGTGCAATAAAAGGACTTATTTCCATTTCTGAGTATTTGGGTGACAGGAGAGAAAAAACCCTAATTTGTAGAGTCACTATTCTTTAATCATCCTGATATCTTGTTTAATTGATCCTCCACCGAATTCACGAAGGTTTTCGAGGACCTTGAATATTCAGTTGAATGGCTAAATCTTCGTCAATCGATGTTACAGTGGATGCGTCATCAAATAGAGTATGAGTAAAATTCCTTTTGTCTTCCATTCAAAATAATAACGGGCAAAATTTCTAATGAATTTTCTGTTGGAAGATCGACTGCAAATTTTACATTGGACACGTTTCCTGGGATTTTCAGTTGGCTCTGCATCTTTAGAATCTTCTGAAAATTTTCTTATTACCATTCATATATGTGGCTCTATGAATGTGTTTATGTAGATAAACCTTTGACGAGGTCAGGATTGTATACAGGGTGTAACTAGCTTGAAGAAAAAAGCTTCTTCGAACAGATTTTCCTTTTTCCTAGTTTCCTAGTTGTCATATTTTTCAACCAAATTCAGAATATATTTTTTTTCAATTGTATTTTTTATTACAGAGTATGATAATACTAAGCTTGATAATATAGTCATATAAGAAAATAATCAGTTGAAAATTGAAAATATTTCTGAACTTATTGAAAAAATTACCTTGGGATCAAAATTGACCCATATATACAGTGACCGCCAAAAAGTATGTACCATATGGGAAAAAAGTTTATTATTAGAGTATTGGAGAAAATATTCTTGGGAAAAGTTTGTGCTTGTCCGATAACCTAAAAATCGATTTTGACACATTTCGCGTGATCGCTAGTATGGCGGCAAATTGAAAAAAATTACTATGATTAGGCAAAAAGTCGGGCAAAATGGCAAGATATCGAAAAAAGTTATTTGAAAAAGTTGCTAAGAATTTAATTTTATACACATATACAAAGTTTCAGAAAATAGTGTGAGAATATTGAAAATGGCAATTTTTTAAAAATATTTGTCTAGCTTTAGAAAAATGTCAAATTATTTTCTTATGAATAGCTTGACCATACTGAAATATTTGTATTCCGATGATAATAACAAAACTTTCTAATTTTCTCCACACCAGAGAGCACTAATTTAAAAAAATTGAATTTTGTCAGAACCCTTGCTGTTAAAACCCTGCGATGATAGGAAAATCCAAAAATATCGTGTTTTTTCG
Organism: Chrysolina haemoptera; assembly: GCA_958298965.1. NCBI lineage: Eukaryota > Metazoa > Arthropoda > Insecta > Coleoptera > Chrysomelidae > Chrysolina > Chrysolina haemoptera. Next base: position 32,933,070 of record OY282585.1, on the reverse strand, counting down.
TTTATAATCAATTTTTGATGATAATCGTGCACGAACGTTTCACTTCGCACATAATCTCAAAAATGTGCCTCAAATTGAAGAGGCTAGAGTTTTCAACATTGCATGCGAAGTGAAACGCTCTGGCACGATTATCATCGAAACTTGATTATAATCTGGAAAACACCATGTTTCTGGAGTGTCATGTCATCACAATGGTCGTGGAATTCTGATATAACTGTTAGATACGAATCAATGTAACAGCCAGAGTTTTAACAAAATCCAATTTTTTTAATTTAGTGCTCACTGGTGTAGACAAAATGAAAAAGTTTTGTCATTATCATTGAAATACAAATGTTTCGGTATGGTCAAGCTATTCATAGGATAATAATATGATATTTTTATATAGTTAGGAAAATATTTTTAAAAAATTGCTATTTTCAATTTTCTCTCATTATCTTTTCAAACTTTGTATATGTGAATAAAATTTAATTCTAAGTAACTTTTTCAAATAACTTTTTTTGATATCTTGCCATTTTACCCCACTTTTTGTCTTTTCATAGTAATTTTTTTCATTTTGCCGCCATATCAGCGATCACGTGACATGTGTCAAAATCGATTTTTAGGTTATCGGACATGCACAAACTTTTCCCAAGTATATTTTTTCCAATACTCTAATAATAAACTTTTTTTCCATATGGTACATACTTTTTGGCGGTCACTGTATATATATATATACAGTGCGTCCCTCCGGGACCTGCATCGATCAATATATAGAAAACCATAGGTGGGCCAAATTTGAAAATTTGAGAGTTCACTATTGTTGATGAGGGCTATCTGGCTAAAATATTTTCAAGAATGTGGCACTTCCCGTTGTGCCGGAAGTGGACCCCAACTTTGTTATTTTAAATGGGACACCCTGTATATTTTCAAAGTTTTAGATTTTATGCTTGATTCTGAACATGTTTCATGTATAATGTCCTATACCCAAGTCTAACCGTTTTCGAAATATTTCAAATTTTAAGTTGAAAATGGCGTTTGCAGAACGAAAATTTTTTTTTTTATTTCTGGACATGATCATCTATTTTCGATTGCGTATCGATTTATTCGTAGGAGAGGACCCAGTTCAGCAGAATTTTGATATCAATTCGATTAGAGTTATACAGGGCGTTCGCTAGAAAATGATATAGAACTGGTTGAAAAAATTATTGTAAGTCCATTTTTTCAAATGGAACCCCCCCAATTTTATATTCTTATTCGATTCGATATCGAAAATGAAGCTAACTTTGAATAAGGTTATCTCTGCCTAGACTCAACAGTTTTCGAAATATTGGCGAATTAACATGTCTCAGTTCCAGGAAATCTCGTATCCTTGAGTTTACTTATTCTTAGTTGGCCCTGGCGCCCGCGGTTGCGTTGGAAACAATCACCTGCCATGGAAATGTCATTGTAATCAATCATGCCGGCTCGTTTGAATTGTTCTAATGAAGATTACGTAAATCTATTTATTATTTATGGCGAATGTAATAGGGTTATCTCAAGAACATGTGATATATTTGCTATTCGGTATCCGCAGAAGCAGAAGCCCTCACAAAACACTCTTAAACGAATTATAGAAAACTTCAAAAACTTTGGATCGGTCAAAGCAAGAGTGCAGAGAAATAAGCCAATTGTTGATGATGAAGATATTGAAATTGCCATTTTGGGATATTTTGCCACATATCCAACAATATCTTTGAGACAAGTTGCAAGAGAATCCGGATTGTCAAAAAACTCAGTAAATAGAATACTGCGCAAACATAAATTTCACCCATATAAGTTCTCCATAGTTCAGCACCTGAAAGAAACAGATTTTCCACGAAGAGTAAGATTTTGTGAATTCGTTTTAACTTGGTCGCAAGGGAACGAATTATTTTTGGATAATATTATATGGACAGACGAAGCTAAATTTACAAAGAATGGTGTCTTCAACCGACATTATTGCCATTATTGGAGTGACTCAAATCAACTTGTATTCAGGGAATTGAATTTTCAAGAGTCTTGGCAGTTCAATGTTTATTGTGCGATAAGAAACGATAGCGTCGTGGCACTGCATTTTTATCAAGAAAACTTAAATGGTAAGTAAAAAACAGATGTCAATTTCGAAACAAGAATAGGATGAGATGTACTTTTTTTTGCAGGCGAAAGATATTTGAATATTTTACATAATTTCGAAAACGAGTACTTGGATACTTTACCAATCGCTGACCATAGAAACCTATTTTATCAACATGACGGGGCACCTCCGCATAATGGTCGCTTAGTCAATACTCGTTTACAAGAATTGTTTCAAGACCAGTGGATAGCCAACAATGGACCATTTCTTTGGCCACCCCGTTCTCCAGATTTATCAGTACTCGATTTTTTCATTTGGGGTGCAATTAAAAATCAAGTATATGAAACTCAATTGACTACCATGGAAGATTGTATGCAACGTGTGAGGAATTCATTTGAGAATCTCAGACCCGATTCAATACGAAAAGCGACACATCAAGAATTATTAGTGAGATGTGAAAAATGTCTGGAAGTTGAAGGGCGTCAATTCGAACATTTACTGACCAAATAATTTTTGTATACCTCTCAATATCGTTAATTCTTTTTTGTTCGAATTGTTTTAGAATTTCTTTATCTACTTATCTGTTTAGGCAGATGGAATTTTTTTAAAGTTTTCTCTAGTTCGTTTAACAGTGTTTTGTGAGGGTTTCTGCTTCTGCGGATACCGAATAGCAAATATATCGCATGTTCTTGAGATAACCATATTACATTCGTCATAAATAATAAATAGATTTAAGTAATCTTCATTAGAACAATTCAAACGAGGCGTCATGATTGATTACAATGACATTTCCATGGCAGGTGATTGTTTCCAACGCAACCGCGGGCGCCATGGCCAACTAAGAATAAGTAAACTCAAAGATACGAGATTTCCTGGAACTGAACTTTGAAAATATACAGGGTGTCCCATTTAAAATAACAAAGTTGGGGTCCACTTCCGGCACAACGGGAAGTGCCACATTCTTGAAAATATTTTAGCCAGATAGCCCTCATCAACAATAGTGAACTCTCAAATTTTCAAATTTGGCCCACCTATGGTTTTCTATATATTGATCGATGCAGTTCCCGGAGCGACCCCCTGTATATATATATATATATATAAGTTAAATTAGCGACTGTTTGCTAGCTAGTCATATACTGTCATCTAATTCATATACCAAGTTTTATATCTTTTACTTTTATTTTATGTTTTTATATTCAAATTTATACCTTATTTGCTTTTGCCCTGAAGAAGCTTTGAAATAAAGCGAAAGCTTGGCAATATTGTGAATAAAACTTTAATTTGAGAAGTTTTGATTGACTGCTTGCCCCACTATCACCACAGAAGAAAATATATATATATATTTTTAAATTCGGGTATGCAGTCAACAAGGGTGTGGAAATAAAGTGTACTTGTTTCTGTTCAAGCTTTCGAGTCTTTATTGACTCTGAACTGAACTGAAAGTGAGATTAGTAACCCCATTCATTCGCCGTGATCTATGATATAACATGTCACACAAAACAAAATACTTGGTATAATAAAATTGATTTAAAATACGTCAATAAAATTATTTTTATCCCTACAAGTGGTGCAGACCATGTTGGGATTCGACAAAAAATGTCAAATCCAACAACAAACAAAATTCAATGACTGTACTTTTGATAGCCTTTTCAGTTATATATTCAACTCATTTCAACTTGTAACTTGTATGTAATTTCACAAACGTTTTTGTAGTAACAACGGATTACATAAATAGTTGTTCCAAAGATTAAATAGTAGTCATAAAATCTCTCTCAGAATTTATAATTTTTCCTCGTTGATTCTGAGAAATTTCCTGAGCCAATCAAGTAATAATTAAATTATATGTTCAGGACTTCTAAATCTATTTTAAAAGCTTGCTCTGTGGGTGTTGGAATGGTTCAAATCTTGCAAGCTGAATTAGAACCACGTCGTCTTACCCTACGGAGTTGGAACTTCAAATGTTCGTTCAATTCCGATGAAAATACAATAATGTCAAAAAAATTATACTCCTGTCTCCCGAGAGCTAGAGAGAGAACGCGTAGGGTTCTGGAAGTTTTTTTTGACGGATTTGGACGTCAAAAATTACGGCAAAAAAATTAGTCGAATTTTCTCTAAAAGAGTTGGAAAACTCGCGAAATTAAAATCGGAAAAATGTCTGACTGTCGAATATTGTTTGCATAGAACGAAGGCTTTCACGAATGGAAGTAGAATAAAGAAGTATGGTTTCCGGGCTTGAGGCCATGGTCGGTTCACCTCATCCGTGGAGGTGGTTCCTTTGGACGGTGAGCATCTTCAGCTTGGATGTTGTCTTCTCGACGAGCGATGGAAAACAGATACAGCAGTTGGAAAGTCTTTGCAATTTATAGTCAGCTAGTTTTGCTAAACGTTCAAGAAGGATACAGTTATAGTTATATGAAAAACTATGTTTTTTTATATTTATTTTAATAACGAAATTGTAGTTGATAGTTTGTAAAATAAAGTATATTATTGGGTATTAAACTTTTTATACTAGAGCCCCCCAAAAGAGAATTTCTGGCTACGCTACTGGGTCTGCGAGGTCGTCTGGGAACAGTTCACCGGAAAGAATCATAGTTTCGGCAATGTTCGTGACCAAAGAGGTGACATCAAAGCTGACTAGGTTAGTTGGTTTTCTAATTTTCTCAATAATGTGGTAGAATCCCTGATGAATGTATCAGTGTTGCCAACGTGCGGGTTAAGTAGGTCAGTGAGGTGTTTTGCTATCATGTAGGTGGTCGAATCAATGGCGCTGACTATCGGGCGTAATGGAACGTTTGGTTTGTGGATATTTGATATTTTGTGATATTCAGTGATATTCAGTTCCAGAATACTGAAGTGCTCTCACCCACAAGACACTACCATGCCCCCTTTAATAAAGAAGCTATAGAAATATACAAGCATAAAAATAATTTCAATAGAAAAGAAGAATCCCTGAAGGTCAACAAAACCTGATACCCAGCCCCGAAAAACACGATAATAAAATGATCAAATAACACAATCGAGCAGGTAGGACGGTTGAAAATGGATGTTTGGAACCTTTGATGTGAATACAATTCAAGAAATAGAAGCTACCCAAAACACCAAAACTACGTCACTTTCATTCGACGCGCGTTTCGCTAAAAGTTAGCATTCTCAAGAGCTATACCCTTACTACTAATGGTAGTACGGGGCAATCAAGTCTCATTAATTAGACAGGTAGACAATGGTAACATCCCATCCGGTCAGGTCCCAGTCACCCCAAGCAAAACAAAAATATGTTATTCAAAACAAAGTAATTAGCCAGGCTGTGACTATAAATTGCGAAGACTTTCCAACCGTTGTATGAGTTTTATCTCGCTCTTTGAGAAGAGAACATCCAAGCTGAAGATGCTCACTGCAGTTGTGAGCGAAACGTCCGAAGGAACCGCCTCCACGGAGGTGAACCGACCACGGCCTCAAAGCCCAGAAACCACACTTCTATATAATATGGTTTCAACAAATTTCACCCCCCCTCTAGATAGGTAACGCAAAGGAATTCGGAAAATGTTTCAACAGTTTCGAACATGGAAAATAATGACGAAAAAAAGTCGATCGGGGGTTCGACCCCTTCCTTGTCTATAAATCTTGATACAGATGATTTCAAATTTAATTTATAAGAAATACTTTTCTCGCGACCAGCTGTTATATCATATGAAATTTAACAATGTAATAAAATGATGGGTTAGATTTAAACAAAACTTTTTTTAAAATTTTTTTGTTTTCATTTTCTCGATAACCTTATCCTGATCCTTCCCTTGAAATATTTATGTAATCTACTCTGATTTTTCTCTTTTGAGTAACCACACTGCCTAACTAACACAGAATGTTTTTATTTTGCATCATCAGATCTTTGTTGTTTGGTTATTCTATTTTCCAAATGTTCCAAAAGTTCATCTGCCAAATAGTTTTCCAGTTATGTTTTTTTTAATCGACAGTTGACTTATTGAAGGCCAGATTTGTTTTTGAGACAATGGCTCATTGGTATCAGTAGAGGAACTTTCATGATTTTGTTTCCGATTCGGTTCCTTTCGATTTGCCTTTGTTTTCCAATTCCGTCTCACTCTAGATTCCATTTTCATTTTTCATCCTCACTATCCACTTTGGATAGTGAACTATCCACTTTGGATAGTGACTAAATCATTCTCAGTAACTGGTCTTCACTTTATAAAAAATTTCACTTTCATCTCCAAAAATGTATATACAGTGAGGACTAAAAGTCCGTCGCCCTCCCTCGTAACTTCTCTATTCTACGTATTACAAAAAAATGTTGAATACATAAGTAGGGTTTCATTTATACCTAACAATTATGCCAGCAACTACCGTAGGAGTGAACAACAAAGAATGGCACATTGTTAACCGTGTAAACGACTAGCTGAAATTTCTTAGATTTCCAGTTTTTCTGATTAGATAAACACCTAAAAGTTCTTAGAATTGACCATATGTGAACTGTAGTGTTTAACTGTTTGGTGTTTGTGAATATAAACATGCAGAATATTTATAAAAACATATCTACCAAATCGCGGAAATTTTGTTCTATACCTCAATGTTCATCTTATTGCAATCAAATATCAGTCTTCATAAATGTCCACTTGGTCATAGAAAGCTTTGTTTCAAATGGAAGACAGTGCTCAAGATTAGAAAATTTATTACGCAAAATATGCATGTTTGCAGTCTCCACTTCCAAGACAAAGACTATTGTTTACATGGTAAATACATTGTTTCATTTGCAATATTCTAGCTCAATTATTATGATTTGTTACAGCTACAACTCTAACAATTAAGAGAAAACTCAAAAAAGGAGTAATTTCCAGTCAAAAGATTTCTTATTAAAATATCGAAAAACACACTAAAAGGTTAACAGAAATCAAAGAAAATGGTGAGTCAACAAATAGATTGTAAAAATAGGTGAAAGTCGATTTATGCACCCCTACTTTATAACTAAACCTAAGACTAAAAACTGGAACTAACAGTGAACCAGTGTGTATGTTCTTAGTACTAGTTAAAGTTCGATAAATGCTTGCGTAGTTTCCCTATTGATGAACTCTTAGTTCTATTATTTGATATAATTCTTAAGTAAGGGTGCATAAATCGACCATAAGTTATTTCTTACTTCAATAATTTTTCTGTAACCTATTCAAAGTTAATTTTAAGTTTAATGTAGATACAAACCTTATTACTGATTTTGATTCAAGCTAATTGAAAATTAGCTACTTTTTTGCCTCCTTCTTTGAAAAATTAATTTGCTCATTCAAGAGACCTTATTATATTCATAAAAATGTGATGGGAGTTTTACATGTAATTTTAGGATGAAAAACCCAATGGAGGAAGACTTCGAAAACATGCCAAGTGAGGGATAAAATGAGACTGCAGATATTGAGGAGAGCGAACATGAAATTCAAATGAAAATAGATGTGTTTTTTCAAGATATAAAGATATGAAATTATAAAGAGTATGATTCTTCAGTTTCAATTTGCCTTGTTAAAACATTTATAAAATTTTGAAGTTATTTTTATTCGTAAACTGTTAATAACTTGCAATGCGTTTTTTTGTTCATACATTTTACTGAAATTTTAAACATTTTATTTTAATAAAACCAATCTACGACCAATGTTTGTAGCTCATTACATTTGTCATTTTGTGACATCTTTTTGTGAACTAGCATTGCTATTCATTCAGATAAATAAATAAATAAATATACTGGAACAACCAAAATAGGTCTTTTACCAAAAGATTGGAATCTTAATAGTAAATTATTTTCTTCGTGGATTTTCATGATTCACCCAAGAATGGTAGATATTTTTAAAGGGAAATACGAGCAGGAACTATAAAATTTACTCTGAACGCCTCTATATAAATATTTTGTTTTATTAATGACCAAGATAATGATCGTCATAGTTTGAAAATGTCTAAGAGTTCAGGAAAAGAAACTGCAATAACATAAGTGGTATAAAAACATAAGAAGTTTTATTTCTTATTGTTCATGATAATCTACGACATAGTAAGGGCAACATCCATCAATTTAGGTCAAGTTCTTTCTTCAGTATAAGAAATTATATCACAAGATCCACTTGTACTGTTGGCATCTTCACCTGAAATGAATCTATTCATAAACACTAGTAGCACCTCGTAATTGTAAACTTCATGCAACCGAACAAGCCTGGGATTATCTCAAAAATACTTATAACTGCAATTCTCAATAATCTCAAAGCTACTAAATCCACCAAATTTACAAATTTCACCACAAGGCCTTTATTTGTTGAACAAAATTATATGTTGTTCACCCTTAACGGTAGCCATATTGGATTATTCAGCGACATCTAGTGGTTTCCTTTTTTCGCCTATAGAGATATCACCTATTATTTTATCCATAAAACAAATGAGTGGGAGAGAGAAACTTTTTCTGGCGGGTCAAATTCCCTCTCACACTCATTGAGCTTATGAATGAAATAATATGCGATATCTCCGGAGTCATTTTAGAGATAACAGCATCAAACCAGGTATTGTTGGATTACTCATGATCATCCCTAACCGGTCATGCAATGATATATAGGGTGTCCAATTAAAAAAAAAAACTTCTAAGTCGCTAGGGTTTTTTGAGACCCTCTGTATAAATGAAACTTAATATGTTACAATATATACCATTCATATACTGTGTGGAGATAATTTTGAATTATCATTTGTTTTCTTATAGCTAGAAGATCAATTTGGAAATCCAGTACAGATTCCACCAAACGAAAAAAAAGCGCTAATAGTCGCTATGGCCTTACACGAGAAAGGAAAGTCTGCTTTGAAGAGAAATGATTATTCTAGAGCTTTGATATTTTTTTTGGAAGCAGATCAAGAATTCAGGTGAATATAAACATCTTAGAAGGGATTTATCTTGTGCTAATGTTTTAGTAGTCACAGTAAGAGGAAAATTCAACAACTCACTCATCCAAGTTACTGAACAAAGTTTTGAACTATGAACTATAGAGAAGATGTGGCCCACTTGTATTTTCTGAATCTTGCACAGACAACCACTATTTGATTTTCTCTGGCAGTTTGTAGATAAACCAGCTAATTGGGAGTGAACGAAACTGATAATGAATCCGGCCTTCCTTAAGTTGAAATCCTATTAGTGTTGAGAATCGTGATAGTAATAATAGTAATACTTTAAACAATATATTATTCTATTAACCTTGTCAGACATTAACAAACTACACAAAATACTTAAAGATAAACAGATTAAAATAAGGGATAATTATTATTAATGGGATTTCTTGAGTAGGCAGACAGACAATGTTCATTTAAGTAATAACTTGTAGGTATGTTTTTTAAATACAGTATTATACAATTTGCCTGAAACAAGTCAAGAATATAGTTCAGTGTATAAAATGAGTCTTAAGTTATTTCCAAAAGACTAATATATAAATTAGGTATGTTTCACATATAGAAAATTGAAATTGAGGTTGAAATTGAAATTGAAATATATTTATCGAAACAGGATTCCCTAATATACTGGTTAGATAACTTACAAGTAATATAGTTAAGAAAAAAGATACATTATCATGAATAAGCTTAAGCTTGGACATCATTTTCTAAACAATACAAATATATGTTATTAACATTACATAAAAAAAAGTTCAATTCTCATTATATGTTTCAAAAGTTCACTCTTGAATAATTTAAATGATGGAGTAGATTTCAATGAATAAGGCAAATCAGTGAATCGAACAAAACCTTTGAAGAACAAACTGCTCATACTACTTCTTGAATTTGTTCTGTTTATATGAAGTTGATTACTGGTTCTCGTCGAATATTGCAGAATGTCGTTAAAAGTTTTTAATGATAATAAGTACGGTGGGTTATTTATATAGCATATGAAAGTGGTACAATTGTTCTGAATCAAATAAGTCCTGTAGACAGTACATGTGATAACACAAGCCTGCAAGTTAACTATTCAGAGAAAAGGGGTTTCATTTAGCACAACTGATTATAATTTGTATTTGAAATATGGTAGACCAAGGTGTAAAGTAAGGTAAAGTTAATTTGCTCCCCATTATTCATATAGTATAAGTCAATGTGTGGAACTGCCCATTGTTTTCAGGTAATATGAGAGTCATTGAGAAAAAGTTGTGATGAAAGTTGAAGCGTATGTTACTCCACATATTTTTGTGAATCCAAATAACTTGTTACTTTTTCTGTTTAAATCATGCTTGCGTAAAAACTGAATCGCAGAACATTCTCTCTATAAATTCTCTCTTTATTACATTTTTAATTTCAGAATCAATTATCTGATTTCCATTAAAACGTTTGGAAATTTTCAAAACTTGAATCAAATTTCAGAAGTGATTAAATATTGATTCATTTCAGACGATGCAATTCCCATTTACTTAAAACAGTCGACAACTACGCTCTTTTAGATTTGGATATCGCTTGGTGTTATCTATGTTTGGAAAGTTTGGTTAACTTGCCAGAGGCAAATGATAGGTTGAGGAGATGCGAAGAAAAGTTCCATTCAACGTATGGATCTAATTTGGAACGTCTCATAGCAGTTAAAGGAACTCCAGGTTGACATTATTGACACAAACATTTATTGGCTTGATGAAAATAATAAAAGAGAAAACATTGTTAGATGTTGACAATTGTCACTACACTAAGAAATTGGCTTCTTTAAAGTGAAAGTAAACTAGGCTCAATACTTAATTTTTACATTTTGTGTGATTTTGTAAACCAAGTAGTGAGAATTGTTAATATCAAACTGTTTTTCACCAAATATTTAGTTTTACTGTTTTTTTAGGTAATGAAGCAGCACTATTCATGAGGCTTCATTTGATGCAAGCTATAGTTCTGTACCACCAAAATAAGAGATCTGAAGCGTTACATTTATTGAGAAAGACTGAAAATGAAATGAAAGTGCTTAAAGTTGATGAGCAGAGTTTAGTGGTTTTGACAGAATTAGGTATGTGATCACTTTACGTTTTTGGTATCTGTGTCTATGTTAGTCTTCATTTTTTAGGTTATTCCATTCCAGAAGCCACATTGGGTTTGAGAGCAACTGGAGGAGATGTGAATAATGCAGCTAATTACATAAATGAAAACCGAGAAAAGAGACGTGAAGGCAGGAAGAAGGCCCAAGCCCTGGCTATTTTGGAAAAGTATATATTTTTTCTATCTGGATATTTAACTTATTTTCCACAGTGTCTGCAAACGATATCAACGGGAACGCTCACTTAAACCTGAATTTAATTATGTTAGAACTGTTGATATGGCTTGAATTTAAATCAGTTTATCAGATATCTTTGGTGGTATTGCAAGTTTACCTTCTAAATTGTCCTTAGGCTTGAATGACATTCATCTGGATTTCATTAAAAATGTATATTTTATATAACAAACCCCATTCACACAAATGTGCCTAAAATATTCAAACTAAGAAAAAAATAAACATTGAAAACTATAGAGCAATTTGCATGAAGTCAGAAATTTTCAATGTTGAATTACTTACACATACCAATTTTTTACTGTATCAAAAGTATGTTTTGTCAAATTTTGGATAAAATTGTCAAGTTGATTCTATCTGTATATACATACTTTTTCTTGATGTACTAGCATCCATAATCCAGTAACATTGTCTTGAAAAGCATGGGCCTAAGTTGCATCACAAGGTAGTAGAGGGTTTTTTTTTCACTGGTATGGGATGTGACTGAGATGCAAAATCCAAGTTTTCGACCTCGGCAGGCCCCTGGATCACTTTTGAATATCCCAAAACTGTTTTTTTTCCTTTTTTTGGTCTTATCCCATTTCGACCATGAAGGAACATATTTTTGACAAAAACCCTGTTATATATTTTTGAGCAAAATTGAATTTTCTGAAATATAAAATATTAATGGACTCGGTAATAGGTACCAAGGGGGGGGGGGTGGATACACAGATATATAGATAGATAGATAGGAATGACAACACCTAATGAATTGGAACCTTATGAGGATTTCTGTGAACCTAATATTACAAGTTAGTTGATAGAATAATTGGTGAATGTGCTCCTTGTGATGCGTTCTCTCTTCCTAGTTAACCAGCTGGATCAAAAAACAAGGGTATCTTCCTCTGTCCCCACTCTCCTTCCACGGTTTCTGTTTCTTTTAAAACATCCCTCCTCGACTCCCCGCTTAGTTGATAGCAGAGGATCAAACGTTCAGGGTTGCCATTTGTAAGTTATTTCATGGCCTGAGAGTAATTTTGAGAATAATGACAAATTGTGAGTAAATTGAGAGTATTCGGAGGTAAAAAAGTTTCACGTAGTTATTAGGATATCTGAGGCAGTAAAACGGTCACATTTGAAGCCAAACACATTGAGGTTTTTCAGGTTGAAGATACGGACACTAATCATCACTACAGCTATCAGAAACGCCTCTGATATTTTAGGTCATGGTGATTGCAGGAGAGGACATAGACTTGTTGGTCATCCTCAGGGGTCCGACACCAGGTATTATATATCTTTGGAAGTGTGGAAGAGGCAAAACGCCAGATGTCTTCTACTCCACCACCTCAACATCTTTTAACATTATACTCATCCTTAGGGGTCCGACACCAGGTATTATATATCTTTGGAAGTGAAGAGGCAAAACGCCAGATGTCTTCTACTCCTCCACCTCAACATCTGTAAACATTCTACTCATTCCTTCAAGGGAAACTCAAGTTGCTTCAGATACTAAAGAAACGTACTGCAGTTTTTTCTAATCCAGCTGCGATACCTGCCCAAGTAGCTGAAGCCAGGAATAAAGTCCTCATTGAACCGAACGGTGTGGAATCGTCCAGTCAAACCCTCAACGATTTGCGCTACCAGCTTTTTCACAAAGGGTGCAACAAAGACACTATTAGGTCTTGAAGAAACATTCGTCAACAAACTTAAAAATATTACGGTAGATCTGTCTTTTTGAGGTTAAAATAATATTAAAATTCATCAAGTAACCTGTAACCAACACAAATGATATAACAAAACCATCAATCCAAAAACTATTGTCTCCTTGTTTGAGTAATATATTATGGTTTTCAATCAATAGAGTACACAATAGTTTCCTAATTTAGATTTGGAGAAGTGAGGTGAGATAACACAGTGATGTTTTTCTTCTAATTACCTTGTTCTATCAGTTATGTAGGTTACAGGTTACCCGATGAATTTGAATCTCATTTTAATCTAAAATGTTGTTTCATTTTGAGAAAGATCTCAAGTGATTTTGTCGAATTTTTTTAAAGAAAGTTTGTTTGAAACCTATAACAGTGAAGCGGTGTCAACATAATTGTAATGAAATTCACAAAATTTCCATTTAAAAAAATTATTAATACAAATTCTATAATTGAATTGTATGTAAATAGCAGAAATATTTCGACTGAAAACAATATTCCACAAAAATGTTAGAACTTGCTTGTCAAAATATGCAGTTTTAAATCGTTCCTCCAATTTTTTTTTCTGACCGGACAAGCCACTATGTTGTCTTATGAAAATAAAATAGTAGGAATAAATTGAAAATTAAATTTCACACAGCAGATGCATTTTAACGGAAAACCGTAAAGTTGTATTTTTCCCAATACTTTAGGACTAAAATTAATAATTGAAATATACCCGTAGCCCTCTAGATTCAAAAATAAATTTAAAAATTTAAAAAAATTTTTAGTTACAAAAAGTAAGAAATGATACATGGTTGTATTTAGGATGTCATATGGAGACAAAAAAAGTTAAAATATATAAAAAGGCAAAAATTTTGAAAAGCTATATCTCGGAAACTATTAGGTCAACCAAGTCCATTCTAATATCGTATCGATGCAAATTTAATCTAATTTGAAAATGTATAGGAGGGTCTTTGTCAAAAATATGCTCCTTCATGGTCAAAATGGGACAAAACCAAAAAAAGTGCAAAAATTTAACAGTTTTTGAGATATTAAAAAGTGATCCGGGGGCTGCCGAGGTCGATAACTTCGATTTTGCATCTCAGTCAGATCAGATACAAGACAAAAAAAGTATAGTTATACTTCACAATATGTGAACATTTTTTATTTGTATATCTTCATTCAGTTTTATATTTTCTCTATAAACTCCCAAGTAGTTTCTTGGAAAGGATAATTATTAATGTTAAACTTGCATTTTCGTTTCAGGGAAAAGAAAAAACTTGGTATGTGTGAGGATGGTAAGCAATATGTGGATCCAAACTTTCTTAAAATATTGGTTAACATGGGATACAATAAGGAAGCAGCCCGTCTTGCTTTGAAGAAAACAAATAACATAATATCAGATAGCATACAGTATATCCAGGAAAATCCATTGCCAGGTTCAAGTAGAACTAAGAGTACAGAGCTTCTTTCTTTGATCGATGACTTGGCAAAAGAGGTAGGATTATAATAATGTGAATGTTCTATTTGAATTTTTTACAAAATTTAATAGGGAGTACTAATATAATTAATAAATGAACAGGTAGATATCTTCGGGAACTGAAAGCACTGAAACTGATGTGTAGATGGCCCCTAATTAAGTTGGACTGATTTCAGGAGCACTTGAAAAGTTGTTCTTGTTGAAAAGTTTGCCAGGAATCTAACATATTATACAGGTTGTTTCTGAAATTAAGAAAATGGGTTATTATATAGATCAATGAATGGCAAGAATTTTCGTTTTTGAAGCAGTCAAAAATGTTCGAAAAATTTTATGGAATTTTATGAAATCGCTTTCAGTTACCTTTGTTTGGGAGGCACTGGCTTGATTCTTCAGGATACAGCGTGTCTGACCGCTGGCAGTGTTTCAGCGCGGTTTGCGCAGACTGCAGACCTCTTTTCAGTGGTTACCAAACAAATTCTTGAAAACTTTAATATTCAATTTTTTCGACAAAATAGTATTGTTTCATTTTGTTTTGTTTTGTCATCTTCTACTTCCCATTTCATTTATTGCTCTAATTTCGAACACCCTGTATAATTTAAACATTTCATAGAAATTTTTATGAGAATTCTCGTGATATTTACTATCCAACGTTTTTACCTTGATAGGATTTTTTATAGTCGAAGAAGAGAAATATGCCATAAAAAGGAGAAATATATTTTTTTTTTGAAAAACGTTTCTTTTACTTTTTTATTCAATAACATATATATAATTCAACTTTTATAAACAACATATACAAGACATTCAAAATTAAAGTTCACAATATCAACATACTTGCTATATTTTAATAAAGTTTCTTCAAGTATTTTTCTTAAAAAAATTCATTTCTTTGGATATTATTGAAGTAAGTACTACCACTAGTACTTCTTTTATCTATTCCTGGACTGAGGAATTCGTGAAAGGTTTATTAGGTGTTGGTCTCTATGATGGGATTATTATATATATGTTGGCCAGTTAGTGTATTAGCATTTTTTACTTCATTCAAATCACCAGCTATGATTTCCTTCAAAGGGTAAAAGAGTATGTAACATCCCTAAATTCATAATGATCGAAAAACTTTTGGTTAGTGAAATTAGTTATTTTATGCAGTTGTTAATATTTTTGTGCTCTTAGATTACTATTTATAAATATTGGATCCCAATTTAGGTTTAGTATGTTCTATGTGTCAACAACAGTGTATAAGCTGTATTGTGTGATAATGTAAATAATAAAATAAAATATCTATGTAATGAAGCTGCATCAGTATTTAGTATTTAGTATTTTATATTCAGTATTTACCAGCTAAGAAAAACCATTGGCAGAAATCCCTTAGTTGTGTATTACTTTGCCCATTTTCACCCCACTATAGCATAATATGGAAGTATCACTTTGGAATATTCTTTCAAGTAGGAAGAGTTTTTGTTCAACGAAAAAGGTGCTCGGAAGGCAATAGAAGGAGTAAAAAGAAGTCAATCAATCAATCAATCAATCAAAGTATACTTTATTGTCCGAAGAAAATGATTCTTATTGACAAAGCGTTAAAAAGTACAATATAAACATAATGAGAGCGTAAAGTCTCAAGGTGTATAAATAAGAATAAAAAACACTTAGACAAATAATTAAAAATATTTTAAAACTAATATACTAATTAGAAATGAGAAGGTGTAGATAAATATTTATTATAGTCAGGATCCTTATGTTATCATACATTTATATACAGTGTGTCCATTCCTTCTGAACCGATTGTATTTTTTTTTGAAATTATTTTTTGTGCAATGATTGTTCATAAGCTACTTTTTGACACAAAAAAAAAATTATGTTTTTTAAATGGCATGGCATGGCATTCGAAACGTTTTTTCTCTATATGAATGCAGAATTTCAAATAAAATCTTTAAGCCAAAACAAACTGCCGGTACATAATATTAGAACTCTTATTGAGTAACCCCACTACTGTTAACTTTTGAACGGATTGAAATTTTGCTCTAAAATTTTATCTGGTTGAATAAAATCGCATTAGGGGTTGAATGATACCTCATTCGAAACGTCTTTCAATTCTATATATGATTGAAGAATTTCAAATAAGAATATTAGGCCAAAACAAATGGCGGTACATAATATTAGAACTCTCATTGAGTAACCCCACCACTGTTAACTTTTCAACAGATTGGAATTTTGCTCTAAAATTTTATCTGGTTGAATAATAGTTCATTAACTACTTTTTGCCACCAATGAAAGATTATTTGAAATCGCATTGGGGGTCGAGTGATACCTCATTTGAATCGTATTTGAATTTTCTATACGATAACAAAATTTCAAACAATAATTTCCATCCAAAACAAAATGGCGGTACATAACGTTGAAGCTCTGCTATGAGGATCCCTTACTATTATTCAGTTTTCTTTGTTATCCGTCTGCTGATAATAATGAGTTGATTACAGGTACAGAGAACTTTTGTGGAAGGGTACCTTGAGTACCTTGACAGATTTGATGATTTTACTGGAACTGGAGCAGAGATCTGACATTATGTACCACTATTTTGTTTTCGATGAAAATTTTTGTCTGTAATTTTGTTATCGTATAGAAAATTGAAAGACAATTCAAATGAGGTATCATTCGACCCCCAATGCGATTTCAAAAAATATTTCCAAATGGCGGCCCTACGCTATTTTCAAAAATAGAAATTTTTTGGTGGCAAAAAGTAGTTTATCAACCAGATAAATTTTTAGAGCAAAATTCTAATCCGTTCAAAAGTTAACAGTGGTGGGGTTACTCGATACGACATCCCGCCATTTTGTTTTGGCTTAATATTTTTATTTGAAATTCTGCAGTTATGTAGAGAATTGAAAAACGTTTTTGAATGAGGTATCACTCGACCCACTATGAAAAATCTTTCAAAATGGTAGTCAGACGCCATTTCACGAAAAAAAATTTCAACGGAAAATTCCAATCTGTTCAAAAGTTAACAGGGGGGGGGGTACTTTATCTACACACTATATATCAGGTTTTGATATATGTAAAAGCCAACATCACGACAGTTAAAAGTCTGAGTAATAAAAACTATGATACTAGAAAATAATAATAATAGGTTTTTGTTTCGCACATATACAAAAAACAGAAAAACACAGAATTAAGATTATATTGGACAACACATACATGTTGTTGGTAGTACTTTTTTAGTACGTTTCAACCACAACGGGCTAACCTTACGTAGACATCTGAGAGCAAGGAAATTATACACATAAATTTTTCAAGGAGTCAATTTTTAGTTTACTCAAACAAACAATCCTTAGGTAGACATTTGGGAGGAGAGAAATGAAACGCAAAACTTGTGAAGAGTAATTTTTCAGTCTGTTCTGACCATAATGAACTAACCTTAATGAACTTACCTTAATAGACATTTGAGGGCAAAGAAATTAAACACATAGATTTCATGAGGAGTAGAATAGAATAGAATAGAATTTATTGATCTCACAATATCAAATAATGATATAAGACAGGTCAGATATAAGCAAATTGAAATTAAGAAGTCTAGCTAAAACTAGAACATTCAACTTGAAATATTAAAATCAAGCTATAATTTATGTTAAAAAATACATTAATGTATTAAACAGAAAATATTACAAAAAACTAGAAACAAAGTACGTCAAAAATTAAGATCAAACAAAGTGTATTTTGCAGTCTAGACATAATTCAATGAGTATTTTCAAGATATTCTTCAACCGAATATGGACACATATCAATGACATAATTTTTCTCTTTAAATGTTTGCACTAAGGCAATATCTTTAAAACATTGTGGGAGACTATTGTAAAGTTTAATTCCCATTACACTAGGTGATTTCTTACAGATTTCTATATGCTGGGTCATGAGCATGAATATCACTGTTTCGTAAATAATCGTTTTTATTTCTATGAACTCATGTGATTAAATCCAATATATAGAGACCATAAACTGTTAACATTCTCTGCAAATGAGATTTTTGAAATACATAATTCTTTTCTGAGACAAAAACACATTTTTAGCATGGGGAGAACTCCCCCAAATACAAATTCCATAACTAATCCTAGACTGTATTTAACTAAAGTAAAGTAAACGTATGTGATTTATATAAAGTGTTAAATTTCTTATTTGAAAACATTTAGCATTTAACATCTTTGATAAATTTGAACAGTGAGTTTTAAAAGACAGATCTAAATCAAATGATACTCCCAGAAATTTCACAGTTTCATTTTTTGTTATATTCGAGTTGTTAACTAATATATCAAAGTCAGGGGAAACAGTTTTTTGGCGAGGATGAAATGAGATGAAATTCGTTTTACTTGTATCAAATAACAAGGATTGGTCCTAGACCAGGCAGAAAATTTCAATAAACCATTCATAATTTTGGCCTTTAAAATGTTTGGGTCTTTATCACTAAACAGAAATGTTGAATCATCTGCATAAAGAGTGGTAAATGACTCTGGTATAACAGAAGGCAACTCATTTATATATTAAACAACAAAGGTCCAAGTATGGATCCCTTGTGCATTCACTATAAGATCAGACATAAATGTATTTCCTTTATCAACAATTTTAACCGATTGTAACCTGTTATCTACATACAAGGATAACCATTCGTACGCTTTTCCTCTCATACCATATTTATAAAGCTTGTCTTTCAAAATACTATGTTGAACACAGTCAAAAGCCCGACTGAGATCACACTTACACTCAAGAAGAACAATGTACTAAAAACATACATATAATTGTCCTTTGGATTTTATTGTTATATTTACTTCTCTTTCCTGCTTATAAGCAATTTTTAAGGTATGCTTTCCTGCAATTTATGGCATGGTACTGAATTTTTAACCATCTTTTTTTTTGTGCAATATTCGCACTCTAGATTTCCGCCATCTTGCATCATGATAAATGGATACATATTACTTTGTTCTCCATATTGCATTTGTGTTTCAGCTAGAAGATGCCGGATTTGATTTGAGAATGGCGAAACTTTCATTACAAAAACACTCTGGAGATATAATGATGGCAGCAGAAGAACTCATCGCCAATAATGGAATTGTTTTGGGAGATTTATCAAATATAGGTGAGATTTATTCTTATTGAAAAATTGTCTCTTTCAAATGAAATAACAGGTTTTCATTGGTATTTTGGGAACTAGCCCTGCATAAGCGACGAATACAAAAAAATCGGAATACAGCTAGTTACGGTTTAATTGTAAGTACTTTTTGATAATTGAACTATTTCCTTGCATTTTTACAAGCTTTCATTTAACTTGCTTTGTAAGTTTATCTGGCTTTCTGGTTGAATATTTGCAATCCATATTTTAATCACTTGCTGGCATCCGATTGAGCTGAAATTTTGCCGGTTATTAGGAACAGATGAGAATACAATAATTGTATCCCCATGTCCACCTAAAAGCTAGATAGGAAACGTAAAAAATTACTACAAAAAAATGACGGTTGAGAGGGGGGCTCTCGGAAAAATTACTGTCGGAGGTCTCGAAAAAAGTTGCTGAAACTCGCTAAAATAAAATTGGAAATCCGTAAAAATAGTGAAAAATATCAGACCGTCACATAATGTATTTTCAAAAAATGCCTTCTTGGAAGCTAGATAGAGAGATCATTGGAATTTGCAAAAAATTCCGTCGGTTTCAGATGTGGAGAACTACGGCAACATAAATGTCAGTCGAAAAAAGTGAAGAAACTTGCAAAAATTAAATGGGAAAAATCTATAAAAATGTCAACCCCTGCTCCCTGGAAGGCAGATAGAGAACGTGCAGGAATTCGGAAAAATTTCCAGAGGTTTCAGAATTAGGGCAAAAAAATGTGCGTCGGACACCCTTCATTGAAAAAGTTGCAAAAGGTCGCTAAAATTAAATCGAAAAAAATCCGTAAAAATAATGACCTTTTTTTACTCTTGTTTCCCTGAAGGTTAGATAAAAAATGAGTTCTGAAAAATTTGCAGCACGATAGCAATTGCTTTAGTTGATATACAGAGTGTAATAAAAAATATATGGGGGTTTCTAGGTATCGAAAAAAGTTGCTGATGACTCAGTATGTTATACCAAAGTTATATGAGATCGATAAATGCATTCTACGCGATTAGGATAGCAATTGCATAGGTTGATATTCAGGGTGTAATAGAAAATATGAGTGGGTTTCTAGAAAATAAATGAAAATCGACAATGTCGAAGTACCCTCTTCTTCAAATAATTCCATCAGGTGAAAAATATGAAGCAAACATCTGACAGAGAACAACTATTTCCCTGGCTAATACCACGACGGATATTGAATTACATCTGACAAATATTTGTGCAACGTTCTTCCAAGAAGATCCAGTTGCAAATGCTTATATTATACAGCAGATTATCGTTCACTTACTTGGCTGAGGAAGACCCATCAGATAATATACAGGGTGTAATAAGCGATTTTAATATGATACATTGTAATGCGACTATTGAGATCATAAAGCAAAATTGACATCTATGAAGAAATTCCCTTTGGTGGTAGTTCTTTCTTGCGATTTTTCTAAAAACTTTTGACCGGAAAAACAAATATTAAACAATTCAGTCTAATGAATAATACACTTGAAAACTGAAATCGAAATGGAATTCCTATATATATATATATATATATATATATATAGATATGTCCAACTGAGTAATTATGGCTGAACCCATATACAAAATTACATATGTACCTCCCTTGACTGGTACAATTTCAATTTCAGCATGAACAAAATATAGGTAATTCACACTACCATGGTCATATTTGATTTTTTTCTCGGGTAAAATTCATTTTATTTCATATTCATTAAGGTAATCCGTTTTGAAATTATAGTCCAATGAAATATCTTTATTGGATACCACCAATCAAGGGGCTGATTTACAGTTTTCCTGTGATCGTCTTGTGCAATAAATTCCTACTGTTTCAACGAAATAGCTTCACCTGAAACTCTTAGTAATTATTGTTAATTATTGTTAATAATAGGAACCTGATTTAAACATATTTCTATCCCATCGTGGATAACCATGAGAAAAAAATATTTCTACTTGATTTGCATTTGATAACTACTGTTATTGCTAGTCAAGTATATAAGAGTAATAAAGTGCATAGAGTATTTTGAAAAAGTACCGTTAAAATAGATAATGGTGAACTGTTACATACGTAACAAGACGTATCGTGTTTTTCATAGAATATATGCTATTAATTTGGAAGGAAATATTAACCTTAGGAGAAATGAGGTATCTTTATTATTAAAGTATAGACTACGACTCAGATTGAATAATGTAACAACAGATTAGTGCAAGTAGTGGAAACAGGAGGTAATAAAGCTGAAATTCGTATGGAAGTACTAGTACAAAGATTTGGGAAATGTTTTATATGTGTCCGTAACTGTTGAATCAGATTAGAATTAAATGCTCGCATACATTTTATGTGGAGAAAAAAACATTTATTACACGAGATACCAATTCTACATCTAATACGTTAGGTGTAACATTCTCAAATTAGCAAATTTTATTGATACCTAGGCACACCCTTTTTATTTTCTATTACACCCTGTATATCAACCAATGCATTTGGTATAGTGATCGCGTAGAGTGTAATTGTGAATCGAATATACTTCAGGTATATCATACTATACTCAGCAAATTCTGTCGATGTCTAGAAACCCCCTTAATTTTCTATTACACTCTGTATATCAACTAATGCAAGTGCTATCGTGGTCGCGTAGAATGTATTTATTAATCTCATTCAGAATAACTTCCGGTCAGAGCAAGTTCTGGTATAAGGAAGTTTGAATATATGTTAATGATGGAATAAAGTTAACAATTTCAAATTAACTAATCAAATAACAAAAATATTTCATGAAATTTGGTGTTTTAGGATTAGCCCAACAAGAGTTAGTGTTAGGTTAGATTAGGTTAGGTTTACATGTGAGTGAGCCCATATCAGGCCCTCCACTGCAGCCAATGGCCTATTGTGGCTCACCCTATGGTTATATTTCTCCCAGTATATCCAATCTCTTAACGAAATTGAGTAACATATTGGGAGAACAGTTTACCAGATCTTCTGGCCTTGCTTTTGTATTGCCAAATATTGAAAATCTGGTTCTGGCCGCTGCAGGGCATGTACACAGGATGTGTTTAGCCGTTTCATCATCCTCCATGCATAGACGGCACTCTGCATCCTGTGCAAGTCCGATTTTATGCATGTGGTGTTGGTGAGTTTGCAGTGGCCAGTGAGCAAACCTACTATAACTCTGAGATGTGCTCTACTGAGTTCTAGAAGTTTGTCAGAGTCCTGTTTTTTCCATGTACAAGCAATAAATGCTTTGGAATGGGCTAGTCCTGATAGACTGAGCCAATACTCAAGTCTTTTATTGTCTGCCCAGGCGGTTGTAGCATTCTTGGCAGTGCTATATGCTAAACCGATGACCGGTTCTGGCCCAGTGAACGTTGTTTCGGCCCCCCCCCCCTTTTGCTAGGGCGTCCGCTATTTCGTTTCCTTCTAGGCCCGTGTGACCTGGTATCCAAACTAGGGTAACGTTGTTGCCTTGTGCTAGTCGGTTCAAGGTGTCTCTGCAGTTCCATACTGCTCTGGATTTAAAGCAGTTGGATTCAAGCGCTTTCAATGCTGCTTGACTATCTGAAAATATTTTTATTGTTTTTCGTGTGAGGTGTCGGTTTTCCAGCTCCCTTGCACACAT
Source organism: Chrysolina haemoptera (assembly GCA_958298965.1). Classification (NCBI taxonomy): domain Eukaryota; kingdom Metazoa; phylum Arthropoda; class Insecta; order Coleoptera; family Chrysomelidae; genus Chrysolina; species Chrysolina haemoptera. Next base: position 32,909,875 of record OY282585.1, on the reverse strand, counting down.
TTCAATGGCATATACCTCTGCCTGGAATATCGTAGCTAATTTACCCAAACTGAATGAGCGTTTCACTACTGGGTTCATACCATATATTCCGGCTCCGACACCTTCCAAAGTTTTGGAACCATCGGTGAACCACCTTTCATTTGCCCTACATAGGTCAGTTTCATTCCGAACCCAGTCTTCTCTTTCAGGGAAGACCACGGTGTAGGACATGTTGAGGTTAGTGGTTTTAGGCATGATGTCTGAGGGCATTCCCAGAATGTTGTGGGCTATTATGCCTTCCAGCATGCTGCTGCCTCTCATGACACATGCCTGCGGTAGACTAATGGCCGCTTGGTAGAGTCTGTATGTTGCCCATCTTGCCTCTCTCTCCAGAACTATGTGGAGAGGAAGTAGTCCAAGAAGAGCTTCCATTGCTGCCGTTGGCGTGGAGCCAATGGCCCCAGTAATCGCCAGGCACTCTTGTCTCTGTAGTCCGTTAAGTTTAACCTGGGCAATTTTTTGTTGGCCTTTGTTCCACCAGACTACAGAGCCATACGTGATCATTGGTGGTATGACGGTCACGTACAGCCAGTAAACTTGTTTTGGTGACATGCCCCATGTTTTGCCACATATTCTGCGGCATGTCCATAATGATAGGCTAGCCTTTCGGATAGTCTTTTCCAAATGCGAATTCCAGTTCAGCTTTTAATCTAGGATTATTCCCAGATATTTTGCCTCACTCGCAAATGAAATTGTTACACCATTGATGGAAGGAGGTATTAAATGTTCCAGCTTCCTTTTCCTGGTGAACGGTACTATGACCATTTTGTGGGGGTTAATGGACATTTCCTCCCTCTCACACCATTTATATATGGTATCCAGTATATCCTGAAGGACGTAGGAGATCGTCTTTTCGGATTTATCTTTTATTACTAGGACCAGATCGTCAGCATATGCTTGCAGATCGACCTCCCAGATTGAGCGAATGGCCAGCAGATCATCCACCAGCAGTGACCATAGCAGAGGGGAGAGGACCCCCCCTGGGGACAGCCCCTGGCTGGTTTGAAGCTGACACTTTCCCCCTGTAGAGAGGTCGTTATTGTTCTGTTATGAAGCATAGTTCTTATCCAGTCACATAGTAGCGGTTCAATTCCTCTAGAGACAGTGGCCTCATAGAGGGAGTGAGGTAGTGCATTATTGAATGCTCCTTCTATGTCCAGGAATGCAGCGACTGCTACCTCCTGTGTTCCATGGCGACGCTTATTCCTGAGACAAGGTTATTGAGGGCAAGTTCTGTCGATTTTCCAGTCTGATAGGCATACTGGTGAAAATTGAGGGCGTGCTTTATTAGTGCACCACACCTTATGTGCCCATCCAGTATTTTCTCCATGCTTTTCAACAGAAAGGATGTCAGACTGATGGGTCTGAGCGATTTTGGTTGTGGATCAGTCCGACACACCTTAGGAATATAGATCACCCTAGTCGCGGTCCAGTTAGATGGTATATAGTTCCAAGCTAAACTGGCTCTAAAGAGTCTTATAAGGATAGGCATAATCTGTTCCAGTCCGATTTGTAACAGAGCTAGAGCTATGCCATCCTCTCCTGGCGATTTGTATGGGTGGAACGAGTTAACCGCCCATCTTATCGTCTGCGTTGTGATTATTTTGTTGGCAACCACCCAGTCATCTCTGTGGGGTCGTTTAACCCGGCCTATATTTGTGACTGGACAGAATCAGGCTGCCTGGGAAGTGATTATTAGCTAATAGCTCTAGTGTCTCTTTCCTGGAGCCGTGAAGGAGCCGTTGGACGTCTGAGCGATCCCAGCTCCTGTGTCGGCTCTCTGGATAGAATCTTGTGGATACGGGCTCCGCTTGATGTGTTGGACACATTTTCACAGAATCGTTCCCATGATTCTCGTTTTACTTTCCGGATATCTTTATTGTATGTGGTTAGAGCAGACCTGTAATTGTCCCATTCACCTAGTACCTTAGCTCGGTTGAATAATCTTCGAACTTCTTTTCGTGTTTTATCCAGATTTTTGTTCCACCAGGAAGCATTTCGGTTATCCCTCTTCTCCCTTAGTGGACAGTTTTCATGATACGCTGAGATAAGTGTTAGTGTAGTTTATAGTTTATCAAAGGTGATGACTCTAATGTAGATAGTAATTTGACAATTTGACGGATGAATCTGAGGATTGGCTCAGATTTTTCCAGGTAAGCTTTTGCAAAATAGACCTGTAGCTTCGGAAACAACCTGGATTAGGACTGACAAAGCAGGGGTGAATTTATGAACACTCGATACGAAAGCTGTCACGATACGACGTGAAAATCACTGTGTTATCCTTATGACTCGATGTTCATTTCGGTACGAGTTACGTCAAACTCGCATCGAATCAAGGTTCATAATTCCACAGCAGATCTGGACCAAGCTGAAATTACACCCATTCAAAAACTTCTCCAAATATATTGATGGGAGCCTTTTATGTCAATGTGGCTTTATATTCGAATATGAAACATGTTCAAATGAAAGTAGTGTCAATGAATACAGATACAGATAAAATAACTTTTTTGGGCATTAGATTCATTACATCCCTCTTGAGATTTCTACGAACATGTATGCTGTAGGAGAAGAAAAGGAGGTATAGCTGACAACTTGACAAGAGACGTATCATTCGAGTTGAGAGCTAGCTGGAACATTGTCAATGGTAATGATGTTGAGGAAAACGAAAAAAAAAAGAACAGCTTTTGGAAAATTCGGCCTTCAATCGATAAAATTCGTCATTTGTGTCTGTTTGCAGTAATACCTAGATATGTTCACAAACAGATGATACCATTTGACAGGTACTTTGATCATGAATCAATAGATTTGTGGAGAACCTTCTCTTTGGAGCCTAATAAAAATTTATGGCCACTGTTGATGGAATTCCACTTCATTTCTTATGTATGCTGGAAAAGATTATTTATCTTTCCATGTTCCTGAAAAAATTAGATACCAGCTGCAAGGTTATCGTGAAGTTTTCTGAAACTCCGAAGGCAAACTCTTCTGTATTCATGGACCGATATTTTACTTCATTATCACTACTGAAAATTTTGATGAACGCAAGCTGAAGGGCACAGGCAGACTTATGAAAAATATTATTCCAAAGCTAGCTTCTTTTTTCTCACAGATGGTACTTTGAGAAGATATGGTTGTGGAAACCATGACCCACTTGTCTGATGATGATAAAATTATGTCTATCGAACGGTTTGATAACTTAACAATATTTTTTGCATCAATTGAATGTGGATACCAAACTTCAAACAAGCATAGAAGGTGAAAAAAAAACAGCAAATAAATATATCAGGATAGACTAGCAATTATGAAACTTAATAATCAATTTCTTATCTAAAAGAAGAATGGACCACACTCTGATTTTTATATAAAAACTTATCAATATAGTCTGCCCAGACCTTCTTGAAGAAATAAACTTCAATGTGCCCAATTGAGCCCTGCGTAGTCAATGCTTATTTCATATTTCATTTCACGCAACGAACTATGAGAAACACTCAAGGTTATAAATGACAACAGACTGGAAGTATGTGGATGCTCGTTGAATACATTCAGAAAATGTATGAAAAATGTTAATTAATATATAACAAAATGTGTTATCAGTACCTACTAAAATTTCTTATACCTGTAATTCATCTACTACAAATTACTTTATAACTGTTTGTGATGAGTGATATTATCTATATTTATTAGTATTTGCTATACATGCATTTTTATTTTTATACATAATATTTTTTTACGGATTTTACTATTACAGCATCCACTGGCGTATAGGGAGTTTTTCAGGGGGGGGGCATGGCCATGAGTTAATGGAAATTTGTAACCAAAGTAATAAAATCCACAGGTATGAAATATATATATATATATATACCGCCAGCTATCACAGTGAGGACACACCGTTGACTCAACGTTGTGAGGACCACTGGAAGGAGTGGTGCTAGACGTTTGTCACGGCCTTATCTGTTCTCAGTTAGAGTGGGGGGAACTGAGAATCACCAATATACAGTTGAAATAGTGAAGATTTCAGATTTGATTTTCACGAGTATATCGGAACAAAGTGAGGACCGTACTTCCATGATATCATTTTGAGGTCCGTTTATTCATTCACTTGTTCCTACCAAACTGAGGTCTCTGTAAACTGTATATTACTATAATGCGTAGAAAGTGAGGACCACTAAATGTTGCCACGTTTACATATTTCTCTTCGCACGTTAGTCGGCTCTAGATCGTGTTGGTGGTGACACTGTTAGTTACTTAACTTAACTGTTTCAAGATTTTTCTTCGGAGGGTTGTTATGGGATAGTTTTTTGTGAACAAATTATTTCACCATATAGAACGTATTCAGCAGGTACACAATATTTCATATCTGTGAAAAAACCTTGAGCAACAAGTATTTAGTTTTTGGTAAAAAAAATTATTTCACCCAATAGAGTGTATTCAGCAGATAAAGATTTTTTCGTATCTGTCAAAAAACGTCGAGCAACAGTTATTTCATATGTTTCAAGATTTCTTCTTTCATTTCTGACAAAAAATCTCGAGCAGCGGGAATTTCAACTGTTTCAAGATTTTTTAAATTTGGTGGGTTGTTAAGGGGTAGTTTTTGTTTAAGATATCATGTCACCCCATATAACTTATTCAGCAGGTAAAGAATAATTCATTTCTGCCAAAAAATCTCCAATAACGGGTATTTCAACTGTTTCAAGATTTTTCTAATTTGAAGGGTTGTTGTAGGTTTTGTTTCACAAATTATTTCACCGTTTAAAACGTATCCAGCAGGAAGGGAATGATTAATTTCTGCCAAAAAATCTCGAGCAACGGGAATTTCAACTACTTCAAGATTTTTCTACCGTTGTGGAGGGGTAGTTTTGGGTGTACACATTATTTCACCCTATAGAACGTATTCAGCAGGTATAGAATATTTCACATCTGTCAAAAAACCTCGAACAACAGATTTTTCATCTATTTTTTTCTACTTCGGAGGGTTGTTGAGGGGTAGTTTTTGTTTCAAAAATCATTTCACATTTAAATCGTATCCAGCAGTTAGAGAATGATTTATTTCGGCCAAAAAATCTCGAGCAACAGGCATTTCAACTATATTTCAATATTTTTCCAATTTGGAGTGTTGTTGAAGGGTAGTTTTCGATTCACAAAGCGTATTCAGCAGGTATAAAATAATTCGTTTCTGTAAAAAAACGGGTATTTAAACTGTTTCAAAATTTTTCCACTCCGGAGGGTTGTTGAGGAGTAGTTTTTGGTACACAATTTATTTCACCATATAGACAGCAGGTATATAAAACTAATTTCTGTCAAAATATCTCCAGCAACAGGTATTTCAACTGGTTCAAGATTTTTCTATTTCGTAGGGATGTTGATGGGCTGTATTTGTTTCACAAATTTCACCCCGTAGAAAGTATACAGCAGGTATAGAATAATTAATTTCTGTCAAAAAATCCCCAGCATCGGGTATTTCCACAGTTTAAGGATTTTTTTAATTTGTAGGGCTGTTGAGGAGTAGCTTTGGGTTCACAAATTTTTTCACGCCATAGACCGTACTCGGCACTTGTAGAATAATTCATTTATGTCAAAAAATCTCGAGCAACGGGTATATCAACCGTTTCAATTTTTTTTTACTTCAGAGGGTTGTCAGGGGTAGTTCTTGGTTCACCAATCATTTCACTTCATAGAATGTAATCAGTAGGTGTAGAATGTTTCAAGATTTTTCCAATTCGCAGGGTTGTTGAGGGGTAGTTTTTGTCCCACAATTTTTTTCACCCTATAGAATGTATTCAGCAGGTGTAGAGTAATTCATTTCTGTCAAAAAATCTCCAACAACGGGTATTTAACTGTTTCAAGATTTTTTTATTTCGAAGGGATGTTGAGGGGTATTTTTTGTTTCACAAATAATTTCACCCCGTATAACGTATTGGGCGGGTGTAGAATAATTCATTTCTGTCAAAAAATCTCCAGGAACGCATATTTCAACTGTTTGGAGTTTTTCTAGATATTTCTACTTTGGAGGTTTATTGAGGGGTAGTTTTTAGTTCACAATTTTTTTCACTGTATAGACCATATTCAGCAGGTGTAGACTAATTCATTTCTGTCAAAAAATCTCGAGCAACGGGTATTTCACCTGTTTCAATATTTTTCTAATTTGGAGGGTTGTTGAGGGGTAGTTTTTAGTTCACAAATTATTTCAATCTCCATACCGTATTTAGCTGGTGTAGAATAATTCATTTCTGCCAAAAAGTCTCGAGCTAGGGGTAATTCAACTGTTTCAAGATTTTTCTACTTCGAAGGGTTGTTGAGGGGTAGTTTTTGTCACACAATTTTTTTCACCTTATAGAATGTATTCAGCAGGAGTAGAATGATTCATTTCTGTCAAAAAATCTCGAGCTAGGGGTAATTCAACTGTTTCAAGATTTTTCTACTTCGAAGGGTTGTTGAGGGGTAGTTTTTGTCACACAATTTTTTTCACCTTATAGAATGTATTCAGCAGGAGTAGAATGATTCATTTCTGTCAAAAAATCTCCAGCAACGGATATTTCAACTGTTTCAAGATTTTTCAAATTCGGATGGCTGTTAAGGGGTAGTTATTGGTACAAAAATTATTTCACCCTATAGAACGTATTCAGTAGGTTAAGAATAATTCATTACTGTCAAAAAATCTCCAGCAACGGGTATTTCAACTCTTTCAAGATTTTTCTACTTCGGAGGGATGTTGAGGGGTAGTTTTAGCTTCACAAATCATTTCACCCCATAAAACGTATTCAGCAGCTATTGAATAATTAATTTCTGGCAAAAAATCTCTATCATCGGGTATTTCAACTATTTCAAGATTTTTTTACTCCGGAGGGTTGTTCAGGGGTAGTTTTTGATGAACAAATTATTTCACCCTATAGAACGTATTCAGCAGGTTTAGAATAATTCATTACTGTCAAAAAATCCCCAGGAACGCGTATTTCAACTGTTTGGAGTTTTTCTAGATATTTCTACTTTGGAGGTTTATTGAGGGGTAGTTTTTAGTTCACAATTTTTTTCACTGTATAGGCCATATTCAACAGGTGTAGACTAATTCATTTCTGTCAAAAAATCTCGAGCAACGGGTATTTCACCTGTTTCAATATTTTTCTAATTTGGAGGGTTGTTGAGGGGTAGTTTTCAGTTCACAAATTATTTCACTCTCCATACCGTATTTAGCTAGTGTAGAATAATTCATTTCTGCCAAAAAATCTCGAGCTAAAGGTATTTCAACTGTTTCAAGATTTTTCTACTTCGAAGGGTTGTTGAGGGGTAGTTTTTGTCACACAATTTTTTTCACCTTACAGAATGTATTCAGCAGGAGTAAAATGATTCATTTCTGTCAAAAAATCTCCAGCAACGGATATTTCAACTGTTCCAATATTTTTATACTTTGGAGGGTTGTTGAGGGGTAGTTTTTGGTACACAAATTATTTCACCCCATAAAATGTATTCAGCAGAAATGGAGTAATTTATTTCTGTCAAAAAATCTCCAGCAACGGGAATTCGAACTACTTCAAGATTTTTCTACGGTTGTGGAGGGGGAGTTTTGGGTGTACACATTATTTCACCCTATAGAACGTATTCATTAGGTTAAGAATAATTCATTACTGTCAAAAAATCTCCAGCAACGGGTATTTCAACTATTTCAAGATTTTTCTACTCCGGAGGGTTGTTCAGGGGTAGTTTTTGATGAACAAATTATTTCACCCTATAGAATGTATTCAGCAGGTTTAGAATCATTCATTACTGTCAAAAAATCTCCAGCAACGGGTATTTCAACTCTTTCAAGATTTTTCTACTTCGGAGGGATGTTGAGGGGTAGTTTTGGCTTGACAAATCATTTTACCCCATAAAACGTATTCAGCAGGTATAGAATAAATAATTTCTGGCAAAAAATCCAAAGAATAGATTCCTGTCGAAAAACCTTGAGCATCGGTTATTTGAAAATACCATAAGCTAAAATAAAACCATTGCTGCTTTCACACCCGTCCCAATAAACATCAATGATCAGCGTGCCACGATATGTTGCCACATTTTCGGACCTCACTCAGTGCTTACCGTATAATCCCACAAGGAACGATAATATACATATATAGAAAATATACGTGCTCAGCAGCGCCTTCAAGTGGCGAATCGACAAACTAAAATATACGATTTTTTCTATCTTTCTACCAAAGTGAGGTCCACCTATTTCATGCGATATTTCAACTAACAGTAGTAAACTCACGAAAAGGAACGAAACACTACATCTGTCTCACTCCGAACTATTTGAAGGTTAATCACTGAACTTGTGCAGAGGATGACCCTCCGCACGGAACAGAAAAACGTTGTGAGGTCCGTATACGGACCTCACTTTGACATGGTCCTCACAACTTCCGTAGTTTTCGCACAAGCGGACCTCACTTATATATATATATATATATATATATGTATATATATATATATATATACATACATATATATATATACAGATAATCTCACGATGAATGGAACATAGGAGATAATATGAATGACAAATTTACTATTGTCCAACCCATTCCCAATGAATAAGGACAAGTAGGTATGAAATGAAGAAATAGTTGAGTTTTCAGTTTTGCTGTTCACGATGACAATAACTATCATGGTGACATCCTAACAATTATCTAAGATGGGTATAGGTAGTTTTTTAAAGACGTAATAACAATTGTTTAACATTATCTACAATTCTTTCTGCTTGTAATCCGCACACTTTCCAAACAGCAGCTTATTTGTATATATATATTTGTTGTTCTGACCAGTCCAAGGTTCAAATCAAGTTTCTAATGTGTCAAGAGGAACGCAAACAATCTAACGTGAAGAGAGTGTTTTCGATTTAATTCCACGAGTTCCATCATCTGCTGATGACGGTTTCGTTGTTTACAACCCGTCAGAGCAGCTTTATGGAGCTCTCGAAATCGATGATGGTTCCACGTCACTTTGGATGCTCTGAGATGGTTTTTCAATATTTTCCTCTGATATGTAAGTTTTCTAGAGATGAAGATGACGGTCCTGCCTCGCTTTGAATACTTTGAATTGGTTGTTCAATTTTCGGCTTTTTTTTACTGGCAAAAAGTAAGAATATAATCTTCCTTCTATCCATCTGAAAAATTAAACAGCTCAGCTCAGTTCTCCAGATTAAATAGGTTTCAATATTTTTTTTTTCACATTGACACCATGATCATTAAAATAACTTTTTTAGTTGGAACTTGATTTTGGGAATGTAGACATTAAATGATTTTCGAGAATGTATTAAAGATTTTACTGAAGCTCTAAATAGTTTTGTTCAAATAAGTGAGTATAATTTTATTCACTGTTTATCGATTTTCGAAAATATACAAAAATCAATCTCGGTAATAATCTCATTGTTGCATAGGAACTTTTAATCTTTACGATAAATTCAATATTACACTTATCACTATTTCTGTTTCAATGAAAAAGATCTATGAACTGAATATTACTGATATGTTTGAAGAACTAATGTGAAATGACCCTTTTCCTTCAATACCAAGTAGTATATAATGATTCTTTGTTCATGTGGTTTCCGATAAAAAACTACTAACTTATTTCCTTTGTTTTTATTTCTTACCGCTTACCGCCGCCCCTCTATGGTTTACCGTTAATATGCATTTTATTGAAGCCCAGACCCCGAAAGTAATTATTTTTCCTCCATCGTAATCTGTTTTGCAGCCCATTGATTTGGCCGCATGTGTTTTTTTCACATATTCGCACTGCATAGAAATATGTAATGTAATATAATATGTTTCATAGTTGATGAATGACTCCTATGAAATTCAAAAACGTGTTGATTTGGGATGTTTTGAGTGTTTGAGGGAATATTCAATAAGAAAAATACAAATACGAATAATTTTCAGACTGGTTGTTGAACTAATATCAACTACTTATTCAGAACTGCCCCTCCCCCCCTCAGATCCGCCAGTGACAGCATCTCTGGCAACACAGAAAGGTAGCAAAAAATTATGCTTTTTTTCAGGAAGGAAAACAATCTCATAACTACTTCGATATCAAGCTAAGTATTGCATTACAGCTGTTGATGAAGGGAATATTAAAAAAAAAACTCAGAAATATGAGTAACATAATAATTTTCATGTAGGGACTAAAGTGGTTAATTTGGATGCAAATTTGGCTTTTTTTTTATTTAATAAGTTGGTTCAGTGTCATTATCTGTGATTCTGTGCAATTTCGAGGATGGTGTGTCCCAAGGTTTTCCGGATGTTACTTTTATTGCTTTCTTCATCAATCTTATATAAATAATTCCTCTAGTTTTAACTACATAATGACCGTACTATGATCATACATGAAATTGTATTCTTCTGATTTCTCCTGTCGGAGATATAATACAATTTTTGATTTTTTCTAGACGATTCTCAAAATTAAAATTTTTGTTAATCATCAGACCCAAATACCAAATACCAATTTTTAGCTTTAGTAATAGTTCTATTAGTAGTAGAAGCAGCAGTGGTAGTAATAATTGTATTTATCAACATTTAATAATGTCGAATGTCCATCGACCAAGGTCCTTCAGCCAGAAGTGTTCTTGTAGTTTTTGTTACTAACTTCATTTGCTACCTCACGAGCAGCACTGATAATTTGGACCCAACAGTGAATGGTGAACAACTCACCCTGGTTACCATACAGAATTTAAAATTCAATCTACTACCACATTAGGTTCCAGATCAGACGCTTCGCCCACCGCATTTGATATTTTTTCAATCTTTGCAGTGACCTTGAAATAGCTGGGACATTTAAATTGGAGTGCTTTGAGGCTTTGGACATTTAAATCTGGAAATTGAGAATTACAGCCACACCGTCAATTTGTAGCCAAAACGTTAACAATACAAAAAGTAATCCACACTCAGTTTTGATATCACAGCATTTAATCAATATAAAATTGAAAGCACAATTGTTGTCACAATGTAAATACTCAGTGAAAAAAATTAGGTATTGCCATGCAATGAATTCATAAGCGTTGCCACATTGAGCGTTGATATAGCGAGATGCGGGTGGAAGAGCGCAGCGCAGCGACTGTTACCGACAAGGTGCTGTGCTCTGGCAGCAGCCGTCGCCAGCGCGTTCCAGTCAATTTGGCAACAGCCAAGATATGTGGACCTTTAAATCAGAGTCACTTCTATTTCTCTCTAAAACGAGTCTTTTTGCCCCTCTGTCGCATCTGAAACATAATCTGTCCTAATACTATTATCAATGAAAAAGCTTTGTACTAGCTAGGAATCGATCCATGGACCATCGCGGAACCCTGCAGAACTCCAGTTGTTGATAATTTTTCATAACTTTTATATTGGATAATAAGTGCATATTGTAGGTTTCGAAAATAATTTTCGAATATATTCAATGAATGACCCCTAATCCCCAGATTGATGTCTAATATTGCAACACCATAATTACTTTTATCTAAAGTTTCGTGAATACCACTTATGAAGTCAGTCAATACTGCATGGGAATGTTCTTGGAATGCACATTGAAATTAACAAAAATTTTATCAAAAACATTCAAAAGAACAATCGTTGATAACTTGAAATGGTTTATCTTCGAATAGTCTGAAAAAATACCTTTTTTAATAAATTTATTACTAATTAGATTAGAGGAAAGCTTACTAGATCAACAATATATTTCCAATTATTTAAAGTAATTTGATCGTCAGCAACTGCTGTATGGGATTTGAAAGTCATTATTTCAAAAATTTCCTGTTCTGAAACTGGCTTAAAAAAATTGACTTTAGTGACAGATTTTTTTCAAATTCAGTGTTCAATTGTTTAGATATTGTTAAACCAATTTCTGTGAAGAAGTTAACGAGTTCATTACAAACGGTGTGTCCACTTATGAAAAACTTTTAATAGTAGTAGTACTTGTACTTTTTCGACATGTGTTGAATGGCATTTGCCGGTAGAAGTCCTTCAGTCAGAGTGTTCTTGTAGGCTTTGTTACTGATTTCATACGCCACCTTAGGAGCACCACTGATAATTTTAACCCAACAGCGAATGGTGGACGACTCTGTATTCAGAATTTTTAATTTTCAATCTACTACCTACCATAATTAAATGAAAAAATTATTGCCCGGGAGAAAACTTTTATTTTTATTATTTTAGAAAAAAAAAGTTATTTTTCATAAAAAGTTCTGCATGTAATTACTAGAACTAAATTTAGAACAATCAAATCTTAAAACTTGTTAGTTGTATACAAGTAGTATTAAAAAAAAAATTGGACATGAGTTAAGTATCTCATTTATGACAATATGAATATACAATAAAATAAAGTAAACAATTTCATATAAACTAATCAAAACGATAAAGATTCGCAAAATATGCTGAATTGTCGCTATTTTTGACCCACCCTATATAATGGGAGACCTCTTTTGTCTCAACGACCGACTGACTGACATGCCATTTGACTTTCCTCAAACCATTTTTTTGTTAAACGGGTCACACATTATACGACGTACTACTGTTACAACAGGTCGTAGCTGCGTCGTACTACAGATTTTATGCATGCTATACTTCGTTTGCGTCGTACTGCAAGTTGTACTACAACTCCACTAACTATCCAATAGTTGTTTCAACGGTCGAATCAACATGGTGTTGTACAACCAGTAGTACGATTCATCGTATAATGTGTGGCGTGTTTTACTAATCATTTGAAAATTAATACTTTTGGATAAGTGAACTTACTATGTTTTAGTGACAGACCAACTTTTATGGTTTTCAAAAATTCATATCTCCGAAACTGGACGGCTATGATGGTCATTAGCCACGTGTTCTAGATAGGCCTTGTTACTAACTCCATACGCCACTTTAGGAGCAGCACTGTTGTTAACGCAACAGTGAATCGTGGCGGATTCTTGCTAGCCGGTAACAAGATCCAATCATTCAGACTTTTACATTTGAAAATGAAGAAAACCTTGCCCCAAAATTATTTGTTGAAATTACCTTTCTTTGAATTGTTGCAACAAGCATTTATTTAATTTGAGTATCTTTCAATTGGATATTTCAGGAGGGTTTTCCAATAAATTATAATAATAATAATCCCGAAATTTCGATTTTGTTTATAGTATTTTGTGTTATCCAATTATTATTTTCTCTAGAGATGATTCTTTCAGTGTTCAAGAATAAAGGAGACCCCTTTATTCTGGGATACCCTGTTTAATGTATTGTCTTCCTTATACAAGACCTTGTTCTGTTTGGAAGGTGTATAAATATGATTTTCTATTATTATGATTTTTCTAGTAAAATTATGTTCATTGACTATATATTGAGTAATCTGTATGCAGTAGTTATTATATCCTTTTGTATTTGAATTTATGTAATCTGTAGCTTTTCCGAGAATCTCGGGTAGAGGAGTTTAACTGTTTTCTAAGGGATTTTAAATTTTTATATATAATTGATTTTTGGAAATGTGCTCTTTAATTTCAATTCTGAAAAAGAATTCCTATCAGTGAGTGTATGCATTGCCCCATTGTAAATTACAAAAAGTAAAAATTTATCCAAATTTCATTCCCTAGGAAAATATATATTTTGAAATTTGAAATCCGAACCTGTTTCCATTGTTGTGGCATTTTTTTCAATAAATATGCAAAAAATACAAAGTTGTGTACAAATTATGATTGATAGTGGCATTATCGTACTTATTGTTTGCAGTTGGATCAGAAAGTATTGAGAACATCAAGAAAATTAGGTTAGAAAATGAAGAGAAAAATGAGGCATTCAAACGACTGCGAGAGGATATAGAAACTGTAGATGACGATCATTTAGATATAAATCTCTTGCTGGAAGAAAGGTTCCTGAAACAGTACTTGTCACTGTTGCAAGAATAAGTGCAAATTCGATATTCTGTAAGAAAATAACAGTACAATAAATATGTGATTGAAATAAAGTGATATTGAATTTGTGTTGAAAGTTTCGTTTTTGTTCTGGTTTTTATTTAAGAATTGTCACCTTGTATCTAGTTAATAGTTTTTACACTTTTCATAAAAAAAAATAATTTTTTGACATTGTTATACTGAAGTTTTACCAATAAACAATGAAAAAACCTTTGATTTCTGGTTTATTTCGACTTTAAACTAGCAAGCACCATACTAATCAGATAGGGTGGTATGTTGTAAGTATAATTAAATTTAGATCCAATTTTGAAGATAGAATAATCTTGAAGACTAAAATAAGGGACTGACAGAATGGATTCCAGGTAGGGTCTGCCTGTCGGAAGAGGCGACTAAAGGACCACGCCAACGAGGGAAACCAAACCAGGGACAAGGTTGACTCTGGAGATGGCAAAGGTGCGCAGGTGGGCACCCGAGAAAAGGGAACTAGAGGAACCGAAGGTACCTCCAAACACAAGTTTACAGGGGCCCTCCCTAGGTACAACCGGTCATCGTCATCGCTCATCAAATGGGTAAGGGTCAAAAATGGTAGAATTGTGACTTTACTCTCACAGAAATAGTGACATAATAGTGACTTTTTCGTCTATATAAGGACATTACTCTAAGCAAGTAAGGAACTTTTGTGAGAGCTAGTCGAATTTTTTTTACAGTTGTAACCGCTCGTACCCCTACCTTATATGTTCGTCTAAAATACTGCCATGTTGATCGTCAATGTCTATCGGCTTCTCTGCTACGATGTCAGCTCCCTGCATGAAATAGGCACACAGCCTAATATGAAAGAAGCCCCCCTATATATATTTTTTGTATGTTTTGGCATGCAGCCTTAGGAAGTCAAGGCTGAGATTCCATGCACCGCAGAGTTCCATGACCGACAGTTCTGTATCTGTCTTTCCGTGTATTCAACCCTAATGTAATTCCACTTGTTCTATGAAAAATTTATAGATATGTCAGACATGGCAATATTATATGTAGAAAGGCAGTACTTAAAATGTGGCATAAGTGTCTGACACGTATATTGGGGTAAAATACATGTTCCAGTTTGTATTGATTATTAATGATTACGAAACTGCAGAGGATGATTTATCAGGACGTTTTAAGAAAAAAGTTTCTATGAATATATGTCCGGAGTTGCTTCGTTTCTGAGAAACAAGGCGTTGAAGTTTACAAAAAAAAAAGGTATTTAAAAAATATCATGAATATTCTCGAACCGATTTGGTTGAAATTTGGTATAGTTAGTTGAACTAATAATAAGGTGCTTATTTAGCCCTAACTAGATTGAAATTATTGTGGCCAGTTGCGTCCCAGTGGGCACAACAGCCAACAATATTGTGAAAAAAGTACGCCACTGACTTTTTTTTGAGGGTTTCAATTTTTTTTTTTGATTAGGCTGCTGAAAATAAATCTTTTTGGTCTCTTGTATTTTCTTCATATCCAGCTTGGTTTTCGATGAAAAAAATGAATGCCCCTCTATTGCAAATCATGAACACCTGCTGTGGATGTTTAAGAGCAATAATCCGTATAAGTTCTTGACCTTTTTATTTATTATTTTATAATGACAATCCCTTGACATTGTCACTTCAATATACATGGTATTGTCCTACAACTAACTACTTTAACATACTGGTATGCACAATAATATTTTATTAAACATCTCCCCTTTTGTAGGGCTTTCCAGAACGTGTTACTCCGTATGAGTTAGTTAACCTACTAGTACTTTCCTCTGACATGCTCTCTAAACATGGATATTGATCAGCATCATCAGAAGAAAGTGTGTCGGTGTACTCATGATCCAAATAGACATTTTTTATATCAATTGGTACAGAAGAATGATCATTAGGTAATTTTCGAATATGAATTGTATTGCGCCTTATTATATTTCCATTTTTTGATTGCACCAGATATGATCTTGGAACATTTAATTTTTTTATTATTATCGCAGGCTCCCAAGTTCTTGTATTAATATTTTGTAATAATATTTCTTCCCCATTTCCGAATTCACTTGATTTTACGCCTCTTTGATCATGATAACTTTTTTGGATTTCTTGATTCTTAATCATATCTTCAATTATATTGTTCGGTACCAATTTAGCTTTTAATTTGGAATCATGTATAGGCAATTTAGATCTCAAGATTCTACTACACAATAACTGGGAGGGTGAATATTTTAAATTCGCAACTGGGGCATTTCTATAATTCAATAAAAATAATTCTATATCTTTTTTAGATTCGTAACTTTTTTTTAGCATATTTTTCACAATGCCAACTGCTTTTTCTGCTAACCCGTTTGACTGATGATGGTGAGGACTAGATGTTATCACATTAAAATTCCAATCACAGGCAAATTGTCTAAATTCAAAGCTATTAAACGGGACGTTGTCAGCAATAAATTCTTTAGGTATACCAAAAGAAGCGAAAATATTTTTGCATTTAGAAATTATTGACGAAGCACCTTTATTATTTATTTTAGAAACTTCAATCCATCTTGAGTAATAGTCTATTAAGACAAAATAACTTTTACCACCCCATTCTGCAATATCTGCACCGACTTTGAAAAATGGTATATTGGGAATATTATGGTTAAGTAAAGTTTCCCGTTTTTTTGATCTCATGAATTTATTACATATAGAACAATTAGATACTACATTTTTCAAATCACTAGTAATGGCTGGCCAATAGAAGAAATTTTGAACAGTTCCATTCATTTTTTTGAATCCTGTATGTGTTTCATGTAATAATTTCAAAACAAATTTTCGTAATTTTTTTGGAACTATCAATCTCGATTCATAATATAATAAATTTTCACTGATTTCAATGTCATCTTTGATTTTAAAAAAATGATTGATTTCATTGACTGTTTGTGATAGTGTTTTTGGCCATCCAGTATTACAATATTGTGCATACCAATTTGTTTAACAAATTTGTAAGGTAAAATGTTGATATCTGCTCCGCTGTCTAGCTTGAATTTGACTTCATATCCTTCCACCAATATTGTTTTAACCCAGGTTCTGTTGTCTTCAAAGCCATTGATATTGTGAATCATGCTGATTGAATAAGTGGAATCAGAGTATCCTAACTCGTCTCCGTCTCCACAACCAGTGTTACTCACTTCACGTACTACCCGAGTCTTCCTGTTTCTACACATGGTAGCAAAGTGATTCAACTTCGAGCAGTAACTACATGTCCTTCCATAAGCAGGACATCTTCCAGTAGAATGTTTACTTCCACATCTTGAACACTTGAATTCTTTTCTTGTTGATATCTGCTCCTTTCTATTAGTGTTTTTGGATACATGGTCAACTTGAATTGGTTTTGTTTCTGTTGTAAGGATTTTCATATTCTCCCCAGCTAGTTCAACTGATTTACAGAAGTCTATCATTTTTTCAAGAGTGGTGTTATCGCGCAATAATCTTTCTTGAACCGATCTTGAACTAACACCTAATACTATTTGAGCTTTCATTAATTTTTCCTCTTGGCCTTCAAAGTTACATTGTTTGGATAAATATTTAAGATCTGCGAGAAATTTGTCGAAAGGTTCCGTATTTTGTTGTTTTCTACTGAAGAATTTGAAAACATTCATTATCTCGTTGGTTCTTGGTAAACAGTAATTTTCGAAAACTGTTAAAACTGACGTGACAGTTTCATCCTTCTTTTCTGTTTTATTCAGCGAGCTGTACAGTTTCAGTGCCTCAGATCCAAGGAAGTTTTTCAGACGTGCAACTTGTATTTCATTCGACTTCTTATCTGTCTCAGTAGCCGTAAAGTAATTCAATATTTCTTCTTTGAATATTTTAAAATTTTCAGCTAGGTTACCCTCAAGGTTTAAAGTGCATGGTTTATTGAAATCCATTCTTTCCATCCACTTACTGACTCACGGAAGTATTGTTGGAATATTTCTAATTCGACTGCGCCATGTTTAAGAGCAATAATCCGTATAAGTTCTTGACCTTTTTATTTATTATTTTATAATGACAATCCCTTGACATTGTCACTTCAATATACATGGTATTGTCCTACAACTAACTACTTTAACATACTGGTATGCACAATAATATTTTATTAAACAGTGGAGACCATTTTTGATTAGTGTAAGATAATTTTGAAGGTGTTTACTACCTACCATTGTTATAACAATGTAACTACGGTACGAAACTGCAGAAGGTGATTCGTTAGGTCGTTTTGAGAAAAAAAGTTCCTATGAATATTTTTCCGGAGTTGCTTCGTTTCTGAAAAACGGATCGTTGAATTATTAGAGAGTTATTGCAACGCCTGTTGTGTAGGTCGTTTAATAAAGTTTCTCTTATTTCGACATATGCGCATGCGCATTCAATCCTACTTAAAAGATATCCGCAATCTAAAATACAGGAAGCTCTTACTTTATTTAAATAAAGGTAAAGATGTTGTTATTTAAAGATCGTTTATTTTGACGGATTTCTGTCTGTTCTATCGTTCTATGAGTAAATTGTCCCATTGTCCCACTAACCTGAATAAATTTATTATTTTTCATTTGAAAAAGTGTATCTGTAATGTAATCCATACTGTCAGTAAGCTATATAACTACAAGCATGACTGAAGGAAAAGGAAAAAAACGGTTGAGATTCACATTTGAAGATGATGTGATTTTGTTGCGAGAAGTTGTGTCACGGAACCCTTTTAAATATTCCGATGCCTGGGAGGAAATTCAGAAGAATGTGTTTTTGTTAACACGAAAACAATTTCTTTTAAAATCTATACGGCAGCACATACAATTGCTCTTGGAGTTGTGGATACTAAAGGAAAAAAGTAATGAAAAGAGGTACCTAAAATATTCTCTATTGTTGGATTGAATTGGCCCTTACTTGATGAAAATCCATAGTGTATGACACTAGGGTAAACAGGATTAGATTTCCATAATTTAAAGTGTATCAAATCGCTTGATAAAGCTACCGCGTGTCGAAATCTAATTGTGTTTACTCCAGTGTCACATTCTCTAATGATTGCCGAGTTCCTATATTTTGTAATAGTTGGTTGATGATTCAACATTACAGTTCAGGCATTGAAGAGCCCTACTCTGAAAAGGACGTTCTTCTACAAGAAGTGAAAGAACTTGTTGAAGTACACAAAAAAGAAAAATCTTGTAAACAAAAAAACAAATTAGCTGAAAATGAAAAAACTGAAATAGGGAAAAATATACGAAATGAAGCTGCTCTACGTTTTTTAGAAAAAAATGCATGCATGATGGATCATGATTACAATGGCGACATCATCATTGATGGTATTGCTGGTAAGTCACTGTATGTGTAGTACCAAATTCATATATTTTGCATATATTTTAATTCACTTCTCAGTATTTTTTCAAATATACATCCCAGTGTCAAAAGTTTTTTTTTACAGAAGTGCCATCTGAGAATCTTGAAACACCTGACAATGATGAACGTCCTATATTAGTTGAAACTGAAAAGGAAACTCCAAACATGAACATACCAACTCAAGAGATGTCTCAGAGCCGTTCAAATTCTGCACCTGGAATTTCTGGCAAAACAAATTCCCCGAAGTCCACAAATATTTTGGGTTGGTATTTTTTGGTTTTCAACTTTTGTTTTGTGAAATTTCAGCATTCAATAAGTTTATTGAAAACTAGTTAACAATTTTCTGTAAATAAGCTCTTAATATCTGATGTAGTCATGGTACGTATGATTTTAGGCCCAATAAGAACAAGGGCAATTATTTGAACTAATGTGTAGGAAAAACCCTACTATCATTGTCAGCTAGTCTCCAAAGCAGGTGTTCATGATATGCAATAGAATGGCTTTCATTTGTTTTTCTCGAAAACCAAGCTGGATACGCAGAAAACACAAGAGACCAAAAAGATTTATTTTCAGTGGCCTAATCTAAATAAAAATGAAACCCACAAAACAAAGTCAGCGGCGTAATTTTTTTCACAATATTGTTGGCTGTTGTGCCCACTGAGACGTCACTGGCCCTAATAATTTCAATCTAGTTGGGGTTAAATAAGCTCCTTATTAGTAAAAATAAACATACCAAATTTCATCCAAATCGGTATTAAGATATTCATGACATTGTTTAAATACCGTTTTTTTTTAACTTCAACTCCCTGTATCTCAGAAACGAAGCAACTCCGGATATATTATATTCGTAGGAACTTTTTTTCTTAAAACAACCTAACAAATCATCCTCTGCAGTTTCGTACCGTAGTTAGGAAACACATAAAAAAAAATTGCGGATTTTTTTTTGGAAAAACGCCCCCGAAACAAAAGAAGTCTCATAGGAAAACGTGTCAGTCCAGTAACGACAGACAAACTCGAGCAAAAAGTCAAGAATGAATTGTAGCACTCTGAAACTCGGCACATGACATCTCGACATCATGTATTATTAGAAAAAAAAAAATGTTTACCAAAAATCAGGGGTGGAACTTAAAAATTTTTTCATTAAAAAAAAATATTATTTTTTTTTGTTGTTATTTCAGAAAAAATAAGATTTACAAACAATGATTTCGATAGGTTGAGAGATTCAATTCTCCACAACAATGATTTTCAGTAATACCGGATGAAATGACTAACGTCATTGAAGGTTGGGAAGCTACCCGCACAGGCTACGCCTTTGGTTACACTCTATATGCGTGTTTATGAGGGAGTATTATTATTATTATTGTTAGACGCAAGCGATGATTCTCATTGTTCTATTTTGTAGCTTGTTCTCTTTGGGCCGGCTCACTGTTCTCGTAGCAATGCAGAAGACCGTCCCTTATACTTAATCTGATCACTCACTATTATGAATATTTTTATTAAAATATTTTATTCTATATAAATCTGTTCAAGCAATTATCAAGAAATCCGACTAATATTTTAAAATTCTGGATCAACAATAATTGAAAAGGGGTAAAAAATAAACTCGGCAATTTAGAATATCTGTTGGTGACTATTCATTTTTTATGACATATAAATAATCTATTCCAGTTCCAAACACCCTTTCTAATATAACATTCAATATTGAGAGCATTTCGTCTTTATATACACTTGGAATTCTCTCAACCGACTTGACCAGACTGGTCTTATCGATTTCTTCTTGTCCCAAGGTTTCACTGACTTTTTGAACAATGGATTCAACGGAGTCTTCTCTCAAAATGTAATCCACTGGAACTGATTCAACCAGTTTTTTGACCAGATTGGCGATAACTTCATGCACCTCTCCCTTTCTCAGTAATACTTCGTCGATAGTATCTTCCAGGAGTTCTTTCGCACATCTTGTGAAACTTTCATCGCTCAACTGAAAAAATAGTTATGTCAATACCTTTTCAACAAATAATTCTTTTAAATAATACAATTTTCTGATTCATCGCTTATTGTGTATTAAAAAAAAATGTTGTCCTATATTAAACGATTCTTCAGGGTAGATGGGTTATTGCCGTTTTTGAATCGCCTTTATATCATTTACAGCGGCAGAAATAGAGACGACATAATTCTGCTAGGTATGAAGAAAGCCTTCGATACCGTGTGGGTCGAGGATATCTCATGTATAATCAAATCTTGCGCGGTATTCTGCAACCTGTACAAGACTCAATTTCAGATACTTAATATGATGCAGAACAAAGTACTCCGTGTCATCACCAAGAGTGATACATACTTGTTTCAGAAGTTTTACAACTACTTTCTTTCCAAAAGTCCCCGCATATTCCGAGGCATTACCAGGCTTGGGTTGTATGACTAGAACTCTTCCAAGAGAGCTGGAAAGAACAGATTCCATAGCTAACCTAGTATTTTGCTTTTAGACTTTTCTGGGACAACAGACCTCAAAACCTAAGTTCTTTGAGTTACCTACAAATAATGCAATCCAGGGACCACCGTTGTTTAATTCATATACATTTTCGCGTGAACTGCGGAGTCACTAACCAGCTCCCTCTAGCGATGACCCTTAGCACTATTCTGGGTATATATGCGATGCCCGGGCAACGGTCGTTGCGTCGCCGTTCACATATTATGTCATCCTCTCCTCTTGAACCTTCATCCTATCCCCCGTCAGGAATCTCGCCAGGAGGCGGAGTTCGTTATTTTTAATGAAACGATGAATTAATATTATGAATATATTGGCAACAAAATTTCATTTATTTATTTATGATGCCAAATTGTATGCCTGATCATCAGGTGCACATGTCCTTTTTTTTCATAATCGATATCTCATACAAGAAGTAGCACTCCGTAATGTTGCCACCTTTCCGATCTAATCTTTCCTGTATGGTTATGGATTTCCTTGGAAGGCCTCAAACCTTCTATTTATATGAACCATGTTAGACTGGCATCATAGTGACAAGATGTGAAAAGAAATGTCAAAATCATTTTTGTTGGCTTTCCATTTGATTATATGTGAAATTTGTGGTTGTGGAGGAAGCACAGTCTGTTATTCGGTTAGAATGAAAATTTGTTATGCTCGTGGATCCTTGCACTCGCTTTCTGATTGCGCTCGGAACTTCCCCCTCGCATCGATTTTTTCATTCTAACCTTGTTACAGAATATACTATTCCAATGGAAATGCAGAAAAAACGATGCGAACACCATCACAGTCGGCTGAATTGTAGTGCTATATGAGACACGGCAGCATCTTGCTGCTCGATGGTGTAGAAAAAGAGCAAAGAGTGGAGATGAATTGTTGTCGGAGTTCCCAAGTGCAGCACAAACTTCTGCACGGCATATATGGATCACGATTGGTGGTACTCATTTTGTAACTGATGTTTATGCCGTATGCGATAAACAGGTAAGCTATGAGTGTAGATAAACCGCTGGCGCTGGAGGCCCAAGCCAAAAAAACTAAGGTCCTTTTGCCAAAATATTTCTGTACGTGATTTGTGGGCGCACGCGAAAATATTTCCAATATTTTCCACGTAGACTCTAGTGACACAGATGATCATTAAGTCTCAATTATGACCTACCCTATCACTGAGAAAAGGTAAAGCCTTGAAACCGGTACGCAGGTGGTCACTCAATCTAAAACAGGCATGAGCTGTGCTATTTCAGTACCAGATGCACACATTTCATATTCATTTATCGAACAAACAATAATTTTGAATAGAAAAATGGTAGTAACAAAAATTCAAAGCAGTGTTGGCGAAGGTTTTTATTTTGAGTAATGTGTTCCAAAAATAAAGTTTACCTCGGGTTCTTGTATTTGATATAGTCTCTCTGCTGATGTACTGATGATACTTTGCTGTTCTGCAGTTGGCTCGAATGGTAAATTACCAATTATTTCATTGATGATAGCTTCGACACTTGGACACCCTATAATACTATTTATGATAGTTCTCACATAATAGCTCATATCGAAAGATTCTTTTGATACATCAGAACAAGCTGTGTTGAAGATTTCTTTGACTAAATCACTCACTATGTCTTCGCTTTCAGAAGCATAACTGAAAAATATAGATATACTGATACTGATAACTAATATACTGATAATGGGATGGGTCAGTAACTGAGATGTATTGTTTGGCCGTTTAGTATATTAACATTTCAAATACGTACGATGTAAACAATTATCAATTCATGCTTGCAGCGTGTCCACCTCGTGAGCACCAATTCTCGCAACGCTATTGGTCGTTGAAACAACATTTGACACGACACAAAACGAAATATTTTCGCAGAGTTGTATTCAGTTTGGTTGCATTACAATGATCAAAGCTGCGTTTTTTGTTTTTGTTTTTATTCCTGCGTTCTCAATTGAATTATTAAATAGTTTTCCTGATCTTGTTTAGTTCACTTTTTACGATGTATATGAAATATCTATAAATACACCAAAATTACTAAATTTTTAGGTCTTATTATTGATGAAAAACTATCATGGAACAATCATGTTGATAAATTGAGAAAAAAAATCAATCCAGTCATTGGTGTACTGTTTAAAATAAGGAAATTTGTTCCCCTCAAATACCTTAAAAATATTTACTTTTGTCTTATCCATTTTAACTTACAGTATTTGATATCAATCTGGGGAACCGCTAATAATTCAGTATTGAAACCTCTAAAAAAACTACAAAATAAATCTTTGAAATGTATTTACAACTTGCAATTTTTAGAACCAACAGTAAACGTTATACCTAAACCTAATAATTTACTAAATTTGAATTCCCTTTATAATGTAAAAATTTGTTCATTTATTCACTTAATTCGATTAAAGCAGAAAGTTTCTAATTTAAATTTCATTGAAATCAATAACATCCATAATCATCAAACAAGACTAGCAAACTGTTTAAGCCTCAGCAATTTCATACCAAGATGGTATAGATATCTACAGTTCATTACCAAATGAAATGA
This sequence comes from Chrysolina haemoptera, assembly GCA_958298965.1. NCBI lineage: Eukaryota > Metazoa > Arthropoda > Insecta > Coleoptera > Chrysomelidae > Chrysolina > Chrysolina haemoptera. The sequence continues at coordinate 32,885,605 of OY282585.1, read as the reverse complement.
AAAAATAAAAGAAGTGACGATTTTTAAAAATAGAATAGAGCTATTTTCTTTGTTAATTATTTTAAAATGGCTTAATTTTTCCATAATTTATTTTATTTTCCTGCCTAACTATTTTGAATTCAATCAACATGAATACTTTTTTTCTCTCTTTTTGAGTTGCTTTTGAATTGTATCTATATCAATATATTATTTTTTATCTAGATTTGTAAGGTATTGTTATTATCATTATTTTTTTGTATAAACAATCCTGTTTCTTGGGATATTAGGAATAAATAAATAAATAAATAAATTCATTTCACAAGCAGGTTAACAAGCATAATACGACTTTGTTCAAGTTTGGTGATAACGTGCCTACGTTGACATCGTCCGTATTTGATATGTAAATACACTATAAATTGATGTAGCAGTTACTACATGGTAGGAGATTATCATGAAAAATGATAAATGAAAATTCCCCTGTTTTTATGCCACTTCATATTTGTAACACTTGCGTTACTGCAGTTCAAACTATGTATGTGGCTTGTCTAGCTGTATACTTGCTTCTTTCAATACATTGATGGATGTAGCCGTTACTAGGTAGATCATGAAAAATGAGAATTAATAATTCCTATGTTTTTATAGCACTTTATATTTGTAACACTTGTGTTATTGCAGTTTTGTCCTATATGGACATTATCAAACTATGTGTCTGGCTTGTCTAGCTGTACTTGCTTCTTTCAATAAATTGATGAACACTTGCGTTAGTTTTGTTTCTGAGATACAGGGCGTTGAATTTTTTTAAAGTGCCCTGTATCTCAGAAACAAAGCAACTTCGGACATATGTTCATAGGAACTATTTTTTTAAACTACTCAACGAATCACCCTCTGTATATAGTTTCTTACCGTAGTTAGGAAACACGAGGGAAACAAAAAAAATCATTTTTTTTTGAAAAACGCACCCGAAACAAAAAAGTCACTGAAGCAAACGGTGGCAGACTAGGTCCAATGAAGCCATACAGAAATTTTGGAGACAGTATCTATCAGTAAAATTTAACTATAAGTTTATGTGCATAGGTTGAGAATCAGTATTGAACAATAATTATTCTAGTAGGCTACAACGTGAAGCCTTGAATCAATTTCAACTTACAATAAGCCTGGTATGTTTACTTCTTGTATATGTTTTTCTGGAACTATATCATCCTCTCTTTCGATGTACTTATCATAATCAAGCCATTCTTTGGTGCTCTCTTCTTCTGTTTTTTCCTTTTTTCTTAAAGTTGAATCAAAATCTGGCTTTACTTCGACTTTTGGAGACATTCCTTTTGTTTTCAGCATTTTTATCTCGTTCTTGAGTTCTTGGAGTTGTTTGCATTGATCTTCGATGATTTTTTGCAATTTTGCTATATCTTTCAAATAGTGGGAATGCATTTCCATAATTTTTTCGATCTGCTCTGTTCTCTTAGGCTGCATCATAATGATTTTAACGAGTTCCTTCTTTTCTTTATTCATAACATAGAGGAGATCAAGTCGTTTGGTGTTTTCTTTTATGACTTCAGCTAGTTCATTAAGGGCAGTCGAAATTTTTGACTGAAAAAAAAACACAGATTTGGGCTTGCTAATCAGAACGTTGTGAACGAATGTTTCGAAAGGATTATCAAATAGGGCTTGTGACCTGAAATAAAATATTATTTCGTACTAAGTATTTAATTCTAAACAATTTATAAAAGGATAGGTACTGAAAGAAAAAAACTATACATAAATAAAATAACAATAATATTGAGAAATGGTAAGTTGCGAGACACCTTACACAAGTAACGGATACCAAACGAAACCGGCCGTATAGACGCATCCGGCAGGAAAAAGACAACATTATTTCGATGTTGGCCGTAAGTTTACTCTGGGTTGACATCAGTAAACCCTAATACCCTGTTTCTGGAAACAGAGGTACATGCCCCCACAAGCCACCTTGAATTATATGGTTCGAAGGCAAGATAATGGGGCACATTACTATGAATTACCAAATGACGATGGCTTTAACAACGGAAACCTTTAGTGGACGGGTAATTTAAGGGATGCTCTTCTGTATTGCTACATTTGCTACTAGAGCAGTGAGCCCACCTAGGGAAATACAATAGCAAGAATGAATGCTCTATGGTGAATTGCAACTACAGACCAAACCTCCCTTTCTGGATTATATAGCGCATCTTTCAGGTCGAGGCTGTCAGAGCTCTTCCACAGCCAGTTCACGTGTCGGTCTAGCAAATTAACACAGTCGTGTATAACATCGCTCAGATTTTCTCCCAAAGAGAAGAATTACCGTCCCTCTGGTTGGGAAACCTGTGCGACGCATACAAAATAATAATAACAGAATGGTACTGGATGGAGTCTGTGAAGTAATCAGAGTTCAGATCCTCTTCTCTGCTTGGTGTGCGACGATAAGAAAGCAAAGATCGAAGCATTTCTTTTTAAGGAAGCGGTTCGTACAGCAAGGGTACAACCAATGAACTTGGTCTCGTTTTCGACACTGAACACGGTGGTGACACAAACTCTGTCACCGAGTTAGAGTCCGTTCAGCAAAAAGCTCACATTGAAGCTGCGGAGACTGAAGTACATAAGGACAAGCGAATGCATTTGGCTTTCTTCAAGAACAGCAAATGGCACTTGTGCGCCCGCTTCCTGATATACCGAAGATGTAAATCTGAGTGATGGAATCTTGTTGCTGGCTGGGGATAATCCTCCACGATTCACTGTTGCGTTAATAATTAACAGTGCTGCTCCTAAGGTGGCGTATGGAGCTAGTAACAAGGCCTATCCAGAACACGTGGCTAATGACCATAGCAGTCAATGCCAACACACCAAGAAAAAAAAAAAAATAATAATAAGAGGTAACCACTGTTAACAACTCTCTCTGCGGCAAGTATCAGCACAAACTCCGACAGATCTGCTCGTCCATAATGCATCTGATGTCCGCGTGTCAAGCTTATGCGGTCTCAGCCTATATCCACAGGCATAACTATCTACTATCTACTATCATCTACGACACTCGTACGGTATAGACGAGACACCGGTATTGCCTTATGCTCCGGGGGATATTGAGTCCGTTGTGAAAGGTGCCGAATCTATTATATTAATAATAATACTCCCTCATAAACACTCGTAGAGTGTACCCAAAGGCATAGTCTGTGCGGGTAGATGACGGCTATTGTTATTATTTGCCGTGGTGCTCTGGGGCGACTTACTGATTTTTAGTGGCGTGTTCACTTTTCAGCTGCAGGAAAATCCGGAAAACCTACAGCACCACCTCGGGTGGCCGGCGTGCACTCCAAGTTAGCACTAGACGAGATTGGCATCTAAACAACACACAATACACTTGCTTTCAAAAAGGACTGTGCTCGTCTATCGATTCCGATATTAAGTACTTGAGAAAAAATCCCTCGTACATACATCGGGCTCGAACCGACTACCGCTATACTTAAGTTTCGAACGGCCTGCACCTCAGACCGCCAAGCTACCGGCCATTGAAACTACTCATTCCCCACCTCAGGCAAATACAAGCAAATAATCCTGATGTAGTCTTCCTCGACCATCAAAGTAGGACGATATTCGTCATAGAGTTTTCGGCTCCTGGCGAAACGAATATCGTCCGAGAAGAGGAGGAAAAGCGGACCAAATATCGAGAGTTACTTTTTGAAGTCCGCAGACTGTACCCAAACCATTCTGTTAAATTGGTGGTTTTGATTATAAGGGTCCTTGGTGGAATGATAGACACGCTTTTCTCTTCTTTAAAAATCATACCGGCTTGCCGTGATGTGGTAGAAATCTTCGCCGAACGAATACAGAAGGCTGTCATCCTTGGTTCACTCCGTCTACTCAGGGCACATGATTCTCGGACCCAGTAGTTGCTCACCCCACGGACGTGGGGTAAGCTATCTGCGTAAATGGCACCAGCGCCCCTTCCAGATGTGTCGGAGCTCCGGAGACAGGGCCCGACTGGTGTAATCCAGACGGATACAAAAAAATATAATAATAATATTAATAATAATAATGATAAAATGTAGGTCTGATATAGTTCCTCCTCGACCATCAAATAAGACGATTCTCGTTATAGAGTTTTCGGCTCCTGGCGAAACGAATATCGTCCGAAAAGAAGAGGAAAAACGAGGTGAAAATCGAGATTTGTTTTTTGAACTCCGCAGGCTCCACTCAAGCTACTTTGTTGTTATAAGGGTGATTCTGATCATAGGAGTATTTGGTGGAATGATGAACACGTTGTTCTATAATCTGAAAAATTATACCGGCTTTTGATGTGATGCGGCAGAAATCTTGGCCAGACGAACCCGGCGAACGTAAACATTTTTATTATTATTACCTCGACGTTTAGTCGAATAATGAAACACTCTCTACCTTGGTACGTATAATATACCTACTAATAAATGCTTCATTGTAATTTATCTATAGATTCGGCCCTGTTCATATTTTCAGGCATATTTGTTTTCTAACTGACTTTTTATCATAAAAGAGCGCATGGAGGTCAGACAAACCTTCTGGAATGATCCATTATTCTTCTTGAAGTTTTTAGCAAACAATCTAGTAATGTTGGGGAATAACTTTATATCCTAGTGGATTTTGTGAAGAACCTACATAGTCACATCATATAGAAGGATTTTTTTATTATTTTAAATATAATGCACTTGAAGACTTATTTTCAAAGTTAATAGTTAAACCTCCTGCCAGCAACTTTTTCAAAAATGACTCCGCACATTTACTACGTAAAATAGCTTTCGGAAAATTTTGCTAAAATTTTGATATATTCTGGCATCCTCATTTCGTAATCCAATGTACAGATCGATTCTATGACCAGTTTCCAAGCTACAGCAAAATTATGAATTTTTATTGTTGAACATGGTAGACAAAGAAAGTATAATGGACAGTTTAAATAATATTAATAACAAAATTGGTACATTGGAGCCATATTCAACAAATGCAAATACAAACCTTTATAAAATATATGCAGATGTAATAAAAAATCACAAATACTTGCACGAAAAACCTCTAGATCAGACAGTGACTATAAAATCAAAAATGGTACAAACATTCGTAAAAACAAAAACTGATTTAGAAAATAATGTTAGAATCAGTAAATTAGGTATTGGAATAAATTCACTAAAACAAATGCATGACGGAAACGTAGTGATCAAGTGTAGAAATAAAGAAGATATATAAAAAATTCAGCAAGAAATTCAAGAAAAATTACCTAATCAATACGAAACAGAACATAATTATTGATACAGACCACCTTTCTGTTAAGTTTTTAAAACATTTTGACGATAAAGACCGTTTCACTATGTATGCCGAAGTCAATGGCGCTTTATTAGAGAAAATAATGACGATTAATAGAGGAAAGTTATTTATTGGATGGCAAAATCTCCAAGTATATCAAAATAATAATATCACTCAGTGTGGCAAATGTTTCAATTTCAAACATACACATAAAAACTGCAGAAATGAATTTGTGTGCCTACGATGTTCTGGCTTACATGAACTGAAATCATATAAAAATGCCGAAGTCGTCAAATGTAATAACTGCACTCATTCTAATACAGTTAACAAAACTAACCATCCTATTAACCACCTGGCTTCAGATAGAAGTTGTCCGACATAAATATACTACCAAAATCAGCTGAATTCCCAAATTGATTACAACTCTTAAAAACTCCATATTCCTGATTACAAGCTTTCTAGTATTCAAAATATTCCAAAAATTGTCAATGAATAGTCCTAAAGATAAAATCAAATTATATGAACTAAATTCTATGTTAGACAATAGGAATCACTGGAAAATATTATACACAAATTCAAGATCAATCAGAAACAAAATGGATGAGCTGGAAGTGATAATCAATGAACTGAGAGTGAAAATCTTAGTGGTGACTGAAACCTGGATGAAAGAAGATGAGGAACAGTACTATAATTTCAAGAATTTCAACTCTGTTTATTCAAACAGGCATAAGCGTGGTGGTGGTGTAGGGATATTCATTCAAAAAGATATTGAATTTGAAATAGTTGAAAAAAATCTCCTTCATTTTTAATATGTGGCTTATATCGCCCTCCAAACTTTAAGAGTCAAAATTTTTTCAAATTTTTTGGATAGAACTCATGAATCGTTTAACAATATTGAATTCGAATGTTTCTTTTTTGGTGATATGAACGTAAATTTATTATCAAATGATAATGAGTCAAAAGAGTTATTAGATATATATCTTTCGAATAATTTTTCAATATGTAACAGTGAGATTTCTACTAGAGAAACAACCAACATTAATTGACCATTTCATAACAAATTCAAAAAAATATATAGATTTGTGTTTAATCAAATCTGCATTAAGCGATCACAAAATGTATATAGCATGTATCAATAACAGACTTGAAAAAAACGAAATCCAACAAATTGAGAATAAAATAAAATTTTATGAAATTGATAAATTAAAAAATGAACTTCAAGAATTTGGCAATATCCTTTTTTGTTATGAGAATCCAAATGAAGAATATGAAGATTTACTAAAAATTTTTGGAAACAACTCGTTCATTAAAACTTCTACAAAAAACATGATTCTAAACCTTGGTTCAATGAACGTGTTGCAAACATTATCAAAATTCGCGATAAGTTCTTTTATAAGAAAAAAAGAATCCTTATTCAGATTTCTATAAAAAAGATTATGATCGTCACAACAGATTAGTAAAAAAAAACAATTAGAGAAACAAAGAAAAAATTCTTTGAGGATAAATTCGTTGATGCTACCCCAAAAAATATTTGGAAGGGCATAAATGCCTTGTTATATAATTCTAATAAAACTAAAAAGAAATCAAAAACATTACCATCAATAAGCATTTTGTAACAATTGGACCTAAACTATCCTCGGCAATCAAAACTCAAAATGATGATAATGTTATTGAAGATAGATCAAGTGTTTTGTCTATGTTTGTATCACCAGTATGTATTAATGAAATTGAGAAAATTATTGATAATTTGGATATCCATAAATCTTTGGATTTGATGAAATTACTGTTAGAATTGTGAAAATTATAAAAAATGAGCTATCTCCCATTTTGCTTGATATTATATCTAACTCATTAAAAACAGGATGTGTGCCAGAAAAAAGGAAAATTGCCAAAGTTTCACCAATATTTAAAAAGGGTCGGAAGGATACGTAAATAATTACCGACCTATATCCGTTTTACCGGTACTTTCAAAAATTTTGGAAAAAATATTGAATGTCAGAGTTTTTAATTTTCTAGAGAAAAACAATTTATTGGGTCTAATGAATAAACCTTGAGCAAATGCTTTTACTCAGATTTCTTGAAACAGACCTATCCATTTTATTAATTAATGAGAAAGATACACCTATAGTAAAAGCTTTTGCTAGCTTTTATTCATAACGCCCATTGAGTCATAATCAATACGGTTTTCGCAGGTTGAGAGACACAGAGGCGGCAGTTCTGGATGTTGTTTCGCATATCCAGATTCAAATCGACAGCAACAAGAAATGTGGCCTTCTCTCTCTTGACTTATGTAAGGCATTTGATACGGTTGACCACGAAATTTTATTTGCAAAATTATACTCATAGACTATAAGCCCAGGCCGATTTTGGAGGGGTCATTTGACCCAGCATGAATTATATTCAGAATTATAGTGTCATACGAAACAACTCCTTTGCCGTCAGTTGTGAGCGGTGCAGATGAGTACGCAGGTCAACGAAACTTTTCATCCAGAGGAGGGATTTTTCGACCAAATATTCTTCTACGGCATTTCTCAAGATGATAAGATCACGGAAAAATAATCAAGTAGGACCTTATGCCGTACAAAAAGAACGGTGCTGAGAGCCAGCAATTTTTTTTATTTTCCCCAAATTTTTGTTATGACTTCTGGTGATTTATTACTGTACGGCATTTGTATCTTCGAATTTTTATAACTACATAGATTTATTTTTTAGCAATGCCGTACACGCACTTAACCCCCTAACCCTAACTAGTATACACCAAACTCAATGATCTTAATACTATTTTATGAAAATATGTAATTTTTGTTATGCCGTACATTTTTCGTGAAACATGTGACTGCCCTGGAAAATTTATTTCCCTCTGGAAAGGGTAATTTTACGGTCATTTGTTTTTTTACGGCAAGTTTAAAAAATTCGCTCCATATGGGAAACTTTTTTATTATGCACTTGTCAGAAAATTTTATTCCTAATAAAAGTTGGTGCTTTGCAAAAAACTTGTATTTGAGTTATCAAAATTCTGAATTTCTAACCGGTGTACAGGGGAGAACAAAAAATAGAAATTTTGATTAAGAGTAATCTACCCTTATTTTTGATATTATCAAAGAAGTTTATTTAGAAAAATTATTTAGAATAGGAAACAATATCAAGATTTGGAATCACAGCCACCTACACAACAAAAAAATTTGTTTTCTAATTTTTTATATTTCTAGTCTCATAAAGAGTACCAGTATCTCATATGCACTTTAGGCGCCTCTCTCACATTCCTACAACGATATTTCAATGCGAAATTTCGTACAATTCATCATTTGTATTAGAATATCGACGTTTTTTGAAAATTGTTTGAATTTTTACCAGTGTAATAACGATCAGTGTGATTTTATGAAAGGAAACTATTAAATAATTCAATTAATTATTGGTAAATGATTAAATTATATATTTCTGCAAGTTTTTACGATCACTTTATTCATAAAAAAATTAAAATATGCAATTTACGCTCTATAGCTATTATTATAATTCCATTAATATTATGGAATCCTTGAATCACCATTGGTCATTGATAATTTTACCGAATTTCAGGTTATTCGAGCGATTGGAAGTGGGTGAAAATTGAATTTAGAAATTTTCATTATTATTTTTTTTATCCGATAGTATTATCCCAGTCGGGCCTCATATCCGGAGCCCCGATATATCCTGAGGGGGCGCGCTGGTGTCATTTACCCATATCGTGGGGTGAGTGAATACTAGGTCCGAGATTCATGTGCCCTGAGCAGACGGAGTAAACCAAGGCTAAGATTTCTGCCGCATTACGGCACACCGGTATCTCGTTTATACCAAATGAGTGTTGTAGATGATAGTACTCGTAAGACTCGTAGCGCCGCGTTATGTCTGTGGACATAGGCTGAGACCGCATAAGCTTGACACGCAGACAGCAAATGTATATGTAGATATATGCTATAGTTTTGACTGCATGTTTGGCAAGATGGAGTCAAGTGGTGATATTATCGACTATAGGATCGAATGTGAATTTATTTTGCATGGCTTTCAAGGAGCTCAGGGAGTCAGAGCATATCAGAAATTGCTGTATGTCTGTAGCGAATTCACAGTAGAGGATACCTTGCATAATGGCGTAAAGTTCTGCAGTAAAAATACTTGCAGCGGGGTGGAGTGCCCGTGGGTATTCCCGTTTTTGTACGACAAATTCACAACCAACCCTGTTTTTTGGTTTAGATCCTTCTGTGTAAATATTTTGTGAAATTTACGAATTTTTCGATATTCTGATTATATTCCAATATCAGCTTTTCTGTATTCGCCTCCGGCTTGTTTTGTTCTCTCTCTATTGCATACGATTTTATGTGCGATAAAGTCCTTGGCGGAAATTATGGAAAATGATGTGTAATTAAGTTTTGTTCTCTAATACGTATTGCCATAGGTCTGGTGATGGTTGGCTTTGCAAAAAATTTATTGTAAATGTCGTCATGGCCGTCAGACAGAAGTCTGGATCTTCTGTATTCAAGTGGAGGAAGTGCTGCCATATAGTTTAGTGACAATGTCGGGTTCGTTCTGGATGAACCAGTTGCCAGTCGTAGGGCGGTGTTCTGAATCCTTTCTAGAGTTTTCAGGCGGCATTTCCTGGCAGACGAGTAGATTGTGCATCTACAGTGACCGCCATTTTACCTCACTTTTTGCCTTTTCATCGTAATTTTTTTCAATTTGCCGCCATACCAGCGATCACGTGACATGTGTCAAAATCGATTTTTAGGTTATTAGACATGCACAAACTTTTCCCAAGAATCTCTTTTCCAATACTCTAATAATAAACTTTTTTCCCATATGGTACATACTTTTTGGCGCCGGTCACTGTATAAGCAATTCTGGAGAGGGTTAGACTTTGATAAATATTCAGCAATACTTCTTGCTCTGCGCCCCATCTTATTCCAGATAGTGCTTTCATGATACTGAGTGATTTTTGGCATCTCACCCTGAGATCGCTCAGATGAGGGCCCCAGGTAAGTTTGGATTCCAAAGTTAACCCTAGATATTCAATCGAGTCCTAGAATTCTATTGGAACTTCATGCAGATTGAGATTTGATACATCATCATTTATTAGAAGTAGAGAATTTGAAACCTTTTTCTGTAGTTTCTCTGTAAAGGATATCAATGGATCTTTCCAAAATTTGTTCAGTTTCGTTGATGGATTTGGAGGAATGAAATATTACCAAATCATCAACGTTAATGATTTTATGAATCCCTCTTGGAATGCTTTCGATTTTAAAGTTTATTGCTATTGCAAATAAGGTCACGCTCAATGTAGACCCTTGGGATATTCCATTCTTATTGTTACTAGAGTGTTTTCATTATACCATATCTCCACGCTGGAACATAAGCTTTCCCTAAATCGAAAAATATTGCCGAGAGGTGTTCCTCCTTGATGACAATGGTTTGTATCTCATGTTCTATGTGAGCTAGCGGGTCTATGATTTAGTCTATGATTTATAACCCATTCAAAACGTGGATAGTAGGTTATTGGTGTCAAGATACCAAATACGACGGTTATTTACCATTTTTTTTCAGTGACTTACTCAGACTGCTGCTGATGGAGATAGGACGGTGACTGTCAGGTTTGGTGGTATCTTTTTCAGGTTTCAGTATGGGAATTATTATCACTTCTTTCCATCACTCAGGAAATATACCGGAGTAACATATTTTTTTGAATATTAAGTACTAACACGTTTTCTTTCTAGTTCGTAGGTAGGTGTTTCAAGAACTCATAGTGGATTTTGTCTCAACCAGTTCGTCCATAGCGAAGGGATGATTATATGCTAGGTTTTCATCTGTAGTGAAATGTAAGTTTACATGTTCTGTTTGAGTTTTTATTTCTAGAAATGTAGGATTGTAATTTTCTCCAGAGTTATCTGAGTGATAGTGGTCAGAAAAAATTTCGGCCACGTCTATGGGGTTGTAGGAGATTACTATTTCATAATCTACCAACGTGAGGAATGCCGTGCAAGAATATTTTGCCAGAAAAGCACATTTTTAGATGAAACATTATTATTATCATTATTATAGTCACCACCCAGAATTGACGACATAGCGTCTAAAGTTATTTTTTCATATAGCAGCATCGTTCTGTACATGTTTCATGCCCCCGAAATGTTACACGGACTTGTAGTACATTAAAGATGCTTACATTTCCTAAAAACATAATGAAGAATCTTATCAACTGTAAAAAATCCTTGAATTGAAAATGTACGGCATCAGTTTTTTTTTGTTTTGGGATGCTTGAGAAATTAAAAAAGCAATGATTTTCTGAAAATTACTTCTCAAATGAATAACAGTGCAATTTTTTTTTCATTCATATTTTTATTTAGTTCCATTAATTATAACCTGATATTACGTAAAACGAAAATAATAAAAATAATTTTGATTTATGCACCAACATTTTTTTTTTTTTTTATTGATAATACACCTTCCAAACAGAACAAGTTCTGGTATAAGGAAGACAATACATTGAACATATTTAAATATAAGTTTTTAGAATTTCAAAATTGATAAAAATTAACAAATCTTAAAAAATTTAACATATGAATAGATTGATGAACATCAATGTAATAGCAAATTTTCTTTGAGTTTTTTCAAGAAAATATGAATTGACTTCGATTTTTTTATATAATAAGTTTTTTGTAAGTTTCTATAGAACTCGATATAGGATTATTTTTGCCTTTATTTGAATGAATATTATTTAAATGAAAGTTATTAGCATTTCTGATATTATAGTCATGTAGTTTCGATTTTTTTGTCAAATGACTGTTACTTTTTTGCAAATTATTTTATTAGTTTTTCTAATGTAAAATGGTTAGTATCTTTGTATAATTCTATGGATGGTGTTTCCCATGGATTTTTAAATATTACTTTTATTGCTTTATTCATTAAACGATATATTATGCCTTTTTGATTTTTACTGCAAGATGACCAAATTGTTATTAGATATCGAATATGCGAAACAATATGGGCATTATAAATGAGATTTTGAATCTGAAAATCTAAAAAATCGATTCTTCTTATTGCTCCAACTAAAGCAATAATCGATTTTTTTATTTTATTCACATGGGATTCAAAATTTAAATTCTTATCAATCAATAGGCCTAGATATTTGTGTTCTTCAACTTCATTCAATATTTTATTCTTTATTTTTACATTCAATTTAATTTGGTCTATATTTTTTTATTTGAATATCATGTATACAGTTTTTTCTAAGTTAAATTCATTTCATCTATCCATTTTTCAAACAAAAGAATATCTTTTTCGATATTGTTTTCTAATTTTTTTTAGCTCTGGCTGAATAATAAACTACAGTATCATCTGCAAAAGAAAAATGTTTTCCTATCAATTTTATTTTAGTTATACTATTAACATAAATCAAATAGAAAATTGGAGCCAGAACTGAACCTTGGGGAACTCCAATAGTGGATTGTTTTTCAATACTTTTATTTTCGTCAATAACAACATATTGAATACGGTTTTCAAAGTAATTTTCAAAAAGTTTATATGAGTGACCTCTCACCCCACAGTTATTTAAAATTTCTAGTAATATTGTATGATTTACCGTATCGAATGCTTTTTTCATATCTAAAAAAATAGCAACTCCATATTTTACTTTCATCTAAGGTTTCAAAAATTTCATTCATGAAATCAGTTACTGCTGATTGGGTATTTGAATTTGGCAAGAAAGCATACTGAAATTTATCAAAACCAGAATTATCACTAATGAAATTTATCAGTTATTCTTTCAATACTTTCTCAAAGATTTTGGAAAATAGTTAGAAACATTATTCTTTTCTCCTCCTTTATAAATTGGTTTTAATATAGTTTTTTTCAGATAATTTGGAAAGATACCTTCCTCAACACATTTATTAATAATCAGTGATAGGGGTAGACTAATTAGATCAACTATATCTTTCAAGTTTTTTGAAGTTATTTGATCTTTCCCAGGAGCAATGTTGGATTTGAGTGATATTATAATTTCATGAATTTCTTGTCCCGAAACTGGTTTTAAAAACATAGATTTACTACAAAGATAATAACAGAATAATAAAGATAATAGCAGAATAAATAAGGACACGACCAGCGAAGCCCTAACCGAATTACTTCATAAACACTTTCCAGAAGCAGTTTGCGAGACGATGAACTCCAGATATCCACAATCGTATTCATCATTCAAAGTAAAAATACATCATGACAATTTCAAAAAAGCCATGGTTCAGAAGTGTGGCCCTATGGTACCTGCATCAGTCGTTTTTTAGAGAGGAGGAAACAAACGGAACCAAAGATATAATATTCTCCCCGGATCTCCTACTACTGAATATGAGACTGAATTATCAAAAACTAAGTGAGTTACAGGTAGACATTAATGATTATGCATTGAACTTTATCTGTATGACCGAAACCTGGTGTACCCAAGAATCAATACTAACGCATCATATAAATAATTTTACTCCAAGGAGTTATTTCTGTAGAAAAAATATGAACGGTGGAGGAGTAGCTATCTTCTTAAAAAATAATATGAAATCAAATCCCTTAGATCTTTCAGAATACTGTATAGAACAGGATTTCGAACTCTGTGGAATAACCACCAAACTAGAAATAGGACGGACAATTATATTATGTTGTTATAGATCCCCCTCAGGGAATGTTGATATATTCTTGCACCGAATACATGATGTTTTAAATAGTCTATACAACCCGAAAACAAATTTTTTGGTCTGTGGTGATATCAATATGAATTGCTATGATAAAAATAATATCAACTTCAAAAAATTGCATGATATGCTATTGTGCTTCAATATGAGACCTCTGGTTGGATGGCCCACCAGGGTGACGAGTGACACATTATCATCAATCGACCAAATATTCACAAATTTCATTAACAATGGAACGACATGTGTGATTGACAACAACATTTCTGATCACAAAACAGTACTGCTACAATTTAATTTAAATGAATCAAAAATAAAAGACTCAAATCAATTCAAAAGGTCCTATAATGACAGCCCAACAAAAATTTCATTAAAAGCCTAGAGACTGATGATTGGTCAGAACTGCTCATGATTAAGAATGACGTTAATTCAGCATTCACATGTTTTTGGAATAATTTTTCCTATTACTTTGAATTACATTTTCCAAAAAAATCTTCCCGTATACAAGGAAACAAAAAGGAATGGATCACTGATGACATAAAACTATCCAGTATAAAACTAAAAGACCTCTACAATGCCAAATTATCATATCCCCAACTGAAAGAACTATATAAATTAGAAAAACGAAAGCATGAACAGCTAGTAAAAGACACTCGAAAAACATTTTATCAAAATAAAATAAACAATTCGGGAAACCCCTCCAAAACAGCGTGGCAAATTGTAAAAAAATTAACCAACCTATCAAATCAAAACGGAAATAAAATAACTATCACTCATGAAGGAAAAACACTGGAAAACCAAGCGGATGTTGCAAATCAAAACGGAAATAAAATAACTATCACTCATGAAGGAAAAACACTGGAAAACCAAGCGGATGTTGCCAATCTCTTCAATGAATACTTTACGTCCATACCACATGAAACAGTAGACAGGATTCTCACGAGTGATTCATGTTACGAGTCTTATCTGCGAAACACGAAATCACCGAGTAGTTCCCTCTTTCTTTATCCCTTTACAGAAATAGAAATATTCAACCTTCTGAGAAAAAAACTGAAAAATAAATACTCATCGGGATCCGATGAAGTTCCCATGTTCATTTTGAAAAAAACCATACATATCTTATCAAAACCATTTGCCCATCTGGTTAATTTATCATTTGCGGAAGGTAAATTTCCAGACATATTGAAAACCGGCAAAATTACCCCCATCCTAAAAAGGGGCAACTCTCATCTTCTAGCCAACTACCGGCCTATCACAGTACCCTCGAATTTGTCGAAAATCTTCGAATATGCATTTCTGGATAGGTTCATGTCCTTTTGCTATAAACATGACACATTCTCAAAAAATCAACACGGCTTCCTTGGTAATAGATCCACAATGACGGCTGTTCATTCATACTATGGAAAACTTGTGGAGAATATTGAGGCAGGCGAGTGCCCTGTTGGGATATTCTGTGATCTCAGCAGGGCATTCGACTGCGTCAACCACGAAATTTTACTAGAAAAATTACAAAAATACGGCATAAGAGGGATTACATATCAATGGATAATGAGTTATCTATCATTAAGACAACAGTATGTTGTCATAAATAGCGCAGCTTCCTGCCCATCAGAAGTAAACATCGGTGTCCCACAGGGCTCGGTACTGGGACCTGTACTTTTTATATTGTATATCAACGATTTGGATAATTTGCCAATACAAGGCTCACTCACAATATACGCAGATGATACTTCAATCATCATATCCGATAAATGCGACGAAATACTGTCTACCAAATCTAATCAAGCTTTGCAACTAGTAAGTGACTGGACTAGAGCAAATAGACTTTTTCTGAACGTTGATAAAACCAATGCAATCAGATTTCATAACCGTCAAAAAATATGTGATGAGATCATCCTACAAGCTGATGGGTCATCAAATCCAATTTCTACAGATTCAGGTAACGTAAAATTTTTAGGGCTTTACATGGACGAACGCCTAGATTGGCATAAAAACTGCGAAATATTAAAATCTAAAATCTATTCGTACTCATATCAATTTAGAAACTTAAAAAATATTCTAAACAGAGAACAACTGTTAAATCTTTATTTCTGTCAAATTGACAGTCGTCTTCGTTATGGTATATGCTTCTGGGGTCTATCTAGCTCGTCACAAGACGTTTTCATTGCTCAAAAGCGAGTAATCCGTTCCCTGGTGGGTGTATCCAATAGAACTTCGTGTCGTGACATTTTCATAGAATTCAAAATACTCACGGTACCTGCTCTTCTAATCTTAGAATCATGTCTATATGTGTTTAATAACAAAGATAAATTTGACACCAATAGTTTACGCCATGGAGTTAATACTAGACGCAAAGATGATTTTTACATCCCTTTTAGTAAAATGAATATAACCAGACAGTCGCCTAACATCATGGCACTCAGATTTTTTAACGCCCTACCAGCTGAAATTAAACAATGTGAGACTCCAATTTCGTTCAAAACACAAGTGAAACAACTATTACAGGAAAAATGTTATTATTCGGTGGAAGAGTATCTCTCCCAAAAATTTTGATAATAGCTACATGCTTATATTATGTTACCTCTCTAGTCACACTTATGTTATGTGTTAATGTTCGTTTTTTATACTCATGTTGTTGATGTGCACTATGTTCATTTCGTACTTTACTTTACTGACTATTCCTATACAATTTTGTAATTGTCTTCTGGAAAATTTAATAAATAAATAAATAAAAAGTGATGATATTACTGGTTTGATTTTGAATTTTTTTGATAAAGTTAATCCAATTTCTGAGAAAAAGTTGACGAATTCATTACATATGTCTTTGCCACACGTTATGAGTGTACCAAATTTACTTTTAATTTGATTTATGAATTGTTTATTTTTTTTATTTCCAATATTGCTATTGATAACATCCCAATTTTTTTTAAGGTTTTTATCTGCTTTTTCAAATTGTTCATTAAGTTTTTGTTTTTTTAAATTTTTACAGAATGTGTTGATCTGATTTTTAATTTTTTTGTATGCATTTTTTAATTCATCATTATTTGAATGTTTTTTCAATTGTTTGTATAATTTGTCTCGAATTTTCATTTTATTTATCACAGATTTGGTTATCCAGTTATTGTTTTCTCGTGTTTTCAAGTTTTTGGTTTCACTGGATTTTTCTTTACATTCTTTTATACAGTTGGCAAGTTCTTCAAATGTTGGTATGTCACTGAAAGAGTTTATTTGCTTTGAAATGCAATCGCGAAATTTATTTTTATCTAAAATTTTTTTTATCATCTTCGGTTTGTTTTTCATTATTTTTTCAGTTTTTATATTTAATATTTTATGATCAGAAAGATGGTAATCTTCATATTTAATATGATATTTTATACTGTCTAATTGAAAATTTGACACAACATGATCTATTATGGATTTTGTTTTGTTATGATTCTATCGAGTATAATGATGTTCATCAATTATATTTAGTATTTTGAACCAATAGTTTTATAAATACTTTTGTATTCATCTACTAAAGAAGTTGATGAATACTGTAGGTATATGAAAACAACATGCCATGGGCTGCCATCTTAGCCATTTTCGAAAATGATAAACCCAACATTGATCCGGTGGTACCTAAACTAATAAAATAATATATTTATGTCACTTTCTCCTTGATCCGCTTGAACAAAGTTTGTTTTATATGTTTCGGACCGACTAGTATTCAGAGTACAAAATGCAGTTGGCAATTGGTCCGAACGACGTCGTCCTTCAAGTATTAGTTGTGTGATGATGTCGTACCAACCCTGATTTTATTGACCAAATAGGTAAAAATGCGGTTGTGGTGAGGTGCTGAGGTAGGAACGACGTAATATGCTGACATCGGGTCGCGTAAGAGAACGTTATTGACAGAACGTAATTTTGCTGCTTGGGTGATTACCTACAACTTCGCGATTGCAATAAATAAGTAGAAAGGATTGTACAAATCTTTATAATAGACGGGAAAATATGTATGCAGATAGCTTAGCGGTCTAAGGCACAAGTCGTTCGTAACTTCAATAAGTCGCCCCGGAGCGTCTCGGCAAATAATAATAATAGCCATCCTCCCGCACAGGCTATGTCTTTGGGTACACTCTACGGGTATTTATGAGGAAGTATTATTATTGTGCAATAATGTCATCTAATGTAATCTAATTCATACCAAAATACATTTCGGAAAATTTTCTTACAATTACTTTTATGGAAATATTGTTAATCATTCATAGTTGATGAACAGGCAGTGATCAATTACACTAATTCTAGAGAGGTCTTGGAAAACAATTCATTTTACTCACATTCCAATGTGTCACTTCAGCAATATAAATGTCTTTGATATCCGTACTTTTCATTCTGATATCATAGACTCGCTTTTTCAGAAGAATTTCTTCCATTTCGTCGACATGTGTCTTGTGGAATGTTCTTTGAATAATTGCCATCGTTATTTCTTCAAGATCAACCATTTTTCCGAATTTTTGTAACATCATTGTTTGCATATGCATCTTTAATTTTTTGATTTTTCCATCCATATATCCCAAATCCTTTTTCATTCTTGTAAGATGTTTGTGATACAATCTGAAATAGGTTTAACTATTATTTTTCACCCTCATATTTGATATTGAAATAAAATTTGGAGGATCTGTATGACACATAAAACAATGTATCACTTGTTACTTTTTGTGACCTTGTTTTTATATTTTTCGATATTAAGTTTTCAATCCAGAGGGCTATGGATACGTTCAAATTATTAATTTTAGTCCTAATGTAGGTATTGGGAAAAATACAACTTTTTTGGTTAAAATGCATTTGCTGTGCCAAATTAAATTTTTAATTTATTCCTATTTAATTTTTATCTAAATGGAATTATTGAGGAAATTCATTGAGTTGAGTTTCATACATTTATTACATTTTGAAAAAAATACGATCTTTTTTAAATATCCAATCTTTTACTGTAATTTTATATGAATAAAAAGATTTTTATTTTTTTATTTCTTCTGTAACTATATCAAAAACTTTTCTTATATAATTTGTATAATTTCTAGAAGATTTATTTTTATGAGTTTATTTTTTAATAAAGTTTTATATCTTGTGTCATATGAATGATTACTGGAGTTAAAATAGTTTTTGTTTTTAAAATATAAATTAACATTATTTATACAAACAATTGAACAATATCAAAGTTTTCACTTCTTTTATAAAGAATATGAGAAGGAAACATAAAACTTCGATTACATATTATTTTTAAAATTTGTCTTTGTCTTCTAAACGATACACTAAATTTTGTTTTACTCCACCTCATCCAAGAATACCATAGGTTAACTGAGATTGTATTAATGAAAAATATAACATCTCGAAATGTTTCAGTGCAAGAAATTGTTTCAAAAACTTGAATTTGGGTTCAAAAAAAAAAAAAAATAAAAAAACGACGTATTTATTTTAATTATTTGAATTTTCAACGATATTTTTCCGTACGAACTATTAATTTTTTCGTACCATCTTAAAGTCAAAGTTTTAACGAAGAAAATGAGCACTGATAAAGTTGAAACATTAAACATTTGCTAACCAACTTTTTCGATTGAAAATTAAGCTTGTTTTATTGAATTACATTCGTATACAATCTAAAACTAAATTTCTTGCTCTGAAAAAATTACAGATTATTTAAAATACTAGAATGAACGTTTTATAATAAAATTTTTCTCATGAGGGCGATAAAAATTAAAAACCGAAAAAGAACCGAAAAATGTTTTTTTAACGGTTTTCTGGTTAATTTCGAGATAAGGATGAGAAATTAAAAGTTTTAGATTTAGTAATTGTCTACAACTTTGGCATGAACTTTTTTCCGATAAGATGCATATCTCAACAAGAAATCGTAAAAAAACAATATTCAACCATGAGAAAGTATATTTAGCTACCCCTACCCTCTTTCGTAACTTTTACTAAGTCGTCTTGATTTTTCTTAGTTTATTTATAACTCACCCCTTAGTAGCCGAAGTAATTACTCAAATCTTTTATTTTGAATGTGGAGGTCCCCCATAAAATGCCTTAGTAGTGAAAAATTATATTAACTTTTTCCAAATGAATCAGTATAAAATAAAAACTTGATGGAATAGACCAAAAATAACTCTGAACAATTAATAGGCCTTCAGATTCAGGGGTATTTGCGAAACAAGACAATACAAATAATATAATCTCAGATACTCACGCATATTTAGTACTTTGTTTGAAAGTCTCAGACTGTAGAATACCAACTCTTTTGTATAAGTCCGATAAAGTACCCTTGGAGACTACCAAGTACTTCGAAATTTCATCAAATTCTGGATTATAGTTGTGAATTTGATCTAGACTTAAAACCACCAAACAGTTAACTTGATTCATAAGGTTCTGTTTTTCTCTCTGAAATGTTCATAATATAATTCAATTGTAGTTTGAGTTATTTTTATGTAAATGTGCGAGGAAAATATTTTATTTTTGTTTGACAAATATGCCATTTTTGTGATATAAGTAAAACGTTTATTCATCGTCATATGAAATGTATACTCATTTCATAATAAATATTGTATTATACAAGTTTTTTTAAAGTAATATTTATACAATTACGATAGTATATTATATAATAAGTGTATAAACTGTTTTGTTCATACCCAAAATAGAAGCTACCCGCACAATTACCCAATACACATAGACTAAATTATGAATATACTGGATTGTATTTGAAAAAGAAAAGTCTTCATTACAGGAAATCGAAACGAACGATAGCTATGACGGACTGCAAAAAAACTGTTTTCGACAACAATGCAATTAGGTCACTGACTGCGCCCGTCTCACTTTATTTCGGGAGTAGTTGCTCTAGCAGCCATCGTAAAAAGTTAAGGCTGTCAGCATTCGCATTTCACACTGGCGGGCGTAGTGAAGACAACCCTTTGGTATTTGCGGGCGATTATAGTCCGTAATATATTTAGTGATTGGTTTTATTACCACCTGAAGAATGTCTCTGGGCACTTACACTATTTCCTGTATCAGCAACCGTCTCTGGTTCGGCTGGCTCCTGACAACCAGCCTTTTTTCCATCGTTGGTTGGCGACATCTCCTCTTGAAGAAGTAAATCCGAAGCGCCATTGCACTCTAACGAGTATAATCTCTGTAAATGTCTCAACAATGTTCCTCGAGGGGTTTGCACTCTAACAAGACGAATTTGTCCATCTTGACTGGGTGGAACTTCTATCACTTTGGCAATCGGCCAATCTATACGTCAATCTACTCGCGATCTATGGCATCGCAATTAAGAAGACCACACTCCGTTTGCTGGTGTTAACGTAACCGAGTCTTTAGAATCCTCCGATAGGCACGTTATAGGTATGGCGTTAAGAATAGGCTCGCAATTGCACAAAAAAGTCAACAAATCTCCATAGTTTAAACGCGCGTGGCCTAGCACTTTCTTCAATAACGATTTCAACACTCCAATCAAGCGTTCCCAAAAACCGCCCACCAGGCAGCTGTGGGGGGGGGGGTTGAATTTCCATGATATGCGTTTTACAGAACTTTCCCGCACGATACTGTCCCAGTCAATTTGCGACGTGGCATTTTCGGCACCTGAAAAGTTCGTGCCATTGTCACTATAAATCGACTTCCCACATAGCACATGTACGGCTGATGTATGTCCAGTGGATGTACAGAATGGATGTTATGGACGTCCATAAATGTCCAGTGAAGGTCCACCAAATGTCCAGGTGCACTGGATACAACATCCTGTGTACATTCCACGTGGATGTTCAATGAACGTAAAAAAAATAAGAACTCAAATTCGTTCATAAATGTCCGAAATAAGTATATGTACGTCTTATGTATGTCCAATGGATGTACAGCAAACACCATATGGAAATCCAATGGACGTCCAATTGCGTCCATGGATGTCCAGTTAAGGTCCACTAACTGTCCAGATACACTGGATATAAAATCCTATGTACGTCCGGCTTGGATGTCCAATGGACGTACAACAAAGAACTTAAATACGTTCATAAATGTACGAAATAAGCATATGTACGTCTTATGTATGTCCAATGGATGTACAGCAAACAACTTATGGACATCCAATAGACGTCCAGTTATGGCCATAAATGCCCAGTAAAGGTCCACCAAATGTCCAGTTATACTGGATATAACATCCTCTGTACGTCTGACGAGGATTTCCAATAGACGTACAACAAAAAACTTAAATACGTTCATAAATTCAGTTCATAATTAGGTACATAATTTTAGGCAAAAAACTGGCGACCCAGAATGAGAAACAAAAAGTTCTGTTCTGCATGAAAAGCAACACTATTTTTTGCTTGAACTTTTTTGACCATGACCCAACCAAAGAATGTAAAAATTTTCATTTGATACGGTATGCCAATTGAATTTTATATATCTGACAAACAATTTACTCTTCAGATAACAATTTGTTTCACTGATATAATGCAGTTTAGGTGCCTTCAAATGAAACGCTATTGTCAACTTTCACACACTTCAACTTTCACAAACTTTAACGAAGATATAACATTAACAAGTAAATGATCACAACACTTAACATAGACAAAAATAATATAATTAATGGCGGAATAAAACCCAAAACAAACAATGGATACATCAAGCACAAGCATTAGCATCGAAACACGAACAAACGTGAAGTGACTGAAGTGTCCCATTATGGTAGCTTATGGCGTACACGGCCGAACATATCCGAATCGATCCATCATTCCCAATTCAAATGAATATATTAAAAATGTGTCTTACATAATATGTGGTGCAATATTCTTCTCTCAATAATACTCAACTTAACTACGGAAATGAGCGATTCACTGATGCCTTAACGGATATTGTTTCGTCAAATATAGACAAAAACATTTACATACATACAGAATAATGAATGTACAGACAGCCCAGAGACCTTATAAAAGAGGTCTGTGACAGACACCGAACACCTGTAGGTTAGGTGTTCTGTAGTACAGATCTAGTTCAGTATTCTACAATCGTGGTAAATCGGAACAAATACAGAAGTTTCCAATTGATCCAATTTTGTTCATCCAATGGACGTTCAAAAACAACATATTGAACCTACAGATCAAGTCCCGGATTCTACTTCCGGTGTACATCCGTAAATATACAATTATGGAAGTTTCCAACTGATCCAATTTGGTTCATCCAATGGACGTACAAAACATCAGTAACATATTGGACGTACAGATCAATAAATCAATAAAAAACAGTTTATGGACGTACCAAGTTGATCCAGTACTGTTCGTCCAATACACGTACATATACGTACAATGAGTAACATTCGGATATTCGTACATTATTGTACATTCAATGTACATCCAAAATCGTTCTCTTTATTGATGTTTCATGTTGGTCCAATATTGTACGTCCATTGATCATACATAAGACGTACACTACGAAATGTACGAAGCATCCATCCATATTGAGTCCTGGACGTTTGGACCAATCTTAGACCTGAAATGGACGTCCATTGGACATCGTGTGCTATATGAGTTGGGCCTTTCGCGTCTCGACACAAACCGACGTAATGCCGGGTCCATATTCCAGTTTTTTGTAGTTGAGCTTACAGCGCATTGTTTTCCGGACATCCAGGAAAGAACATCCATTGGACATCCATATTGAGTCCTGGACGTTTGAACTAATCTTGGACCTGAAATGGACGTCCATTGGACATCGTGTGCTATATGAGTTGAGCCTTCCGCGTCTCGACACAAACCGACGTAATGCCGGGTTCATATGATAGCTTTTTGTAGTTGAGCTTACAGCGTATTGTTTTCCGATTGGTCACCGAATGACACAGAACGACAAGTTCTCAGTCAGCGGCCAATCAAAAGACAATGCGTCATAAGCGAAAGCTATCACGTGTACCGGGCGTAAGGCTTGAAGACAACTTTGTGTTGACATCGATGTCAACAATTTCAAATGGATCGCCCAATAAACCGCACATGTAAATAAGTACAGCGGTTCGGCCCAGTTCACCCCCGTCACTTCAAACGCGACAGCATCACGAACTCTGTCCAGGGGAAGTGGAGGGGATTCTACCACTATTAGTTGTGTCGTCGAGGTTGAATGTTTGAATTTATAAAATTCGGTTCATTTCTGAACCCTAACCGGCTAGCTCTTTGGGATTCGGGGTTTTCAACCTGACGTCCGTTCTCCATCTTCTCTTACGAAGAAAAAAGAGACTTCTAATGAGGATATAAAATAGAATATTACACGAATTTTTATCACTTTGAAAATAAAGCTTTAAATTTAGAATTGTTTATATTGGAAAATCTCCGGATCTACTTCCGGAAATATATCCCAGCTTGGTACGCAAATGATTAGTAAAACAGAATCAAGAATGCTCTCAAAATTACACCTTCTTTTCCAACAAGATTAAAGTTAATGCAAGTTTCTGAATATTACTGACAAAAGGAAATATCTAAACCATGAATTTAGCAAGTTTCGAGATAACCTAATATTAATATAATATCACAAAAGTCGGTTGGTTTTCAGCATATACAAGGTGTCAATGTACACCGATAGAAAGCACATATGTATGCGCAACATTTAATGTGAACTATCTGTATACTTGACCTGTGCCTTTCGAAGACGAATTCTTTCAGATTTGGTTTGTTCTAAAAAGAACGGGCCCGGAGGCAGACAGGAACTAGGCACAAAGTCAAAGCAAACAGGAGTATCACGGTGGAAGGTGAAATACTTTCACGGGACGTTAGCCCAGGTATTCGATATGTAACAACAAGTATCAACACACAATAAATCACAAAAAAAAAAATGATATGAAATATATTGATATCAAAATCGTTACGATGTCTGAGACGTATGAACTTTATCATAGGCTAGACATCACAAAATGAAATAAAGAAATATCAAGTCCACTTTATTCACTTTAAAAACAAAAGTACTTTATCATAGACTCAGGCACTAAAAATATGAGTTCACTATGTAGTGACTGAGTTGTACTCTTACCCACAAATAACACACTGTTTCTTTCTTCACTGCTGAAATGTAGACAGGATAGGTCGTGGAAGAAAACTTAGAGATTCAGGGTAATACAACCCCCGATGTTGATGGAAGGTGCGGCAATACTTCAGAGTGCTAGCTGTAGATTTCCCAGATACCAAAAACTCCAACGCCGACAGCCAAACAGCCGAGCTCGTTGTTCAGGACGTTGAAGAACAGAAGCTTTGTTATATAACTAAAGCTTATCTGCCGTAGAATATCACTGGCTAGAATATTAAGAACTGCAGTGCCAACGGTATGTTTCAACCGAAAATGTGACCTGAGTTACAAAACAATGTGGCTTTTATAAAAGCAGAGTAAAAAAATAGTTTTAAAGTTTTAGCCACTAGAGCACTACTAATTGATCTAGCTCAGACCAACAAGTAAGACGGAATGCATAATTCCTGGAAAAGCCACTCTTTTTATACAAAAGAACTTTTCCCCCATTCCGCGAGAATATTCGCGAACTTCGCTGGTCGGAAACCACAATCAGCGCTGCTGATAATTGTAGAAAAATATCAATATTCTTTAGTAAAAATGATTCTCAAAAATCCCTTTTCGAGTTTTGTACTCTCCAAGAGTTTTTGGAACGAAAATCAGTCCAATAATTGTTTATTGGCAGATTATGACAGTTGAGTGTCGCACCACCAACAAATCACGCACTTCGAGACTACCGATCGTATTGTCCGTCTCTTACCGATAATCCAGAATTTTTCCCAAAGCAAGCTCAAAAGTCCTTGAGTTCCTACGGGACAAGCTTTAACATGCATGTCCATGAATAAACTTTCAACTACTGGATCCTTAGCAAGTAACACAATGGGAAAACGATAATTTTCTGTATCTTCTCTTCGTGTGACTCTAGATTTTAATCGGAATAATCCATCTTGATCATAAAAGGGGTTGGGACAACTTATACTTTTGTCATTTCCTCTTGAAAACGTTTTGTGTTGCACCAACTTGCAAATTAATTTTTCAGCATTTTCGATTTCTTGAACTGCTAACCCTCAACTGCGCTTCTCCCTAACATGTTTACAGTTGTCAATATATCTGAAAATCTAAGCGATCATTCCTATAATCTTAGTGTACTGGGAAAAATGATAAGATGCCAATCGACCAAGTTTTCAGTATTCAGAAGAGTGTTAATTAATTTATTTTTCTTCTCCTGGCCAATTTCTTCTTCATTGTAATTAATGGACCGTACATGGCCAATCTTCGTGTTCATCATACAGCCATGTTGGTCCCTCCCACCATTTAGATTCAAAAAATTGTTTTGGGGAACACCCCCGCGATGGCAGGTCTGCTGGATTATGTATACCGGGTAAGTGGCGCCATTTTTCAGCATCAGTAAAACTGCGTATATCTGTCACCCGGTTCCAGACAAAAACTCCCCAATCCTCTTTCCTTTGAATCCACGATATAGGAGTCGCCCCAGAAAAAAATGGCAACTTTTTTCGCCAGATTTTCCACGACGTTTGCATGGTCATTTTGACATTGGACCTTTTCAATTATGCTAACGCGAGCTTTAGCATCTAACAAGAAAATTGCTACCAGTGCTACCTTTGCATCTATGACAGCTCTCAAAAATATTACTCATGCGTACGCATCGTTACTGGCATCACAAAATGTGTGGGGACTCAGATCTTACGAATCAGAATTTAGAGCCCACACCCATCGAAGTATTTCAATTTTCATCAGAATAGTAAACCTCTGATCCATGTCTTGAATGACTGGGTGGCGTCATCTACCGGCTGGTTCCATGTAAGTCGTTCCTCAGGGTTCAAATGGGGGTGTAGGGCTCTGAGTGACTGTGCGCTTGAGGCCCAGACACTTAGAAACCCCAGCACCTCAACGCTATTCTCACCTCCACGTTGGTGAACCCTGGGCAACGTCATGATCTGGCATGGCGGCTAACGAGAGTAAAGCGGCCTGGCGCAAGCCGGTCCCTCTAGTCCCTCGAGGACTATAACCCAAGCCAAGGTGGAAGGCAACGTGCCAGGGCTGCATGGCCGCAGGGTTGAAAGTGCGGTCGCTAACGTTCCCCTTAGGGCACTGGGCGACACCCTATTGTATCTAGCCTTACCTGGCCATGCGGGGCTCTGGTCGGGTGGACACACAATTCCCTAGCTACTCGTGGGAACAATATGAACACAAATATTGAACCAATGCAAACTCCAGCTCAAGGGCAGGGGAGTTCCGAAGCTGCAAAGGCGGGAACTCTACCAAAGCCGAAAACGAGCTGTAGGGTCAACTCTCTAGAAGAGGTTGACCTAATGACAGACGAAGAGGTCATACAAGCCCGACTGTTTGGAGCCTCTAAAAAGAGGCTCAAAAATCTGGTGAAGAAAGGCCATGACTACACATAGGCCGAAAGGTCAGTAATCAAGGACAACTACACCAAATTCATAAACAGGGAGCAGTCAACTGCTCCAAAACCAAAACCTACGGTCACTAAGGAGGCCAATACCAGCAGCCAACAGAGCAAAGCTGAGGCCTAAAAGAGATCTAGGTTTGAAGGCAGCACACCACCGGTCAGCGCTCAAAGGAAGAGGCCTCAAACAGAAGGGCTTTCCTTCAAAGAGGCACTCACCTGCGAGAAGGTAGCAGTGATATGTGCGGGCTACCCAGAAACCCAGATGGAGCCGGAAAAGCTCAAGGCTGTTCAACGCTCCATCATCTTGGCCTATGGGAAAATCCCCTTGGAGGGAACACAGGTGCGCTTAACCAAGTGCACTTTTAGGTCGGGATTCCTCGTCATGGCGTCCGCGGACGGAGCCAGTGCGCGTTGGTTGAGAGGCATCGTACCGACTCTTACGCCTTGGGAGGGAGCAACCCTCAGGGCGGTGGGGGAGGACGAGATCCCGAAGCCCTACGCCTGCACTGTCCATGTCAATGACGAGGATGGGAAGAAGCTCGAGGCCAAAGGATTCTCACCCGCTTACAGGTGGAAAACCACCAGGAAAATCAACCGACTTGGCATTGGATGATCTCACCAGGCTACTTTCAAAGTCACTTGAAGACAAAGAACTAGCAATAGCCACCTTTCTGGATATAGAAGGAGCTTTCAATAACGTATCCACTATATCATTGACAAATGCACTGACGAGGAGAGAAGTTCCTCCCACAATAAGTCAATGGATCCAAGCCAGCCTAGAAAATAGGACCATTACGTCCACCCTGGGCGAGGCAACTATAGAAGCTAAAGTCGATAGAGGAGTGTTATCGCCGCTAATGTGGGCCACTCTAGTAGACGGCCTCGTTACAAAACTGTCCGCAGAAGGCCACTATTGCCTAGGATACGCAGACGACCTGGTAATAGTCGAGAGAGGACGATTTCCAAGTATAGTCTCGGAGCGCATGCAAAGCGCTCTAAATATCGTTGACAGGTGGTGCAGAGAAGAGCAACTCTCCATCAATGCACAAAAAACCACAGTGGCAATATTCACAAATAAAAGAACACTAGTAGGCCTGAAACCACCAATGTTGAATGATGTAGAGATCCCGTTTTTTAAAGAGGCCAAGTACCTTGGAGTAACTTTCGACCAAAGACTAACGTGGAACTCTCACGTCCAAAAAATCGCGCATAAAGCCACCATTGCACTCGGAATGTGTGGCAGAATGTGCGGAAAAAACTGGGGGCTCAACCCTAAAATGACCCTATGGTTATACACGATGGTCGTGAGACCTATGATAACCTACGGGTCGGTGGTGTGGTGGACAAAAGCACAGCAGACGGGGATCATTAGGCTATTAAATGGCATCCAGAGGCAGGCTTGCCTGAGGGTGACAGGAGCCACGAGAACAACTTCTACGGCTGCTATGGAGGTCATACTGGACCTGCCACCACTACACATATACGTCCAATAAGCCAGAAGCACGGAGCTGACTACCGGAAGCTACATGAGGAACTGAGGGCAGACCCAGTAATGGGAATGCCAACGGACGCGATGGTTCCCAAATACAGCTTCAAAAAGAACTTCAAAATACTGATACCAGACAGAAAGGACTGGGAGAATGGGCCACCCGTGAATGCAAAATCGGTCTGGTATACAGACGGGTCAAAGACAGATAACGGAGTCGGCGCTGGAGTTTACGGGGCAAAGCCAAGGATTAACATCCAGCTTAGCCTTGGAAAATACGCCACAGTGTTTCAGGCAGAGGTAACGGCTATACAGCACTGTCTCGAAGAAATACTGAGATGAGAGATCTACTCCGACAGTCAAGCTGCGCTCAAGGCAATCGGTTCCCACCAAGTCAAATCAAGACTGGTCTGGGACTGTTTGTGTGATCTGACCGAGCTGGGTAGTCGTAACAATGTGACCCTAGCTTGGGTGCTAGGCTACGAGGGACACCTGGGCAATGAGCGGGACGACACACTAGCCAGTGAAGGCTCTTCATCAGCGCTCATTGGGCTGGAACCCTTCTGCGACGTAGCAAAATCCACCACAAAAGCACACACCAAACAGTGGGTACAAAACAAATCTCAAGAGTGGTGGGAAACCTGACCAGGATTGAGACAGGCCAAGGAGTTCATCAAAAGACGCTCGCCACGACGCTATAAAAGGAGGATCTCCAGACAAGTAGTAGGTCTGCTGACAGGCCATTGTGGGCTTAACAGACATATGAATATTATAGGTCTGGCGGAAGAAGCAATTTGCAGGTTCTGCCAGGAAGAAGAGGAAACCGCAATACATGTAATGTGCCAGTGCGAAGGCTAGCAAGGGTGCGGTTTCTACAACTTGGAGATGAAAAACCAAGAGCGAAAAGCTATCTCGAGAGGCCATTATCAAATCTGCTCAGTCTGATGAAATGGATGAAGCTAGATGATGTGCTATAAGCAATCGGAGCCTCCACAATAGATCTGAAAAGGTCGCAGTGGATTAGGCCAAGGGGCCAGCTCCCTTGTAACATCTAACATCTAAGTCGTTCCTCCCAAAGGCCTTGCAACAAGAATTTGGGTACCAAAACAGAGGGTCACGTGTATCCGATAGGGTCGAAAACTTTTTGGGAAATGGACAAAATTAGACGTTTCGAGACTATCAATAATTCAGGGTCAAGGTCAGACGAACTAAATTCTTCTGGTGGAGTGAAGACAACCCGTTGGTATTTGCGGCATTGCCTCTGTTGGAAAAGAGTCTTTATGTCTTCGACACACACTTTATTTTAGTTACGAGTATTTTAAAGACGAGCAAAACTATTTCGTATAAAGAGTACGGTATGTAACACGTTTATAAACTTCTCTAGACACTCATTTATTAAACACTCGTTAGTAAAATGACGTTTATAATACTTGTTAAACAAGATATACTTAAAAAACGGCATAATCAATTAAGCATTAGAAATGATTGTGGATATCTTTCAACATTTTTCATTTATACATATATCTATATTTAGAGTATAAAATGAATGTTTTTTCCAATTATCATAACGAGGAAATTATTGATTTTTGCCCGAAAGAGTTTGAATACAAACATTTTAATAATATACCGGGGTGCAACATTCAATAATTTTTGTTTGTATCTACCGCATGGATTTCACAACATTGCGTTTTCGATGGCACTCAATAGTTTTATTGGAAATATTTTATGAACCTAGGTATATGCAGTAATAAAGATAATTAACGAGGAGTGTTTTAAAATGATTCTCTGACAGCCAATGAAATGAATCGACTAATCAATTGTCAATTACAGTGTTAAAAACCGACCTAGCTATCCCAATAACTTTTATAAATATGCACCTGACCACGTGATCAATCACGCGGTGAATGTCAATGTTGTGACAACTGTTACAGTCATATTATTATTCTGAGTTCTCAACTTAGCATAAAATGCCCAGATTCGGTCAGAAGTGTGAAATTTTTCTGAAAGCTTTCAAATTGCATTCAAATTGTATTTTCCTTAGACAAAAAATCTACTCACTTTTTTCCCAGGGAAAAAAGTAAATTCATAAAAAGGTATATTTTGTTATTTGTCAACAGAAATAAAATGTCAATTTTTTCCCATCACAGAAAAATGTTATTATATTATGATTTTTGAACTTATTTGCATTTTTAAAACTCACCTGGTAGCTTTCTAACTCATTTTGACTAGTTTGCAACGTATTCTGTAACACATTCAATCTCCTATTACCCATTTCTATATCTTTTTTAAGAGTATCCAAGGTCCTGTTCTGTTCTCTGATAGATTGTTCTATTTCATGCCTGAAATATTATAAAAAAGTATTAAATTCACAAAGCTAATAAATGAATTCATAAAAGTACCAAAATTGGTTTTGGGGTTTGCCTACTAATCAAATTTCAGAAAATTGAAGAGTTCAGATAACATAAAATGAAAACCCATTCTTTAATCATGTCTTTCCGCCAAGCCTCGATTTTCCAAGAATAGCAAACTTTGAAACTCACTGACTCGGGAGGTGTTCCCTGAGACATACAGCTTGCAGAAATTTAGAAAGAAAAACTTGTATTTTTACGTAGTTTCTTATCTCTCAAGATATTAGATATATCCATTTTCTTTCGATTTTATTTTTCTTTGATTCATTTTTTACCTAACTTTTGATAATAAAAATAAAAAAGATTTATACCACGAGGCCGTCAGGCTGAGTGGTATAAATTCTCAGGTGACTTAGGAAACAACACACGAGTGGCATACAATGTTTTATCTAACAAGTAGAAGAAATCTTTTTTTATGAGATAAAAATTAATAAGTTTTAAATATGAACGTGAGTTATAATCCATAACTCACTAGTGAGTTATGGATATATATTATATATATGGTTTTATATATATGGATTATATATATGGTTTTATCCATAACTCACTAGTGAGTTATGGATTATAACTCACGTTCATATTTAAAACTTATTAATTTTTATCTCATAAAAAAAGATTTCTTCTACTTGTTGGATAAAACATTGTATGCCACTCGTGTGTTATGTTTCCTAAGTCACTTGAGAATTTATACCACTCAGCCTGACGGCCTCGTGGTATAAATCTTTCTCGCGTGACTTATTTTCAACATAACACACTAGTACCATAAAAAACTATTATTTTATCATTAAGGACGCGGCCTCTGTGTTTCTGTTCTGAAATATTTTTAATTAAACATAAACATTAACATCCGAGAAGCTAAGCGATATACCTACTCAGAATTTGAAATGTAATGTTTTTCCCCTAATACTACGCAGGCGTAGAAGACTGTCAATATTTCAGATAAAAACAAAAGTAACCCTAGTGTTTGGGGAAGGTTCTCAAAGTTATTTGACTTCAAGATCAAATTGTGTTTTAATCGAAGAGCAATTTCAAACCTAAAATGTTGGAAACAATAATAACGAATAAAATCACTTATTGGGAACCGAATTGATGCAGAAAACAAAAATAAATAAAATTATGAATTTTCCTTATGGATAAAGTATGGGATAGGTATTTGTGGTCACTTTACTCTTATCGATTCATATTCAGGGCGAGTTTACTAACCTTTTTGAACGCAAATCCACTGTCAAGTTGAATATGGCCACTTCACAACCTTTGGGACAAACATTCAAATCTTGTTTAATGAACCCAAAGTCTCTCGAATCTATACTTGCACTGTCATCGAAATCTGATTCTTCCGAACTTGAAGATGACGATTCTGAACTTAAATCTACAAACGATTCACAGCTAGAACAACTTTTTATGTACGAAATAACCAGTGACAGTAGTATGAAGGATACTGATTGGAGGAAATGGGAACAGTTTACGCATAGTTTTATTCGAAAATTCCACACTTAACATTTTCGACCAATAAAAACCTATATTTTTTATCGTTACCATAACAACTAAAAAAAAATTCCAGTTTTCTCCTCCTTGGGGTAAAGAGCATGAAATTACACTGGAAATTGTATACCTGCTGTTTTAAGCCAATTAGACGTCTTGATTTTGACAGGTTGCTATGATGACAACCTAAATTATCCGGAAAAAAATTCGATCACGTGACCTAGCTGCAAAATTAATAAGTGATAATTTCCATGGCTTGACAGCTGTCACGTACAGATGCTAGAAGTAGAAGCAAAAAGAGCTGTGGGGTTTCTTCACTAAAATGTCAATTTTTCACGAAATAAAAGTAATACTTCGACATGATTGTGTTCTTTTCAAAAATGGATTTATGGGCGACATATGGTATAATTTCACGAAGAATATTGCTCATACCTTCGAATAGATGTTCTCTTTCGGGATTTATGCCAGAATTGTTCACTAAATAGAACGTTTCATATTTTAAATTTTTATGATAAATTTGAATATACTCAGATTCCGTACAAAAGGAACAAAAATTGTACGATTTTCCATTCATTTTATGATGTTTTCTTTGCGACTCTAATTCTTATATGGCGATTAATGTGAAACGTCATTCCACCAAAGCGTACAGCCAACTTAACAGATTTTATGTTACCGCCTAAAATTGGCATTAATTATGCATGGGTCATTATTAATTTTCCTCTCTCTCTAGTAGTATAAAATTATTTATATTTTGTATGAAGAATAGTACATTGTGCAACTAGTTGTACACTATACTTTTCCGACGACCTACGACCTACATGAAAAACATAGGTATGTCGGAATATTCAGAATTATTGCAGATATTACATCATTTAAATCGCATATTTTCACACTGGCCAATTCAGCTCGTCTCAGAGCTCGGCTTATAGCGAATGCTAAGGCAACCTAGAAGGATTTGATAATAAACATTTGTTATTTCTGTAGTAGTGAGTACTGTATCTTGACAACAATTTTAATTTAGACAATTTCTATAATATATATCTACTATAAAATGAGTTTATAAGTGACATGATTACTACTCTTCAATTATATGAAACATAAAAATAAAAAAAATTACCTGGCAGGGATTCCGAACCTATGCCACTCATATAATATGTGGTGGGTCTGTTTTTTGAACCGCTGAGCTATTGAAGATATTTATATCAATCATCATAAACAACGATTTTCCATACAAAATATTTATCGTGATGCAATAGAATATCAAAGAATACTTTTTTATCGTTGGATGAAATTACAGCACAGAAAAGTTTGAACAGGTATTTACTTAGTAAATATTAACACACTGATGTTATGAATATGATTTTATTTTGTAGATTTGTCATTGTCACAGCTACCAACCTATAACTGAGTAAAAATAAGAGTATAGCTAATTGGGTAATCCCACCAATCGCGAGTAGACTGTGCGCAATATTTCATTTCGCACTAGTGCGCAATACCTCATTTTCTGTACTAGTTTAGAGTACGAAATGATACGTATTTCAAGAAGGTCGTCGGAAAATGTATTTCTTTAAGACTCTGATTCCTATTTTATTTTACTAGGGCAAATTTAAATGCTGCCATTAATTTCAGGAGGTGATTCCTTGTCATATTTTAAGAAAAAAAGTTCATATAAACGTGTGTCCTAACTTGCTTCATTTCCGAGTAACGGGGAATTAACTGCGACGCCACTGGAACTAAAATTCAAAATCTAATTTTGTGAAAAGAAGCCCCTCGTTACTACTAATAAACACATGAAGTTTAATCAGAATCGGCGTAAAGAATTCTGAGTGATTCATTAAAAACCGATTTTTTATTAAATTTTTGACACCCCGTTACTCGGAAACGATGGTTACTGGTCTGAAATAATGACGAGGTGCTCCGTCTTATTGAAAATAAATATTTTCTATATTAGTTCCAGCCACCTGAATTATTTTTGGTAGCATCCTCAAATATCGAACTCCGTTCAAATTTTCCCTCAAGAAATATGGATTGATGTACTGATTATGTGTTTCCCTGAACTCATAGCAGTGACGTGGGGAAAACAACTCGTTCATTAGGTGTACATCATGATATTTTCATTAATTCATTACTCATTTTGAGCATTAGACTGCTTGGCCATTACAGATTCACGATTAAAAACGTTTACATGAATAATTTACGCTAATCAAAATAGACAAATCGTATATCATATGCCCCTTCAATGATTTTTCAAAGAATAGCCTGGCCCATAAAACTTTTTTCATTATGTTTCATTACAAGTAATTATTCATTAGGTGTACAAAAAATTACTAGTTGTTTCGCCCTCGATCAGTGATTATGTCTATTCACATGTCCGTTCAAAAAAAAAACGTGCTCTCATCACTGAAACAAATGTTGCTCAAATGAATTCTATTTTGACGAAGATTCTCACTCATCAGGTCACAAAACTGAATTCTACGATCAGGATCGTCTTCAGAAAGTTCGTGAACCATTTTTATTTTATAGGGACGTAATTTTTTTTTTAGTATTTTATGTACTGTCGAACGTGACATATCATTTTTATCCGCTAATTCATTTGTGGATTGTTTATGGTTTTCTTGAGATCCACCAAGATATCAATCTGCTTGTTTGGAGAGACAGATGGTCGACCACTTTTCTTTATATTACTCCCAGTTCGTTCATATTTCCTAATGAGTTCTCTTAAATATTTTCTGTCAATGGGATTGCCTGGGATCGCACAGCTGCATGAGCAATTGCCTGAGACTGGTAGTAAACTTTATCAGATAAAACTTTTTCCTGTACTGTACATCGCTCTCCTCAATGTTGAAAACTGGTGAAGTGCAAGATTGAGTTAACAACTATAAGTTGTGATAAGGAAATTTCTTATTTATACATTTACAGAGGTACCATATCATAATGACTAATTGATGGATTGTTCTAATTTGAGGAATTCCTTTTAATTAAGGGATGTTATTATAACTAATTGCCCCGATTACCTGTGTCGATATTAATATTATTCATTTTGCTTTATTATCCATTTGTTGATAATAAATCAATTACAGAAAACTTTTGTAGAAGGGTACCTTAGAAGATTTGATAATTTTTCTAGAACTAAAGTATCCGAAGGATCCTCATAGCAGAGCTCTAACATTATGTTGTTTTGGATAAATATTTTTGCCGCCATTTTGAAAGATAGACATTTTTTGTTGTCAAAAAGTAGCTTATGAACTGCCATTCCACCAAAAAAAATGTTATGCAAAAATTCCCGTCCGTTCAAAAGTTAACAGGGGGGCGTTACTTTATGTCTAATTTCCATTTTTTTGCTTATTTATTCGTCCGATGAGTATGTATAATTTTTATTATATATTATTTTCAAAAACCATTTTTGAAGAGTTTCTAAATTTTTCAGAAAGTATTCATTAACTCCACTCCATCCCAAAAATTCCATAATTTATTTGTGATTGAACAAGTGAATAATATATAATTTTTAGATAATGAATATTCAAAATTTTTTTCAATAACTCTAATTTTGACAAAAGTATGGTATTGTTATTTCGAGTATGTTTCATTACTGTTTAATTGTATATTTATTCATAAGAGTGCGGGGGTTGTTTCTAGGGAAAAAGAATACGTTTTGTCAAACAAGTTGTTGAATCATTGAAAAGTTTTAAACTACAAGTTTTTCTATAGTAAAGGTAGAATATTGTACAATATTTGTGTCGTAAATTCATATTACGATAATCGATGGGTTATCAAACTAGGCCTAAAGGCCTCGTATAACAAATGTTCCATCTCATATCGTAATATGAATCTTTACGACACTTATATTCTATTTGATGGAAAAGGATAACAAGAACTAATTTATTATAAATTTGAGTATCTATCCCGGGATTTATCAGGTAATAAGGTTTGAATTTTCTAATTTGTAGCGGATTCTATATCTGAATTTATTCTCTAATGATCTGAACTACTGTCGATGAAATTGAACGTGTCAAAGTTGACAGTTCGCAAAATAAATCAACAATGGGCGCAACGCTTGCTTGTTGCATGATTCTAATATCATTAATTTAAGGAATATTGACTAATTTTGAGTAAATAATTAACATTATTGGTAGTAGGTAGTGTTAAAAGTGATTTTGTGAAAACGTCAGTTTTTAGTTCCTATGTCAATGAATTAAAAACGTAATTTTTAATGACAGTTGTACAAAAAGTATTTTTTCTACAAGCGTCAAAAAATGACAGGGTTCGCGTATTCACAACAATATGCGAAGTGATACTTTTTATCATTTTTCTTTTTTCCTCAATCAAGCAAAAATCCAAGAGATCATTTGTTACTGAATGTTCAACAATAATTAAATAAGGCTTCTTAATACTTTTCAAATTGTGACAAAGTTGTATACTACCTATTTTTTTGACGTTTGTAGAAAAAAAATTGTTTGCATCTCGTGCGCGATATACTTTGGTGATCTCGGCTGCGCCTTAAAAAAATCAGTTCTCGATCACTAAAGTAGCATTTCGTGCACTAGATAATAAAATAACTAATGTTGAAACAAATCTTCAGGAAAACAATAATCCAGGAACGTCTCGTAATGAGGAAACTATAGAATCTGAGTTGGCTGATAATGCTATGTTATTCACTGAGACCTAAACACTCCATTAAACCTCCAACTGGGTTGTCATCTTGGAAATTGAATTGCATATAGGAGTAGTGTACAACTTTACGATACATATTGATTTTTTTTAGGGGGAAGATTTGAAGTGTGGTATTATTATTTCGAGTATGTTTCATACTGTATAATTGTATATTTATTCGTAAGAGTGCAGAGGTTGTTTCTAGGGAAAAAGAATATGTTTTGTCAAACAAGTTGTTGAATCATTAAGAAATTATAAAACTGAAAGTTTTTCAATAGTTATTTTGATACATTACAAAAGATATCTCAATTTTTTATGACAGTATTTTTTTAATAATATTTCGTTGTGGAATTTTCTCACCCAATACTAGTCTAGCTTCAATTAAAAACAGAAAACAAAATTCTCTAACATGAATACTATAAGTGATAGTATTTCATATGTCATGCTTTTTTTGTTATTTGGTTAGTTCATTTAGAATTGTTTACTTTATTTGATCATTATTGTATATTCAAACTTCCTTCTACCAGAACTGGTTCTGACTGGAAGTTATTTCTTCAATAAATAAAATAAAAAACTAATTTGTAAAGGAATTCAAATCATGCACTTCGTGCCTTACTAATCTTGGCATATTCAATTTTGCATTCTGCATACGAATAGCATATTCTGTAACAAGGTTAGAATGAAAATTCGTTTCGAGTGGGAAGTTCCGATAGGCGAGCGCGAGGAACCAATAGCATAACGAATTTTCATTCTCACCGAATAGCAGACTATACCACGATCCACGATCGAACATTTTAATTGATTGAAGTAAAAGCATCAAAAAATGTATAGGAAATAACTAACCATTGGTTAACCTAAAATATTTATATAATATAAAAAAAAAATAATTTGTTCCTACTTTGGTTTGAACTCGCGATTTCACGACCGATAATCTATTATCTGCGCTACGACTTCCATAAACATAAAGTGACAAGTGGTATATTGAAGGCTTTCACGCGAACTACACCACATTATAATTCGGTAGAATGAAAATTAAAATGAAAATCATGGACCATCGCTAGTTCGAAAGTGGCGTATTCTCACATTTCATTTCTGAAATCACTCGATAAATTATTCAAGATAAAGAGTTACTTGAAAACTATATCAAACGATTTTCGATGACATTCAAGGCTGCTTGCGGCCGATGCAGGATGATATTGAGTTCGATAAAAAGTTTCGCGGCTATAGCATGCATACACTATGATTAAACTAGATAATTGAAATAAATATAAACAACAGCTTTCAATTTAATTAGAAAAGTCACAGGGGTGCTATGGATATGATATGTTTGAATATATACACAATATTTTGACAGTTGTTGACAAAATTTAATTATGTCTGATACTGATATATTAGTGCTTTGCACTCCGTCGTAGCTAAAAAGTATTGTGAACTGTGTGTAATTGATGTTATTGAATAAAAAATAATCCCTGTTATTGTCGTATTTTAGATTTGGAAGTGATGGTAGATGGTTTGGCGGCCGTTGTCATGGGTAACGAGAGGCGAAAAAGTTAAGGAATACAAATAAGGGTTTTTAACTTCACCCCCTCATGACACAATAGAAATACTGAAACAAATATTCATATTTACCTCTTTACGAGTGAATTTATTATAAAAAATTTGAAGTTTCTAGATTCAGTTAATAATCGGATTTTACGAAAAAGATTAAATATATATAATATACAGTGAGTTTCAAAAAGTGTGCACCATAGAAAACTTGTTTATTATCCATTTGTCTGAAAAATGTATTCTTCATAAAATTTGGAGCATTTCGAAAAACGTGCATTTGGGTTAAAAAAATTCTAAGTTTCCGAACGTAAAGAATAGGATTTTGATCAAGAATAAACTACTTTTTTTGAAATTTTACTGAAATTAACGAAAAAGTTTATTGAGAAAAGTTGTTTAGGAAATATTGAAATTTGAAATCACAGCTAACTTTAGGCAACAAAATAATGTTTTTATGATTAAAGTGATCATAAATTGGCATATTTATATAATATAATTATTTAGCATAAATTTATTGATTTATTCAGTAATTTTCTGATATAAAATCAAACCACTTCTGTTTCTGTTTTCTCCTTGTATCTGTAAATGTACTTATCTGCATTAGCAATATTGTGTACAGTAACTATTATTTGTAATATATTTTTTATGACAATGAATGAATATAAATATAATAGGTTTATTAATACATAATACATCAAAATACAGGGAGTACAAAAAATTATTCAGAAGTAAAATAATATTTTTATGAAGAATATCACAAAACAGTCAGACAGTTACGTAAAACTGGTATGAAGACTGTTCATGAAAGTTTTACACAATTTCAATTCTGTAAATTTTAGTGAGATAATTTGAAGTAGACAAATTGACATAACAGTTGATTAATGAAAGAAAAAAAAAAAGAAATACAGATACATTAATAACAGTAGTTGGTAATTTCAAAATAGAGGAGGCCTTGATTATATCACGTACTGAAAATGGATATTAATTAGGTTTATTTCTTTGTGCAAGCATGTACTTTTTCAATCGATTTTTAAATTGTAAGATGTTTCTGGAATTTTTAATCTCAATTGGTAATCTATTAAAATTTGACAGAGATGAATGTGTGAATCTCTTTTGTCCAAAAATTGAGTTAGCAGGATCAATATGGAACAAGTTATGTTGCCTCGTATGATAACTATGAATTTCAGAATTTATAGTTAATATGAAGTTTGATTTAATTTTTTCATTTAATATATTGAAGGACATTTTGAAAGTTTCTATTGTACTTTCTTGTAACGAACATTCATCTGTAATTATATAGAGTTGAATTGTTGGTGTATCATATGGAAGACGATACAAGACTTTCAAGGCTTTTTCATATAAATTGGAAATTTTTTTGAAATTATTTTCAGGACATGTTCCCCAAATGTTTATGACATAGGTAATTCTACTTATTATATGAGGATGTACAATCATATCTGCAATTTTTGGATTGAGTTTGGGACATCTTCTCAGGGTTCCAATTAAGGGAGAAATTTTTTTCATAAGCAGTTCAATCTGTTTTTCCCAGTTCAATTTTTCATCAATCCATATTCCTAAATACTTAATATGTGGAATTTGTTTTTAAACATATTTTTTACTTTAAAGTTGAGATTAATTTTGTGTTTATTTTTTGTTATTAAATTATGTATTCAGATTTATTTGTATTTGATGACAAAAGATTAGAATAAAGCCATTTTTCATATTTTTTCATAACTTCGTTGATCATGGTTTCTAAAATTAAAGAATATAAAGTCACTGTAAGTATCATCTGCATAAATGGTGTATTTACCTTCTAAACCTATTCTGGAAATATTTTGAATATATAAGTAATAAATATAAAATTGGACCTAAAACAGAACCCTGAGGAACTCCTTTATTAATGAAAAGCTAGTTGGTTTCAAAGTTATAAGATTTAGTGCTGATTGTTCTACAAGATAGATATGATTTAAGGAGATCATTTATAATACCTCTGATTCCCATAGACTCCAAATATTTCAACAGTATTATGTGATCAACAGTACCAAATGCTTTTTTAAGGTCCATGAATATCGCAACCACATAACTCCTTTGTCTAGTCCTTCTCGAATTTTATCAATTACCTGTAATGCTGTTGATTGAGTACCACTGTTTTCTTGAAATCAAAACTATATTTTTTATTGATGAAATTAACTATGCGTTTTTTCAATAGTTTTTCAATAATTTTTGAGAAAATGCTCAGTTATGCCATGGATCTATAATTACCGGGATTTTGAGGATCGCCATTTTTGTAGATAGCTCTAACTGAGGCGTGTTTCAATTCATCTGGAAATATTCCTCTTGAAAAATATGCATTAATAGTTTTTGATGAAGGTTTCGCTAAAATATGTTTCATATAAAAAAATGTCTTTGGTACCAAATCATCTGGATCAGGACAAGTTTTTTTCAAAGTATAACGAGGTTATATGTAATCAAATAAATTTAACGTGGGATCGAACGTTTAATTAAAACAAAGTTTAAGGGTCTTCATCCCTGAAAACGAGCTGGAAACGATTTTTTGTTCTGACTGATGAAGGCATATATAAGTGTATACATACAGATAAAAATAACAAAACATATATTGAAAAAGTATTAAATGAATGAAAAGGATATTTCCCCCCATTATTGTCCATTTTTCATCATTGCCACCATCAAAAGGAACGAATATTTTTGTGATCTTCCATTGTATTATTGAAGTCTATCATTTACTTAGTTCAACGTCATTCTCATTTTCTTCTTAAAAAATTCCGTTTATTTGTGAATAATTTTACAAAGAATTGTGGCTTTCGCGAAATGGAT
The DNA here is from genome assembly GCA_958298965.1 of Chrysolina haemoptera. Classification (NCBI taxonomy): domain Eukaryota; kingdom Metazoa; phylum Arthropoda; class Insecta; order Coleoptera; family Chrysomelidae; genus Chrysolina; species Chrysolina haemoptera. The sequence goes on along the minus strand of OY282585.1, from coordinate 32,843,818 downwards.
TTCCTTGCATTATTCCATTCGAATTGGAAAATATCCAATTTTACCAACGACGTTTAATAAAGGAATGTTTCAGACGTCGACTAGCAAAATTTAATCATTTCTTATAATTCTGGATTCCGAAACAGAAATGAAGTTCTACGCACCTTATATTGCTCCTCTCATACGGCTGATAACGTGAAACGTGAAGAGAGGTATCATACAGTTCTGACACAGGGTCGGATTTCAGATTACTTGAAATATTCTCGCCTAGACATTTTTGCAGTGCTGTAATATACAACTTCCAGTTATGATATTGAATGAAAGTAAATTCCATTTAACTTGGTCGAAAACGTTTTCTCAAACTCATTTGAATATAAACTCTACAGATGATCTAAATATTCGTGGATGTACTCCGGTATTGAAAAAAAAATCACTGGTCGAATGGAACTTCGAAACATTATAATTTTCACAATTACTAGCTTTCTGTGTGTTGGTGTGTGTAGGTGGGTGTGTGTGGGTGTATTTGTGCATGTGTACACGTTTATGTCAAATTTGAAACTGGTTTAAATTAACTACATCAAATGGTTTTCAAAAAAATTTCGATGATATATATTGGATCACTATTTTTAATATTGTTTCGTTTAATTTGAAAAATAATTTTGCCAGTGTTTTGAGAAAAAAATCCTATCTACCCCGAAAAGTCCAAGATGAAATTCTTCAGTCAGAATGTAAATCATACATTGTATTTATAGAATCGATTAATGGATTACAGAACTCGGTCCGCCATCTTCAATTCCTCAAATTTGACAGGAAAATCATAGTCATTGAAAATCTCTAAATAACAGTTTTGATGTTTGAATAGAATCGGACAACGAATCAAAAAAGGGATACTGACTTCATCTTGAAGCCGCCATTCTGAATTCTCCATTAAAAAAAAGCATGAACAAGAAAAAAACTCCTAAGTACCAATGATGAATCGAATCAGACCATAATCACAAAACTTGCCGCCTTCGAGCCGTCATCTTGAATTCATTAATTTAACAAAATATTAAAAATCACCGAGCCTGAAAACCCACACACACAAATTTTGAATGAAATCAGACCTTAATCACAAATATCGTCCGATATCTGGAATTTTTTATATAAAGGAAGTAATGCATACTTACCCGAAGTGGAATTTTAGTATGATGAAGATAAGTAAAACTCAAAGTCGTCTCCTCAATATATATTTCACCCGAGAGTAGGGAGGGGATGTTGTCAACGCTGCTTTGGCAATCACTTGCCAAAAAGTTGCAGCAAACAAATCAAAAACATCTTTTCGAAACACTAATTACATTACAGTTATGAAAAATGTGAAAAACAATAAATTAGCATATAAAATCGAATCGGACCGTAATCACAAAATTCGTCCGCCATTTTGGAGCCGTCATCTTGAAAACAATAATTTAAAGAAAAAAATCACAATCTCTTAGACCGAAAACTCACATATACGAATTTTGAATCGAATCAGACCATAATCACAAATCTCGTCCACCATCTTGAATTTATTAATTTTGTTAAACGATTCCTAATCTCCGCCCCCGAAAACCCTCTCATACAAATTTTGAATCGAATGGCACCATAATCACAAATCTCGTGCGCTACTTTGTGTTTTTCTCTGAAAAAATATTAAAATGAATCATTACCGGAATTATGAACAAGTACCCCAATAAAATTAATTGCCAGCACTGTATATTCATGCTGCATGCATGTCATTAGCTTTTATATCCAATATTCTAGAGGAGACCATCGGTATATCTTTTGCGGTACACTTCCGGTACAAAATTCTCATTCAAAACATCTTTTTTAATAGTTTCCGCCCGTCAATCAATTATACCTACTATTTTTAACGATTCATCTTCTACAGATTTTCAGTTTTTTTATTTTGCTTTCAATTTTCGATTCATTCTGTGACTGGAGCGCAATATCTAATCTGAAGTGCTCGTGCAAATTTTGAGATTACCACGAAAGCGAATAGAAAAAACAATCACCGAATTATTTAAGAGATAACATCAGCGCGTCATCACGAAAGTCAAATTTTATCATTGTGCTGCACATGTTGGGTGTATGGGGATACATTTTTCAAGAGCGATAGTGGAGGTAACGAAGCACTTCTCCGTAAAAAAACTACGTAGCTGGAAGCGCCAAAAAGGTAGATAGCTTCTAATCGTAGAATCGGTTTTGTCTCAAAAACTAATGATTTTTTCCATTTTTATTTTCTTCTTCTGAGTCTATAATCTCCTTAAGGTATTTGGAACGCTAGTTTTCTTACAAATTCAATGAAAATTTGATATGATATTTCTCGACAGTGTCCAAATCAGCTGATTTTTTTTGAGAATTTTTGTCCGTTTAGAATCGGAGATAATTGGACTCAAAGTTGCTTCCCAATAGACTTTTGAATCATTGCAACATAGGCCAAATGCAATCATTGCTTCAAATAACACGCTGTACAGAAGAAACGCGTCTAACAAACTTGATGAAAAACTAACACATGTCAATAAACTTGATAACAATGCTAATAACCAAATCTGGAAAAATTCGTCCGTCTAATTATCGAAATACAAGCTCCCAAAGTCGGCAATGTTTTGATCGGTCAGAGCATAAAAATGATCTCGTCAAGAGCAGTCGCAACAACGCGATGCAGTTGGTAAGGAACACGAGAAATATATTCCGAAATAAATAGACCAAGAAATATAGAAAACTGAGAATAAAGAAAATTTGTTATTACTGATTTGATTTTCGTAGTATATTTTACCTCACTTTCTAGTTTGACTTGATAGCATTCACGTTGGAAATCACAATATCCTACTGAGTTGAAATTTCACGTTTTGGTTCAGTTCCGATGACATATTATAATGTCAAAAAATGTATTCCCTCGTGGCCCCCGAAAGTAGATAGAGAATGCGTAGGTTTTCGTAAGTTTTTTGACGAATTTAATTACGAAGAAAAAAATGGTCGGGGGGATCGCCCTCCCTCCGTTTTCTCGAAAAAAATTGAAAAACTCGTGAAATTAAAATGAAAAAAATCCGTAAAAATGGTGAAAAACATCTGACCGTCGAATGAACTGGTTAAAAAAAATCACCCCCTCTACCCCATCGAAAACTAGATAGAGAACGCGAAGGGATTCAGTAAATTCTTCAACAATTTCGATCATGGAAAATAATTGGGACAAAAATTCAATCAGGGTGCTCGCCACCATTCTCTGTCACGAAAAAATTGGGAAAACTAGCGAAATGAAAATCGAAAAAATCCGCAAAAACAGTGAAAATCATCTGACCGTCAAATAATACGGTTTCAAAACATTTCATCCCTCTGTTCCCCTTCGAAGAATAAATAGCGTAAGGTTTTGGAAAAATTTCGAATAGTTTCATATATGGAAAATTACGACGAAAAATATGTCTGTCGGTGGGCTCGTCACAGCCCTCAAAAAAAAAAGTTGCGAAAACTTGCGAAATCAGAAACGGAAAAATCTGTGAAAATAGTGAATATCTAAACATCAAATAATGCAATTTTGAAAAATTCCACCCTTCTGCCTAGATTGAGAATGCTTGGAAAGTTGGAAAATTTTCTGATTGTTTCGGACCATGAAAATTACGACAGTGGGCTCAGACCCTCATAAAGTTGCGAAAAATTACAAAAACTGTATACTTAACAATTACAAATGCATTCACATTTGATGATTTCAAATTTAATTTATAATTAATACTTTTCTCGCGATAAGCTTTTTATATTATATGAAATTTTATAATATAACAAAATTATGGGTTCCATTTATTTCAAAGTTCATTTTCCACTTTTTTTATTGCATTTAAATATAAGCTTTTTTCAAAATTTCTTTCTTTCTTGGAATTCTGCATATTTGCATAAATCAAGGACGATCATCAAATAACATTCCAAAAGTTCACGAACTAGAATTCTTTTCTTTTTGGTTCACGACGAATAACTCGAAATAATGCACACGTTAGACTGAAAAGAAAAAAACTAAAAAACATACGGAGTTGATATTGTCGGAATATTCATGCAAGACAACAATGCCTTCAATGATGGACATCCTATGCATGGCTCCTATTGAAAATATCAATTTCAAAATTCAAAGTCAACAAAGTTTGTTTTGTATAATACCTCTGGTTTCAACAAACAAAATTAACTTAGCGAAAACGACTTTTGTATTTACATCTGTAGCTTGTTTGTCGTTCGATTTGCGATGTTTTTTACCAGTATTAACTAGAGTCGAACTGTTGCAAATTCGTACAAAATTCTTAAAATTGAGGGCAAACCCAATCACCTTTCATTTATGAAGTTTTTCATCGATAAAATCCTCTTGCAAATATCATAAAACAAATTTTTGCCGAGCTGGGACGATTCTACGATGCGCATACCTACCTTGAGAGCTCCCTTCTCTATGCTCATTTTTCATTTTTAACTAACATCGATGCGATAGCATTGCGTCTTTTTTTAAATAACTTTTTTTTAATGAACCGTATCTACCTTGTGAACAAAATTGTTTGGAGGCATCACTTTTAAGCTACCTGATCGCCAGGACTATAAAAGTTACTGACACTAATGATATAACCAAATTTACTTCTGTGATCGACGTATGTCTGATGGACCGCAAATGGAAAACTTTTGGCGCATGCCGTACCGTTCCAAATACCTTAAGAATTCGGGAATTTGCCTATTTTTTTCATTTGTCAAACCATAAAAAAAATTTTTCTTCAAAATCATCAAAACCAAAAATCAGTTAGATTCCCGAATTCTCACAAACGAATTGAATCATTTGAAACGAATTGAATCATTTGTTCCAACAAAATTTTCGCAAAAAAAAAACTGAACGCTCAAAACCGATTCCCGTTTCATCAAGGCTATTGTTTGCTCTTAATTCGGTCCTGTTCCGCGCGAGAGTTGACAAACTGAAAATGGGAGGAATTCGAATTTATTCGAACACGCACTGCCATCTAGCGATATAAGTTACATATTTTGAGGGCTAAAGACCCTTAACTACAACAGGTGAAAGAATAATATTTTATGTATTATATCTCGCGATGGCAGTTGAGCGTTCGACCTTCGGATATAGATCGTTTGATCTTCGCCGCCTGCAAGAGTTGGAATTCTAACGATTGTTTCTCGCCATAGGCGGGTACTTCGCAATTGTGTCGATGTCTCACTTGTAACAGACTCCCCCTCTGGATCGTCCTAACGTCCTCGTAGACGGTACAGCATCCTCGGGATTCTTTTTGGGACTACTCTTCAAAATTTGGTTGAAACCTAAACACAAAGACGTACATTGCATGACGGCCCCTATGAACTGAGGACCGTTATCAGAGATAATTCTCCTAGGGCATCCATATCGTAGTATGACGTCATCGATTAGGCATCGACCGCAGGCTTCAGCTGTGGCTTCTCGTAAAACGAAAATTTCGACCCATTTGTTACTGGTATCTGCCACAATGAATATCCAACGATATGCCTCAGGTCAGACAGGTAGAGGGCCGTTTTGTCACGATTGCACTCACGCACAGGTACTTGCCAGTATCCAGACCGTAGGTCAATCATGGACATAAAAAGCGTCTTTTTAGCCAGGTGCAGAAGCTCATCGATACGCGGCATAGGATAGTCGGATAGTCGGTAACCGTGACGGAATTTAGGCGACGATAGTCCACACATACCCGTATACTTTCATCCTTCTTGGTAACTAAAATGACTGGTGCAGCCCACGGGGACTCATATTCTTCTATAATGTCGTCGTTGAGCATCTTGTCGATTTCTGCATGAAGCATTTCCTTTTTATATGGCGATAACTTGTAAGGAGGTACAGCTACAGGAGTAACTCCATCATGAGTTTCTATTTTATGTTCTGCGAACGAGGTAGGTCCTTTTCCTACTGACTGAAAATATCGCAGTTTTTCTCTAACAAGTCTTCCAACTCATTTTTCCGCTGATTGTTTAACATCGAACCTTCATCATTTCGAAGCGAAAGCGTATTCAGAAAGTTAAGTTTTAGGCTAGCGCAAGTATTGTTGTCATTTTCTTCGAAGGTCATATCATAACGAGGAGTTTTGTCTGCGAAACCCCAAGTGCGTTGTGGGATATTGAGGACTAGTTTTGCGTCTTTCATCCCAAATAACGTGAAATTATCCTTCACATCTTCGAAAATCAAAAACTTGGTAGGTATGAATTTATCTTTCAGTTTTACAGTTGTGGAAAGTTCCCGCCTGGTACTCTTCTGACCATCGGCTAGAGAAATTTGCAGCTCTAGTGATTGCAATTGCAGTTTATTCCGTAAAAATATTTGATAAAGTGAGTAGCCAGCAACACTTTGTCTTGCCCCAGTATCTATGAAGCCTATCCCGTTTGCACCACAAATCTCAACGTTCACTATCGGTCTGTTTCTTGGTATCTCGGTGAGAATTGTATCCGGTGAGCAGAATTCAGACTTGATTACAGGATTTTGCACTTCTCGCTTGGAAGCGCATTTTGGGCAGTCTTTCTGAAATAACCTGGATTACCGTATCCGAAGCAAGAAACAATAGGACCACCGTTGGTATGGGAATCTGTAGCCTCTGTATGATTTACCTGCGCAGAAGGTGTAGTCACTTCTTTCTTTTCCGTCAATTTACGACAACTTTCGGTTGGATGGCCGAAGTTTTTGCAATAGTTACGTCATGGCCTGTTTTTTGTTTATCGTCATTGGTGTTTTTATTTGGTACGGCACTGTCCTTTTCAAAATACAACTCTTCGACTTTCTGCGCCAAGTCTAAGAGTTCTGAAAAAGACGTTATTTTGTCTCTAGGGACATCTTTCCGTATTTTGTGTGATAACAAACCATATACCATGTCGATTTGAACTTCTTCTGTGAGAGTGTTCGTTGGCAAATGTGATAGAATTGCACGAGCGTTGCACACGAAAATGTCTGTCGGAGTTTTATCATTTTGTTCTAAACCAAACAGTTCTTTGAATACGCGATAATTTGGTTTACGCGGACCATAAGTATGTTTAAGAAGATCGACCGCCTCTTTCCATTCCTTAATCATACACCTTGCCACCACGTCGCGGCCAAGTCCGTTTATAACACTGGAAGTCCTTTCAACGTGTTTTCGTTCGAAATGTTCATGCAGTCTTTGTAGGTTTCCATGGCGTCTATGAAAGCGTTTACGTCCGCACCTCTACTCCCGTCAAACCGATGTGAGCACTTCGCGAAGCTTCCCGGCGGTGGGCCACTGGGAGGCATGATAACACTTGCCGCCGCTGACGCGGGGGTCGATACATTTGCTTGTATTTGTTGAACAATAGTATCTTGCATAGTCTGTAAAAGCGCGGTAAATTGATCCTGAGTCATGCTTAAAATTGGGTTTGCTTTACCTGTTTTCTCCGAGTCCGGCATTTAACCTGACTACAAAGCTTGCTGTTTTGCTAAAGCTCTGGTTACTATCCTGTTCTGGTTCTCCGTGTTGAGAAGCACTGATAATCCGAAAAATCCACAATACGGTACAAACGAAACTTTGCAGTTGCAGAGAATTGCAATGATGTCACTGGACGCGAAAAAATTTCGAACGAGACAATGTCTACCAAAATACACAAAACGTAATGGGGGTACACGAAGTAAAAAAAAACCTTCACGAATTGTTTTTATACTGTATCTTATTCGGATCGATCGCGGTTGAAACTCGAAATTGTTTCCTTTCACGAGAAACTGTCACTTTTCCCGAATGTAGTTCTTGTCGGTGGTCACGTAGTCACTTCAGCGCGCAAAAATGTGGAAAAACACCGAAAACTCACTAACTTTGTTTATATCAAACGGCCCCATGTTGGGCGCCAGATTTTTATAACAAGGTTATATGTAATCAAATAAATTTAACGTGGGATCGAACGTTTAATTAAAACAAAGTTTAACTACAACAGTTGAAAGAATAATATTTTATGTATTGCATCTAGCGATGGCAGTTGAGCGCCCAACCTTCGGCATTAGACTGACTTCCGAGGGTTCTCGAGCTTCACCCATAACCCAGTATTTAGATCGTTTGATCTTTGCCGCCTGTAAGAGTTGGAATTCTAACGATTGTTTCTCGCCATAGGCGGTTACTTCGCAATTGTGTAGATGTATCACTTGTTACAAAAGTATATATCAAATTTAAAATTTCTTTTTCATCAGTGGGAAACAGAAGCATTGAAGAATTATTATTGACTGGGGGAAAACCTTCTCTTGCGATATTATTATAATATGCAACCATTTCTATACATATATTTCCACCAATAGTTTAAAAGTGATTATTCATCACCTCAGCAATTGTTAATTCATCCGTAATAATATTACCATTTGAATCTATTACTTGAATATCATTATTTTTGTTCGATTTTGAAGTATTTCTAATGCAATAGTTAATTGTATTCCAAATTTTTTTGTTTGAACGATGGGATAATAGCTTAACCCCACTTTGCTACCTTCCTTTAATAATTTTAAAAGGATTTGGTGGCTGTTTTTGTGAATGATTTGTGTCACTAATTTTATGTGTAAATTTTTTATTTTTCAAAAAGAAGACAATCTCTTTTTTTTTATAACAAGTCTATGGTTACCGAATGCATGGATAACAGGATTATATATTATATCAAAGCAAGGAGCAGCGCACCATGTAAAATGTTGGGCCGCTGTTGCCAGATTTAAAGTTATGCACAGATAAATAAAAACAGAAATGTGACGGACAAACAATGTGACAGAACATACCGCCGGCCTTGAAAGTATCCAGAGGATGCCTTTCAAAGTTTCAAGGAGTAATAACATTGAACGATACATTCTACCATTATATCACCTTGGTAAACATAGCTAAACGATAATAAAAATTATATAAAGGAAAATAACAATTTTCTAAATGATACCTCAGAAACAAAAAAAAACTGAGATGTAACTGAGATATAAAAAGAAAAACTCAAAAAAATTGTCTAGTTCGGCTGAGCATTCAGTCTATTGGTAAAATGCTTATTTTCACGATAGATCGCTTCACCACACCACCTTTTGTGAATACGCTAATCACTCGAACAATGCCGTCGGCTCCTGGATGGACATCAGTGATTCTGCCAAGTGCCCATTGCAGTGGTGGAAGATTGTCATCTCTGAGTAAGACTAGGCTGCCAATGAGGTGTTCTGGATCTTTTCGAAAGCGCCACTTCGTTCTCTGGTGAAGGTTATGCAGGTAATCTTTGGTCCAGCGAGACCAGAAGTGCTGTGCCATATACTGAATGTGCTGATAACGCTTCAGATGGCTAACTGGCGTCTCTTTGAGGTCTAGTTCAGGAACTGCATTCAGACATCCGCCGATGAGGAAATGGCTCGGTGATGGCCTCAAGGTCATTTGGATCAGAGGAAAGGGGAGTCAGAGGTTGGGAATTCAATACCGCCTCCACTTGGGTTAAAATCGTGTAAAATTCTTCGAAAGTGAAAGGAGTACTAGATAAAATACGCTTCAAGTGGTATTTTATGGACTTCACAGCAGCCTCCCATATCCCGCCAAAATGGGGGGAACGGGCTGGTATAAAGTGCCAGTTTACATTATTTGCATTCAAATATCGTTTGAATGGTTCATTTCTTAGAATTGTATTGATGCGTTTCAACTCATTATTAGCACCCACAAAATGTGTGGCATTGTCAGAATAAATATGACTAGACAAACCACGTCTGGATGAAAATCGTTTAAAAGCCGCGATGAAACATTCGGTAGTAAGCTCGCTGGCTAGTTCTATGTGAATTGCCTTAGTTGACAAGCAGATAAAGATACATATGTAACCCTTTAGAATTTTTCGATTCCGGTACTTTCCATCCTTTAATAAGAAAGGACCGGCGTAATCGACTCCGCAATTATCAAAGACTCGAGACGGAGTGACTCTGGTTGCAGGAAGATTACCCATTTGATTTGTAGTAACTGGTGGTTTAGCTCTGAAGCAAGGTATACATTTGCGAAGAACACTACGCACGGCTTCCCTGCCATTAAGTGGCCAATATTTTTGCCTAATAAATGACAATGTGGCTTGACAACCGGAATGGAAATTGCGTTCATGTTCAAATCGAATCAATAGTTTTGTGAAAATGTGGGTTTTGTGTAGAACAATAGGATGTTTAGAATCGAATTTTAATGTCGAATGGCGTAAACGTCCGCCCACTCGAATTATATCGTCCTCATCTAAGAAGGGATTTAACGATTTGAGTTTACTACTAGGTTTGACAAAAGTAGTCAGCTTTAAGCTTTGTATATCTTCTGCGAAGCATTCAGATTGAGCTAGTTTGCTTAAGATTTTTTCTGCAGTTGCTCGTTCAACAGGCGTTATGTTGATGGACAATATTCTCTCTGCAGGCTTTAGTTTTGCGTGTTTTAAAAACCTTAAACAGTAGGATATGACGTTAACTAATTTGAGAAATGAAGAGAATTTATTGAATAAGCTGAAAGGAATCATCGCAGTATTGAGAGTTATAGATTTTGAGTTGAATTCAGGAATTTCTTTTGATGATTTAGAAAAATTTGAGATATGACTATTAGCAGGCCAATAATTTTGGGAATTCTTTAAAAAGGATGGACCATTCCACCATAAAGAATCATTTTCCAATTCGCTTGGACTTGTACCTCTTGAGATAATATTTTCAGTGGATGATACATGGTACCAATTATTTTTATCAGTCAGGGTTTGTATTTCGGAAGTTCTATTGCATACAAAAGTCTTCCAGCAGCGTGGTTCAGCAGCAATCCAAGCAAGAACAATAGTGGAGTCTGTCCAATAGTATACTCCATCAAATTTGAGGTCTAAGCAAGAGGTGACCTTTTTGGTTAGCTTAGCTAAGATAAGTGCACCGGAAAGTTCAAGTCTAGGTAAGCATATAGCCTTGAGGGGGGCTACACGAGATTTTGAGCATAATAGTGAAACATATACTTCACCTTGGGCATTTTGAGAGCGTATGTAGATGCTCGAAGCATACGCACGTATAGAAGAATCGCTGAAGCCATGAATTTGTATGTTCACTGGACTTTGGATTAATACATGCCTTGGAATTTTAAGTGTTTGGGCAGTGAGAATTTGATTATGGAATTGGATCCAAGATTTGAATAGAGTGGTTGGAATAGGATCATCCCAACTGAGTTTCGCAATCCACAGTTTTTGCAAAATAATCTTGGCTTGCACAATAATTGGACCGAGGAGCCCCAAAGAGTCGAATATTTGTGAAATAATAGAAAGAATACTTCTTTTCGTAATGTATTTGGGAATGGATGAAGTCATATTGGTATTATACTCAAATGCATCTGAAACGGAGTTCCACAGTACTCCGAGAGTTTTCGTACTTTGTGAGTCAGTTACTAAGTGCTTCAAAGGACAATTTTTGTTATTGATATCATTCAAAACTGATGGGTTATTAGAGTTGAGCTTTCTAAGTTCGAATCCTGACTTATCTAAGAGATTGATTAAATTTGTTTTTATGCTAACGAGAGTCTCTACTGAATCGGAACCTGTGAGAAGGTCATCGACGTAGAAATCGTTAAGAATTATATTGGATTCTACAGGAAACTGGTCTAGGGATTCTAAAGCAATCTGTTTCAGACAGCGGGTCGAGAGAAATGAAGCGGAGGCCGTCCCGTAAGTGACGGTATTCAATTGAAAGTGAGACAGTTTGGATTCAGGATTGTCGCGCCAAACTATACGCTGGAGATCGCGTTCTGGGGTTTTTATGTTGATTTGCCTGTACATTTTGGCAATATCACCGGTTATTACTATTTCATGTTGTCTGAAACGGAGAAGTATAACAAATAGTTCATTTTGAATTGTGGGACCGACTTTAAGTGAATCATTTAATGAAATGCCTGTACTAGTTTTAGCTGAGCCATCGAATACCACTCGTAATTTGGTGGTGGTGCTATCTTGCTTTTCGACACTATGGTGGGGCAAATAATATATTGGTAATTGCGCAGGCTTATTGGGATCAATTTCTGTCATATGACCAAGGGTCTTATATTCAAACATAAAATCGTAATACTGGGCTTTGAGCTGGGGATATTTATTTAATTTTTGTTCCATATAATGAAACCGTTTTATTGCGGTTTCCAGAGAATTACCTAACTGTTTATGATTTTCCTTCAGAGGTAAACTAACTATAAAACGCCCAGTATCGTCACGGGTGAATGTATTCGAAAAGTGAATTTCGCAATCAGCTTCCTCTTCAGTAAGTTTTTTGGTTTCAGAATAATTCTCTTCGATTTTCCAAAAATTATGAAGTTGATTTTCTAAAGAGTTCATTGATAAAAAGCAAAAATTGGTAGAGGACTGATCGATATGATTGAATGGGATCGGTCCAGCTAAAACCCAACCTAGTTTGGTTTCTTGCAAAGAAGGTGAATATTTACCTAGCCTGATTTGTCCTGTACTGAGTAATTCGAAGAATATTCCAGCACCTAGAAGCATATCGACAGGAGAGGGGACATTAAAACTATTGTCGGCAAGTTTGATATGTCTAGGAATGTTTATCTGATTGAAGTCAATAAACTGCTGTGGAGTGATTCCTGTTATTTTGTTGATAATTAGAAATGGCAGATATGAGGAATAATTACCATATATAGATTTAATTTTGATAGAAACTCTTTTGGATATATTGACTACGTTTTCGCTTATGCCAGAAACGGGCAAATGTATGTCAACACCCTGTAGACCTAATTTGTCGAACAAAGATTTTGTTATGAAGTTGGATTGGGATCCACTGTCAAGCAGTGCTCTGCATCTCAAAGTTTTACCATTTTTGTCTGAAACGTTTACCTCTGCGGTTGAGAGAATAACAAATGACTGGTTGGTCATAGTATGGGTACATAGATTTTCGAAGTGTGTTTGAGTATGTGAAGATTGTGAATCGGGAGTTGTTTCAGGAAGCGAGTCATTGTGACTGGTTTGAATCGAATTGGTCTGACTGCGCAGGGAGGTTTGATTCTGAGAATTGGTGCTAGCATTGGGCGTAGAGTTGGTAGTGCGACTATTGGGTGATAAGTGTAGTAGCGAATGATGACGTTTTTTGCAGGTTTTACAGGAGTACGTTGACTTACATTCAGAATTGCTATGGCCTGAACGCAAGCAGTTCGTACAGAGACCATAACGTTTAGTTTCTGAATATCTTTTGTTCAAAGGGACGTCCAGGAATGTTTTACACTGGAAGATAGAATGATATTCATTACAAATTGGACATGAGTGACTAACAGAAATATGCGAGTATAAACGACCTTCACTTGTCTTTTTTGTTGGAATATTACTTGAAGTAAATGTTCTGGTATCTAACGATTCCAAAAGTTGACAACGTTCCATTAAAAATGTTGTGAAGTCATCAATTTTTGAAAAAGGTCGAGATTTTGTTTTTACTTCCCACTCTTTTCGCGTGGCTGAATCTAATTTAGAATTCAAAAGAAATATCAATATCGTATTCCATTCGCCAACATTTTCCCCTAGGTTTTTTAAAGATCTGAAATGTTTCAAAAAATTGTCTAAAAATTTCCTCAAAATGCTATGGGAATCTTTAGGCACATTTGGAAGCTCAAAAATGCTTTTAAGATGTGAATGTATAATTGCTTTTTTATTTTGATAACGTTCGATTAATAAATCCCATGCAATTTTATAGTTATTTTCTGTTGCAGTAAGGCAAGCAATAATTTGTGCTGCTTCACCTTTCAATACACCCTGTAGATAGAAAAACTTCTGAACATTAGTCAACGACGTGTTTTTATTTATTAACGAGTCAAAAGATTCATAGAACTGTGTCCACTTATCGTAACTTCCGCTAAATTCTGGTAAACTAATCTTAGGTAATTTAACATTCATTTGACTATGCATATCTGCTACGCCACTGGGAGAAATGATTGACGCATTTTGCATTCCAGACATTCCAGTTGTAACAGAGTTTTGTTCTTGTTCACGTGATTTTGATTGTACTGACAATGACTGTATCATAGTTTTAGCAGTTGCTACTAGGAAGAAATATTTATTTTCAAAGTTTTCGCGTTCTTTTTCATGGTCATCACATTTTTCAGGTTCAATATATTCGATTTCTGCTTGTATAGCCTCAAATTCGGCATAAATAATTGATATTGCGTCCAGACGTGTTTTTAATTCGAGAATGGTACGATCATCCTCCTCGTCAACCTTCTTTAAAAAGGAATCAAATCGTGTGAGAGCACTTTTTTTACTACTTCTACGAATTATAAGCTGATGTTTATGTTCTCTCAGTTCTTCAGGAGACATTTTTGTTCAATTCAATAGGTTATGAAGTGAAAGAAAATAGTGAATTTTATGAACAGAATCGTTGACAGTACTTTTCGAGAGGAAAATAGTCTTTCCAGTGAATGAAAATATATCGCTTGAAGCGTTTATCAATACAATACAACTAATCAAAGACTGACGTTTTTTCACTCAATTGCACCAAGTGAAAGGGTTAAGGGTTGTGAGACTACTCTTGATCGTGATGGCTGAAGGTTAGGTATTGGATGAATATAGGAAAAAGGATAGGACTGACCTAGGATTATTGCGAGCACGCAGTTGAATCTATTCTGGATTTCTGGATGGAATGTGTCTTCGTCTTGCAACAACAGCTTGATTCCCTGGTTATGTATCGTCGTGTTGCGTAGAGGTTATAATTACGTAAATATCCGTGGATCGAAGGACCATGAACGATGGGATAATAGCTTAACCCCACTTTGCTACCTTCCTTTAATAATTTTAAAAGGATTTGGTGGCTGTTTTTGTGAATGATTTGTGTCACTAATTTTATGTGTAAATTTTTTATTTTTCGAAAAGAAGACAATCTCTTTTTTTTTATAACAAGTCTATGGTTACCGAATGCATGGATAACAGGATTATATATTATATCAAAGCAAGGAGCAGCGCACCATGTAAAATGTTCGGCCGCTGTTGCCAGATTTAAAGTTATGCACAGATAAATAAAAACAGAAATGTGACGGACAAACAATGTGACAGAACATTGTTATTACCTTGAGAGGCCTCAAATTTTCTATTAGTATGTCCAGCTTTAGCTCTTTTTATCATAGCATTGACTTTATTTCTTTGAACTTCATATTCAGTAAATAAGTTTTCATCATCAATTTTGAGTTTATTTAATTTGAATTTAGTATTTCTCAGTTCAGCTTCTTTAATGATGTAAATTTGTGAATTTTTATATATGACTGATTTTTGGCTTCTAAGATCATTTCTGTCAGTGATATATATATATATATACTCCATATATCTAGAGTATGAATCTATATAGAATGTAAATTCCCTTAATTCAATAAAGTGCTTTTCTATTCAAAAAATCGCTAGTGCTAGATATCTGCTAGCCGAGATCGCAGTTCCTGATCGTCGAGTCGTTTTTTCTTTTTTTCTTCCCTGCCAAGTTTTCTGCATTAGAAAAAGCGAACTGTTTGAAAACGGGCATACCGGATGTACTGTTAAAATTCAGCAATTTGAATATAAAAGTAATTGAAGTGGATTCGGAAATAATTAATGGAAATCGCAACAATAAGTTCAAAAATGATGAAAATTCCTATTTTTTGTTTTCCCTGTACACTGTTTGAAAACTAAGGATTTTGATAACTCAAATACAATTTATTTGCAATGTACCAATTTTTATGAAGAGTAAAATTTTCCGACAAATGGATAATAAAAAAGTTTCCCATATGATGCAAACTTTTTGAAACTCGCTGTATATACAATAAATTAGGCAAATTGAAAAAAAAACTCACCATCATCTGTGGCTTGTTTGGGCGGCTTGAATTTTTTTCGAAATACTTTCTTCAAGAAATCGAAATATTTATTGTTTTCAGCAGCGTGTTTGAATTTATCCTGTATCTTAGTCTCGTCATTATGGAAATTTTCAATCATTACCGCGGTTTCTTCTTTTCTATTCTTGAACATATCAAGCTCATCTTGCAATTTGTGAACAAGTTTCATATTATCAACCACTTTCTGTGTTAACAGATCTTCGCCATCTTCAAAGTTTTTCAGTATGTTCAGCTCCTGATTCAACGTAAGTATATATATGTCAATGAAATTTCCTTCTACGTGTATAGGTAGTCTTTCTTTTTTTGCATCTTCGATAGTTTTGTTGAAATCCTTTATTTCATTTTCCATCCGTGTTATTGTACGTTTCTGGTGATGGAACTGTCTATCAAATGAAGAGGATTTAATGGGCTTTTCTGAGACATACTTATATGTATTATTTAGGTAAGCAAAGATATTTTTTAGTTTTATTCACCTGATTCAATGAGTGGTATGAATAAAACCTAGCAAAGGCTTTTACTATGGGTTTGTCTCTCTAATTAATTAACAAAATGAATAGGTCTGTTTCAATAAATCTCAGTAAAAGCAATTGCAAAAGGTTTTTGAAAATATCTAGTGTCATGTAATAAATATTCTTGGAAATGCAAATTCGAAAAGATTAAATAAGATGATTTTTGTTGAATAGGAAATGATTGATTGATTGATTGATTGGTTGTAGTTTGCTCAGTGGTAGATCATACTTTAAAGACGCAATGCATTAATACCTTACCCACAGTATTCGTCTCTGAAAGTAGTCTTAATTATTATTGCAATTTTAATAAATGATTCTTTTCATAATAACACATACTCATCCTTCTAAAAACTATCTTATTCCAAAATTTAATGTTACTCTAAAGGAGAAGTTGTTTCTATTATACATCTAGAAGTTTAAATTCGCAACGGTAAATAATAGCAATTAATAGCCGTCCTCTACCAACCTATTGGTTTACTCATTTGGGATTTTATTATCATAATTATTGAAAAGGGGAATAGATTTTCTGAATGTCCTATTCATATTTTCGAACAAAAATCAAAATCATAATTATTTTTTTACTCTGTAAGCCAAGAAAAACCGTATAAATAAGATGAATTAAAAAAAAACTTGCAGTTTCTTTTTTTTTCTCGAAATTTCGATTTGTTTTCGAAACTCGACTTTTTCTCGAAATTCGATTTTTGCTCGAAATTCCGACATAAAATCGAAATGATGAATCGAAACTTTGTAGCCCTCCTGCGCTTCCGTATGAAACAGCTTGGAAAATGTTGCTGCTGGGAAGGAGTGTTTCCTGTTTCATTCCAGCTCTGAGATAAAAATCGAAATTTCGTGATAAAAGTCAAAATTTCGAGATGAAATGCAATTTCGAGAGAAAAGTTGAATTAATGACATTAAAGTCAAAATTTAGAGATTGAAGTTGAAATTTCGTGATAGAAGTCGCAATATCGACATAAAGTCAAAATTTCGAGATGAAAGTTGAAATTTCGAGATAAAAGTTGAAATGTAACGATAGAAGTTGAAATTATGAAATAAAAGTCGAAATTTTAAGATAATTGTCAAAATTTCGAGATAAAAGTCGAAATTTTGATATAAAAATTAAAATTTTGAAAAAAAGTTGAAATTTCGAGAAAGGGGTCGACATTTTTGTTGATTGAAAGGACAAAAAAATCAGTGGCCCTTCTACGCTTTCGTACTTATGCAAGACTAACGTATGTAAACATTTCATAGCTAACATACGATTCAATGGTATTCAACCTCCCTAATTTTGCATTTCACAGATTACAGTCAACACAATAGGAGATGATGTACTATGTGAATGTGAAAGTTGCAGTTATTCTACTGGTACGAATGGATCTCACAATATTTATTTTATCACAATATCCCCAAAACATCTTTTCCTGTACTATAATACCTGTTTAGCCTTTTCACTCTAACGTCCATTTCCATGGGTGTATCAGCTTCTTCGGAAAATCCAAGTAAGTCGTTGAACTCAGATTTTATCACGTGTTCAATATCATTAGCAGACACAGGACTAATGAATGTATCATCTAGAATTTTTGGGAAGTGCGAGCGCCTTGGTAAGAGTTCACGTTCTAATTGCATTTTATCAGGTTTCTAAAAAATAATATGTTTGATGGTTAAAACCTTTTGTGTGAATACAATTCAAGAAATAGAAGCTATCCAAAGCACAAAAACTTCGTCATTTTCACTAGACGCGCGTTTCGTCAGCAAAGTTATCATCCTCAAGAGCTATAAGCTTACTAGTAGTAACGTAGTTTTGGTATTTTGAGTAACTTCTATTTCTTGAGTTGAAAATTATAGTTAGAAGTCAATTTTCAGCTAGTAATGAGAAATTTCGTCCAATCATGAATTATAATAATAAACTAATGAGTTGGAATACACAAATTAGAATCAAGTCGGGAAATCAGGAGGTCCGAAAATATGTACCATAGGCAGAATCGCATTCCGGATCTGAACTCGGTAGCCATATTGGTTTCATGCATTGCGAAAAAAATAAAAAAATTCCTGTCTCAAGTGTGCGAAATCTGCATTTAGTATTTCTGCATCGAGGGACTTTTTAAATTATTGAAGATAAATATCTACTTATGCGAAATAAAGTTGTGAAACACATTGATTAAACTTTTCTGAATGATTTCGATATTGAGTTTGTGATTCAATAGATATTCCTAAACATTATATTTGTTTCATGATTATATAACTTGGTGCGTATTTCGTTTTATGTATATTTACATGGTTTGTCAATAAAAACGGAATCACCATAAATGAACTGATATGAATGGATGTGATAAACATAACTTTTTTAATTATATTACAATCATACATGCTTGTTGTAATAAACTTTACAATTGATAAATAATTCATTTCTCTTTTCTACTTTTTGTTTAGCAGCAAAATATATAAACAACTATCGTGAATATTTGATACAATCAAAGAAAATATACAGAGTTATCAAATAATAAGTACAAAGTCCCCTTCTTTAAAAGTCATCACTCCTTGTAATGGAATTTTGGTAAATTTGAAACATGTGCCAATTCCAGTATTCCATTATTCTCAAAATTAACATAGGTTGCTATTCTGTCGACCACAATACTGTTTCCTTTCAAATTTCGAGGCTTCAATTTTTGTTTTTTATCAGCTTGATCTTGAATTCTTCGTTTGTATTTCAACTGCTCATCCAATGATTTCGTACGCCCTCTTAATTAGAGATCCAGACCCAATAAGTTATCTGCCTGTAGAACAGCCGACCTTCCATTGAGCTTGTAAGCAGCTGAACATCCCAAAAATTCACTATGTGATTGATTATGAGTAGTATAGCAACGCCTTTTTCGCCTCAATAGACCGGTTACCAATGTGTTCTCGAGTTCTCGTCATCGGGGGTGGTACTACGGGCAAGGGGGGTTAACGAAGAACGCCACTGTGAGGGGCACCAGACCTCACTAAAGCAGATTTTCGTGTATGTGAGGTGGAACAAACCTAGAATTGAGTAATTGGAATTGGCTGGGGATGACGCGGGTGGCAGCGGGCGTTGACGAGGAACGTCCCTGCGAGAGATGGCGTGCGTGAGAGCTTCGATGGTTGAGATTTTTTACTCCCGCCATAAATGGACGCGTGAAACAATACACAGGTAGAATTGGGTGTGTCCAATCGGCTGGGGGAAAGTGCGGGGGGTTGGGGGCGTTGACGAGGAACGTCTCTGTGAAATATGGGGTTGCTTACGTAACCGGCTCGCCAGGATTGCTAAATATCCGGTCTTTGAGATAAGAGCAGTGCGTCAGACAGTGCACGTGATCGTTTGAGACGGATTTCTTGAAAAAATGTGGTCAACAGCGTGAGAACCATAATGGAAACGAATATGTTCGTGTGCAATGAAATTCAATGTTACTCATGAGTTGGAAAGGAATATTGTCAGAATTAAATGAAACTCAGTACTGTGAGATTTTTCAAGGTTATTCACAGCCGCCGAGTAGAATAAACAAACGATTTCCAAGAATTGGCTCGGTGCGATGGTCGGATATAAGGCTTGTTTTGCATCTCACTCTAACTTATCGGGTTTTTTGTATATGTCTTTGTCATGTCGAATGACACCGTTAGCTGCGGGAGGACGGAGGGGGAGGGGGTATCGAACGCTAGGTGTTAGAGAGATCGGAATTAAATGAGAGTCGCAATACTGCAAGATGGCTCAACGTTATTCACAAACGCCGAGTTGAATAAACAAATTCCAAAAATTCGGTCTTTCTGTGTCATGTCGCGAATTGGAATAAAAATGCAAACTGGAGTAAAAAATCATTTGAAATTACACATCAGTTCCATAAGTGATATAAGTATTTTCATTTTCATTGGCAATTCCTTATCTTTGCCTTATTGAGATCAGGCACTTGTAGAATGATTCGCCTAATTGATAGATCAGCGCCAAACTCACAAAGAACATGAATCCGTCATAGGCGTCTTATGGGCAGAATCTGCATTCGAGGCACAGTAGGCGTCGTTTGAGTGGTCGTCACCTCTGTCGGCGATGCTAGTACCATCATACGAGTGTCTTTGGAAGTGTAATTGCGAAAGACTTTTCTTTCAGTTTGTATGAATTAGCATTTGGTGGAATTTCGGCATTTAGCACAGGTAAACATCCATCGTTCATGAGATCTTGTGACATTTTAGCCCATTTGTTTATTTGTTGATTGTTTTGATTGAAAAAGAAACTAGAACTCGCCTACCTCGTAAGGTGGACTAATGTACAGTACGTTTGACAGCACAGCTGCCAATATTATATAGCCTGTCAACATGGCGGCAGTTTGGAGTACACTGATAAATATCGTGTGCATGTCAGATAAAGATATGGGAAAAAGATGCACATATTTATCAGTGTACAACTCACTCACTCACACCCTGGAAGAAATTTCTCAAAAGACATTGCGTATGTGATTGAATCGTTCAAACACACACACAGGAAATGACTCTCGTTGTATATTTTTCGAACTTATTTCATTTTGCGAGGAAAGGCGCGCACATTTCCCCGCAAAGTGAAATAAGGTTGAAAGATCTCTGTCGCTCTCTCATTCATCCATCCAACAAAATAAAATTCCAGGAAATTCGTTCAATAAATCTATCGATACCATAATAATAACTACAATATATGTCAAAAAAATCAAATATCACTTCGACGTCTCTTCAGCGGCTGTGGCGGCGACGAGCTGTCGTTTCGGCCCTCGAAACGTTTCGAATTGGTGAAGACCTGCGTCTGTATTTTGCGCTCATATTCGGCCACTTGACACTTTACAATTTTAGATTGTCTAGATGACGATGCAAGAGTCTCTAGGGACACTGCTGCTGTTGCTGTCGGCAGGGTGGTTCACTACCATATCAGTTGATTCGAGACCCATGACCACACCGTAAAGCAATGTCTTGGGGCACAGTGAACTTCGCTGGATACTGCGGCGGTACCGTGCTGTTGGTGGTGGCCCCAATATCAACTATATGAGGTTTTTTGGACGTAAGTGTGTCCACATACCTCATGAGAAAATAATATTTTTGGCTGCCTTTGACATAGACCAAGTTGGCATCTGCGATGGACTGGAGCACTTCTGCGAGAGACTCCGCCATGTCGACACACCCGACGACGGAATATGGCACTGCATGATTATTTCTTTCCAGGAATCGCACTGGCAGGTTGTCAGCGGTCGGCGTGGCACCCCCGGTTTAAATACACAGTGATTCGTGCACTGACCGTCGGTGATTGTGAGTTCTTTTGGCTGGAACTCGCCGGCTTTGGAGAAACCTGGAATATTGCACGCTACAAGGTTCATCGTGGAAGTCTGACTATCAACTGAGCTAGGGGCGGTGGCAAACCTGTCTATGCTTGTGCGGATAGAGCATTCCCACACCACCCCACTATCGCCGATTCCACTGTCGTCACGCGCCAAAGTATAACAGACGACGTATGATGTCACTTGAAGGCAAGTGTTTTGTATTATGACAGACGACGTACGATCTCACTTAAAGGCAAGTGTTCTATTATAAAATCATGCACTATTACACAGAATGCACGACTATTTGCGGGAAACCCAACTGTGGCTTCTATGTCAAGTTTGACATCGACGGTGAACGATTTCATGAATTGCGCTCTCCGTGAGGAATCGATTACGAAGATGGCGGCTCGATCCTTGAATGCATCGTAATCCATCAGAGGGCGTTTTTAGGAATAATTCGCATAGTTCACGTATAACTCCGTATCGATGAACTTGCACAAAGTGGTTCCTGTCAATTGCAAGCGCATTCGTTCATGCGGGTTATTGTCACTGTTCAAGGTTAGACGTATGTCTCTGATGTCAATGTGGTCAAAGTAGCTGAAATCTCGGGAAATGTTATCCATTAGATTTGTTCGGAAGGCGACAATGACAAATCGTAAGTTTTGACAAACCATATTTCTTTGGTGGAACTAGGTGTGAGTGCAGGCAGTTCGTGCATATCCCATTTGCGGAATGAGATGATCACAGGTTTGTCAGTCTTAATGAATTACAGCAGCTGCAAGCGAATATCATCATTGAAATGACGTTTATGACTCTAAGCACGATGCTATTAATCGTCAGGGCGGTTGTGATTGCGACTTGCGGATTCGCAGTCTGCTCTATAATCATACAGTTGTCGTTTCTGCTTCTCACCAAACGAATGCACTGTCGTAAGATTGTGACATATCCCTAGTCGTGGAATATGCCAAACAGATGCTAAAGCGAAATTCACATGGCGAACGAGCCGTCGTTGTCGTTGCGAATAGCTCCATCTGAATACGCCCATCTGGCAGTGGAAGGGTCGAAAATCGGAGTCTGAGTAAAAAGTGTAACCTCGCAAAGTGTTCACTATACCCGGCAAGCGAACAGGTTCCATCTCCTTGCCGTTGATTTCATAGTACATTGATTCGAAGAAAAATGCTCCAGCATTATTGACGAATCTTACATTGCCATCTCCTGCGGTTTTGACTAGAATGCCCTCTATACAGACGATACTGTCATTCATAAGAATCCATGTGTCACTTTGCTGAATGACGATTTTGACAATGTCATTATTTTGGAAGGATATGACGTACGGGTGATACGTTTGAGTCTGCACTCTCTGGATGGATTTATCGAATTTTGGATGATTGTACACGTCGAACACTTGTTTTGATAACATGATGTCCTTGATATTTGAGGAACAGTATGATCGTGAGAGAGAGAGAGAGACTGTCTGCGCGACTGAACTGACGCCTGCGCTCTCAACACTGTTATCTGTTGATCGTCGTCCAAATCAAATACCAACCCCATTTGGCAGCTTGCGCAACACCAGGCGTACGATGATGGTTTCTCCATGGAAATCCACACTACTAAAGTCCTGATCTAGAATATTCATGGTAATGTTGTGTATTTTCGTCTTGTTCACAGGCAGATAGATGAGATTCGAGGAAGTTTCGTCAATGGCAAATTCGGGATCTTCTCGAACGGCAAACTCGTTTATCGTATAGGAGGTTCGGTTGTTGAAGAAAGCGCCCGACGTGACGTTACTGTCAATGGGAACTGTTCGCACTTTGACTAGGTTGACGGGCAGGTCAGACACGTGAACGAGTCCAGCTTCGAGTATTCGAGGTCAAAAACCCAACAGTCGTCCAATGGAGTCCTCTGGACTGAAGTCTATGGTGTGGTACTCGCTGTAAATTTCGCACTGTAGCTAGCGTATTAATATTGGGTTTAAGAGAGAACACTGCTACCTTAGCTTTGTTGTCTCTCTCAATCTTAGCTTCTCTCTTCTTCTTCGCATCTCTCGGTTTGTCGATGTGTTTGTGAATAAACTTGGCAATATCGCTTTTCGTAACAGCCAGTGGGTATGTTGATAGTGCTAAGAGATAGCGCTCCGTTGGCGAAGTGATAGAATTTTCCTTTGGTTATGTTCAGTATGCTGAAAACCAATCTAAGCCAAGCCGTAAGTGCTGTCTTCGTCCAATTGGATTGGCGGAGCAAAGTCTGCGGTCAGCGTAGAAGTATGACTTGCGGTCAGCGTATTAGTGTGACCTGTTGGGATGAACAGCAAAGACATGACTGACACTTTGGGGGCTATACACTTTAATTTAAAGACCGCCACACTCGCTTCAATTATGCAGGTATGTTTGGAGATTCGCCTGGCGAAACGAATCCTATTCATGGGTGAACGTTCCCAATCGGATTTTAGCGAAGTGTTGTGTGTCGAATACGTTCTGAAAATTTATACAGAATTCCTTAATTTTTTCATACATGAACTATAAATAATGAATACGTCAATTTTTGATAATTAACATGTAAAATTGTTTAATTACTGTGAAAAATAAATATTGAAATACTTTTATTTTAATTTAAACTTATTTATAGAACGCTTTTCATCGTCAGAACTAACGCAGCCTTCGTTTTCTTCAAGTTCATCTGCAAACTCTTCGATATCCTTGAGTTCTAAATATATTCGAGTTCAGAGTTATTGGACACTTTCGTTCTTCGTGAAACGGTTTTTCGGCATTTAAACAGAATGCAGAAACATGATAATCATATCACAAATTTGTAAATCTTAAGCCATGCTTGCGGCAGCCACATCTTACATTATCGCACCCTGATTCGCATCTACAGCAGAAACTTTTCAGCAATTTTTCGGGAATCGATTATTTCTCTGTTAAAGTAGGCATGATATATCGACCAGGCCCAATAATTTTTGGACCAGAAAAAATTCTTAGCAGTATGTAGAGGGTCGGAAAATCTTCTGTCTATAATCGGTGATTTATAGGTAAATCAAGAAAAATCAAGAAGACTCAATAAAAGTTCTGGAAGGGGGGTAGGGGTAGCTAAATATACTTTTTGAGTTGGATCTTGGATTTTTACGATTTGTGGCTGAAATATGCATTCTATAGAAATTGTAAATAATTGATCACTGCAAACTTTTTTTTGTTTTTTCCTCAGTAAAAAAAAACACTTTTTTTTATGAAACTTGATGGAAACTTTATTTTCAGTGTTTTAGATTAGCTGTAATTTTTCAGATTAAAATATTTATTATTCGATGGTATACGAATTTAAATTTGAAAAAAGGCATAATTTTCAATCGAAAAAGTTCACGAAAAAACTTTCAATTTTTCAAATTTATCAGTACTCATTTTCTTCTTCAAAACCTCGACTTTGAGATGATATGTGAAAAATATATTGTTCGTAAGGAAAAATATTGTTGAAAATGCAAAAAAATACAAAAAAACTACTTTTTCATAATCGATTTTTCTAAATATTTCAAATTTTTTATTGCGAATAAGCTTAAAAGGAATAATTTTAATGTAATATAATGTCATTTACGTTCCTTCAGCAGTACATCCATTCGCATACAACTGATCCATGTTAATGATATTGTCATGGGTAATATAATAAGTGGTATGGACGAGTTGTATTTTCTTGCATTGGGATTGCCAATGAATTGATATTCCAAAAAATTATAGGTTTTTATTCATACCACGAATTATATTTAGGACTACCATATATCGATTTGAAATAAAGAAAAATCGTGTCACCTGGTAATTGATGCTTTACTTCTAGCCGAATTCAACGGAATACTCTTTTCCACGGCCTCATCTATGATACCAATGGACATTTGTCCCCTACAATCACTCATAATGGTAAATAAAGATAACTAGTCAAAACACATAAATTTTACATTTATAATTTAAATCATTATTTTCACTTGACAAAAAAAAAAACTAAGCAGGTTTATCACCGTGAAAATATAGCGACAATCTATATTTTCACTGTAGTTCAGATTCCATTGGCCAAATTTCAAAATTTGAAATCCACTGATTGGTTGTTAAGCAAGGAAATATATTGTCAACTAAAAGTAAATGAATACAAAAGGTCCATTTTGAATTTCCTGTAATACAAAAGGATTTTCGTTTACAAAAAGTGTGGCACAAATATTGTGTATTGTGGTAAACAAAGGCAGAAGATTAATTTTTCAGCATTTAATAGAGACATGTATTCTGCCCAACTACGGAGATAGGCAGTAATTGCAAAAAAGTGAAAATAATGTTTGGTGTATTTGTATTTTTTGCGTTGTGTTACACCTAATTCCGATGGGAAAAGGTAGTATTTTTGTATAAAAGGGCTGCCTTTTTCCATCGGAACCAAAACATTATTTTGATTTTTTTTGAGTTTAAGAGACCGAATAAAGGTCGATCTTCACTCATCTGTTAACCGGATGAAACAGACTTTTTCTAGAGTTTCATAAATAGACGAATACACTTACAATGGCTTATCCATTAAAATGTGGTCCAGGCTATACCATATGACATTCTGAATACAACCACCAACTAATTATGGTTTTTTTTTAAATAAAAATCGAAAACCAAAAAAACTAAACCAATTTTTTTAGCGTTTTTATCGTTAATTTCGAGGTTGTTGAAAAATGACTGAATCAAGAGTTTCAGAGTTATCAATTATCTACCATTTTTTCGACAACTTTTTCCGATATAATGCATATTTCAACCACAAATGGTAAAAATCAAGATCTTACCCTGCAAAACTTTTACTGAGTCGTAGTTATTATGACTATTAACACTCATTTTCAAAAAATTTCATTATACTAAAGATGGTAGAAATATATATTTAGTAATTAATTCACATTATTTTTAAATTACATGGATGACCAAAAACCACCCCCAACAAGCAGGGCGGTGTTCGTTTTTCTCAGAAATCAATAGTCGCACAGAAAATTTTATTAAAAAATTTTCTACAAAAAAGGCCCCTATAATTAAATTGTTTTATTCAATGGATTTCGAGCAACGAAATGATCGAAACATATTTAAACAACTATATAAATAATATTTGACGTTTTTCAGAATACAAAATGGCTTTGAATTTTGTGATAAGAATAACAGGGCCGTACTTGCACTGCACTGTTTGGAACCTTTGATGTAGTAATGAATACACTGGAGTTTTATACCAACACCAAACGCTATTTTCAACACCTCTACAGGTGTTTCAATCACCATGTGATCATCTTTCAAGAGGAACATTAAACTTTCTTCCTCTAATCTTCCTTCTGAAGATGATCACTTGGTGATTGGAACACGTGTCGAGGTTTTAAAAATAGCGGTTTGGTGTTGGGATAAAACTCCAACAAGGCCGTGTTAAAAAAAAAAGTTTATGAAGGTTCCTCGTAATCGATGAAATGTCGTTATTACTCGAAATGCATTGAATTAAATAAAATAACTGATGATACCTTTCTTGTAGATTTTTTTTTTGTAGAAACAGTGCGAGATTAGATTAGAGATCAGAACTCGTTATACCTAAGGTCTATAAGATATGCAAATGAGGTTTGTATATGTATTATACTGTTTTGAAATAATATACCAAAATGGTACATTCTCAGTTTAACGTGTGGAACGCTTTGTAGGTAGGGCGCTGCAACACTGTTGGTAGCGCACAATCCGTACACAAGACATTGAATCGCAAGACGCGAGTTGTCTATTATTCTGCCACTGTAGGCGTTAAATTAACGACCTTTCCTACCACTACCCAAGGTGAAATTGGTTCTCTATAAATAACATACTGTCATCCTAGGAATAATTTTTTCGAATGGTTGCAACCCTACATAATCAAATTGGACAGTCTCACGTTCATGATATCAGGAAGTGGTGATTTTTTCACACAGTGCTCAAAATAATATGGGGGTACTATGATCGAGTTTTCGACCTTGAGGCTCCTCCGGGACGCAGTTGTTGAACT
The DNA here is from genome assembly GCA_958298965.1 of Chrysolina haemoptera. Lineage (NCBI taxonomy): Eukaryota > Metazoa > Arthropoda > Insecta > Coleoptera > Chrysomelidae > Chrysolina > Chrysolina haemoptera. The sequence goes on along the minus strand of OY282585.1, from coordinate 32,816,221 downwards.
ATGCAGTGTTTCAACTGAATACTTGGGTTGAACACGTGAGTAATCGAAAAAGAAATTTGTAGTGACTTTTATTCATCAAAAAATTGACAAGACTCCACTTCAATATTATCTCAACAACATCAAAAACAAAATACATATATAGGGTTAATCAAAGATTACAGTAAAATAATTCAACAGGGTGAATCAACTCCTTTCAACACTCCCCCTGGATCTCTGATCCCCAGTTGATGCAAATGCTCCACCAAAACAACAGCAGGAATACATTTCGTTAATTGGTCAGCCAAATTTTCTCTCGAAGCAACATATTTCAAAAATATAGTTTTTTCTTCTATCAAATCTCTGATATGGAATACACGCAAATCAATATGCTTTGATCTGTCGGAAATTATATTATTTTCAGCCAGCTTCATTGCGCCTTGGTTGTCGATGAAAATAGGAAAACAATCTCCGAAGAAACTATCTTGGGATATTTCATGAGTCAAACTTTTCAGAAAAATCATTTCTTTGGCAGATTCACTTAAAGCGATGAATTCAGACTCAACCGTACTCAATGCCACACAGTGTTGCTTGCGACTAGACCAGCTCACTGCTCCACCTCCTATTTTCACAACATATCCGATGAAGGACGTCCTGTCTGTCTCATTTGCTCCCCAATCTGCATCGCTGTAGGCTTCTGCAATTTTTCCACTTCTAGAATATTGCAAAAATATTCTCGTGTGCCATTCAAGAATCTCAGCATGTGCTTCATCCCTTTCCAATGATGTTTTGATGGTCTGTGATTGAACTGACTCATGAATGTTGCAGGATATGCCAAATCCAATCTTGTAGAAACTGCTAAATATAGGAGACTTCCAATAACTCTGATACAATTTCTTGTCGCCTTCATTTAAAAGTTCGTCATCATCAATTCTATATTTTTCCCCAATAGGCAATGGAGTAGATACCTTCTTTGCATCTAACATATTCATTTCTCTCAGAATTTCGTTAACATAGATTGATTGATCCAAACTTATTGTTGTCTGATCTCGTGTAACTCTAATTGATAAGATATTCCGCACCTCCCCCAAATCTTTGGTATCGAAATTTTGTTTCTATCTATCTATTCTATAGCTATTTCTTTCTTGCCTCCGAAAATCAATATGTCGTCAACGTAAATGGTGATGATGAGCCCTTCTTTGATTTTGTAGTAAACACATGGATCCGCAATCGACCTCTCGAAACCTTGATTTTTTATGAAATTATCTATAGTTTTATTCCACATGAGTCCTGATTGGTGTAATCCATAAATACTTTTATTGAGTTTACAAACAAATCTATCCTCTCTTGCCAAAGATTCAAAAAATGGGTCGGAAAACTTCTTCTTCAAAATATGGTATACTTCATAGTAACCCTCTGGAATCTCCATATAAACAGTTTCTTTCAACTCAGCAGATAGGTATGCTGCGGTGATGTCCATTTGATGAATTGACCAATCCATCTCAGCTGCGATTGCAAATAGCATTCTCATGGTTTTCTTCTGAACAACCGGGGCATATGTCTGATCGAAATCAATTCCAGGTCTCTGAGTATTTCCCAATGCAACAACCCTAGCTTTGAATTTCTCTACACCACCGTTTTCATTATATTTCCTCTTGAAAATCCATTTCGTCTTGATGGTTTCAACATTTTCTGGCCTTTTGATCAAATTCCATGTTCGATTTCTCATAAGATTTTCAAATTCTTGTACTATAGCATCTTGCCAGTGAAGTCGATAAGTTCCATTCATTGCTTCTTCCATATTTATCGGATCTATTTCTCCTTTTTCTTCCTGTTCTTTCTTCATTATCTTCTTGCACAGTGTTGTTTTTGAATTACCATCTAGTACAAAATCGGACATCCACTGCGGCTTTTTTAATATTCTCCCGATTTGGTTGAATTGCCCACGACTTCTTCCAAATTTCCATCTTTTTCCGTTCCAAGAATTTCATAGTCTTCTGTTTTTTGGATTGAATCATTCAGTTCTCTTCTTTCCACTTCATCATCCTCCTCATTAACATTTTCCTCATCATTTCTGGAGTTTTTTGTAACTGAACTTTGGCCCTCGTGTACGTTGAATTTCAATATATTCGTTCTTATTTCTATGCAATTTGAGTCATTTTTATTTCCACTACATTCGTTACTCAATGTACTTTTCATTCTACCCAACATTGGAAAAACGTCTTCTTCAAATTTAACATCTCTACTGATGAACATTTTTTCGTTTTGTGAGTTCCAGAGCCGATACGCCTTTGAGTTACTATCGTAACCCAAAAATATACAGGATATACCTTTGGGGGAAAATTTACTTGCTCTGGTTTTGTTAAAAGCCCAAGCCCTACATCCAAACACTCTCAAATGGGATAATTCAATATGAAATCCTCGCTTCCATTTCTCCATTGGACTCAGTCCCTGATTAGCTACTGTTGCACAGCGATTTCTCACGTAACATGCTGCTGCAAGTGCCTCTGCCCAAAATTTTTCTGGTAAACCTGACTCGATCATCATACACCTTGCTACATCAAATAGTGTCTGATTAATTCTTTCTGCCACTCCATTTTGTTGCGGCGTTCCTGGAATAGTCAGCTGATGTTTTATACCGTGGTTCTTCAGATATTCCTTGAATTCATTTGAAGAATATTCACCCCCGTTATCGCTTCGTAAACAACAAATATTCGTTTCTTGCATATTCTCAACTCTTTTCTTATACTCTCGGAATTTTTCAAATACTTCATCTTTACCTTTCATGAATCCAATCTCACAATATCTAGAATAGTCATCTATGAACGTAACAATGTATTTGCTACCTAGTGACACTGGTTGTATGGGACCAACAACATCCGAGTGTACGAGTTTCAATGGTACTTCTTCTCTGTTGAAACTTCTCTTCGGGAATGAATTTCGTCGTAACTTTCCTTGGTAACAAATTGTACAATTTTCATCGATTTCGTCGTTTTCATCGAATAAAAGTACATTATCGTCATTTTTAAGCATCTTTTTCACACTTGGGACATTCAAATGGGCGAGACGTCTATGCCACAATTGATTTCGTTTAGAAATTGTTTTATTAACCACTGGGTGATTTTCAATATAGTCTTTTTTCAATTCCACATAATTTTCTTCCTTGATATAGTATAATCCTTTATATTTGGTTGATTTAGCCACAAGTTTACCATTTGGTGCAATCAGTTTTGAATGATTTCCTTCGAAAATTATTTTCAGTCTTTTCTCGGCTGGATAGTAAATTGGCTTTCAATTCTGGTACGTATAGAACTTTTCTTAACTTTATTTCTGACCCTTCACTTTCTTCGTCCAACTTTAGATCTACGTCTCCAAATCCAGTTGATAATATTGTTTTTCCACCACCGACCTCCACGATAGTGCCGTCATGGCTAGTGGAAGTAGCAACTCGTCCGCTAGCGCTCTGTGTAAGAAGTGCAAATCAAAAGTAGTTACGGGTTATAAATGTATAATTTGTGATAGTTCGTATCATATTAGTTGTGCAAAATATCGCAATGCCAAAATAATCGATGATACTCAAATGATTTGTTGTGAAAAAGATGCTATAGTGAGTGAATGTGACAATGACTTCTTTGACGCTATCGACAGTATTGCCGGTGCAGAAAAAAAGGTAGACATTCACTTATTCAAATATATTATTAAGCAAAAAGACATCATCATTGAAGATCTTCGAGATAAGATAAATATCTTGAATAAGCAAATAGATCTATTAAACCAGAACCAAAGAAATATAAACTCCATTCCGGCCGAAACAGCTGGGTATGGACAAAAACATGCAAAACATGCAAATCCTTCTATTGACAAGGAAACAGTGCAAATAAGTAAAAACGTTGGTAGTGAGCAAAAAACCGCTGAGTCACAATCCTCAAAAGTAAAGAAAATTGAACCTCGAAAGGATACATCTAAAATAACTGTGGCTGACGTATCAAAGGCCATAGCCCAGGCAGAAACTGAAGTAATAATTAATGAATGATTACATTCATCTTAGCAATGAAGGTGAAAATTCTAAATCCCAATCTCAAGGTGACTGGAAAGTCGCTGGAAGAAAACGAAAACGATCGCTTGTCATTGGAAAAAATAAGGAAGCAGGGTCTGTCAAAGGTGTCCCAAAATACGTTTCATTGCACGTCTACAGACTAGACCCTGGAACAACAGATAAAGAGTTGCACCAATTACTTGTTGGAAGTTTCCCGGAGGTGAAATGCGAGCCCCTCAACTCGAAATTCCCAGCTATCTACGCGTCGTTCAAGGTAACCATACACGAACATAATTTTAAAAAAGCAATGAATCCTGAAGAATGGCCCTACGGTGCCTGTGTGAGTCGTTTTTTAGAGTCAAGCCCAATCTTCTTATGTTGAACGTGAATACACTGTCAAAAGACAAAATTAATCATCTCTATGGTGATATAAGTGAATTAAAACAATTAAAATTCTTATGTTTAACTGAAATTGGACTGAAAGAAGCTTTGATTAACTCCATTCATATAGAAGACTTTGATTTAATTAGTTCTTACTGCAGACCTACGAAACAATGTGGGAGTGTGGCCATATGGTCTAGGAAACATTTTCAAAAGCATTCAATAGATTTATCTGAATTTTGTAAGGAACAAGATTTTGAAATATGTGCTGCATATTTCAAAATGAAAAGTAGAATGAACATTATTTTAAACTGCTACAGATCACCTAGCGGTGATGTTCAATTATTTCTCAAAAGTATTTATGAAGTACTGAATCATTTACATAAACCCAATTCAAATTTCATCGTTTGTGGAGATTTCAATTTTGATATGAATAAGTGCATACATTTTAATTCGTTATCTGACATTTTGTCATGTTTTGGTTTACGACCGATGGTGAGGTGGCCGACACGGGTAACATATACCTCAAGTACAATTATTGACCAAATTTTCATAAATTTTGACAATGAAGGCTCATGCTGCGTTTTTGACAATGATATTTCTGACCACAGGACAGTCTTCCTTGAAATGGACATATTTTCAAAAATGAAATCATCTATAACTACTGAGATTAAGAGAAGTTTTGATGAAAAAAGTATAAATGACTTTCGTAATGCGCTAAAAAAAGAAAATTGGAACCAAACAAAACATATTCAAGGCTTGAATGAGGCATTTCTTCATTTTTATCAAATTTTCCTGTATCATTTCGATACATTATTTCCAAAACGCACCTACTATCACAAAGATAAAAGCAAAAAATGGGTGGATGAGTCAGTGGTTAGTTCCAGCACCAATTTAAAAGAATTATTTACTCTCAAAAAAACACATCCGAATTTTATACCGGCCTATAACGAAGCAAAACGTAAACACTCTGCTTTGCTTAAAGATAAGCAAAAACAGTACTATCAGAGGCGCATATTCAGTTCTGCAAATAGGATGCGTACATCATGGGCTATTATTTCAGAACTTTCAAATAAGAATAAAAAAACTACTAATATTGTTATTAATAATAATGGTAATCTGGTAGAAGATGGAAAGGTAATATCATCCCTCTTCAATGACTTCTTCATCAACACTCCTGTTAATCTAGTAAGCAATATACCTAGAACTGACAACCACTTGCATTTCAATGAATACGAAAAGCATGTATTTGCAACCTTTCACAGAAAAAGAATTTTATTCACTAATAAAAAGAAGAATGAAAAATAAAAATTCTGCAGGATTTGATGAAATCCCAGAATTTGTGTTAAAGGAAGTTCTGGAGACTGTAATTGCCCCATTGACTCACCTGATAAACCTATCATTCTCAGAGGGTGCCTTCCCGAACGCCATTAAAATTGGAAAAGTCTTACCGATCTTTAAAAAAAAAACGACTCCAAATTGTTGGAAAATTACAGACCTGTTACAGTTCCATCGACTTTCTCAAAAATATTTGAATATGCCTTTCTCGATCGCCTATCGTCCTTCTTAGAAAAACACGAAATTGTATCAGTTAATCAGCATGGATTTCAAAACGGTAAATCAACTTCAACGCTCTCTCTATAATCAAATCATAGAATACATTGTAGCAGAAGAATGTCCGGTTGTCATTTTTTGTGACTTGAGCCGAGCATTCGACTGCGTTAATCATAACAAATTATTAGGAATTATAGAAAAGTATGGTTTGAGGGGAATCCCATTAAAATGGGTTCAGTCATTTCTCGTTTCAATCCAGATGAAATTACGTTTCAATCCAGATGAAAAGTTTCAATCCAGATGAAATCCGCTGATAAGACATATAAAAAAACGTCAAATTGCTCGGACGTTAAGATGGGTATTCCACAAGGATCTATCTTGGGACCGGTATTATTTATATTATACATAAATCAGATTGATTCTGTCATAACGAGTTCTCACCACTCAGCCTATGCAGATGATTTATCACTGGTTGTATCCGCCTCTGATACTGATTTACTTAAAGCCAGTTGCTCCGAATTGATGACTGAAGTGTCAGAATTTTTCAATAGTCGTGATTTATTCTTCAATACGAAAAAAACCGAATGTTGAGAATTCATAGTAGGCAGAATATAACTGAAAATTTGGATATTACAGGGAATCAATCAATCCTGACAAATACTCATGAAAGTGTTAGATTTCTGGGAGTGTCCTCGATGAATTTCTCAACTGGAAGACACATTGTAACAAGTTAGCAACCAAACTGAATTCGTTGAATTTTCTTTTCCTCAATCTCAGAGATCTCCTCAATCAGGAGCAGTTACTGGCAATGTACTATGCACAGATTGATTCAAGACTTAGGTATGGGGTTTCTTTCTGGGGAAGCTCTTCCTCAGCATCGGACGTATTTATCAGCCAGAAGCGTATACTGCGTACTCTGGGGCATGTATCATGTAGAGAATCATGTAAACCGTTGTTCAAAATGTTCAGTATTTTACCTCTCCCTTGTCTATATATCTATGAAATATCCTTGTATATTTTCAGTAACAAGTCATCATTTCACTTGAATGAAGACATTCATGGCTATAATACAAGAAAAAAGCAATCTTACCATATCCCATTCGCGAAAGTGAACACAGCATACAATGCTCCAAACTATATGGGACCTCGAATTTATAATAAATTACCAGAGCATATAAAGCACCACACGAATAATTTGTTATTTAAAAAAGACCTGAAAAACTATTTGTTGGATGAATGTTTTTATTCACTATCTGAATTTTTAAGGTAAATATTAACTCTTCTATATATATTATATATTTATGTGTGTGTTTATATTTGTACTTATATATATATATATATATATGTTTATATTTGTATATATATTTTTATCTGTTTTTTAAATAGGTCTAGATTTAGGTACTGACAATTCTCATACATGTAACTGTCGACGGGAAATAAAGATTATTATTATTATTATTATTATTATTATTATTATTATTATTATTATTATTATTATTATTATTAGTGTCCTTTTTAGAAAAAAATCGAAAATTTTTCAAAATTTGATGTCATGTGATCGGTTGATCCACTGTCCAATATCCATGTATTCAAATTCGTTTTGTTATTTACCAGATATGATATATGGTGTTCGTTTTCACATGTCTTACTTCGAATCGCACTGAACGCAAATTTTGAGTTCGAATTTTCAGATCTTTCTATCTCGTTTGGCAAACTATCTGGTCTTGTCTCTCGGGGTACAGATAGAGGACAATTTTTGCCTATATATCCCATTTCGAGACATCTGTAGCATCTCACATTATCATGCGAAAAACTATGTTTTCTCAAATATTCATTTTATCTGGTGTTATTTCGACTTTTTGCAGGAAAATTAGATGCTTTTTCTCGTCTTGATTTGAACTGTCCACTTTTTGAATTCGTATGTCGTTCCTGCGTCATAAATGCTTTAATTTCTTCCGCGTCTTTTTCGTCATTTGATTTATTAGAAATTCGTCTTTCCTCTTCCAATAGTTTTGACTTTAAATTCGACATATTTAAGTCATTTTCGTCTGCTCGTAGATTTCTAGATAAATGTTCATACTGACTAGGTAAACCAAGTACTGTGAATCCTGCTTGCACTTTTTCACTGAATTCAAAACCAGCATTTTTGACTTTATGGTATAATCCGTTTCTTCTATTCAAATATTGGTTTATCGTTTCTTCCGATGTTTAAGTGGTATTGATAAAATCTTTCAGCAAAAGTAAACCGTGACATGTATCAAATCTCGTATGAATTTTCTTCAAAGTCCCCATATGTCTCTAGCTGTTTTACAGTTCATAATGTCATCCAGACTATCATTATTAACTAACAAATATAAAACAGATTTTGCACTATGGTCTTTCTTTTTGTTTTCTTCAACCTTCAGAGCGTTTTCGTCGAAACCAGGATCGATGGCTTGCCATAAATTGTTTACCTCCAATTTTCTCTGCGCTCTCATCGACCAATATCGGTAGTTCTCGGAGTTTAGTTTTTCTACTTTCAGATCATCCATACTTCAGATGTTATCTAGATCCCAAAATTACACCTACGTCTTACTGATGTATTCGTCAAAATATATTTCGCCACACTGTCGTCGATACGCTTTTTCGATTACAGTCTTGGGCCCATAACCTGTTGAACTATGCAGTGTTTCAACTGAATACTTTGGTTGAACACGTGAGTAATCGAAAAAGAAATTAGAAGTGACTTTTATTCATCAAAAAATTGACAAGACTCCACTTCAATATCATCTCAACAACATCAAAAACAAAATACATATATAGGGTTAATCAAAGATTACAGTAAAATAATTCAACAGGGTGAATCAACTCCTTTCAACAGCAGTTTCCCGTCCCAAATACAGAGGGGCCTGCTATTCAACGATTCTAATCTGAAGAGAGAATGTTGCTGTTGTGTTTGACGGCTATCATCAGAAACTGAGCACAAAGAAACGTGGAGTTCTGAACGGGCCCGTCGAGCCATGGTACATTCAGCTCCAGAAATCATCTTTGAAGAAATCACAATTTTTCTGATCCCGCAAGGAAAGTTTTTGTTTAACGATAAGAACAAAATGCGATGGATCCAGCTGCTGAAGAGCAAAATGGAAAAAACAGAATTCAGTTCAGTTCCGATAAAGTCACGGATAGGCTAATACTTACCATAGCCCTTGCCAAGGCAAAACTGCTCACTGCACCGATGGAGCGGAACGGTCAGCTGAAGGAGCAGGCTGCAGCTTTTTCAAATCTCACATCAACACCTGTGGAAATAGCGGCCATGTATGGTGGCAAGCCAGGTCTTGACACCCCAGATTCCCTGCGTTAACAGCAATTTGCTAAAGCTGCAGCCAAGACGAACTTCAACTTAGACGGGCTCCCTCCAACTGCAAGACCTGAACTCGACAGAGTGGAGCTCGAAACAGTGGGGATGGTAAGAATGATGAACCCAGAACTTGACTCATCCCAGCTTCTGCAGAACATCTCCTGCATCTGCCGAAAAGGGTGTGGAAACGCTTGCAGCTGAAGAAAAACCGGGCTGAGATGCTCCATTGTTAGCGGCTAGTGCAGTGGGCAGTCATGCGAGAATATCAGGGAGCTAGATCACCATCCAGACTCCCGACTTGGATGAGAGCTTTGCCGACGAGGAACTACCCCTACCGGAACTCCAAGATGACGTCGACGACCCAGATGACGACGAGTCTCCGTCTGAGGACGACGCCGATGATTATGTCCCTGAACCCCCCCGATACCGTGGTCGACGACATGGGCCCTGGCCCTTTCAAGCGCGTTAAAAGAAATGTGTTAAAATAAATTGAAATTCACTAGTCGTCAAGAAAATGTGCTGCGGGTTGTGGAGGGGGGTCATTTATGGAAATATACTTCGCTTAACCATATGAAATTGATTTATGATGATACTGGGGCGATTTTATGAAAAACAAAAGAAATTGCCAAAGATTTGAAAATATAAAAAAAAATTATTGTTAAAATTGTTTTTTTCGTTAACCAGCTGTCGTCCCCTTACGAACGGCAGCCCTCAAAAGTCGAAACTTGTGCTAGCCAAGGATTAACGAAGTCTTACGTTTTAACGTGTGACTCCTAGCACTTTCTCGGGCCATCAGCTAAAAATCTGTAGTCGCTAGTATTCGAACCTAGCCGACCAGTAGTCAATGGCTTTGAACACGACAGTCTCAACCACTGAGCTACCTGGCCCTCAAAAAAAAAAACAACATACTGTGAATAGCTATCTCTGACACTATTAAGTCTACCGGGACGAAAACTTCCATAATCAAGCAATTTCATCTTGTTTAAGAAAAGTATATCTGGTCATGGTCGAAAAACCACTCGTTCATGGTTAAAATAGCCGAAAACTGAAAAAAGTGCAAAAAATGCATTTTTTTGTGCCGAGAAACTGAGTTCCGGATGGGCCCTGAGGTCGAAAACTTCAGAGTACCCCCACATCATCTTGAACATTGTGTGAAAAAATCGCTACTACCAGAGGTGACTCCTAATACAATCATAAACAATAAAAAAATTACATAATGAAAGTGCTTACTTTTACAAATTCCTGAACGTACTGATGTTGTTCTACCACTTCAACATCTTCATTAACTGGCAAAATTACTTTGGGCTTCAGATATTCTTCGGGAAATTCGGCCTCCCTTATTTCAGGAATACTCGGACCAACCTGATGCAAAGTTTCGGGAAGTTCTTCATTCAAAATTAGGATATCATTTCGTAATCCTATTAATCTTTTTCTCACCACGTACTTCAAATCTCGTATGTCCCAAACTTTTTGTATGAATTTGTGTCTCAAGTCATATTGCTGAAAACAATACAGTTATGTCTGGAGAATACGTTTTTGTGGAAATGTGTAAAAAGTTTTCCATATAGTACAATTAGTGTAGAAAGTTCCACCACAATTATTATTCGGCAAAAACCAGCTTTTTGGCAAAAAAGCCTGTTTTCGCCTATAACTCGTCAAGGTTGAAAATATAATAATAATAACATTTATTTCCCAATAACCTTACACGTTTATGACAGGGAAAAAATATAAAAACATTTTCAACTAAACTAAATTAATTACCAGATATTTCTAATTTTCATATTCATGATAATAAATATTTTTTCAAATTTACTTCAAATCTCATTTCACCATTGGATTTCAATGATTTTGGCAATTCATCGTAATGCATTATTCCTTCAAAATATATTGATTGTTGACCCACATTTATTTTCACTGATAACTGACAAATAATCTGATTGCCTCGTCAAGTGGTTATAATTTTTGTTAATGAGGTTGAAAGCCAAATCAGTGTTTGAAGTTATTTTTGACTAGGTGAATAAAAGTACAAATCTTCAACTTATAAAGAGAATGGATATGCAGAATTTGTTTTGGTTTGTATAAATTTACTGAAGGTTCTATGTACTCTAGTTTGAATATACACTTAATGATTTTGTTTTGTAGTGTTTTCAATGGTTTAAGTACATTCTGTTGCCGTTCCCCATGCTGAGTACTGAAGTTTGGAGAAGACTAAAGAATAATAAATGAATTTCAAATATTTCAAGGGTAAAAAGTTTCTGATTTTGAAAAGAATTCCGTTTACTGGAGACATTTGCTTCTTTAATATTTCAATATGTTTGGACCATAACAAATTTTCATCGACACAAAAAAAAAGGTTCAAAACACAAAAGAAATCTTCATAAATTTTTTACAAAAGAGGTATCAACAATTTTTTCTGTATAAGCTATAGTTTACGAAAAATCTATGTTCTGTCAAGACACCCAGTATTGATTTTCACACTAGTTTGTTCATTTACATTTCTTCGCACGCGTCCTACCGGTAAAAACTAATAGACCTTTCGGTACGTAAGTACAACAGGGACAAACAATATGAACTGAGCCAGTATGAGAGAAAAACAAGTATATTTCGTGCGCAACTTGTAAAACGTGTTAAAATATACGCGTATGAGAGAGCACACAAGGAGCTTTTCGATGTGACAAGTGACATATCATTGAAAATTGAAATGTCAATAATGTCATTCACCTTAAATCTAATTATGTTATTATTAATATCTGTTTAAGTTATGGTTGTTTAATTAATAGTTATCGCATGTGTACCAAGGATTATGGGAGGAGTAAATATCTTTCACGTTTCCAAGCATTCAGTTCTGGCAGCGCATTTTTTCTCAACATCTTGGACTTGCAGATAAGGTAGTCCCGTCGACAAATTCTTTGTCAAAAGTTACATCCACATTCACAAAACTGTCTTTATAATTAAAGCGAAGTGCTGCAGAAGCCAGAAGGAGAGTGAAAGTCCACCAGACTTCATTTACAGTTCTCCCCTTCGATGGATGCTGATTTGCCGACAACCCTACATCATAAATTTTGCTATGAGTCAATTCAATAATTTTAGAATCACAAACTGCTTATGATCAGCTCTGTAGTAAGATAATAAAGAATTATGTATTTATTTATTTCATTGTATCAAAGGAACTGAAATTGTTATATATTGAGACTACATGAACAACAAATCACCAAAAGGTAAGAAGATAACAAATATATTAAAAATCTATTCACATTTCACTAGAACCAAACAACTTTCAGCATTTCTATAAGTTTTATGTTTGATATACAAAAGTAGAACCGAACAAGTCTACCTGACAACTTTGTCCTCTTTCCTAAGCTATTTGGTGATTGTAGATGGTTAACCACTGTTGAATATTTTACATTTTTTAATGACTTTATGTTGTTACATACTAGTATACCGTACTAGTATAAATTTGATTGTTGTTGTCAAGGTAAAAAAAAGAGAATAAAAAACTAATGTCAGACTTTGTATAAGGATTTAATTTGAAAAAGTATTTTTTGTACAACTGACATTAAAAATGACGTTTTTAATTCATTGACACATGAACTAAAAACTGACGTTTTCACAAAATCACTTTTAACACTAGTGTTAAAAGTACTTTTAACACTAGTGTTAAAAGTAAAATGACAGATGAGATGATGGATACTCAGTAATATAGATCTCTCTAATAGAAACACTTCAATCAGATATTATAATCAGAACACCTACTCAAGAGGAATTTATAAAAGTTCACACATGTATTTGGTCGTTTGCGCAATTGATAATACTAATTCCTTTTGAAGTTACAAACGAAGTAGTATTTAGTCCAACTGTAGAATTTCCTTCATCACTGACAAATAATGACATTCATAAATAAAGTGCGTTGGGGTTTATTATATTTGAAGTATCTGTCAGTCAGCCTTGTAATCCAAAGATCGTGTGTTCGAATCCTTATGGATCTTATTTTTTTTTTTGTTTTTTTCTTACTAGCAGTAACTGTTGAACAAAAAATTTTGTATGATACATTTGTTAAAAGTGATTTTATTTTGCTCGTGGGGTTGCTCCACTCGCTAACGCTCGTTTCGCAATATTCCCCACTCACAAAATAAAATGCCACTTTTAACACTTGTATCATAAATAACTATTTTAAAACAAACTACAAAGTTCTATAATAGTTTCAATTCGAAAAGTTTAAAGTCCTGCGAATTGTTACATTGGTCCTTCGAGGTATCGCAAGAATCAGAAGAAACGAATATGTCATTGCCAAACCTAAATGATGTTCGAAGAAGTGCACGAGGCAACTTTGGTGTTCCACCTATAAGATACGGGTTCAATGAATCAAATAATGAAACCCAAAGTAGAGGAAACAACAAAGTTGATGGATCCATACAATCCAAATCAAGTAGATCTTCAAAGGCAAATAATGAAAGGAAACCTATGCTTGAGAGAAAGGGAGTTAAGAAAAAAAATGATGCAATTAGAATTTCGATCCATCCTAGAGGAGAAGGAATCTCTCCATGATCCAGGTACAAAAATAAGTCAAAAATTCAAACAATTGAGAGTGATTAAGAATCATTCGTGAATGAATGGGTGAAAGAAGCAGAAAAATACAAGGAAAAAAGATTCAATTGGGAAAATTTTGAGGACAAAGAAGAAAACAGTGGCCCTTTTGAACAGGTGAATTATGGGAATGAATATAATTTTTTATCTGAAAACAACAATCAATCCTGTGTGAATTATGAATTGTCCTGAGAAGAGAAGGAAACAAATAATTTTTTGAATTTGTTTACAAATTGCATGGATACGTTGAAAGTCAATTTGGAAAAATTGGTAACAAAACAATCTGTTAAACCCTTGCCAGAATTTTACGAAGATATTCATGAGTTTCCTTTCTGGATAAGCGAATTCCAACGATCCACGAAAGAAACGAGAATCACATCTTCCGATAATTTACACCGCCTTCACAAATGCTTGAAGGGAAAAGCGAAAGACGCTGTGAAAGACCTATTTTGCAGCCCAGATAATGTAGATATCATTTTGGAAATCTAGAAAATGAATTTTGGAAAAGATGAATGGATAATTTTGAGTCAAATGGAGAGCGCAAAAAAGTGTCCGAATCCAAGGGAAGAGTCTGTAACTCATTCATGCATTTTTATGCAATCGTATTCAATATGGTTGCCGCCATGAATTCCACCCATTGCAAGTCCTTTCTTGAAAACCATGATCTGATCTTTGAGTTAGAAGGAAAATTACCAAGAAGCTCAAGGCGTGCTTGTGCTTAAATCAAAATTATGAAGGAACAAATGAAAGAAACGGTTAATTTGAAGACATTTGCAGACTGGTTGAAAGACGAGGTGAATTTGCTGATATCCATAAGTACCCCATCCCAATTTTTGCAGAACAAATCTACCCATTGGCGAAAGAAATAAAGAGTTTTCAATATCCAAAAGGACGAGATGGAAAACTGCAGGCTTTGTAAAAACGATCCACACCGACTAGGAAATTGTAAAATGTTTTTGAGCATGGGCGTCAAGGAAAGGAGGAAATATGCAGAAGACAGTCCTATGCAAAATATTTCTAGAAAATATATTGTAATATTGGGAAATTTAGAGGAAGACACAGTAGACTTCTTCATGCAGAACCTGAAGAAAAATTTGTAGATAACCATGTAGAGGAAACACATAATTTCACTGGACTGGTTGGAAGAGCTTCTTCACTTCTGAAAATAGTCAAAGTCAAAGTCGATTTTGATTTGATTCAATCAAGCTGGATGGTCCCGATTGTTCACGTATGTTTGCAGTGGACGAATGAAGTAACGCAAAAAGAAAGAAACTCCAAATTGGTTGACTTCTATATATCCCCAGTCGTTAATCAGCGAAAGAAATATATAGCGAGAAATGCACGAACAATTCAAAATTTGCTGTTGCTTACACAATATTTCGATCCTGATTACCTATGCCAAAAATAAAAGTTCATCGATAGGTCAATCTTGGAATCTATAAAAAACTGCTGTCCTACTGTTTTGATCGGCCAAGACAAGGTATTCTTGATGAATACACAAGAGGTTATTCAGCCACAATGGGATGCTCCAGCTATAAGTAAAACAATTAGGCTGGGTGGTTCATGGCCCTTATGCGAATTCCAACACTGAAACTGCGCTTAAAATCAATATATGTCAGCATGATGATTATATATCTCCAGAAAATCATTGAGGAACATTTAAAGTTGGAAAATGACTTCAATGATTCAATATTCTGGTCAAAAGATGACCTACAGACTTTGAGTACTATGAAGAAAACCATCAAACAGATTTGAGATCGGATTACCATGGAAAAATTCAGAAACCATATTTTTCGAAACGAAAATGCTAGCAATGAAGAGGCTGAACTGCATGGAAAGAAAAATGTATCAAGACCCTCCAGTTTGCTTCAGAATATTGCAACATTATGTGGAGAAGGGTTATGCAGAAGTGGTATCTGAAGAAAATCTACAGAAAAATAATGGAAGAATATGGTACTTGCCACATTTTGCAGTGAGAAACATAAACAAGCCTCGAAAAATCCGTTTTGTATTTGATGCTGCTGCAAAAACATCGAATGTTAGCTTGAACGATTTTTTGCTTAAAGGTCCAGACTTTTACCCACTCCAAATATGCATTTTCAGGAGATATACGGGATATGTTCCATCAGATCATTATCAGAGAGGAAGATATATCAAGTCAAAGATTTTTGTTCAGAGGTTTGGAGAGAAATCGAGAACCAGATGTTTATCAAATGAGAGTAATGATTTTTGGTGCTGTTTGTTCCCCATTTATTGATCAGTACGTGAAAAACAACAAGGCTGAAGAATTTCAAGAGGAATTTTCAGACATAATGCAAATTATGAAACGCCAGCATTATGTTGATGATTATCTTTACTGCAGAAATACTATTGAAGATGCCATCACAATAGTGAAGAAAGTAATCGAAACCCATCATCGTGGAGGATTCGAAATGGTCAAATGGCTTAACTCAGCAGAAATTCTTGAAATATTACCACAAAATTATGTTTCAAAGGACAGTATTTTAAATTTAGATTCACGTCATGTTGAAAGGGTTCTCGGATTGCGTCAGAATACACAGAAAGATATACTTGTTTTTGACAAAATTCAAAAAATTTCAGGAAAATTTGTTGAACGGCGAAAAAACACCAACAAAAAGAAAAATTTTGTAATGAAAATATTTGATTCAATGAGATTTCTTGTTCCTTTGGTGATCCAAGGAAGAATATTAATGTTGGAGCAATAATAAATAAACAAATTCGCGCGCAAAATCCATATTGAAGATCTTTCGAAATTGATTTTCTCCTGAACTATAGCAAATTGTGTACATAATCAATACTCCACTTATTCTTTCTCTTTCATAAGTTGTACTTCAAACTGAAGATGAACATATATACAGTGTGATCCATTTAAGATGGAAGCAATCTTATTGAATATATTCTTCAGCCAATTTGAATGTTTTTTATTTTTCATCAGGTAGACGAAAAGTCCACCAGGACATAAAGTTTCATTAATGAGTCTTCATTTTCATGCCTAGATTCATAACATTATGACATTTTCAAATAATAATAATATTAATAATAATAAAAATCGTTTATATCAAAACTACGTTAAAATGCGTTTCGATCAATGAAAAAGATATTGGGGAAAAATTTCACAATTCAGATTTTTTGCGTTTCGCGTTGCGTTCCACGCATTTTCCGATTGTCGAATTTGCGAATTTGCGAATAGCGTATCAATACTAATTGCAGATTTCACACACGTATTATTTACTGTTATTATTTTGTTTCAGTTGAGTATGATAATTCCTCAATTTCAATGACGAAAGTGTCTAACTAGATCAGAGGCTATCGAATGGTGAAGGATTAATCGGAATATGTTGATAAATTAATAAGCTGGGAAATCCTATTAATTGTAAACAAAAATGTGATAATCAAATTACCGTTTTTTTTTTTCGGTTGTTCGCAGTCCCTTTGTGACCAAAATGGCTACTGGATTTGGATTCGGCATATGATTCTGCATATGACACATATTTTCTTTAGTTACTAACGGCGAAATTCATACCCAAGATCTTTTTCAAACGTCCTGATTTCTGATTTCGTACGTTCGAGGTTCGGACGTTTTGGAAAATTATCATCACCCAAAAAAGCCTTCAGTTTGGTACGATAAGACACAATTCTGACGATGATAGTGAGGAGATCAGGAGTGGGATTCTGTGTGCTATAGAATTCTATTGTCGATAGAAAAAGTGAGATGACATTATATGGTTGAATTCATGGGAGAGAAAGAAACAAAACTGTCGACAATAGAATTCTATGGTACACAGAATTCTATTGTCGACAGTTTTGTCTCTTTCTCTCCCATTAATTCAACTATAATGTCATCTCACTTTTTCTATCGACAATAGAATTCTATGGTTCAGAGAATCCCAGCACAGGCTATCGAATAGTGAAGAACTCTTCGAAATATGTTAATAAATAGGCAGAGAAATGTGAGTTATATTTAAGAAAATGTGATTTTCTAATTCCTACTTATTAAAAAAAAATTGTTGTTCGCAATCCGGTAGACTTAATTAGTTCCAGGATTTGAATTCGGCATCTGATTCTGCAAGGGGTGTACGTATTTTCAATAATAGTTAACAATTGACTTCATTGTCCATTATTTTAGGATTGTCTTTTTGATAATAAGTAGACTACCTCCTATCATGGTTTAGATCGAATCATCCTGAAATCAAATTTTCTCACTTTTTGTTTCATTTGCAACTTATGAATTATGATTCAATCAGTTTACTGCCGTTATTCTCTTCTTAAATCAACTGAAATAGCTCTGCTGCAACTTCACTCCTAAAGGCCGATTCAGATACATGGGTGTCCATCCATAATGATAAATTCTTCCAATATTAACAAAATTAATACTTCTGAAACAAAGAAAATATGACTTTTTGATAGAAACGCATGTATAAACATGTAATGTTTCTTGGGTAATAAAGTTGATTGAAAAGAACGTATGTGAACTGTCTTGCAGTTTACAGGCACAAGGGTAAAAAAAATATATGCTTGTAAATTGCCCATACGGGGTTTTTGAAACATGTGCATTTTAGAAGCATATATTTTTGACCCTTTTGTGCCTGTGAACTGCAAGACAGTTCACATATGTTCCTTTTACATGCGTTTCTATCATATTTTCTTTGGTTCAGAAGTATTAATTTTGTTAAAACTGGAGGAATTTATCATGCAGGGTCAAAAACATGGGTGAGCACCAATGTATCTGAATCGGCCTTAACGATGTTCCTCGAAGGATCACTATTACACCGAATACTTGGCTCAAAAGTTGGCCCAAATCTGAATATTTCATATTTTTAGAAAAAATAACCAATTTTTGTAGTGCTGTATCACGGGAACTACTGCTGAACGTTCATAGCTGCAGCCCAAATTGTGGTAAACTATAAGTTTTTTTTTAAGTAAGAAAATGTTGCTGTTCTTTGGAAATTTTGTTTAATAACTACAGTTGGAATTAGCACCCAGAAAAATGTAGAAAATCATGACAAAATCGGCTACTGGATTCTGCTTCAAACTACTTCAAATTGAGCCATAAATTATTTTCTACAAAATGAACACTTTCTAACCTTGAGTCTGGCATCCAAAACTTGTTTATATTTTTTCACTGTCGTTTGTCTCATATCTGGTGGTGGTTTATATTGTGGGTCCTCTTTCAGTTTGTAGTCTCCAACACTCTCTCTGGCTTCGGCGAGGAGCTTCTCATCATCAGGATGGTTTTTGCCAGGAACAGGTTTCTTCGCCAGGAAGTTGTTCCACTAAAAATTGAAAAATAAGTTGATATGTGAGACTATTTCTGAATAAAATCATTCAAATTATCCTAAATCAGATATTTGTCACCGATCAGAACATAAATAAAAATAAAATTATTTTAATATATATATATATATATATATATATATATATATATATATATATATATATATATATATATATATATATATGTTTCAATTTTCAACCTTGTTACCACTAGTTCTTTTCGCATCTCTTACTCTCGTATCGAGATTATTCACATTATCAGTAGTAATAATTATAACAGATTTTGTCGAAGGCGTCTGTTTCCTGTTTCCTATAAGCAACAAGCTTGAGGAAAATTTTTTACTAACCGATACTTTTTAACATTGCAATAGTCTATATAGATGCTTTCCATACAAATTTGTTATTGTAAATGGTATATTTTGATATACTTGATAAGAAAAAACTTCAAAATCGAAATAAAACAAAATATGTAAATCCATATAACAACATGCCTGAGAGTTAAAACAGACCGTATGGTCTGTTATCAGTATAATGTTGTTCTGATTGGTTGTATTCAATCACATGACCTCAGTTTAACTAATTTCATTGGATTTCCGCTTGAGCAAAACAATATCAGTAGTATAATAACCCAAGGACATTGATAATTATAGCAGATTCCGAAAGCTTGTTGCTTGGAAACAGACCGACGCCGAAGGTTATTCGGATAGAAAATTTTTTGCTAACCTATACTTTTTAACATTCCAAGAGTCTATAAATGCTTTCCATACCAATTTGTTATTGTGAACAGTATATTTTGATATATTTGATAAGAAAATTTCATCAATCTTCTCTTCAGTATTACAACCAAACAACCTCTTATTAGCGTTTAGCGTTTAGCATTTATCTATTTAGAATGTGCCAAGTGCCGGTAACATCGAAGATTCGGAGCTATCCCAAAGCACAAACATTAGACAGAAACGCGGTCAATAAGCAGTTTTTGGTTAGGTATGTTTGAGTTTAATGTTACGTTTGATATTTAAAATAAACGGAGAAAGAAATTTAGGAATTAATGATTTTGAGAATGATAAAATTTATTATATAAAGAATTATGATAAAGCAATATCTGGTAGGAATAAAATTTAATATTTTCTACATTCCCTGAAATATTCCACTATTATAACCTGATCGTCTTCAGAGTGAGGCATTCTCAACTCAACGTAGATTGGGAATATTTTGTTATTTTACAGTATGCATTGCAAAATTATCCAAAACTAAATTCGAACAAAGAATGCAATAAATATTATTCATGAATCTCATGCGCATATGCAATGATGTTCATTATTGTTGACATCGCAAAAAACATTTAACGATAACATCATTGCGGCGATGTAAAATATGTGATATCGCAACTGCAACATCTTATAGATGACAAAGTCTGCTTCTGTACATCGCAGCGATGTCATGTCACATTATGTATTTCCTTCTTTATATCTCAGCGATGCAACGTTCGTGATATCGCACTTTTCTTTTTATTTTTGCCTAGTAAATGACGTTATTTCAGAGAGTAGCAATACCTTATCTGAATAATACATCTGATCCAAAAAGCTGAAGCCATTTTCGAGACCCATAAATTCACATCATTATTGTTATTTGTAAATTCGCCTCAAAAAAAAACGCCTATACACATGAACTCAAAACGCCAAACTTTATCTAAATACAAAATGTCGTCCAAATCATTAGAGCCGTTTTCGAGATCTCAAAATTCATATTATACTATTATTAATGTGAGTCAAATCACATTTTTTCATAAAAAGCGCCTATACATATAGATGGACTTAATTAGCAATACCTTATCTGAATACAAAATTTGATCCAAATCTTTGAAGCCGTTTTCGTGATACAAAAATTATCATCATTATTAATTATTATCAGTAAAATCGTGTTTTTCCAAGAAAAACGCTTTCATAGATAAACTTAAAAAACAAAACTCTTTCTACACACAGAATTACTTTCAAATCGATTTGAGCCCTCAAATTAATGAAAGACATAGAGATGCCCTGCCTATACCTACACAAATACCTGCTTTGAAGTGAACGAACATGAACTATCCTTTTCTATACAACTTATTGGCGAGAGGGATGACGGGTTGTAAAAAATGTTATCTACAGTTTGTTTAAGTGTTGCCAATGGACAAGGATGAAAATATCCTCTTTTGAACTTGAAATGATCCAATTTTGCCAGAAATTATCCGATTTTTCCCGAAATTATGCGATATGTTAAAAAAATCCAAAAATAGTAAATTACTCCATATATCAAGGTATTCTGTAGCAACACAAGAAAAAAATTAAGTTATTTTATATCTTTACAATAAAATACACTAAAAAATAAACACGTACCTATTTTGTTATTTAATATTTATTCTTTATAAAAATCTTGAACCATTTCGTCTAAATGAAAATGAAACTACCAGTGAGGGAAGGTCCGCTATATATATTCGCGACATGTGATAGTGAATAAGGGAATGGGATTTACGGGATAAAACAGATATATAATTTATTATATTTCTATGGATAAAAAGCATAACACAGTTCATGACCACCGCGTGACTCACAATCTGCGATGGGATTTGATGTACTACAGAATTTTTCTTTTAATCGAATAATGGAAATTACATAATGGTTGACTTCATGTGAGACACAAAGACAGATACATAACAGACAACCATAGAATCTTTCATTTCACAGAATCTGAACCATGAGCTTCAACACGAAATATTGTGTCATATGTTGTCAAATCTAAAATTAAATCTTGCATAATGAAGCCCTACGTTAAATGTATTATTTCCAACTAGAATGAAAATATATCATTCAGTCAGATTCTCATTATCCGTTTTTATCCGATTTTTGACAGGGTGAGAAAAATATCCGCAAACCCTTCAAATTATCCGAAAATCGGATAATTCCGCCAATCGGCCTTCTTGCTCTAAATCGGATTTAGAGCAAGAAGGACCCTAATACGAACAAAGAATGAAAACTTTATCCGAATGAAAAGAGCGGCATAGATGAAACTACCCGAATGAATACGGACTTAACATGTTTGAGGCCCTCTCGCTTGTAAACAAACAAAGTTATGTTGACTTCAAGACAGGCAGCTCTATATGGTCTTTTATTACTCTGAGTTGAGCTGTTTCCGAGATATCAAAACGTTTTGTTTACGAAAACTGTGCCATTTGTTTACCGTGCGTGATGAGCTATTTCCTAAGGCTGTGTGTCGTGTGATTTTTGCCTATTTTCTACAGAGGCCGTAGGTAAATAATATAAAACATAAAAATACAAAACAATGCATAAAGCGCAAGTCGACGCATAAAGCGCATGTCGACTGTTTACCAAACCAATTTAATAGTTGACGGTCGGAAGTCCCACCAAAGAATTTTGAAACGATCGAATGTAATTTTGGCACAAGACTTTCTAATATCAAGACGCTTCCATACGAAAAGTTGTAGGTACGTCGAACGTAAAATTATGGTTGAAATCATAGAAGAGACAGAGACATAACTGTCGACATCAGAATTCTGCGGTAAACGGAATACTTCCCCAGGGGTGTGACTACGAGCACTCGATCCGTAGTGAGTTTGACATATGTCAGATTTGAGTAATTGTTAAAACCAATACAATTCTAAATATATTGCAACTTGAGTCGATATCAATGATCTATATGGTAGATATGATTCCATTCTACCTCTGTTCGAAGAATCGAAGAAATTCCATAATTCCGATTTCGTTTCGAATCGAGAACATACATTGTTCTAGCCTACGTATCGTGACATCTTTCGTGTTCATAATCCTACCGCTGGCGTTGATTTGGTTTTACATCCTGGACGGAAAACAAATACCATTTTTATGATATATGGTGAAAATGTCAGAAGAAACATCTTCCTTTAGTCGATACCCTTGTCCCAATGAATGCAGAGGAGAAGAAGAAGACCATTCGTTCGTAGTATTTTTCGATTGGTCACTGAATGACACAGAACGACAAGTTCTCAGTCAGCGGCCAATCAGAAAATAATACGCCATAAACGTGAGCAGCTATCATGCGTACCTAGCCTAGCATTGCTTAGACACTTGACAGTGACACTTCGAGTAGTTTGTCTACCTACAGTACTTACTATCACAGACCACCTACCCCTAGACGGTTCACCACAACACTAACTAATGAAGACTGAAATAAGCGCCACCAGAAGATTGGTATCGGTACTACCGTGACGATGCGGGAAATTCAAATCTTGAATTTAATACACAGACCACATACTTAGATGTTCGTGAGTTTCATAATGTTGTTTACAACCTCAAACAACACTTGATATCACGACTACAAAGTTTTTCAAATATCAAGTGTTGTATGAAGTTTAAACAACATAAGAAACTTTCAAAAAATGTAAAAATTAATTTATAGTATATTAGGTATTCGATATTCTGTGGTAATGGTGAAAAAAAACACTTTCAAGTCAAAAGGTGGTTTATTGTCGAAGATGTACAATCTCATTGGACAAGCTTAAAATAATCAACACATTGTTTGAAAAATTAAAAAATTAAATATGGGTGCAGTACAAAATATATGGGTCCTCATATTAGAGAGTACATATGGTAAGTCATATAGAGCACAAAGTCGGTGCAATTGATCCATGATTACCTGGATGAATAAAACTATGGATATTGCATAGTACATTATGTGGATAAGGTAAAATCATATACCGTGTGACACAGACTCGTTGTTTCTCTAGCTATATTTCTGGAATTTGGAACATTGACTATGCTCACTCAACTTCCGGTTTTTCCGGAAACGATATCAACTTTCGATTTTCAAATGGGTCACCTTGTATACTAATACATGATCGGTTAGGAATAATCATAAGGAATCCAACGATACCAGGTTTGATGGTGTTATCCCCAAAGACTACCGAGATATCCAGAAAAAGTTTCTCTCTCCCACTCATTAAGCTCATAAATGATAAATAGCGATATCTCCGTACTCTTTGGAGATAACACTATCGAACCTGGTATCGATGGATTCCTTATGACCATTCCCAACCAATCGTGTATCAATATACAGATCGTCCCATTTGGAAATTGAACCATGAGTCTGTGTCACACTGTATAGTACAACAATGTTTATAAATGATTCCCAAATATATGTAAAAGAACAGACATAACACAAGATACATATTAGAAGGTAATCACATTGAAAACAATCAAATATTCTTGATGAGTATAGTGAAATTTGCGGCCAGCGAACATTTTGTTGTATTAATAAATATTACGTCACTGACAAATTAAAACCAAAGATATAACGAAAGCAGAACCACACATATAATTCAATATAAAAGTCACACTACACAAAGAACGGATAAAAACTGCCATTGTCATATAGCAAAAAAAAATAAAAATTTCATCATAAAATGTCTCTAATAACCCTAGTTAGTTATCAACATCTAGTAGAGTGCAAGAAATTTGGAATTTCATTTGATATTTCAACATTAAACAGCTTGGGCAATCACATGTTTAGGTTGTTTGGCATTTTTTTTCTTAATTCTGTTCATACGAATTTTATTTGCTTGTAGTTTGATTTTATTCGAAAAATTTTCTTCGAGGTGGTGTTTGTTTCTAAATTGTTCAGATTTGAATAATCTACGTCTGAAAGAATTTTTCTTGTTTCTTTCCATTGTATATTTCTTGCGCAGTTGTTTCATTGCTTCGTACATTTTCTTCTTTTTTGGTGTTATTGTATGCCTTTCAATTCCAGTTTGTTTCAGTAACTGATATGGTGGCAATAGGGCATTACCTGTATTACCTAAAAAAATATATATTTGAAATCTAAATATATGTTTTTAATAAAAATATCTTCACTTTTATAACCAATTAAAGATTAAATAATAGAATCACAGTGTTGTAGATTGTTTCATATTTTTAATTTTGTTTTATATTTTATATTATATTCGATGGAGACTCTGTGTTGTAGAAAAAAAGTTGAATTTGTTATGATGTCAATATATATGAAAAAAGTCATTAAATAAGTTTGAAAAAGTAAAATATTGAATTTTGATACAAAAAAAACTACCGAAATATAAGTTTTTTACACACAGTTTATAATGTGAATGTAATATAATAAAATGTAAATACAGGGTGTTAATTAAGTATGTTGACAAACTTCGGGAGATGATTCTTTGAAAGTTTTCAGGACGAGAAGTTCATTACTGTATTAATTAAGTTATATTCATTACCTTTGATACTATCGGCAGGGTTAGTCCATTCTGAAATCCCAATAACTGAATCACCAGGTTCAGACAGTTGAGTATTTGCTTCAGTAGAATATTTGCTTGAAATATTTTGTATGGATTTGGTGGATGTTGATGGAGTGTCACATATATCATTTGAGCCAGTTGAACTTATACCTAAAAAAATCAGGCATTTTATTCATTCAAGTTTCATGAATAAGTTTTGTACTCACCAGGAAGATTTAGTGTTGGAACAGCATTTGCAAATAACTTGTGAGACCAATTAGAAATATATTGTGACTCAAAATGTTGATGACAGAGCCTTTTAGAATCATAAACTTTTTTCTGATTCATTTCTAACAGTTCCAAATTATTGATTGCCTGTATCCATTTGTTGAACCTAACTAAATCTTTACTTGGATCAGGGAATCTATGCCTTATTTCATTAGAGCCATCGCAATGAGGAACGCAACATTTATTGTGGTAAACCATGATGAATGGTGAAAATGAATAATCACTACAGAATTTCACAGTAAACACTTTTAAATCACACTAACAATAACAATTTTCACTATCAGAAACACAGTTCTATAAGTAATATTATTTGTTGAAGTCCATTTATTTATATACATTTTGTTTTGTTGTCAGTACTCTCTTCTTCTTAAATTTAACATGACCATTGATACCACACGCACAGAACTCATAATTATGGGTTCTGTGACCACAAGACGAACGTGTTAGAACCAAGCATAGAACGAAGAACAACTCTACAGATCACAGCGCCCCCAAAAGATTGGTATCGGTACTAAAAAAAAGGTTCATGGTCACTTAACCTGCGTGAATCGTCTAGGGGTAGGTGGTCTGTGACTTACTATACCTAACCAAATATTTTTATTTTCAAATTGAATATGACAATGACGACAACGCATGACGTTGGTGTTTTTGTAATGGTCAATGATTTGTAATAAAAAAACTATCGTAAAATTATTGTAAAAATTACGTAAATAATAGAAATAAGATACAATGGCCAACTCCATTTTCGGATGGGATTTATTGTATGCTACTGTAGAGAAAGATATTAAAAATGATCAAGATGTTTTGGTATGCTTAGCTCATATGGTTCTTATTTCAAATGGATTTAAAACCATAGGATTAGGTGAATCTAAGAATGTGGATGGTGATGAAACAAAATCTGAGGCTTTACCTAAGAACTGGAATGAACATTATGCGATTAGGTACATCTATCAAGGACGTTTATACAACTTCAAAGCTACTCCTTTGAATGATGGGATGATGATTAATTTAATACGAGTAGATGAACGTTCTGTGTCATTAGTTCAGTTGAACTCTAGATCAGTAGCACGGAGAACTGGAACTTTAGACGAGATGATTCCTGACAATAAAAATATTATTGATATGATAAAAAAGCAGCTGATTGATAAGGTTATTGTGTCAAAAAAATCGAAGGAAATGTCTTGTCAAACTGAACCACCCCCACCTCAAAGTACTATTAGAGGTGTATGTTCAGTTGAAAACCGTGGAGTTCGAAACCCCTCTGTTGATCCACCTGTACGACCAGATGACCCATTCCCAATGGTTGATCCAAGATACTATGGTAGAAGAGATTTGGATCCCTTAGGAGGCTTTGACCCTCTGAGAGTTCCTAACAACAGAATATTTCCTGGTGGAGGTGGAATGTTATTTCAACCACCAGGGCCCTCTTTTGGAGGTGGTATTGGTGGTCATCCAGGAAACCTTGGTGTACCTCCAGGAGCAATACCCCCAGGTGCCAGGTTTGATCCATTTCGACCACCAGATGCAGATAGATTCACTCCCAGAAGACCCCCTAACAGGCCTGACAATGATGAACTTCCTCCTCCTGGATATGATGATATGTTTATGTAAGAATTAGAAAATATGTATGTCTAAATAAAAGTAATATGTTTGGGTATAAACTATTTTCCTATGTATAAGATGAATTAATGTTAAATTGAGAATCATTGCTTCATTTGTTAGTACATCAATATTTATATATTAGAAGGAATATATAATAGTTATTTATGATACAAGTGTTACAAGTGGTGTTTTATTTTGTGAGTGGGGAATATTGCGAAACGAGCGCCTATAAGTGGAGCAACCACACGAGCAAAATAAGATCACTTTTAACAAATGAATCATACAATATTTTTTGACCCGAAAGTATAATTGAAAATACTCAGAAGAAATTTCAACTTGTGATTCACTTTTTACACTGGTGATTCACTTTGCGCACTGGTGATTCACTTTGCTCACTGATGATTCACTTTTCGCACTGGTGATTCACTTTTCTCATTGTTTTTTAAAGTGACGTTTTTCACAGTGACGTTTTTCACATTGAAATGACAATAGCTCATTTCAGCTTTGTCAGTGTCAAAATAGATATTTTTGTATCTAGAATGCAAAATGATACTGATGAAACTGATACTTCTGAGTTCAAGAATGGAAGTTATTTCACTAAGCTTCAGCGAAGCAAAAGAATCATTCGTGAATGCATAAGTATTTCGCATTCGAGATGCAAACAATATTTTTTCGAAAACTCCATTAGACTAATATGAGAATGAAAAATTAATAAATGAGTAGTATTTGTCATTGTTAATTAACATTTCGTGTTTGAACCAAAACAAACAAACGAGGTGGTACTGTTGCATGACTTTTGTATGATAGCATCGTATAAACAGTAAACGAGACAAAGAAAGTCTTCTACATTCTAGAACAAAAAAGTCTTTTACTTTCTAGAACAAAAAAAGTTTTCGAAAAAAAGAATTTAATGGTAAAATATAAATACTTAGTATTGATGGTAAAGAGGTGTAATTCTAGCATCAATATATTAAACGATTTCAGAATGATATTCTTCCTATCTTGTTTATTTAAATGAATTTACAATGGAAATTGAATAAATAAAAAATATTACTTATCTGAGTGAAAAGGTAAATTTTCATTTTCAGATAATTTTCTTTTTAGTCTTTTTTAACAATATCTATTAGATCCATGAAATATTTAAATTTGGCAGAGTTAAATATGTGATTTTTTTTCTCCAAAAGTTGAGCTAGCAGGATCATTATGGAACAAATTATGTTGTCCAATACAATAACTGTATTTCAGAATTTCTAGTAATGAGGAAGTTCGATTTTACATTTTTATTTACAATATTAAAAGACATTTTGAAACTTTCAATTGTATATAGTTTTTTGAAAAGTATTCGAGGCACCCTCAAATTTTCTTCAGATTTGTGTTCAGGAGATGTTCTTTGAGTTCTGTGGATGAAACTACATAAGATCACATTTTTTTAAAATATTTGATTGGAGCCTGTTAAACTCCCATTTACCAGTTTTTCTAACATTTTCTGTAATTATACTGAATTGACTTCTTGGTGTGTCATATGAAAGACAATACAAGACTTTTTTATATACCGGGTGTCCACAGAAGTTGGCTCGTCCCTACAACTTTATTGTTTTTGAAGATATTGGAAAGAAATTTGGAGGATCTATATAATACATAAAACTGCATTTTTTGACAAGAGACTCAGCTTCAACTTCCGGTCTCACCTCAAGTGATATGAACGATTTTTAAATGAGACACCACGACACCTGCTATATTTTCACTTTTCTGTCTCCATATGACAGTATTTGTTACTTTTTGTAACCGAATTTTTTTTAAATGTTTAAATTTATTTTTGAATCTAGAGGGCCATGAATACGTTCAAATTATTAATTTTAGTCCTAAAGTTTCGGGAAAAATTCAACATTACGGTTTTCGGTTAAAATGCATCTGATGGGTAAAATTTAATTTTTAAGTTATTATTACTACTTTTTTTTCAAATGGCTATATAGTAGCTCGTCGGGTCAGAAAAATGTTCAATCAATAGCTTACACAATAGTTTCCTAATTTACAGTTGGAGAAGTGAGGTAAGGTAACATATAAACAAGTAATGTTTTTTTTTTCAATGCATCTTACTTACATTGTTTTATCAGTTCTGTAGGTCACAGATTATCCAATGTATTTGAATCTCATTTCAATCTGAAATGTTTCATTTTAAAAAAGATCTCAAGTAATCTTTTCAAGTTTTTTTAAAGAAAGTTAAAATTGAATTATTGTATGTAAATAGCAGAAATATTTCAACTGAAAACAATATTCCACAAAAATGTTAGAACTTGCTGAAGCTTGTCAAAAAATGCTCTTTCAAGTCGTTTACAAATCCTCCAAATTTTTTTTTCTGAAGCGACCAGCCACTATATGGTGTCATTTGAAAATAAAATAGTAGCAATATATGTTAATTACATTTTACACGGCAGATGCATTTTAATCGAAAAGTTGTATTTTCCCCAATACCTACTTTAGGACTAAAATTAATAATTTGAACGTATCCGTAGCCTCTAGATTAAAAATTAAATATCGAAATAAAAAAAATATAGTCAAGTGATACATGATTGTATTCAGAATGTCATATGGAGACAAAAAAGGTGAAAATATACCGGAAAGTTGCACGAATCTGAGTCATTTGTAAAAAAATGCACTTTTATGTCTCATACAGAATACAGATCCTTCAAATTTCATTTCAATATCTGCAAAACCAAAAAAGTTATAGGGGAGAGCCACTTTCCGTGGACACCTGTTATATATAAAGTGGAAATTTTGTTAAAAAACATGATGCCCAATTTCATGAGGTATACAGGGTGAGTCGGAATAAGACCTACAAACTCCGATTCCTCACCTCATTTCGAGGTGAAAAGTTCATATCAAGGTATGTCCTAAAATGCATCCCCTCTGAGAGGGTGTCAAATGTACGAAAAAAATTTGATTTAATTTTTTTTTCTCTAAAATTCCCGAAGGAAAAAGTATCAAAATTGGTACACTAATCAAGGTTAATCAACGTGATAATTTGAAGTTGAAATTTTCAATTTTCGTAAACCAGTGGCGTAGTAACCATGGTATAGGTATGGTCATATTTACTTTCATATTTTCTTTGGACAAGTGAATGGGCAAATGAGGGTTTGTCATTAGAAATTTTCAAAAACATTTTTGAATTTCAAATTACTCGGGAAAACTTAATTTTCCGATTTCTTTAGTTTTTCTGCGTTATCGTTAAGCAAGAGCAAGATAAAAAATACTTCTTCACAAAAACTTTTCATAGGCTTTCTTGTGATGATATCAGTTTTACTGTTAGACGTTTCGTTACCAAATAACCATCATCAACTATTTTTTTTATGGTTCCTGTTCCTGAAAATACAGTACTTTTCTATCGGACTTAAACGATGAATGGATCGCTTACGCCGGTTTCATTACGAATTTTTTCGAAGATTTTCATCAATCATTTAACATGTCCACACAAATTTTAAATTTTCCCTCGATCGAGGCAATGTAATTTCATATTTTTTTTTCAAGTTAGGCTCGCACTCGAAAATTTCTTAATTTTTTTTATAATATATGGATACATAGCGAAACTACATGCATGAAACTTAATTGAATTCATAATAAAAAATCACCTCAAAACTCTGTATTATTTAAAGCAGGACCGTATTCGAAAAAAAGTAAGTTCATGATGGTTGCTCGAAAACGAAACGTCGATTAGTTAAATTGATATCATCACAAAAAGCTTATGAACAGTTTCTGTAGGGAATTATTTTTTCATCTTTTTCCAGCTGTAAAAATAATTCGAAAAATATTTTGGTAAATTTTATTAAAATATATTGCCCTTCTGTTACGCAAGTTTTTCCCATCCAATCAAACTGTATTTATATTTCACTCAGTGATTGATACTTCGGTACTCTCTATTGGAGATTAGATACTCGTTTATCTAATATCTGACTCTGATTCAGACTGATTTCTTTTGCGGCTGCGTCGCATATAAAGTTGGAAGGCATCTACTAGCGAAAGATTTGGAATCATCCACTCTCTCCTAGGTGGAGCGCTCTCGAATGGTCGTTGGCCAGCGATATAGTTGAGTGGTGACATCATCTATGTTTACGAGCCTGGCGAATTCTATTGTACTGTTTGACAGGTCCGGCTCGAGAATTGTTGCAGTATTCATTGCTGTTTCAGATAAGCCCATGGTGAATAACCTAACCTGGACTCGGACTCATAGGTGTTATTTTTGTTGAAGTTACAAAGCAAATATTGCATATCACTTGCATTGCACAGAACTTGCAATTCCAAACCCCTGTTTCAATATAACAATTCAAAAAAAGGTAGTATGACTGTGAACCTGCAATAACTGAGTTGGTATAGCAGTATTAGGAGGATCTAATGATCATGAAATTAATTGCAGAAATCTTTCTGTCTGGCAAGAAAATGGGAGTGATGATACGATGATAGTAATAATAACCTCAAGGTGAGAATTAATACCCGTAATTCGTTGAAGAATATAATCAATATCAAATTGAAAATGAAGAAAAATCGCAGGCAGATGACTTCACTTTGTTTTCACAGGAAATTCAATATGATAAAATGCCATTTCTTGGTGAATCCGGTTTCAAGATAAATCGAAGTGGAAATAGTCCTATAGATTACTGCATACTTCAACCTGGTGGCTATTTAAGATTTTTATGAACTAGTTATTCAAAAGATTATTCTCTACGCTGGATCACTAGATCGCACAGTTGGAGGAAATCTGTTGGATATAATTCAATGCCCGTCGTGGTATTAGCCAGGGTAGCAGTTGTTTTCTGATACGCATTTGTCACAATGAGCCTACGTTGTAAGTTTTTTTAAGTTCTGGTTTGAGCAGGTAGGAATTGGTGTTCTTCTTGAATATATGAAGGCTGTATGCATCTGGGAACACCTCCCGGGGCAGCGGGTTCGAAAGCTTTGCCGTTATTTGAAAAAACGAGTTCTGGAAAGCAGATGTGCGATATGTCTCCAAAGTGACGACATGGATGTGAGCACCGAGCTCGACGGGTCAATCTCTATGGGACCGCTAACGGTGGAACGATTGATGATATTTCGAAAGAGCATCGTCCATGAAAACAAAGATAGATGACCAGTCTTTCTGCCAGAGAAGCGAGCTTGTGAGCGAAGTATCAACGACGAGACGAATGACTCTCTTTTGGACGGAATCTAAAAGTTTCAAGGCGTGTTTGGGTGCTGCTCTTCATATATGGGAACAGTATTCCAAAACAAGTCGAATCTGTGCCTTATGAATCGTAATAGTACAGGATCCGAAGAGTGGTCGACCTTCACCGTTCTGATAAAAGGATGAAACATACTTCTTATGAAGTTTCACAAATAGACGAATACGCCTAAGATGGGTTGCCTATCAAAATGTGGTCCAGACCATATACAGTGAGTTTCAAAAATTTGCACCACATGGAAAACAATTTTATTATCGATTTTTCAGAAAATTTTATTCTTCATAAAAATAAGTGCATTGCAGATTACTTGCAAATGAGTTGTCGAAATTTCATATTTCCAAACGGTGTACAGGGAGAAACAAAAAATAGAATTTTGATCAAGAGTAAACTACGCTGGCTGTGATTCCAAATTTGAATATTGTTTTCCATTCTGGACAACCTCCTTGAATGAATTTTTTGATAATGTCAATAATAAGTAGTAGTTTACACTTAATCAAAATTCCTCTTTTTTGTTTCCCCTGTATACCGTTTGGAAATTTGAATATTGACAACTCATATGCAAGTATTCTGCGATGCACTAATTTTCATGAGGAATAAAATTTTCTGACAAATCGATAATAAAAAAGTTTTTTGATTGGTATAGATACTCCTGACATACGCTGGCCACGGTGAGATCGGTCTTTCTAGAGAAAAAATATACTTGAGTTTTATTCGTATTGAATTCCACCAAGTTGTTGGATCCCCATTCTACTATCATCTGCAAAGCTGTTCACTGGACATGAGGTAGCTCCCAACAAATCATTGATGTGAAGAAGTAACAGTGTTGGTGCTAGAATGGATCCTTGCGGAACACCAGCATTCATTGGTAGACTATCAGATGATACTCCATCGACTACCACGTAGAGAGATCGGTCTGAGAGAAAGTTAGATAGCAAGGAACACAACTGGGGAGGCAAGCCATAAGATGGAAGTTTGGCTAGGAGTCATTTGTGCTAAACGCGATCAAACGCCTTGGAGATATCTAGTGCAACGGCCAGAGTTTCACCATATTTTTCGATAGATTGCTGCCAATTGCTTGTTGTTAATTTCTGAGCGTTCTAGATATTTCATCAGCTCGATATAGATAGCTTTCTCCATGAGCTTCGAGATAATAGATAGTAGTGCGATAGGTCTGTAATTGCTGGGTAGATTTTTGCCATTTTTTTAGGGACACCCTTGCAATTTTCCAGTTGGACGGAAATACCCCCAAATTATAAAAGAGGTTGAATAACTTGCAAAGAACTGATGGTGTTAGTTCGGCAGCACATTCTTTGTAAACGATCGGTGGAATTCCGTCAGATCCACTAGTTTTGTTGGTGTCAAGACCCAGCAAAATGCGTCTGATAGTTCGCTGGCGGAAAGTAGTGTATATTAGTTTTGTTTTTCAAATTAGTTTTTTCCGTTAACCAGCTGTCGTCCCCTTACGAACGGCAGCTCCAAAAGTCGAAACTTGTGCGAGCCAAGGATTAACGAGGTCTTACCGTTTAACGTGCGATTCGTATCACTTTAATGAAATGAAAACGGTGAAACATCGGTCGGAATCCACTGTCGTTATTGAACAATCTCCCAAAAGGAACTCTGAGCTCAACTCTCAATCAGAGAAATCGGAAGGCTTCTTGATCTGCTTACACCCGTTTCATCAGCGTGAGACCAGAGTGGGCAAATAGACGGAGTGGTTCGGACGGAGAACAGATCTCCAGTTGCTGTCTATGGTGACCTACCCTGACTCATGACGAAGCAAAAATCTCGAACTATAGTCTATAGTTGTTTTCTCCTGTTCGACAAATGTATAAACCAGGAATATATCTGAACGCGACGTAAGTGCGGTGATGTGCCGACATCGTGCCAGTCGCAGTCAATTTGTATTTTTATTTTTAAGAGATTTTTTTTATAAACTGCTTATATAGACCTAATCTACCAGGAATAAATCAAATATGTTGAAATATTACACAAAGATCTTACCGGCATCTACGTATTAAGTGAAAATTTTACTGGAGACAAATGTGTTAACCAAAAAATCATCGAACCACTTTACGTATCTAACCACATTTCAGGACCTTTTATATTTGGTCAGATACGTGAAGTAGTTCGATAATTTTATGTTTAATGAGTTTGGTATTATTTCAATATCGAGAAAAATCCACTGTAATAAACTTTTTATACAAACGTCAAAAAATGACAAGGTTCGCGCATTGACAACAATATGCGAAGTGAAACTTTTTTTCATTTTCCTTCATTACCATGACACCGTGCGAGAAGTAATGTGCGAAATGCCCACACTCAGTCAAGTGAAGATTCAAAAAATCATTAATTTCCGAATATTCAACAATAATTAAAAAGGCTTTTTAACACTTTTCAAATAGTGACAAAATTTTATACTACCTATTTTATTTTTGACGTTTGCAGAAAACATTTTGTTTGCATATCGTACGCGAAATACTTTGGTTATCTCGACTATTTTTTCAACTCGGCTGCGCCTCGTTAAAAAAAATCAATTCTCAATCACCAAAGTAGCATTTCGCGCACTAGATACAAAAATAACTAAGTGATCCTTTTTTACACCGTGCGCGAAATAGTGTGCGAAATAATGCATGTAAACTATATGAGATTTTTATATTTTAACCTTTATGGTCCTCAATCAAGCACAAATTCAAGAAATCATTTATTATATTCACGCCTTGTCCTCAATGTAACTGTGTATTGTGCCTCATCCTTCACCCATTTCGGTTGTATTGTGGTACTTCAGAAAATTATCGGGGTTCGTGCAATGGTGGACAAATCAACCATTGCTCCCTCTATTCCAGAAATTGTTAATTTCCGAACCAATTTTATTTCTCCTAGTGATAATTCAACATCTGCAGAGCGCATTAAATAATCATTGGTTCTGAAAAAGTTGCCAGTAATCTATGTTAATGTGATACTAGCTTCTCTCACTCTGAAATCAAGCAATACCACAGTAAACTAAAGTATGGATATGTCTTGTATATTTAGGTGATCGTAGCTTATGGGAAAGCATAATATTGGACTGCACTAGATCAGAACTCCCCACAGATATTGGAAATAAATTCCAAGTTCTTAAGAGGTGTGCAAGAGCTTTGACTCCTAGCATCCGAATACTTTGAGATTTGTGGACCTTGCCCCTATTGTCATAGGACATTTTAGACAGTTTTATCCCAATGAAGATCTGAAAGAAGAGGTCACTAGTGAAAAAATAATTACATTATCA
The DNA here is from genome assembly GCA_958298965.1 of Chrysolina haemoptera. NCBI lineage: Eukaryota > Metazoa > Arthropoda > Insecta > Coleoptera > Chrysomelidae > Chrysolina > Chrysolina haemoptera. Next base: position 32,780,437 of record OY282585.1, on the reverse strand, counting down.
CGGTTTATGGTGCTCAAAAGATTTATCATAAAATTTCAGTTATAACAGTTACATATAACAGTCATCAATGGTCGGTTCTCCATATTTTGTTTTTTGACGAGTGCCTTCGCGTTATCGACGTTATCGTCGACAGACTATTTATTACCTTCAAGAATACTCGTCAGTAACCAGTGCCTAGTCGATTCGCCCTTGCATCAAAAACACCTTGGGTGAAAGTGATGTACTGACCTGGGCATGTTTCAACCTCATAGTACACGGTATGCGGCGACTTCGGCTGCTAATAGAAGTGGAATCTCTTCAGATAAAATTTTATCAATAAATGGATAAGAATGACAATCTTCAGGCTCCGAAGGCTCTGAAAATTTGTTTTTTAATCCTCTCCTTCATTTGATTTCACTGTTCGGTCGTATTTTGTCATTCGAAGGTGTTATATGACAAAATAAATTCCTTCTGTCTGAATCATCGCAACTGCCTAAACACTTACACAGTTAAATCATTGAGGACAAGGCGTGAATATAATTATACGATTAAACGAACTTTCCTAAGTAAAGTTCGATCATAATTATATGAAACGCCTTGTCCGAGATGATCATACCCACCCTTAAACCCCATCCATGATCATCTCCAGTTGTAATGACAGGGCTTTAAAAATAATGGCGTGAATATAGCTGGTTGCATAGCAACACGGCGGGTTTAGGGGAGAGCTGAGGGTACATGCGAGTAATGCGAGTTTTAAATATTGTGGTACATTTGGCAGGTAATGGGGAAACTACACAGTTAAATCATGTCGGGCAAGGCGTTTCATATAATTATGATCGAACTTCACTTAGGTAAGTTCGTTTGATCTTATAATTACTGATGTTTAACAAAAATTAAGTAAGGATTTTTAACACTTTTCAAATTGTGACAAAATTTTATACTACTTACATGATTTTATTTTTTGACGTTTGACTATTCAGTTCAGTTCTCGATTGCCAAAGTACCATTTCGCGCACTATATAAAAAAATAACTATTATCGTATATGCTTGAAGATAATGTATCTTTGCATCAAACAAAATAGAAATTGGAAATGGTTATCTCATTTTCTTAAAGAAAAACATAGTTTCATCGATATTCAGTAAGTGAAACTTGATAGCTTGATGAAGATAGTGGTATAAATAAGTTTTTTAGAAGTAATTTTTTTAAATATATAATAATAATAATAGAAAGAACTTTATTCCTCCTTGAAAATTTCCGAAATCCAAACAAATACTTAAGCCTATTTTCTGCGATTATTTTGAGAAAAATTAACTTTTGACAAAGAGCGAAAGTCACGGCCTACTCATGGCCTACTCAGTCCGAGTAGGCCATTATTCATCTTTTGCAAAGCACGACTTAACGCCCAAGTCGAATTTCATAATAAATTATAATTAGTTAAAAGTTTTTCCCAGGTGATGCCAAGTGAATGACACCGTATAAGTAGAGGGGAAAAATTACAAGAGTTTTGAGTAGATTTTTGGTGGTCCTTACTGTTTAATATGGCGAAGGAGCATATGCTCATTCACCAAAAACTCGATTTTTTATTTCTTCGAATCGAAAAAAAAAAAGGTTTCTTCAGGAACGACCCTTATAAATATGCAAATGAACTTGAAAAGCAAAAACCATATCAAAATACAAAATTTGATAAAAAGATCATTATAGAGCCAATTCCTATATACGAAATAAAAAATTATAAATAATACAGTTATTCATGTATCAAAGACGACGTCCAAGGAACTTTTCATTTTCTTGGATTTTTCTTTGAAATAATCAAACAAAATATACTGTTGAGCTACGAATACCTATTCTTCAAGCTACGCCAAGAAAAGCTCATATTCGCACTATACACGATTTTTTCTGGTGTCTTCATCACTTTCCATTTTAACTGATAATAATTTCATAGTTATCAACAATTCGTTTTCTGAAGATGAGGTGCACAATTTCACCAAATAATAATGTCACCTAATTTCTGAAGGCCAAACAGCCACACAGCTAATACCTTGGATCACCTGAATATATGCCTATTAGTTTCACTGTTATTTATAAAAAAATTACCAAAAATAGCTAGTGTGTCCGCTGGACTAAAACTAAAAACCCAGGTAACAAATTTGAAATTATATTTATTTTAATATGCGTAAATAATAAGAATGATTGGCCAATTTGTACTGTCTTTCTGATAAATGCACTCTGGGAGAATGTAAAGACAATTCTGGTTTGCTACCAGTAGATATTCCAATATGTTCAAATTCACTATTTGGAAGTATTTCGTCTTTTTAATATTCTTATGGTGGACTCATTATTGTTAATCTATGGGCACATCTGGCAGAAATTACACTACCAATTTATTCGTTGTTTTCTAAAAGTAAGTAGTAATACATTTTTATGTTCCTCAACATTTAATATTTAAGACCCTTGTGTTGCCACCCAAAAAAACTAACAGCACCCGTCACCCGGGTACCCGGCTAATAATTCTTGGTCCATTGTAACTAATAGTTAGTCATGATACAAGTGTTAAAAGTGGCATTTTAATTTGTGAGTGAGAAATATTCCGAAACGAGCGTTAGCAAGTGGAGCAACCCCACGAGCAAAATAAAAATACACATTTTTTTGTACAGTTACTGCTAGTAAAAAAAAATCCATAAGGATTCGAACACACGATCTTTAGATTACGAAGCAGAGGCTCCAACTATAATAAAAACACCAACGCACTTTATTTTTGAATGTAATTATTTGTCAGTGATGAAGGCCCTTCTACAGTTGAACTGAATACTACTTCGTTTGTTACTTCAAAAGGAATTAGTATCACCAATTGCATAAACGGCCAAATACATGTATTAACTTTCATAAATGAATCCTCTGATTATAATGTATGATTGAAGTGTTTTTATTAGAGAGATCTATATTACTGAGTATCCATCATATCATCTGTAATTTTTCTTTTAACACTAGTGATTTTGTGAAAACGTCAGTTTTTAGTTCATATTTCAATGAATTAAAAACGCAATTTTTAATGACAGTTGTACAAAATAGTTATTTATGATACAAGTGTTAAAAGTGGCATTTTATTTTGTGAGTGAGGAATACCCCACGAGCAAAATAAAATCACTTTTAACAAATGTATCATACAAATTTTTGTGGACAACAGTTACTACTAGTAAAAAAAAAAAATAAGATTCATTAGGAATCGAACACACGATCTCCAAATGCTCCAAATATAATAAACCCCAACGCACTTTATTTATAAATGTCAGTATTTGTCATTGATGAAGGACCTTCTACAGTTGGACTGAATACTACTTCGTTTGTAACTTCAAAAAGGAATTAGTATTACCAATTGCACAAACCGCCAAATACATGTGTAAACTTTTATAAATGATTCCTTTTGAGTAGGTGTTTATAATATCTGATTGAAGTGTTTTTATTATAGAGATCTATATTACTGAGTATACATCATCTCATCTGTCATTTTACTTTTAACACTAGTGTTAAAAGTGATTTTGTGAAAACGTCAGTTTTTAGTTCATATGTCAATGAATTGAAAACGTCATTTTTAATGAGAGTTTTACAAAAAAATAATTATTTGCATTCGATCAATAACCTGAATAATATAACAATTAATTAATTAAATGAAACCGTCGAACTGTACACCGGTATGGTCCACGCTTTTTGGATTTCACGAGAAGGTGTTCGTATATGTACTGAAGAAAAACAAAGCAGTGATTCTTCTTAGTAGGATGGATGCACAATTAATGCTTAACGATCTCTGATGCATATAGGTATTACCAGAAACCAGAAATTATTTTGTTTTACAACAAAACCAAACCTGGAGTTGATAATGCATGGATGAAATCGTCCCTCAGAGCAAGTAGTGGCGTATCTCAAATTTCAACAACCCATGCGAAATCAAGCAACGAAAATTGGAATCGAAGATTTTTATCATTCATGAAAAAGAAGCTAGCCAAAACAGCAAAACTACGTCACTTTCACTCGACGCGCGTGTTGCCAACAAATTTAGCATTCTCAAGAGCTAGTGTACTGCAGTGTAGTAAGCTTATAGCGCGTTTCGCCAACCAAGTAACCAAGTTGGCGAAACGCGTGTCGAGTGAAAGTGACGTAGTTTGGGTTTTTTCTTTTGATTGTATTTACACCAAATATTCATTTTTTATAATTTTCATCGTTTGGATCTTTGGTACAATTTTTCAAATAATGATAACTCTGAAAATTATTGACATACATATAGCGTGTGCTATATAGAGAAGCCATTCAAAAACAAATTAGATAGAGAAAAAGTGATTTTGCCACATTCAAACCCGGGCTGGTGGCAAAATATTGTAATCAAAATGCTAATTTCATTTTCTTGTGAAAACTTCAGTTTTTACAGTATATTTCAATGATTTAAAAACGTCATTTTTAATAACAGTTGTACGAAAAAATAATTATTTGCATTCAATCAATAACCTGAATAATATAACAATTAATTTATTAACAAATAAATTGAATACAAAATTCAGCTTTTTGTTTATAATTTACTCTATGGGTTTAAAAAATGTGAAAATATACAAGGTGTTCCGTTTGAATAACTTAAACTAGGTGAAACCAGAAGTGATGAATTTTCATCTGAAAAAAAATCGCAATTCGCAATCGCAATCGCAATCAGAGATGGCGCGCGTGCGCCATCTCTGAGATTCACCCAGTAAATAATACACATACACATACAAAACTTACCTCTTCCAAACGTTTATCCCATTTTTCTCTTCTTTCTCTGTACTTCGTCAAAATTCTCGTAAGTTTAGGACCCAGTCTGGACTCAATTACTGAGGGACTCAAACTCAACAGAAAATATTCCAATACTGCACTTTTTCCTGTTTTTGCTGGAATTGCCTTCAGCGTTTGTTGTGCTCTTTCAGGGTGCCTGTATTGCAAATGGGAGTTTCAGTGATCATACGACGTTTTCTTTCAAATGGTTTATAGACATATGAATCTAGGATAGACATTTCAACAGAAATCTCTTCAGAAAATAACTCTCGAAAAAATATCCTCCGGAAACAATCCTCTGTGGAAGTCTCCCTCAGAAAAATCCCATTCCAAAAATAAATAGAAAAGGAAAAAGAAACCGAAACTGAATACATACATTTTGCGAGGAGTAATTATTTAGTCTGATCTAACCAGAACGAACGAACTAACCTTACGTGTAGTCATTTGAGTGCGTGGAAATTTAATACTTACATTTTGAGAGGAGTAATTATTCAGTCTGATCTAACCAGAACGAACTAACCTTACTCAGACATTTAAGTGCGTGGAAATTGAATACATTTTTCCAGCAATATTTTTTTCCACAGAAAATTATTTCCGGTGGGATTTTTACAAAAAGGATTTTTGACGGATACCGACATAATGGGACTCAAAATTAAGGCATGACCAAATATACGCGGTGGCGATAGTGGTGGCGGTTACGCTAAGGACAGGACCACATATATGCGTTGGCGACAGCGGTGGCGGTAACACTAACATATACGTATCTAACCGCAGACAAGTTAAGAGAAAGGTGCAACAGCATATTTCAACGCCACCACCCCCTTGTATATGTGGTCCGATCTGTAATAAAGCTTGATGAGCAGTGCCCTTTTCGTCCATTGCTCCAAATTGTCAATCTCATTACGTCAGGACGCCATTGTTATCGGTGTCGTGTGTTCTTATTTTTTGTGTTTATAAAATTTTTGGCCAGTTATATTTGTGAAAATTGCTAAGTTGGAGTCGAAGGCGGTTTATTAGTATAATTTGCAAGTCCGTGTTTTATTATTATTTTTAGAATACCTCACACATTTTTTTTTTAGTTAATAATTTTCATTGAGATTAAAATTGTCCCTTAACTTGACCTTTAGGAGACGCCTCTGTTTGACATATCCTCAACGCACATGTGTGGTGCTCCAAAATGTCATGTCATATACTAGTTGGCGTAATTTTCTCAAATGGTGGTATGGTGGGAGTACTCATCCAGTTTTATTATAGTTAAGAGAAGTGTGTAACGGCATATTTCATTATAAATGTTACGTCTGAACGCCACCGCCAACGCGTATATGCCTTCAAGCATATCAAATATCGAAATTAAACCTCTTAAACATCATAATATGCAGTTTTTTTAAAACTTTAGTACGGACACGCAGTTCCGGGAGGGGCTATGGGACTATCAGCCCCCGGCGCTCAATTTTAAGAGCCGGTAAAGCAAGCAGCAATATACTCGTCGCCGACGAGGCAACAAGTATATTTATATTGCTTCTTGCTTTTTATATGCCGCCTCTTAACTCATCGCCTTTTGAAGCAAACGCGCAATTACCGACCGCCGACACCGCATCAAAAGGACGAGGTTGGGTTACTGGTTTTATGAAAATCATAACATTCACTAATAAAGCGTCAGCAATACAAAAGCGACTGCGGTACATAATTTTATTTGATGAAGATAAAAAAGCCGCATTCTACTCAGTAGGGATAATTTCGTCTAACTCAATAACAATATAACAAATAACAAAACCACTAAAACCAGAGTTCAGAGTTCAGTATTCAATAGGTTGTCGTTGGTAGTTTAGTACCTTTTTAATAAAAAAAAAATTGTTTTTGTTGTTAGGTTAAAGTTGTGAAGTAAATATAATTTGATTCGTTATACGTAATGATTTTATGTTATTGTCATATGCTGTGAAAAAAAAGCAGTGAACGGGTACTTTGAAACTGACAATAGAAATAAGTGAGTATAAATCCGGCACTGCGGGCACATGACGTGAAGTTTGCCGGTTTACTACTTATCCATAATAAGGAAAATTACTATACTTAAGTTCGTAAATTGTAGATACTGACTCATCGTACATTTTCAGGTTTTGAAGGGATTTGAAAGTACGGAGAGGATGTAAGAAATTGGCAGAGTAAAACTTGATTTGAAGCCTAAGTACCTACTAACTAGCTGATATCTATTTGTTCTATTTATTGACCTGCTTTATATGAATTATGAACCGAACAACCTATGAGTAACTATCAACATTTTACGAAATCGAGATCAGTCAACTAAAACAAAACGAGACTTTTCGGGCAGTAAAAGTGATTTTTATAACAAGTTATACCTCGTTTGAAAAATTCACTCTAGAGTAGAGTGGCATTACTTTGTAAAATATCGAAAAATGTTATTGAAAAAAGTTGTTGATATTCCCAGTTATCAAATCTTCCAATTGACAAGTTCTATGATGTTGTTAATACTATATTTAACGCGATAGAATTGAAATATAATAAAATGAATAAACTTATAAATCAGTGAACTTTTTTTCAAAATAAAATAAATATAAATAACTAAAAATGACTAAGAAATAGATCATTTAAGTTTACGTATTCTAGCGCGGAAGTCTGTTTTCTTTGCTCGATTTTGACGTAGTGTGATACTACATTATTATACTACAACAATTCCTTAGCTGCGCCAGAGCTTTCGTTTATTTCGCGTGACGTCGCACACCATATAGTCACAGAAAACCTCACCTCTACAGTATCGGAAAGTTTTCATCTGGGGTATGGTGGTTTTATGAGAGTGTCAAGAATAGCTTGCTATAATGTTGAGAGAGCATTACAATTTCTCCTCTACTCGCTCGAGGAAGGGATATCAACTGAGCTGAGGTAATTCGTCGGGCGAGGCAACAGGAGAGGCACGCAGTAGTGCGTCTCTCTTATTTTTGTGGTATTATCATATCATTGCGTTCCTTCTTGTTCGCGTAGATTTCTGTCTATTCTTTCCCTGCTTCACATGAATTATGAACCGTACAACCTATGAGTCATTATCTAAAATTTAGGAACTAAACTATACATGAATTTATTATACCAAGCACAACTTCAGAGTCCCATAACTTTTTTATTTCTAGGGATATTTTAATGATTATTTCACATTTTTGTGTTAATTTTCATAATTAATCCATACCTGCCAAAAATACCACATGAAATCTCGTGAAAAAATATAGACGAATAATTATGAGAATTTATAAGGATCTATACGTGAAAAGTCTGTAACCTATACGTATATACACATCTCTGGCACATACCCTTTTTGGAAGGTTGTATGAGGATTTATAAGTAGATGCAATTTATAAGCATATCCGAATACATGCATACGAGTTTGTATTAGGCGGTGGTTGTTTAGGGAGACTATAAGATTCGATGAGATATTCCACTTTCAATCACGACGAATTATATGCTCATTCACAAGCATGTTAACGTATGAGGAATGTGTGAAAATTCAGAATTTATAATCTTATTGGGTATCGTATGAATAAAGCGAAATCAGGTTTTTTGGGTAACTTGTGGAAACAGTGGGATGAGGATGTGAGGTTTGGATCAGGAATTACTTATCAGAAATTATGCGATTCCTATACGTTTTCATACAACCCATAATCTCTGAGAGTCGATAAAAAAACAAGGATACGGAGTATAAGAGTTTATTTTAGGCAGAGGTGGTTCAAAAAAGAGACTATTTATTCATTTTGATGATGTATTCCAAATTCAATCACAATATTGTTTTATATCCTCATTCAAAAGCTTGAGAACCTTATCTGTGGAAATTCAAAATCTTATTAGGTATCGTATAAAAAAGTGGGTTCAGGATTCGATGATACAATCTGTATTTTGAATTCCGTCAAATTTTATGCGAATCCTATCATATTTCATGAGATCCAACCGAAGGAACATCATGAAACCAAATGGAATATTCTAAACAAAATGTTTCTGAGAATATTACCAAAATATTTGAATAGATGATTATCATCAAATTACGCCAGAATATTTCAAAAATATTTTAGAAATATTGCTAAGACACATGATCAACGAAATAAAACAATCCAGGAAAACCTACTCGGAGTGCTTATTCCTCTAATCGGAAGATGGCGCGGCCTAGACTACGTTTTGTAGCGCGGGATCAGAGAACATGAATAGACAGCCATCGTAAAATGTTGTAATAATACGGACTAGGAACAGAACGTGACAAATCTGTCTGAACAGGTGTACCAGCTTTTCGATTCTGTTTGAAATGAATGTATAATTTACATATTTTTTTCTATCAGCAGTTGAAGATGATTATTTCTGTGTGTGCATATAATAATCCATTGGATTATTTATTCAATCTTCATATGGATGGAAGATGGAACGTGCCAGGAACAATTTCGCAGAATACCAATGATTTTTTTGTTATTAAATAATCAAATGACTGCTGTAAAATCTCATATGTTATAATCCATTTTCAACCTGGAAGACCTCATAGAAACATGCAGCATTCATCCAAATCGCTGATAGAAACAGATAACAGTTACGTCTAAAAACACATTTAAATATCATAGATTCACGTTAGATAATGCCATTAGAAATTAAAGGAATATGTATCTGTAATGTCTTTTAACTACTGTTGAATATCGAATATGATGGCTCTATAGGAATTCACGGTTTCACTATCCAACTTGGATCTCACAAATTCTCATATATACTTTTTGTATCAGTCTCTATGAGTCATTTTTGGCAGGGATATATCAGAAAATGAAAACTTGCCCATTCTACTTTCCTGGAAATCATAAAAAATTCAAATTATAAAATAAATTTCAAAACTTTCGTTAAAAAAGGAAGATAATAAACACCAGATTAAACACAATTTGAAAGTTAATAAAACAAATCTTATTAATAAAACACCTAGTAACATATTATTTGAAAGCACACATATGCTAAGTGTCAAATAATAACTCAGAATAGTATATTGAAGTATAAGTGGATGAAGACTTGTGCTCGAAAAATCAGTTATCCACGATTACTTTACGTTATTTTTTCAATTGGTGCACTTTGAAATAATAAATACAGGTTTCATTACTACAAATAATGGAAATTAGAACTTATAATGTAAAATGATTGAATTCGTGATATGACATCACGGAACCAGTTTCACTTAATACATTTCGCTTAACTTCCTTCACATTTTCTGCCTGCTTCTTTTTTTCAAACCTTTCTTGTTTTTTCTTCTCTTTCTCTTCAAGAAGTATTTTTATTGGGGGCGCAGTAAAAATCTCAGAATGCTGCTTGTTCATACCTTTTTTTTGGCATTTCCATTATATTTCAAACAACTTGGAATAGGTTCGAGCAATTCGACAAATGAAGACGCTTTGATGGTTTTATTTTTTTGTGAAATTTCCTTTTCGTTTCTTTTAGAACTTTAAGCATCAATCGTCTTTTCTCGAGCTATTTCGAATGATTGTTCAGGTGTTTTTTGAATGCTTGTATTGAATGCCGTATAAAAATATTTTTGTCGGAAAAGCACATCTTCAGATGAAAAATTATTATTATTATAGTCAAATGCACCACCCAGAATTGACGGCATAGTGCCTACAGTTATTTTTTCATGTAGCAGCATCGTTCTTCATATGTTTCATGCTGTGTCAAATAACCCCCCTAAATTGTTATGCGGGCTTGTATAATTTATATAAATCGATCAAAAGTTCATGAAAAAAAAAAAAAAAGAAAATAATTCATAAAAAAAGCAAAAAATATATCAAAGAATGAGAATTTCACTCTCAATATATCAACAGATTGGATTAGAAAAAGAAAAATCTTTCTTGATAAAATCCAGAAAATGAAACTGTATTTACCTCAAGAGAATACAAATTCAAGGTATTACAATATAATTGACACAGATTCACATCAGAATTGGAAAAACGCATACAAAAATATTGCTTCCAGATTCGGATTATTAATTTTTTGTTCTGATTGAATTTGACGTTCAAGATGTATTTATTTAAAGTATTAGGTTTATTCGTTTGCATCGAGGTGTAGTGTAGTGTGTTAGTGTAATTTACACCACATTTTGAATCGAGTGTAGCTGAGTATAATAGTTCAAACAAAGGAATGTGTCAAATTAATCTGCAAACGAATACTATAAATCGATCGTACACCATGCGTAGGAAAGTGCTACACCACGATGCAAATGAATGAACCTATTGTCAGATGCACAGGCTGCATGATATAATGACCATACCGACTATTCCCGGCAATTATTGTGAACCATGCTAATAGAGCGTGTTGATTGGTCTTTCCAAACGGGAAACAAAAGTGTGATTGGTTGATGACTGATATTCAATAGTCGAAAAGAATAATCTTTAGAAAGGTCATTTTCAGCCTTGAGATTTAAGAATTATTATAAATCTACTGATGGAACATTGAATAAATCATCTGGCCATTATGGCAATAGAATCTGATCTGCTCAATAGCATCAACTTCAATGATCTTTAACCACAAAGCTCGCAAGGAACCTATGAAATAAGACATTTAAATTTTTTATGCTATAAGTTTAACCTTTCAGTTTTTAATTTCTGTTCTGTGGATGATTGTTTTCATTCATATTCTTGTTCTATGATGTTTTTTTGTTCTGTAGAATACTTAACATTTTGGTTTATATTTTATATATTTAATATTTTTTATGTTATACCTATGTTTTGTCACCTATATTTTATTTATCTTATTGTCTCAGTTTGTTGAATATATGTTTTTATCTGCATATTGTTACTTCACAATGTGATGTAAAAAAGTAGTAACCAAACATTTGGTTTAGGGGGTAGTGAAATATGTGCTACTTAAAGTACTGAAATTGCTAATCTGGGCCTGCTCAAAACTGGAGAAACCGGAAATCATGTAAGGATTCATTCTATGAACACAGAGTTTTCGAGTTGTAGGCGAAGTACTGAAAAACAGGATCACTAGCGAACAAAATCGATTCTTTAGACTTAAACGTGAAAGTCCTGTTAGGAATGAATCTGCTGATAAACGAGTTTTAGGATACTAAGTTTTATGACCCACCCCACTTTGAGCACGAGGAAATTGGCACCGGAATTACCATTCCTAGCAAGACCGTTCAACAGATCCCTAAAAATCATGAATTTCATCTTTACAAGATTAATTTAGTTTTTGTCATAAAATGTGACAAGGAATCACCACCTAATTAATGACATCATTTAAGATACACCCTGTATAAGAAAATTAACCAAAGAAGAGTAACACTTTGAATTCTATCGAATAACCCTATAATGTCAGCATTTGACGATGTAAATGTGATTCTTTTACAATAACCTGAAAACTCAAATGTGTGGGCCCATTTTCTCAATTTTTCGTAATAGTTCTTGTTCAAAATATCTTTTTCTTCAGCAATCTCGAAGAAAATTGTATATACGCGTATTTCTTACTTACCTGCTTTTTATTGTAACCTTATCCACTTCTGAATGTATGCATAGAATATAAATAAGAGAATTAATCAATTCAAAAATTTTTGAACGAAATGGGTACCTATTAACTACGAAAGCGCTGAACGGTCATGATGAAAAAAATATTATAATTGTCAGTTCAAACTGACATGTACGTATAATTGCCAGTTCAAAACAATTAAGTATAATTGCCAGTTTAAACTGGCAATTATGTATAACGAATTTTCCAACACAATTTAAACTTTCCACAATTTTTTTTCTATTTTTTCACACCTGCCATTCGTTATAAAATGACATTATACACCCGTCCTTCACGGGAGTGCAAGAGGTCAAATTGCACCCTGTATGTTTGTTTTGTGTCTGTTGCAATAAATAGGTATCGATAAAGATTTACCAAACTTCTATGTACAAATATGTATGTACAAAAAGTATGTACCATATGGGAAACAAGTTTATTATTAGAGTATTAGAAAAAAGATTCTTGGGAAAAGTTTGTGCATGTCCGATAACCTAAAAACCGATTTTGACACATGTCACGTGATCGCTGGTATGGCGGCAAATTGAAAAAAATTACTATGAGAACGCAAAAAGTGGGGTAAAATGGCAAGATATCAAAAAAAGTTATTTGAAAAAGTTGCTTAGAATTAAATTTTATACACATATACGAAGTTTGAAAAGATAATGAGAGAAAATTGAAAATAGAAATTTTTTTTAAATATTTTCCTAGCTGTATAAAAATATCAAATCATTATCATATGAATAGCTTGACCATACTGAAATATTTGTATTTCAATGATAATGACAAAACTGTCTCATTTTCTCTACACCAGTAAGCACTAAATTAAAAAAATTGGATTTTGTTAAAACCCTGGCTGTTACATTGGTTCGTATCAGAATTCCACGACCATTGTGATGACATGACACTCCAGAAACATGATGTTTTCCAGATTATAATCAAGTTTCGAAGATAATCGTGCCAGAGCGTTTCACTTCGCATGCAATGTTGAAAACTCAAGCCTCTTTAATTTGACGCACTATTTTTAAGATTATGTGCGAAGTGAAACGTTCGTGCACGATTATCATCAAAAATTGATTATAATCTGAAAAACACGATATTTTTGGATCTCCCTATCATCGCAATAATAGTGGAATTGTGATATATCTATTAGATACGAACCAATGTAACAGCAAGGGTTCTGACAAAATTCAATTTTTTCAATTTAGTGCTCTCTGGTGTGGAGAAAATGAGAAAGTTTTGTTATTATCATCGGAATACAAATATTTCAGTATGGTCAAGCAATTCATAAGAAAACAATTTGATATTTTTCTACAGCTAGAAAACTATTTAAAAAAAAATGCTGTTTTCAATATTCCCACATAATTTTCTCAAACTTCGTATATCTGCATAAAATTGAATTCTAAGCAACTTTTTCAAATGACTTTTTTCAATATCTTGCCATTTTATCCGACTTTTTGACTATTCATGGTAATTTTTTTCAATTTGCCGCCATACCAGCGATCACGTGACATGTGTCAAAATCGATTTTTAGGTTATCGGACATGCACAAACTTTTCCCAATAATCTTTTTTTCAATACTCTAATAATAAACTTTTTTTCCATATGGTACATACTTTTTGGCGGTCACTGTATATATTTATATACAATATATTTTCAATACTGTTCTGCATTATTATCAAACCGAAAACAACTATTACTGTGTTTCTACTACGAATATCATCAAAATAGTTATTTATGCAACAAGTGCAAAGAGTTCGGCAATAAACACTTTTTGCACGAGTTTCATACCATATTTTTTCTACGTTCATGCAAAAACCAGAAAATGTTTCATTTAGGTGGCACTAAACTGTAAGGAAGACATTGTTTGTTTAAATTTATCTGCTAAAAGTAATTCAAAAACATTCTGTGTAATTCAGATGATATTCGAAGGAAATAATTTTATTTTTAACAAATTGCATTTTCTAGTAATTTCATAGTCCATTATATAATGAATATGATGAAACATGCAACTATTTAAAACGTAATACAATCTCACAGAAAATGGGATAAATTTGGCGTCGATTTGAAAGTTTATGTCTGTCATGATGACGGAACGCTATAGTAGAATGACAGATGAGTGCAATAAAGAGACAGTTTTTCCACCAAATATAGTTCAATAAAGTTTTGTTTTTTGCATGAACGTAGAAAAATATAATTAATGTTTTTGTATTATGGTATTACCATAGCCAAAGTCTCATTGTGCTACACCCTTTAATTATTTTATACCCATGTATATACCTACTGTGTAATTGCCTATACTTCCAGTCTAAAAATGTCATATTTTGAATAATTTTTTTTATCTAAAAATGCCTCATGTTTGCGAAATTATTAACTGGATGAATAGAAGCGATAAGGATGCAGTATCAGTCCATGGATTACCGTACATTTTTGATTACTGGAAATATATAAATCCTCTCTCAAAAATGAGACATGAGCTGTGGATTCGGGTAACTGAAAATGGGTAGATTTGACCTCTGAGAGACTAAAATGGGCAAAACTATGTTCAAAACATTTTATAGGAGTAGGTATAATATTAATAGTCTATAGGAAGTAGAATATACAGGGTGAGTCAGAATAAGACCGACAAACTCAGAATACAAATATATTCCTCACCTCATATCGAGGTGAGAAGTTCCTATCAAGATATGCCCTAAAATGAATCCCCTCTGAGATACAGGGTGTCAAAAGTACAAAAAAACTTAGATTCAATTTTTTTTCTCCAAAACTCCTGAAGGAAAAAATATCAAACTTTGTGCACTAATCAAGTTGTATCAACGTGATAATTTGAAGTTATAATTTTTAATGTTGGAAGAATCGGAAACATAGTAAGAGTAAGTCAAAATGAGACCGACAACTCCATTTTTCCATTCATCATATTTGAATTTGATGAAATCGATGTCGGTGGAATTACTGAGTTAGGTCTCATTCTGACTCAACCGTACAATGTTTCCGATCCTCCCAACATATCAGGACATATCTTCAGTTTTTCTTAATAATCTCAAAAACCTTCACTTTTAGGTACATGGAATGTTATGACCAAAGAAAATATGAAGGAAAAAATGAGCACATATCATTGTAACTACGCCACTGGTTACGAATATTAAAAATTATAGCTTCAAATTATTACGTTAATAAACCTTGATCTTCTATCAGGAGTTTTGGATAGAAAAAATGAAATCGATTTTTTTTTGTATTTTTGATACCATGTATCTCAGAGGGGATGCATTTTAGGACATACCTTGATAGGAACTTTTCACCTCCGAATGAAGTGAGGAATCCGTATTCGGTCTTATTCTGACTGACCCTATATATTATGAGTATTTTTCATTTCAGGAAAACCATTGAATGATGTAGTGAAGTGATTATTTCCTTATGTTGTCGCTGTATGCCCAGAAAAGGTACATGGAAAAACTGAAAGAAATTACCGTTTTTTTATTCTGACTGATGTTCTATGTTACCAAATTCTAAACCGTTTAATAAAAAAGCAACCCCCGGCAAAGGGTAGACTTTGAAATAAATGGTAAGTAGAACCTAAATCCAAATTTTTATGAAAATCGGTGCTGTATGGAGTAAATACACGGGAAAATGGTCATTGACTGGACTATTATTTTACATTTTTCCTAGAATTTTCATAGTATACCTTCTAAAAACTGTTTTGAACATATTTTTGCCCCTTTCTATTTTTGTTTTAATCAAAAATTGACAGGATTCCATGGACTGGTTCTGCAACCTTACCGCTTCTATTCACGCAGTTCACAATTTCGCAAACATGTGACATTTTTAAATGAAAATGATTTAAAATATGACACTGAAAGTATAGGCAAATACAGTTTGTTTTCCTAAGGCCTGAATGACGGTCTATCGACTGTCAGACTTAATAGCCATCTATATTAGCCCATCAGCAGATTCGTGACATTTTTGTAAGAATTGCGCAATTAATGTTGGAAGTATACAACTTGATACACATATGTTACATTTGTAGATGTTTGATTTTGGATATGATGTCATTTTTAATTTCCCCTATAGCAGTAATGGCGGACATTCTAAATGGCGGCCTCTGAATATTGTTATACGCCATTGTTATTTGACCATTTAAATTGTGTTGTTTATTGGATATAACATCAATTTATATGTCATATATAGTGTCCGCTAAAAACTTGGAACCATATGAGATATTTTTTTATTATTGATTCCACAAAAAAAAATTGTGATAAAAGTTGGTGCCCATCGAGAAACCCATAATGAGTTATCGAAAAGTTATGTTGGTTTCTGAAAAAACTTTTTTTTTTCGAAAAGTCATCAAGAATAAAATACCTTTATATTCTAAAATGCATGTAATATTTATTATTATTAAATTTTGAATGATGCTCTACAGTATTTAGATATTGTGCAACAAACGTTGGTGAAAAAAGAAACAGAAAAATGGAAAGCGATTTATCTCTTAGATATTGTTATGAATTCATGGTATGATGCCTATATTTCGATAATTAGGGGGTATCTCACCAAAAATGGTTTGAATGATAACACGATGACGTACCAGCAAGATGTAAATAAAAAAAATAGGATAAATCAGTTCCATCAGAATCTCTTTGATATTCCAAATCTGAATAGTTCTTCAGTTGACAACGAAATAATTTTAATGAATGTTTTCCATATTTTCAAAAATTGAAGTACTTTATTCTTGACGACTATTCAAAAAAAATTTTTTTTTTCAAAAATCAAGAACCTAACATAATTTTTCGATAACCCATCATGCGTTTCACGATGAGCACCAACTTTTATCACAAATAACTTTTTTTATGAAATCAATAATATAAATTTTTCTCATCTAAATCAACCAAATATCGTCCTGAAAGCTAAAAAAGAATTAACTAACTCTCTTCCTGCCCTTAGAACTGACTGTCCTGTGACAATGCTACAAGAGACTTCCGTAGACTACCAAGTGTCGTCAAAGAATATGACTGAAGAATACACTTGGCTTAAGCATGTAAACGGTTGTTGCTCCTGACAGCATACAGTAGACAACGGTATTAAACAAGTAAACAAACCAAAATAGTTTGGTATAACAATTTCTTCATCACTTCTTTTTTTTCCCAGACGAAGCTCATTCTGTAGCCATGATTTGCTATTGAATGGATATTATTAAGACATCAACTGATCGGCTCAATTTGGAACAGATTCCTGTTATTACATTTGACCAGCCACTGTACGCATTGGCAAAACAAATCCGGTGGAACTGGCCAGCAACTCATGGTGAACTACAGTTTATGGTACTGTTTGGTGGCCTTCATATTGAGATTCTTGGACCTCTCTTGGATGAAAGTGGATGCGCTAATGCACTTGTTCGGCCTGATACCACAACAGCTGGAAAAGCGGAGGCAAATGTGAAGGGTTCCCATGTAACTCGTACCCGCAGTACTCACTTTGTTAACTATTCAATAAATTGAAATTGAACAGTGTGAGATTCATTGAAGCAATTGGCTTATCAATTAAACCACACCAATATCAGATGTGATAAAACTAATAACATGAACCTTTTCAGCCGTCCTCCAGTTCGTGAAAGCCGAATAAGCAGTTTTACAATTGACATCAATGAAGAATGATTGCTCGTTGTTTTCCAGGTTGTGCATTGCATCACAAACACCTAATTGGTATACCATATATATCATTTAACATCATCTATAGGGACAGTTAAAGGCAGCACTTAACAAACTCTCTGAAGCCGCCATTAGTGTAAAAGGCAAAATCTGAGATGGCCTCATATACAATTTTAAACCTTCATATATGTAGTCTATGTGATCCATATTGTATGCTTCTTTCATTAAATGCTATCTGCAGGACTATATCTCCTGATTTTCATTATTGTTGTGTAATCATAACCCCAAGAATAAAACTCAAAAACAAAATTTAATGACCTGCCTTTCGAAACCTCCTCGATCAACTTATCTTCGACCAATTTCGACATTCCTGGAAACATCGCACCTATTTTTCTCTGCCGCACTGTCAACAGTTCGACTTTGGGATCGTTGATTCCCTTCAGGACTATCGGATGCAAGTCCACTGGCTCGATTATATACCTATGGTGACAAGATAAATAGTAACGCACCAGTTCGTAATCCCACAAATGGTAACGGACAATAATTATATGTAACGCCGTCAATTCGTAACGGCGTCTGTTGAGGAAGATTCATTTATATTATTTTTTATTTTGTTTTCTTGACATTTAAAAAAATAAAAAGAAAAGAAATAGTTTAACAGAGTGAGTTGTAAATAAACAAGAGGAAATACAGACAAACATATTTGAAAAGAAAGTATTTTTATTTGATAAAAATCTAAAGAACATCAGTGAAGTTACAGCGTCACTTCATAACATCGAAAGTTCGTAACTACAACTATTCGTACTGGTACAATAACTCAAAGTAGACAAAATGTTACTAAATCCTGACAAAAAAACCAATAGAAATATTTTTGGTACACGGGCATTTTTTCAAGAGAATATTAAAAAAAAAATGTTCTGCACGCGAACACCTATGGAAAAATGGGAAAATTTCCGGGAAAACTCGGAAAATCGGTATTCCATTAATAACTTGAAAGGGGTTGAAAATGTTGATATGATGTAAAGGAACCAACCTGTAGAGGTCTCAACGCGTATTTTCAAAAATAGCTTCCTATGAGAGATAATAAGCTATAATTGATATCAGATTTCCGCGCGAACTCGTGATATCATAAGATGTACCCCGATGATTAACTAAAATCTCTGTATCTCCCTTGTTTTTGGTCGAAAATTCATAAACTAAACGCTATTTGAAAAGAAATTCTTCAACAATTATCATCTACAGCTGGCGGTTGTCGGCAGAACTAGTTGTATTTGATATTCGAACGTGAAATAATCATCTTCGATAAATAAACAATATAATTTTACGAATTTTTCACATTTTCCTATCGAATTAGCTCGACAAGCTGAGTTTGCTCAAAGTTTCGCTGGTCAAATTTGAAAAAATCAGATACAGTGTGACCCATTTAACATGGAAGCACCCTTACAAAACTTACATTTTTCAACCGACTGGAACAAGTTTTTCTTCGCTATGTAAACATTCAGAAAGTCCACTAGGACACCAAATTTCATGGATTAATCTCCATTTCCAGGGCCATCTTATCTTATTTTTCAAAGTAAAAATTAAAAAAAAATACTAGCGATTAAAAAAAAAAAACTGACACCACTGGATTCGCGATATTTTCAAATAGTTCATTTGTGAATTACGAATATTATAATTACAAAATTCATGATCTTAATGCTAGATACGAAAACGGTTGAAAGTGCGATTTTTTAAATGAAACATCCTGTATTTTATGAAATATCCTGAAAGATGACTAAATTCCCTTCGAATTGATATATCATGTTCCTATACCTAAATAGCCAGAATGAACAACCCTGTATAACGCAGAACAAACTTCTCTATACAGAATCAATGTACATGATATTTGAACTAAACACAAAATTGCAACTTGCTAAGAATCCAAATACCGCAGAAATAAACATTCAATTCGAGCTATGTTTTGGATAAAAAATATGGAAAATAACCAATATCTCAAAAACCGTTAGAGATAGGTATAGGAGAGTATAAGGCTGAAATAATCAGAAAGGAATGTCAAGTTTAAAAATGCGGTAATATACAGGGTGACCCATTTGAAATAACAAAGATGCTGCTATTTTCTGGTATAAGCGGCAATGCTGCATTGCTGAAAATATTTTAGATAGATAGACCAAGAGCAACTACTTGAGAAACCAAATTTTCAGAATGATCCTATGTCCCGTTCTCCGTAAACGTCTAAGGTACCATCGACCGTGACCCACCCTGTATATGCAGGATATGAATAAGCTATTATTTTCAACATTTAGTGAAGAGAATGCCGATTTTATGGGTAAGTTGAAAATGAGGCAGGAGTAAAACGAAGTTTATTTTTTGGCATGTATAAGTGGGACCTGTCACACTACTTTAAAATCGTTACATATAGTCCAAAGAGGGTATGGGTTGCTGCTTTAGTATAATAATTCCATATTCACTAAATTATTCATGATTTTCGGATCATCCGCAAACATCTTCGTGCGACAAAACACATTTTAGGTACTCAAATACTCGCATATTATATTTGCATGAAAACGTAGGAGTCTTCAGAAACGATATGAACTTTTCCTTTTCTTTCTCCGATCATTTTTAGCAGACTTATGAGCAATCAAATATCCATCCACCAATTAATTTTCAGAACTTTTATCAAAATTCGGAATAAACTAATGTTTTCAGGAGGTCTCGATAAATCATTGTTCGAAATTTCATCGCAATCTGTTCATGAATAAGAAAATCATACAAAATTTTAAAAATATGTTGATGGAATTTCAAGAAAATGTCATTTTATCTCTTTATTTTTTATTTTATTTTTATTTATCAACAGATTTCGATGAAATCCTGGTCATTTATATTTCGAGACTCCCTGAATCCAGTGGTGTAGTCAAAGTTCTGATAAAAGTTTTGAAGTGGCGGGTTGATCAAACGGCATATTTCTCAAATTTCATTCCCTATAACTTTTTTATTGATTGACGCATTTCAACAAAACTTACATATGAAAATATTGCAAATCCAGTGGTGTCTAAAACGATCGCTAGAAATTTTTTAGATTTTTCACTTTGGAAAATAAGATTAGTTTTCCCGTAAAAATTCATAATTTTTTCAGTATTCATCGAAGATCATTATTCAGCTTCGAATATCAAATGAAACTACTTCTTTCGACAACCAAAAATCACCTCCCGCCCTCGTATCTTTTGAAAGTATTGGAATTATTCTTCGAATTTTGTTTTGGTAAAATGGTCGTTCATGATCTACTTTTTGACACAAAAAAAAATTATCTAAAGATTTTTTAAATGGCATGGTGGGTCGAGTGATACCTCATTCGAAACGTCTTTCAATTTTCTATATGACAGCAAAAACAAAACAAAAATATTCATCCAAACAAAATGGTGGTACATAATATTAGAACTCTTATTGAGTAATCCCACCCCTGTTAACTTTTTAACGGGTGAGAATTTTCATTTGAAATTTTATTTTGTTGAATGATATAGTTCATAGACGACTCCCAATAGAATTTAAAAAAAAAATTTAATGGCAGCCAGACGTCATTTTGAAAGATATATTTTTTTGTGTCAAAAAGTAACTTATGAATGACCATTTCACCAAAACAAATTTCAAAGAAAAATTCCAATACGTTCAAAAGATACAAGGGGGTGAGGCTTTTGACTAGCACTGTTTATGATAATTGAAGACACGAGTGGATGAAGGTGTTATGTACCCATTTTTCACGTGGCACCGTTGAAAAACTAATATAAGTGATAATAGAGAAACAAGTTATCCTGCCCTACCAGGACGATGCATATTGCCATAATCCTATACAATAGGAATAATTGTATCAAAAATCCATCAGAAAACAACTACTTTCCTGGCTAATACCAGGATGAACGTTGAATTACATCTAATGAATTTCCGTGCAGAGTTCCTACAAGGATGTCTCCGCAATTGCTAGTTGCATGGAAATGTTCATTGAAACATTTTATAGGAAGCTATTTTAGAAAATGCGCGTAAAGACCTTTTTTGTAGAGATTTGTTTGTTCTTATACATCATATCGAAATTTTTCCTTACAAGTTATTCCTGGAATACCGATTTTCCCGGGACTTTTACCCACTTTCCACAGGTGTTCGCGTGCAGAACATTTTTTTTTCTTAAAGTACTTCTCAAAAACTGCTCGTGTGCCAAAAATCATTTGTACTGAATTTTGTGCCAGGTGAAAACCCCTGGATCCTGTGCTATAATTCGTAACGCCAATTCAATTTGCACGCACCCAAATGTCTACGTAAGGTCAGTTCGTTCTGGGTAAATCAGACTGAATAAATACTACATCACAAAATGTATGTATTCAATTTCCACGCACTCAATGTAAGGCTGATTCGTTCTGGTTAGATCAGACCAAATAATTACTACCTAAACAAGTGTTTTATTTTAATGTAAGGGAACTTGTTAATTTTTATAACTCTTTAGACAAACGGATAGACGGTCCGGTCCGAATCCAGTAATCCTAGACTTACTAAAAAAAAACTAAATATTGGATTTGCAAATTATACCGTTACGAAGAGCTGTGGTTACCAACTGTCGATTTTACGAAGTGTCGCCGTTACGAATCATCGGCGTTACGAGCTGTCCGTTAGCATTTTTGGGGTTGCGAACTGTCGCGTTACGATATGTCATGAAACTATATAATACCTATACAGCTTCACCATCAGCTTCTCAGATTTTGCAAGGTTGTAGGCAATCTTCCTCTGCACCAGATCCCGTTGGCTTTGTAACTCGTTATCGACGTGCTCAGTCACTCGTTCGTCCAATTCCAATTTTTCTTCTGGTATGATTTGGCTAGGTAACAGTTTCTTGTTTTTTTCTAGCAGTTTATTGTAGCGTTCCCGCAAAGTTCTCAGAATTCTTCGGATGTTGACCTTGATAAATAAGTTATATTAGTTCATGGGAAGACAAACTCGGATAAATAAATAAATGAATGATTCAATAAATAATTCAATGAATGGGGTTTAGAGAAAGTTTCATGCCCCACTATTGATATTCGAGGTAGGCAGAGCATTTTCCTCCTGAGGTCGTAATTTTTTATATTGAAAGCATTTATTTTTCTTGATAGTATATGTGTGTGTGTGTGTTACGCAGTTGGGTTGAATCTTGCAAGCTGAATTGAAACCACATCTCATCCTACAGTTGAGATTTTACATGTTGGTTCAGTTTCGATGGCAATACAAAAATTTTTCTTAGTTTGATCTGTATGCATGTATCTAGTAACGGAGGGTACGTGCCGAGAAACTGGACAACTGGGCAAATTCTAATGCTGAAAAGTACAAAATAAGATAAAAAAATGTTATTCCGAATCTCCCAGGTTTTTGTAGAAAACCCCTCACAAAAGCACAGCTCGTCCGAGCAAGGGAGACCCGAGACCTACAGCTTAAAAAGTGGATTCCGAACCACTTTAGCTCCGTGATGATGGGGTTCGAACCCGAGCCTCCTGGGTGAGAACAGAAGCTCTTAACACCTCGACCACTTCGCTAAACTTAGCGTATCAAACCTTTTTATAGAGGAGAATTTTGTTACATTATAATATTTAAAACAGTGTCCCAAAATTCAACTTATTGAGATAGTCCTCATGTCTCACCAGAATATCGAAGTATGACCTTAGTAAAATTTTGGAGATATTGACACTTCTATGAATTTCGTGTAAATCGAATCCTTCGATCAGTATTTCAAGTTCCACAGGTACAAATCTTCATAGTTCAAGTTATAATTTTTGTTATGCAACCCTTAATAACCCTTCTCTTGATTAAAATCAAAAATAAAAATATTGGTGCAATACCTTTGGAGAAGAAAATTTTTTTTATTAGCTTACTTAGACTCTTCATACTGTAAACAAAATCACCACGCGACCTGGCAAGCTATTTAGTTTTTGACATGATACAACATTCACTATCACTACATATTCATAGTTTACTGCAATAGAAGCTCATTAATAATTGTGAAATTATTTCAATAATTAGGAATTCGAATGAAATCACTTGGTAAGTTGAAGTGACAGGTATTCATTCAAAGAAAAATTAAAGAACTTGTTTAAAAGATGAATACAAAGATCGTTTTTAAAAAGATGCCACGCTTGCATTCGACTTGGTGGCAGGCAATCTGAACACATTCTATTATTTTTTTTGTCTTCTGTTGAGTTATCAATAGATACCTGTCATTTCAATTCACCAAGCGTTTTCATACGAATTCATAATTATTGAAGTAATTTCACAATGAGCAGTAAAGTGGGAATATCTTTTTTCTCAAGTGGGAGATAGTGGATGTTGTATCATGTCAAAAACTACACCGAATGAGCAATTTTTTAAAAATAACTTGCAGGTTCGCGTGGTGATTTTGTTTACAGTAAGACAATTCTTAGTATGCCAATAATGGTTATTTAACGAACAAGTGTATTAATAAGGGTGATTAATAATCGAGCGGAGCGAGCGCGTTAATGTTCGATATTGTTAATGTTTACAGTATGAAAAGTCTGAGTATGCCAATAATGGTTATTCAATGAACAAGTGTATTAATAAGGGCGATTAATAATCGAGCGGAGCGAGCGCGTTAATGTTCGATATTGTTAATCGCCATTTTAATTCACGAGTTTTTTACAAAACTTTTCCGTCGACCGTAGTTTTCAAAAATATCTTACTTTCAATGTTTATTTATGTAACAATACGATAAAATACAATCACTATTTCCTATTTATATTAACTCTACTCAAAGATAGTTTGATTTTCTTTAGTGGTAGTTTTATTTTATTTTTTCAAATTGAAAAAAAAGGCTCTTATGTGGGTTTTGAACCCTCGGCCTCAGTGTTATCTCTCCGACTATCAGGCGAACTTAAAAAATATATATTAAATTAAATTGACACCAAATGTATATAGGCAACAAACAGAAACATATAAATAAATAAAATATTCCTAAACTATCACTTTTCACAGGATAGTGGGGAGGAGGGAGTTATGTTTAACTGTCCAAAAACAGCCCGGCGATGTTATGCGGAATGTCCCCGAAGTTCCTAAGTGAGATACTTGGGTTAGCCCCGTCTCCTCGTAGTTATACGGGGGCATTTGTAGGCTTGGTGTGTGATTTTGGTTACATGGATTCATCGGTTGTTAGAGTCTCAGTAGGTTTCCGGAAAAGTGTTAAAAAAAGCGGGATAGCACATTGCCTCAGATTAGGCAGTCTGGATTTTCATAAAAAATATCCAATGCCTGGTAGAGGAGCCCACCATATCTTCTTGGCTCATTATGGTGAGTTCTGACTGATGTTATGTCCCTAGTCAACACACTTCCGAGCAGGCAGTAACGGTAAAACTTTTCTGAAAGTTTTTCAACGTAGTCCTCGAAGGAAGGCACGTTTGCCAACTCCCGCAATTCATTCAGCCAGATGTATCGATCACTGTTAGTGACGATACGGAGTACCTTATTTTGCATCCTCTCCAGTCGCTGGTAGCGAACATGGAAAAGTCATACGAATATAGCTAGTACAAAAGTGGAGACGAACATATAAAAGTCATACGTATATAGCGAGTACAAAAGTGGTACACCCGCCCCAGTTGAACGAATTACCGAGCTGGTTTCTTTGACCTGTACTCGAAAGTTTCTATTGACCAAGTACGAGTCAAGTATTGCAGGCGCCAGATCATCCGCCAAAGGAAACCGTCGCCCGGATTTAGGCTTACAAGCTTTCTTTACCAGACCTCATCCTTGTGGCTTTTGAACAGGCTGTTAATCTCCTTGTCGCGATTGATCATATTCTCCCAGTGGTTTGGAAGCCTGATCAAATCCAGGATGTAGTCTGGAAGATGATCTCTGTCCTTCCTTACCACTTTTTTCTGGTGGTTTCATCTCTCGCTTCTTGGATTATTTTAATGAACTTCTGAGTTTCACCGTCGATTCGGTCCTCGGCTATGGCCGGTGTTCTGGACATTCTCTCGTCTGAACTCTTTTCAATCAGTCGTTGAGTAGTCATAAAATGCCCTTTTGTTCTTGTGCGGTTTTCCACCCTTGATCGAAACGTGCACAGGTTGGTGATCTGATATTCACTCAGAAGTTGTTCGGAGGTCTGTAAAATCAGTTACGTTTTTGTTAACCACCAGGTCGATAGTGTCCAGAAAATCGATTGCTATATTATTGTCCAGAAAGTACTCCCAGAGCACTCTTCCATTCGCGTTCATTTGATTGATACAATTCCATTCAGGTCTCCTCGCATTGAAGTCCTCCGCCAGCAGCACCTTGTGCCAGCTATTGCAGAGGTTATCCAGACCCACAGCAGACATTACGTTTGTAAGGTTATTGTATACCGCATATATCTTTGTCCCGTCCTCGAATTGTATGCCCACGTGTTCGATTGAATTTTGCCTTCGGGGCAAAGGTATATGCGGCAGACTTATTCTTACGAGGATGGCGACTCCGCCCCCTCTTCTGGCGTTAAGTCTGTCCCTCCGAACGGTCGTGAATCCCCGGATTTTTAATTTCAAAAAATCAAAAATCCGCAGGGCGCTTCGTATCACGAAGCCCTTGAAACCAGAAACTGGTATGGCTAAATGAGGATATTCACGAGAATCTGCCATATATGACGCCGCTTAGACCCTGTCCCAAACGGAGATGAGGAATACCACCGCTCCAATCGGGTGACATCAGCGACGCATACACAAGATGAAAGTCCAGATCGAGACAACATGCATCTCGTATCCAGTGTGTGGTGGACTACATGGCAGCCAATTAATAGGCCTTTCACTCCCACAGTGCGGAAAATTGCCGCAAAACTAAAACGAGCTTATCACCCATTAGATCAAGGCGTAGTTCGAAGCTTTCTGTAGGAGACTTCGTCAGCCTGAGCACAGCAATCTGCACAGCCCAATAACTCTGGAAGTGGTTTGACAATCCCTGTAGACTCGAAGAACTCTGTTGCTCCAAACATGAGATTATTCTTGAATTTGTTTTCTCTTACCTGTCGAACTCCCTTAAATTTTTCTTGCTATTTTCAATAGAAACGTCAGGGAATAGAGATTTGACAAGTCTGTTCTTAATTGTTATTTTTTGGAGCATTCAATAGATCTGAATTATTTTTATGTGATACTTATGTGAAATGGATTAATTATTGAATGATTTGATAGCCGATCAAAAATTCAATGATGAAGAAAATGCTCATGAAAAGGCTGCGGTTGGCATTAAATTTGTCTGATTCACAGATCATTAGGATGTTCAGGCTTTCGAAACCAATGATTAGAAACCTTATAGATGCTAGTTCTGCGTCCACTAATCAGACACCTCGTTGACTCCATTGAGAAATGTACCACCAAATACTACAAAAGAAAGATTTAATAACACTCAAATCGGCAAGGAGTCTTGTAGAAAGATGCCATGGTGTTTCGAAAAAACGGATGTTGAGGTTTGCTGAAGCATTGGGTATTGCTTTATCTACCAGGTGAATCTGGATCAATAATATATCATAACATGTGTACCTATAGAGGATGATAAACCGGAGGTTCCACCTAAAAATAACTTAGAAATTGTGGATTATGGCTCCCTAAACAAGAGAATGTAGATGGTGAAGAAAAAATTTTGGGTAGGGTGAATCCAGATTTACCAAATATCAGAAGGTTGCAAAGAAATACAATAGATAAAAACCATTTCATTTGAAAAACTAACGAAATATGAGAAAAAAAAAACATTTATTTTTATTTTGTATGTATGAGTTATCGAGTTGAAATTCAAAATAAAGTTTCCTCCAACTGAACGAAGACACAGTTGATTTCTCACATCAGTTATTTATTTTTGAACCTGATCAGAATCAATAACAATGATGTAAAGCTAAGTTCATCGGGCTCCTAATAGATATTAAAGCAAACGGGGTAATACTCATGTAGTTTTATCCCCTGAACACGAATCCGAAAAAAAAATTCGTTGCGTTCTGAAGCACTTTTCGAGTTATGTTCTTCTGAATCTTGAAATCAACCATTTTTAAACACGATTTGTTAGTAAAAAATCGCATTAAATACCTCCTAATTGTCAATTTTTTTTTCAGAAACTAATCAACTGATATTCCACAAATTCAAGCTTCAAGAACAACAGTTTTACACAAAAATTGACCTTTATAACCATAAACATATTCTACAATGTTAGTAATTTTTGATCTTTTGGCAACGCCTCATAATATTTTTTGTCGTTATTTCCGTTTCCCAGACTTTTCCCATAGCTGGAGGATGAGTACCTAATTTTTAACACAACAGTGATCATACTTGTTACATTACGTCTCCGTAAAACTGATTTTTTTGAAAAAAAAGTAAGCATAATCAATTATTAAAAACTGAAAACGCAATCTGTACTGGTCAACTGAACAGAAAAGTGCTTTTGTGAATTGGGAAACACTGTTTCAAATGCGATATCATTAAAAGAAAATTTCGGCAGATTTGGCAGTTGTCAAAAATAGTTTCAACAGAAATATTATATAGTGAGGACAAAATGACAAGAAAAAGTAGAAAAAGTAATATAGAAAAATCCCCGAAGAAGACAGAGAAAGATTCCAGTTCTGAAGACGAAGATAGGTACCTTCCACCCAAATATCCCTCCAACGATACGCAAATTGAAGAGAAGATCAGAAACTTCACGATATCTACGCAGGACAAGAAAAATACAGGATCTTCGGATATCGATACATGTGGAGAATGCAATAATAAAATTAAAATGAATCACACTGCTATTGAATGTAAAGGAATATGTATACAGTGGTACCATCTGAAATGTTCTAAATTAACGAGTAAAGAATTTCAAATATTTTCGAAAGAATCTAATAAACCAAATGGGAGAAGATGGATATGCCTACACTGTCAGATAATTATGTGAAGTAATACTAGTTCATCACCACAAGACATTCACAATCAATTGAACCAGGTAACTGAAAATCAAAATTTAGAAAACTTGACAAGATTGATGATAGGAATTCAAGAGTCGATTAACTTTTTATCATCCAAATATGATGAAGTGAAATCGGAAATTAAAGATTATAGCATTACTAAAAGAAATCAAGAAAGAGAGAGATGATTTGAAGAAAGAAAACGAGAAGAAGCAAACTGAACTGAATAGCATTAAAACAAAAGTACAATTTTTGAAACAGAACCTGAATGATCAAGAATAGATAACCACAACAAAATGAGATTGAAGATATAAATGTTATTAAAGAAATTTCCAAAATAATCGGAGTAGATATAAGAAACGAGGATATACTGAAATTACAAACTGTTGCACCAAAAAATAAAGATGACCCAAAGAGTCTCATAGTTGAATTGTATTCCGAAAAATTAAAAAACAACATTATTGAAAATGGCAAGAAATACTACAGAGTGCATGGAAAACTACCTACTCACGATATCCATTTACCAGGAATACCTGCGGTAATTTATATAAATGAGGCAATGACGAATAGAAACAATTTTCTCTGATTTATGAATACCAAATTACTGATCACTATCCTATAATACTACAATACCATCTCAATAAGAATATCAAAATCGCGGATGAAATGAAATATAGAAAAGTTATTGATTACAAAAAATTAAATGAAAACGTTTCTGCAGAAAATTGGGATGGATATTATAAATTATATGATCCCGACACATTGGTAGATTATTTAAGATAAAATTGGCAAAATCACTAGAAATGAAAAATAAAAGAGGAAAAGAATGGATAACAGCAGCTATTATTATTATGAAAACAATGTACTGTTGAAACTTGATTATACTACCTATAAAAATAAATTAACGTCGATAATAAAAGAAGCCCAAATTAAATATTACAGTAACAAAATTGAACAAAATATTTATTCTCCGAAAAGCTTATGGAAATGTATTAAAAAAACATGCAAAGAAAACAAATCAAATGAATTGATAAAAATTATTAAATTAAAAAATAATGATGACACATCAGATAAAAAATTGATAGTGAATCATTTTGTTGAATATTATTCGAAAGTTGGAGAAAATTTGGCAAGGAAAATAAAAAATAAAATTAATATCTCAAATTATCCAATACCCATCAATCGAAATTTCTTTCTACTAGAAGGAACTAATGAAGGCGAAATTAAAAGTACAATAAAATCTCTGAAATTGAATAAGCTTCCTGGTTTAGATGGTATAACGTCTGAAGTTCTAATAGCAATAAATGATGTCATTGCTGAACCCATAGCTTACTTAATTGATTCAATTTTTAATACAGGAAAATGCCCAAAAGCCTTCAAAATCGGTGTTCAAACCAATTTATAAATGAGGGCCTAAAAATGAAGCACAAAATTATAGACCAATCACACTAATTTCAAGTTTAGTAAAAATATTTGAAAAAATTTTGAAATATAGAATGGAAAATTTCTTAGAAAAATTTAATATTTTATCAAACAAACAATTTGGATGCAGAAAAAATAAATCAACACAAGATGCCTCTGTAATTTCACTCAAAAAATATATGATTCATTGAATAAGAAGATACCAACTCTAACTGTATTTCTTGACTTATCAAAGGCCTTTGATACAGTTTCGCATTCATATCTACTCAGAAAACTAGAAAATATAGGATTTCGTGGAAAAACTCTGGAATTATTAAAAAACTATTTCGACAATAGAATCCAACATGTTAAGATCAACAGTCATATTAGCGATTCAAAAGTATTTGAATATGGAGTTCCCCAGGGAATAGTTTTAGGGCTACTTTTATTCAATATATATATATATATATATATATATATGAATGATCTTTTTTATTTGAAGACTATCGGAGACATTCAAAATTATGCTGATGATACTCTTATAACCTACCAGGCAGAAAATTGGAAACTACTCAAATTATCTGTTGAAGAAGATTTTCAATCAATAAAAAATGGTTTGATGCTAATTTATTAACGAGAAATTTTGAAAAAACGAAATACATCTCTTTTACTTCTCAAACATGTTCAAATTCAAATTTAGGACCAATCAAAATTGATAATGTGAACGAAATTCAACAAACAAATAATATTAAATACGAAAAACGAAAAAATTGAGAAGTCTGTTATCAAAATTCAAGTTTCTTAAACAATTCCTAAACATTTCTTAATTGGAAATTCTTTATTATTCACTTATACAAACGCAACTAGGCTATTGCATTCTTGGACAGGGGGGTGTAAATGATAATTATTTATTATTATATATATTATTTATAAAAAAGATATAAGATATTCATCTAATCTTTTATTCAGAGAAAGCAAAAAAATGGACATTAGACAATTATACTGCTATAATATAATAATCTACCTTTTCAAAAACAAAAATAAAATAATGTACAAAAATCACATTTACGATACCAGATTTAAAACCGAAATAACAACTTAAATTAGAATTACCAAAGCAATTGGCCAAAAAAATTATACAATTATTGCTCCATATGTTTATGATATAGTACCTGACAATATAAAAGCCATTACATCGATTTTCTCATATAAAAAGAATCTGAAAATTTGGATACTAGAGAGTCCAAGGATAATTTTTCATGAAATACTAAAAATTTATATATGTGTTTCAATACTAACTAATAAGCATTATAAAAAATATTTATATTAATTATAATTAATTTTAATTATTCAAAACGATGCAATGAATATCCCACCACAAGTTTACTTCGTGGGATTGTTTTATAGTTTATTTACGTGTTATATATTTATATCGTGATAATTTATTTTAAAATTGAGAATAAACTTATTATTATTATTATTATTTTCGCCTGGGAGAACTACTTTCTCTCGCACTCGAGAATAGCAGTTTTCAACTCATGACTAGACGGAGAGCGGATTGGTTTGTCGAGGGGCGAAACATGCTCATCCCGAAAACTGGATATTTTTCTGATCCAAAATTTTTACCCGCATTTTATACATGTGAATACTTGCCGAAGTTTATTCAGTGTATGAAAGGATATATGAATGAAGATGGCCAGAGAAGGGGGTTGCTGTCTGCAATGAAAACCTGTTCATCGATAGATGTATCACCCTTGGACTCCATGCAGCGTAAGCGTAACCATTCGATGGTGTGGATCGATTACCGCAAGACATTTAATACAACTTCGTACGAGTTCATCTTGTATTTGTTCAGATGCCTTGTGGTACCCGATCAAATTCATCAACTTCTTCTCACTATCGCCATTTCCCGTTGCACTCAGAAACACCTGGGGATACAATTGAGACACCCCCAGTAACCGCAGGCACACTGTCGCCCATTTATTTTACATGGATGACCTCAAACTATATGACTCCGGAGACAAGCTTCTAATCAGTTCGTAAGGGTGGTGCAAGAGTACAGTATGCTATCGTTATTTGATATCGATAAATGTGCCGTCGGTTATTTCAAAAGAGAACGAGGAATACGGAAACGATTTCCAGCTCGTGGACTAAAGCATGCCACATCATCTTGATGATAAAGAGGCGTATACCCAACCAGAGTTGGAACAATACCGCTTTTAAGAGTTAACCACTGTTAAAAACTCTCTCCGCGGCAAGTATCAGCATAAGCAGAAGTGTCGAGAAAGAACCGAGTTGCTGCAACTAATATCCTCTCCGTTCCGATCCTACTCTACTCCTTTGGAGTGATGAAATGGACGTAAAAATTCGAAAAATTATGTATCTTTATAGGAGCTCGCATCCTATTGTCCTTTTCACGGTTGTACTTCCGCATACAACAGCCGTGGACTTTTGAATAATGATACATGAACATATTGTTTTTCGTAATTTCATCGAAGTATTCTACATTTTTGTGACGTGAGTAACTCAATCAGACTCTGCTCTTCCATTAAACCAGTTGAAAAAAAAAGAACAGAGGCCCCTGATGAAGACAGCACGTTGAAAGGGGGCATTGAGTAACTAATGCATTTTTTGAAACATTCTATTTGTATAAATTTTTCTCAAGCTGTTTTGTCATGATATTCATATACAATGTACCCACTTAAGACCGGAGCACACTTATAAAATCTACATTTTGCATTTGGAAAGTTTTTTTTTCATTAGGTAGACATCCAAAAAGTCTACTAGGACACCAAGTTTCATGAATAAATCTCTATTTCCAGGGCCAACTAATCTAATTTCTCATGGTCAAAAATATAAAAAAGATACTAGCCATTTTTTCAAAACAATTCTTACTATTCGCCACATTTTCATATTGTATATATGTAAATTACGTTGAAATGCGTCAATAAAAAAGTTATGAGGGAATGAAATTTGAAAAATCAGCCGTTTAATCGACCCATGAATTCAAATTCAAAACTTTCAGAACTTTGACTACACCACTGGATTCAGGGAGTCTCGAAATATCACTGACTGTAATTTCATCGAAATCTGTTTGATAAATAAAAAAAAATATGAGATGAAATGACATTTTCCTAAAATTCCATCAACATATTTTTCAAATTTTATTATCCTATGATTTTCTTATTTATGAACAAATTTCGATGAATACAGTGGTTTATTCCGAATTTTGATAAAAGTTCTGAAATTGAATTGGTGAGTTGATTAAGCGGCATATTTTTCAATTATCATTTTAACTTTTTTATCGATTGATGAATTTCAACGAAATTCACATATGAATCATTTGAAAATGTGGCGAATCCAGTGGTGTAGTAAAAATGTTTTACCTTGAAAAATTAGATTAGTCGGCCATGGATATAGGGATTTATTCGAAAATGAAAATGAGTTTATAAGGTTGCTCCGGTATTAAGTGGGTCACACTGTAGTTAGTGTCACTAGATATTTGTTCCAAGGCTGTTTTCCCAATCATTCTACTGATTACAAACTATATTCTACATTGACCATTATCTCATTCTCTGTTGCATTGAAGCGAATTATTCAAGGTATGCTTACCTTATGCTCGTTAGCAGCTTTCTGAATTCGATCAATTTCGACTCTAGCCATCGTTTCTTCGAGACTCAACTTTGCAT
This sequence comes from Chrysolina haemoptera, assembly GCA_958298965.1. Classification (NCBI taxonomy): domain Eukaryota; kingdom Metazoa; phylum Arthropoda; class Insecta; order Coleoptera; family Chrysomelidae; genus Chrysolina; species Chrysolina haemoptera. The sequence goes on along the minus strand of OY282585.1, from coordinate 32,746,504 downwards.
AATTTTCCGAATCATTTGTAGCTATTGGCAACGTGTAACGTTTTTCTGGTATCAAGAATTCACGATACTGGTATTCCGGAGAAGGATTGAACTCGTAAGAGAAAATATTGCCGTCGTGGCCGCAGCTGAAAAAATACTTTCCGTCGGAGCTGAAACACATTTTTGGCACGAATCCATGTTGATTGTCATGCATGGCGAGTGTCCAGTAGTCCGACAAGTCCGTAAAATCTGATTTGTTCACTTTGTTAACACGAATGGACCCATCTTGCATTGCAAATATGATATATTCTTTCTTGTAACTGAAAAAAAAAAATCAGATATCTCTATGACACAATGAACGATACATTATGGAAGAAAATAGTATATTCTTCAACAAGAGATGAAACTACTTTTTTTTTCGTGAGGATATAGTTTGTCCATGAGCAAAACGGAGCGGAGCGTATGTGGTAATCTAACGAACCAAAAAAACTTATTTCATCTCGAGTAGGAAATGCTATTTTTTCTACGATAGATGTTGTTTATAAAATACTGGATTACAATTTTTAGAACTTGTGTTTATAAACTGTCAAACGAAGTGATCCTCGTTTGCTGATTCGAGTGCCAAAAGTAGTGAGATTAACTGTCAGTGTCAAAAATCCATCAATTTGTTTTTGGTTTATTCCAATCGGGTAGCATGATAATATTCATTTGTTTTACTTTCATCTCTAGAGTGAAAAACTATCACTTTCATGTAGGCTTTCCGGTTGAATAAAAACGTTGGGAAATTATTGGAGTATTCTTTCATGAAATATGCTTCTTTGTTTTCTATCATATGGACGAATTACCCATAAATTATATCAAAATTAGCATGAAATAGAAAAATCGACAATGTCGAAGAACCCTTCTCTTCAAATATTTTCACCATGTGGAAAATATGAGGCAAACATCTGACAGAAAACAACTGCTTCCCTGGCTAATACCATGACGGACATTGAATTACATCTGACAGATATTTGTGAAACTTTCTTCCTAAAAGACCCAGTTGCAATTGCTTATTGTAATTATACAGCAGATTATCCTTCACCTGGCTGGGGAAGACCACCTGCGGACGCGTTTCGCGGTTCTTGCCGCTCGTCAGCGACAGGGTAGGTCGGACAACATTAGAGTCGTCCGCGCAGGCGCGCCTACCCCATCCCAATGAATTATAATCCAGTGTAGAACTAATATTTCCCCACAAATGAAGCAACGACTTACAGTAATAGTCAGTCGCAGCGCCACCCGTGGGGAAACCAACAAGCAATCCTCGGTAGCAAAGACACTAGGAAGTGAACAGAGTTCGAGAATTTTTGCCGGAGAGTATCAAATAGATGAAATAGTAAAATCGACAATGTCGAAGTACCCTTCTCTCCAAATATTTTCACCATGTGGAAAATATGAGGCAAACATGTGGTAAACATCTGACTATTATACAGGGTGGCCCATCGAAAACGTACCGCAAGGCATTACAGGCTGGGAAAGAACTTTTCGATAAAATCCGAAAACAGGTCAAGTTTGTTTTTCAGGGGGACACATTTTGACGTAACAAGCATAGTAAAACCTTCAACCCCCTCAGTAGGGTAGGGGTGTCACCCCAACATTTTTTTCAAATGGGAATGGGGGTCAAGCGATACCTCTTTAGAAGGGACTTGTCATTCTCTACACAGTGCTGCTTACATTTTCAAAATCGATCCACTCTTTCTGAAAATATGGAGCGTTGAAACTCCAACGATAATGTGTGACGAAAAATGCAAAAATTGATTCAATTGTACTTCAAAACTCATTTACTAGTCAAGTAAATGTTCGAATTGCTGTGCGTACCTGCATACAGTGGTATGGGTTATTTTCAAACCGTTGTCGTATATTCTGAAGCATTTGGGGTGTCACTTCGCGACATACGTTAATGATTTTTCGTTGCAACTGTTCTAATGTGTCTGGTGGTGTTTTGTAAACAAGGCTTTTGATGTGTCTCCACGAAAAAAAAACTAAAGGCCTTAAGTCGGGTGACCGAGGTGGCCATTCTATTGGGCCCCGTCGTCCTATCCATCGTCCTGGAAATGTGTCATGTGAATAATTACGCACATTTTGGGAATAATGAGGAGGAGCTCCGTCTTGTTGGAAAATCAGTTCCTGTTCAAGGTATGCGGGATCGTTCTCAATGATATTTGTTAGAGCTGGGTCGATGGCATTTTGTAGTAAATCCAAGTACATGTCGCCTGTTAAATTTCCAGGAAGGAAAAAAGGTCCTACAACGGAATTTCCAAAAATATACCAGCCCACACATTTAACTTCTGGGGGTGTTGCGTGTGTGTCTCGTGGAAAATTTTTGGATTGGTGTCAGCCCAGTACCGGCAATTGTGGCGATTCACTAAACCATGGAGGAAGAAGGAACACTCATCCGAAAAACACACATTGAATAGAAAATTACCATTGTGTAACGCTCGCTCACTCATAATCTCACAAAATTGCAAGCGACGATCAAAGTCGTCTTCATTCAGTTCGTGCACTAAGCGACTTTTGTAAGGATGCAATTTGTATTTTTTCAATACCCGTTGGACACTGGTAGGAGACACACCCGTCGCAATGGCCAATTGTCTTGTACTTAGCGTACTATCAACTGCAACTTGCCCTCTCTCCGTAGGTTCATTTAGTACTGGATTTTCACGCTCTCTCTTTTTGTTATAAACTGAACCTGTTTCGCAAAATTTTTTCACCAAGTCGCGAACAATTTTTCCAGAGGCATGTTTGTCAGGATGCAGTTGGTTAAACAACTCCGCGACCCGATTTCCACATTCACCGTTTTTGAAAAAAAGCTCAATGATTTCCACTCTGTCTGCAATTGAATACACCATAATATTAAAATTTAAAGTCAACAATTCGTAAACACTTCAACCACGACAGGTATCTAGCAACTACTTGACCTAATTCAAACGTGAAGAAATGAATCCTATTCATTTTTTACTCTCTAAAATGAGTCTAAAAAAATCTGTGTATCGGCAAAAACAGCGAATTCATTTGAAGGAACTCATTGCAATAAAGTACAATTGAATCGATTTTTGTATTTTTCGTCCCACATGATGGTTGGAGTTTCAACGCTCCATATTTTCTGAAAGAGTTGATCGATTTGAAAAATCTAAGCAGCACTGTATAGGGCATGACACGCCCCTTCTAAAGAGGTATCGCTTGACCCTCCTTTCCATTTGAAAAAAAAATTGGGGTGACACCCCTACTTAGGGGGTTGAAGGTTTTACTATGCTTGTTACGTCAACATGTGTCCCCCTGACAAACAAACTTGACCTGTTTTCGGATTTTATCGAAATGTTCTTTCCCAGCCTGTAATGCCTTGCGGTACGTTTTCGATGGGCCACCCTGTATATTAGTTATACAGTAGTTTAAAATTCATTGGGCAGGGGCAGAACGACTTTTATGTTGTCCGACCTACCCTGTCATTGACGAGCGGCAAAAAGCGCGAAACGCGTCTGCAGGTTTTCCCCAGCCAGGTGAAGGATAATCTGCTGTATAATTACAATAGGCGATTGCAACTGGGTCTTCTCGGAAGAACGTTGCACAAATATCTGTCAGATACGTCGATTTTACTATTTCATTTATTTGATACTCTCTGGCAAAAATTAGCATAATTTTATTCAAGATGATGTAAAGTGCTCAAAAGATCAGAAATAACCTAATTACGAAGTCACTGGACCAGGATTTGATAGTCATACCATTACAAACATTCATATAGTTCTCGTGAGTTTTCGAATGTTTTGGGATGAAACTGTTGTTATTTAGTTTTTATGAATTCTGCTCATGAGATTGATGTGAGGGCTCCAATTATATATTTTGCGGACTAACAGGACTAACAGGTATATATATATATATATATATATACGTCTACTTCTATATATATATATATATATATATATATATATATAGCTGGCACAAGTCTCTCTCGTATAAGGGGGCAGCCGGTTGACGGAAATAACAATTTTTTTTTAACAATATATCGTCTCCCATTTGATACAACAACTGATGAGAATTATGTTTAATTACAAACAAATTTTCTTCAGATGAATTGTTTATAAATACCCTGAAAATGTCTTTCGAAAATATATGTACATATATAAACAATTATATATATATATAATTGTATATTAAAAATAGAAATTAAATTTCATTTTGATGGGAAACTCTGATATTCATAATCATCGCAATAGACGATATATTATAACTTGTTTCGCCTCGATTCTGCTTCCTCTACAGTTAGTGAAAAAATATTCACTTAAGTCACTCTAGCTGAATTTAATGAAATACCTAATACAAAAAAATCAGAAGTCTTTCAAAACTCAAAAATTCTCTGAAAAGGCGTTTTATTTCCCTATTGAAAAGATAACATATTATCCTGCTGTTAACTATTCAGTCTTTTTTCACTCATTCATGATTTTATCATTATTGAATGTTTATTAGCGATTTATGATATTGTTATGATTCAAAAAAATTGCTACTCAGTTAAAGTAAACTTCAAAACTTCCCATAAATGGAAAAAGAGACACAAAAAAACTAAAACAAAAAACTATTGAAAAGTCTAGTTGACAAAACACCCTGTAACTCATTTGGCACAGTTACAAAAATGTAAAAAAAATCATAAAACTTATATAAACTTATATAAAATAATTTTATAGTTTTCAAAAGCAAAATACACGATGCCCTCTGCAAAAATAATGAAATCGACCAGTACAATACCAAAACACCTATTCCTCACTTGTCTTATTCAAACAATTGCAATATGATGACAAACATAAAGGGCATTCGTTGCTAGGAAACTTGTTTAGAAGAGATGCCTAGAACATCCAATAATGCCGGCCAACATGTTGGCAAGTCAAGTTCGTATTATAGTAAATATGGCGTCCAACTAGGGCCTATCCACAAATCATCATATATTTTTGCTTACACCGGAACTTTCCCTAACTGGAAGGTTTTTACTCAATATGTACTCAATAAATACCATACGGAGGAAAAGGGTGCTTACTCGTAGACGTAGCTGCTGATTTCAGTGTCATCTGCATCATAAACCATTTTGAAATTATAAGGTACATCATCTTTTTGGTCAATCTTATACTCATAAATATAACCGGCATCATATCTAAAAAAGAATTGAATTATTCCGTGGCTTCAGAGATTCATGCATCTCACCCTCCTACGGATAACCATATTGTACCTTCTTCCGTATATTTCAACCACAGTATTTTGTTTGGTACTTCTGGAAAATAAAGTGGCTCCAATTCTTCTTCAGAGTCAGAATCAGCTGAGAAATTAAATAGAACTCATAAATAGGCATTGAAAATTAGCGAATGCAAAAATCAAAATAATATTCAAAATTCTGTCCACTTGACTCCGAGCGTATTATTGACATTTTTTTTTTTTTAATATCAACCATCTAAGTAACTTATTGGAGCAGATTGATACCTCTTCTACACTTGTGAAGATTCTTTGTCTTCTAAATGTTTTACTTTTAGAAATAAATGAAATGAAATAAAATTGAAATCGGAATTGGAATCGGAAACGGAATCGGAATCGAATCAATTAAATTAAACTAAAAAATCAATATCATCGGAAACGGCCACCGCCCCAGGAAAATATAAGAGGGGATCTGAAAAACCTCTCTATAGGAAGCTACTTCAAATCACCGTTTGTACGCGATGAGGAATCGAATCCTTCTCTCTGGTTCTGACAGAACACTGCATATAGTCATTCATATTAGTCCTAAAATAGCCGAATAGAAAAAATAAATTATAAAGTTTTGCCATTTGGGGATTATACACAACAAAGGCTACCCTGCGGTGGTTTATCTCGTTTTTCTCAGAAACCATTGGTCGCACAGAAAATTGTATACCTACTAAAAATATTCCTCATACAGATTTTTTCCAATTCCAATTTATTCAATTTATTTGAACAATAACCGAGTGGAATAGGAGTGGAAACGAACACAGGTCGCATTCCGAAGTATAGTCCTTCTCAAAGCGGTTTAGCGTTCTAAATATACACACGACAGATTTGATACTGCTAAATATAGACAAAAACTGAACTCAAATGTTGACATTTTCGTTAAAATCTCAGTTAGCGAAGTGTCTCTTTTTTGTTCTAGAAGGTAAAAGACTTTCATTTTCTAGAACCTAATAGCTATTTATGTACCAAGTGCGTTATATAGATCCTAACTCTCGCGCCCGATGGACGTTAGGATTTAGTAACGCTTGTGGTGCATACAAGATTTTATTTTTCACGAAAAAATTATCTTACACGACGTTGTTTACTTCATAAATTTTTTATTTTTCACGAAAAAATTATCTTAAATGACGTTGTTTACTTCATAAATTTCTTCTCATAGTATTTAACGAAACCGAATGCACATTGAGGAGTTCATCATCGGTCAACTCACAGAACTTCAAACTTGGTACTAATTTTTCCCTAATTAGTCCCTTTTTATGTGCAGTTATAAATAAAACTTTTCTGAGTAATTACTTTATTGAACTACAGAAAAAACATTTAGCGGGCGTTATGATTCATAATGCCCTCCGTAACGCCCCGGGCGTTATGGGTCTGTTAATAGCAACCGTTGCCAAGGTATTATAAAGCAGTAATGGACAAGTGAAAAATAAAAGACTTTTGCGTCCTGTTCATTATTTATTACGTTGCTACCATACAAAAGTCATGCAAACAGTATCACCTCGTTCGTTCGTTTTGGTTTAAACACTAAATGTCAATTAACAATGACAGATGTTTATTTATAAATTTCTCATTCTTATATTATTTTCAATGCAGTTTTCGATAAATTATTGTTTGCATCTCGAATGCGAAATACTTTTGAGTTCTCGAATGGTTATTTTGCTTCGCTGAAGCTCAGCTCCATTCTCGAACACAAAATTTCAATTTCGCATTCTAGATAAAAAAAAATTCATTTTCTGTAATATTTTGTTTCTATTTTTATATATTAACCTATTTTAATTTCACTAGTTTATACAAAAACGTGATTTCAGTCCGCCCCAATACTCCCTGAAGCACACAAAAGAAACACCTTGCATTTTAAAACCAGTGAACGAAACCAAATATCACTAAATGGGACTTGAAGAGGGAGACTTTCATTTTCCGCCGAGAATATATTCAGAAAAGTTGTATAAAAAATTAACCAGGAGAACAAGTCAAAATATGAATTTTTTGGCTGAATGTTCGAATAAATTGATTATTCGTTTTTTTTCTGCTATTAATTCACACGGTGAAAGTTACCAATGGCACTTGACGGATTTCGGATTATCTTGAAGTTTTTTTAAATTTTCGCTTCACTTCTAAAAAACACTCGAAAAGTAAGAAAATTCTGACCTCAAAAAAGTGTCATTACTCAGTAAATGCCAGAGACTGATTTTTCAAAAACGAGATCAGTAGGGCGAATATTATGACAAGGGACTGAGTGAGATACTGCGTGTATTTTCCGTATAGTTTCTTCAAAAAAGTTGTACTAGAAAACCCAATAGTTGCGGGAATTCCTAGAAGTTTCCGGTTGATGTAAAAATTTATTCCATATTCATACTCAGGATTCTTAAAGTTCAAGTCTTACCCTTCAATCCCCCGTTTGATTAATCAAAATCCGTTTAGCAGAGCCTGACTTTGAAAACATTCTCACATTCCTCTCTTATTCATTAGCGTGAGCGTTTCCGATAGGAGCGTTGTTATGCCGTTCTAAAGTAATTTCCGAGAAAACCTTTGAATTTTTTGAGCAGATGAAATATCTGGTTACTGTACTATAAAACATGAATTCGATACAAATCTTAAGACTGATGACACAACTCGTCGGGAATGAGACAGGCCAAGAGTTTATTGAAATATAATAGTCTAAAAAACTAAAGAACACGCTTCACTTCCAACAACATGGACTAAAAAATAAAAAAGAATTGACCTGACATGAATTTAACAATGCTGAGCGTTCAAAGTTCAAGAGAACTTTGTCAAGCACCCCACGCTTTTTATACATTTGAATAAATAAATTGTCAATTATTTTTTACTCTTTAGTCCATGTTGGAAGTAAAGCGTATTTTGAATCGAATCTGAACATTATCACAAAACGCGTCCACCATCTTAGGCCGCCATCTTGAATTTATAAATTTTGACTAAAAATCATAATTTCTGACTCACTTTTCAGCTGTAGGAAAACCCGGAAAACCTGCAGCACCACCCCTAGTGGTCGGTGCGCACTTGAAGCTAGCGCTAGACGATTTGCCAAAATAATCTGTTGCTATTGATCGACATTACCACAAACGTCACATTTTGACATTTTAAATAAATAATTAGTAAAAACGGAATGATTGTTCAGAATAACCCTCTGGTATTGATTGGAATACCAAAAACGTCACATTTTGACATGTAATAGTTATTTATTGTATAAGTGTTTTAGATATCATTTTATTTGCGCAAGAATGTTTAAACGCGAGAGCAAAGCTCGAGCGTTTAAATTTCTTAAGCAAATAAAATGTATCTAAAACACGCATGCAATACAACGTTTTATTCACAATCACATTCATTTAGAATCAGAATCGCGGAAATTTTTCATTCCAAAATGATTTGACGTTTTGCTCTAACAGCGGCTGTCACCTCCTCAAAAATCATTGAAATAACATACAAAAATTATGATAAAACGAAGAACGAAATGTCTATTAATATAAATGTTAATGTTAATATTAATAATAAATAAGTAAAATGTGATTGATATTCAAGATTGTATTTTTCATTATTCCACTAGTGGATAAAGTGTTACTTTATACGGTTCATAAGTGTGGATAAAACTTCAATTATAAGGTGATTGTGGATAATAGTATATTCTTCTAAGAGCGTATAATCATAGCTACTATTCTCTAGGATAAAGATTCCGAAATGAGCCGTAACTAAACTTCCTCTACAACTACACGAAAATTTATAAATTTATGACAGTTTGTGGTATCTATTGAAATTATATACTCCCTTTATTACCAAAAAGTAGTATAAATTACAAAGTAATATAAGGAAGAATAACATTTATATATGAATAACTAAATGCTTAAGAGGAAAAATAAAAAAAACTTCCACCAGTACGATTCGAACTCACGCTCTTATAACAACATTTAAAGGTGCGTATTCACTAGACCATTAGTTCCGCATGTGCACCGAATGAGCACTGAACGAGCAAATGCTCGGATAGTGTGGACGCTGATTTGAGCATGAACAGGATGCGTGTTTACATTCCGCAGCATGATGCAGCCTGAGCTTGAATCGAGCAGCACATGTACTCATGCGGAACGATAGGAAAGTAAATCGACCGATGGGGTCGCTACTATCACTAGTAAAATGGCGACTTAAGGCAGTTTTGTTTGTTTACATTTTATTTGTTATGTGAAAATATGAAATCATCATCATTTGTAGATTCGTTCAATTTTATCGTGTTTGACTTATTATTGTAATCCCCTTGAGTAGTTATTCATATCCCTCAAGTGTTAGATTGAAGCGTTTTCAAAATATCGAAGAAAATGATAACTGTGATATTTACAGGTTAAGTTATATTCAAACAAAAAACAGCTGATTAGCACGTGCTAGCACGTGCTAGCATTTACTCGACAGATTCAAATATTTCCCGACAGGGGTCGTGACCTAATGCTAAACTCTCCAATACGCACCTTAACTTTTCCGCGAGACCGTACCACTGGACCACAGAGTTACTTATAAAATGTGTGCATGACATATGACTGAACAAAATCTGTTTGACCAAAGACCGAGATTGTGTGGAATGTTCAGATAAATATTATTCGTATTACTTTTTTTGCAAGAAGATTTCATCAGGAGCCAAAGTTAAAACTAAGAAAGAAAACAGTCAATCTGACATTCGCGGATGCCAAGCCATGACAAGTACAATGAAGCAAAGCCTTCTTGAGAAATTTGTTTGGTACATTAGCTGTTTTGTCATTGGTCTAAACCTCTGAGTTACCGTGGATTCTGAAAATTCTGAATCTGTGATTGGCCGAGTGCCGTTGAATAATGAGTTAAGATCCACGCTGTCTTAGAATCATCTTCATTCTTCAACTGATAATCAATATGTAATCGATGTAAAATACAATAGTCGTAGAGAAAATAAATAAACGTTACAATTTCTCACCTAAGAATATGTCTTCATCAATCTCTAGCCCAGGATTTTCTTTTTTTATTACTTCCATTTCCTTGCGTTTTCCTGCCAACTTTTTTGCCTTTTTTTCTTCGATTTTACTAATTTTGATATTTCTCCTGATTTGAGATTTATATGAAGCAAAGTTCCTGTATTCTGGTTGTAATATGAGTAGAAAAGAACTTTCAGCGGACATTTCTGGACGAAATGGCAGACTTACTCGCATCATTTGCCCATGTAAACAACCCAGCAGAACATTATTGACCTAGATTGATGAATAAATTATTAGGCTAGAGTAATTGTGTTCCCAAAAGTAGGAGATCTAAACTTACCAAAGTGGGGTGCCACGTGAAACAGGTGACAACGTCTGGTGCTGGAATGAATCCAATAGGAGTCAGGACCTTTTCCGAACTTTGATGTGTGTCCATTTTAAAAAAAAAGATTGTGCAATCTTCGCTGCCGCTAACTAAACGATCTCCAGTTTTATTTATTGAAATTTTGGTAATGGGTTTATTATGAGGTTTGATGACCTACAAAATGATGAAAATAGGTTTACACGAATCAGAACTTACATACACAGTTAGTCAAAGGCGCTACTGAAGGAAGCCTGGATGAAATTTGAAGATCAAGATATCACCTAGTCATATACTTGTTCAATTTCCACTAATGTAAAAGTAACGTTATCAGTATTTTTTAAATGAGATATGAGTTTACCATCAGAAAATGCTAGTAGTTCTATGTATCTTCTGAAACCAACGAGATATAAAGGATTATTCAAAATGAGAACAACGAACTCCGTGGCAGATTCTTAGTATTATTATTCTTTTTTTATAAAATAAAACTGAATTGATACCGGACTGACAAATATTAGACTTGAAATTACGAAAAATATGTGTTTCAATATGTGATGGACTTGATAAAATAATATTGTTTGATACAGATTTCAAGATCTAGCATGGTAGACCACTACAACACCTTTCCGGTCAAATTAATTTCGTGACAACTCTTGCCTTACAAAAAAGCCTTTTTGTGATCACGGATCATGAATTCCTTACTGAGATGCAGGTGATAGCGACAATGCAAGAAATGTCGATGTCCAATTAACGACTACAAAACTGATAGAGGTCCTCTCTGTTTTCACGAGAGTAACATTGACATTTTGTTAAAACTAAGAAAACTTAGAGATTATTACAACAAAAGGCCTCATTGTTTATTGGAAATAAAAAAGGTGGTTTATGGATGAAACTGTATATATATATATATATATATATATATATATAATATATAATAATAATAATAAAGTTTATTCATTATAAATTACAATTATTTTTTATAATACAATATATAATGGTATGAATAAACAAGAACATTTCCTCACGAAGTAGAACTTGTTGTGAGGACAAATTCAAATGAATACATTCATAAATACATACATACATATATATTATTGAAGAACTAACTTCCAGTCAGAACAAATTCTGGTATGAGTAAATTATATTATTATTATGTTTAATGTCAGTTCTATACCTGTATAATAGTGATCGAAATATCTTCTGTCTTGCTTATGTTAATAGAACATACTCTGATTTGCCCATCATCAAATCCAGCTAAAATAATATCTCCTGTACGACAGATCTGAAAAATAAACAAAATTAGGGATGTTTAAAAATGAAAAGTGATCTGATCACTATTGCCCTCCCCATACTTTGTGATAATTCGAATGTGAGAAAATATTGGGGTGGTTAATTGTATTATTAGCCATTGCTTCTACAGTACTATTATTGGTCACGATTATGTTTGCAAGGTTACATATGTACCTATATTTGGCTTGGTTCTTGCAAGCGATTCTACCTGTTGTACCAATATTTGCGTGGTGTTCGGCGAGCACCACTGGTAACGGAGCCTCAGAGGTACTGCCGGTATGGTCTCATATATAGGTACTCCTAATATACACCTGGAGTATTCACTCCTATACTGCAGCTTCGTTCTGAAGTCGGCACACAATCTTCGTCGCCAGGCGGTTTCAGAAAACAAAAATGAGTCTACAAAACCCAGCAATTCTGGAGACACCATCTCCATTGCAGGAAGGTGTCAAAACGCAGACTCAAGTAGCCCAGCACTTCAGGGATATCATACCAGCAGGCAATCCTTTTCTCTTTGATTATGATAACTCCGCAATTCTTAGGAAAGACGCAGCCCTTACCTTTTAACGTGTGATGCCATGCACAAGACCAGTGACGGCACGGTGAACCAGCGTACCTCGGATTAGCAAGCGAGCTCACTACCTTCCCTTCTCTGTATATTCGCCATACGATTAATCGAGTCCACTTCTTCATCACGAACTTAGACAACTACAAAAAGGATTTTTAAAACTTTTCAGGATTGCGAGACTAACTAGGCCATGGAATGTAAGTCATACCACTCCAACCGAGTATAATGGAGCTAAGAGAAACTTGTTAAGCTTCTTCTGAGGGCAGGACCAAAACCACCTCGGAAGCAGCTACATACAATCTTGGCGAAGGATCCGGTAGATTCTCAAACCGTGACATATTTTGTCACAAGCGAGATATACATTTTGTCGAACGAAAGTTTTGATAGACGAATAATTGTAGAATGGTCTAAGGCAGTCGACAATTTATGTCGAATGCGACAATTTCATGAATTTCGAAATTAACTGGTGAGGTTTAATATACAGTGAGTTTTAAAAAGTTTGAACCATATGGAAAACTTTTTATTATGCATTTGTCAGAAAATTTTATTACTCATAAAATTTGGTGCATTGCGGAAAAAATGTATTCGAGTTATCATGAATTATTTTGAATTTCCAAACGATGCACAAGGCAGAACAAGAAATAGGAATTTTGACCAAGAGTAAAAAGTGTATTTAGAAAAGTTGTTTAGAATCAAAAACAATATATAGATTTGAAATCACAGCTAAGTCTTGGTGTACTACTGGATGACAATTTGCGGTTCGAGAAACATGTCAATAAATCAGTTCAGCGTGCATATTCAACAATAAAAATGATCTATGGCAATAGGAATTTCCTCTCCACCAAATTGAAATCTATTCTTTGTGACACATTGGTCTTATCCTTTTTCAATTACGCGGATTCCTTATATGGTCCTTGTTTAACTAGTCAATATGTGAAAAAAATACAGAAAGTTCAAAATTCGTGCTTGCGGCTGATATATGGAGTTCGCAAATATGAGAGAATATCACATAAACTCAGCGAAATTTGCTGGTTAAACATGAAGAATAGAAGGGTCATTCATATTGCTAATCTGTTCCACAAAATATTATCCACTAAAATCCCACTATACCTGTAACTGTCGACGGGAAATAAAGATTTATTATTATTATCGAAAAATCAGGCACCGCAGTGATGTCCACACCTTAAATATAAGGTTCAAATGCACACTAACGCCACCTAAATTCAAAACGGAACAATTTAAGAGATCATTCAGTTACCAAATCTGTGAAATCCATAACTCAATTCCTATTAATATTAAAAATGAAAAATTACAAACTTTCAAGAAAACATATAGAGATTATTTATTTGCCCATCAGCGATAAGGAAACCAAACGACCTTCTATCCACCTCAGCCCCACTTGTATTTCCTTTTTTCTTCTCACCATATTGCACCTTGGAGATATTTTTAAGGTTAAATGCACCGAGAGAAATATCTATTAGCTGTAATACAAAATTGTATAACCGTTAAATGATTTCTGAATTGAATAGGCGCCAACATAGTTCACTTTTCAGTATGAACAACGTCTTTTTTTCAAAACAATTGTATTACTGTTAAAGGTCTCTCACTTAAAAACGTATTTAAATATTGTTTTTTCAATACCATCATTTAACTGCAATAATGTTCTTTGTCAAAACTAAAAGGTAACATTTAGAGACAAAAAGAATGTTTTGAAAAAAAGACCTGTTTCGTGTTGAAAATGTTTACATTTTGCATTCATCCGAGAAAATTTAGTGGTTACAATATTTTAATTAGCAGCTATAAGATTTTTTTGAAAAAATACTTGTATAACTAGATTTTTCTGGGTGTGGAAGAGTAATTTGGTGACGCTCGCGAAATCCAAATTGAACTTCACCTTTTGTTTCTCTTGTGAACACACTGAAAATTTTTGTATAAGTTGTATGAATTTGAGAAAAAAATAAAGTCATTTATTATTATTATTATTATTATATACCGTCGTTTTATGATTTATAAGGTACAGATCCAAAACCTTCTCTGGGTTTTAAGGATATTATGAACATTATGGGTATTCCTTTTTACGAAAGCGCAGGACGGCCCCAAGAGGTTTTTTTTTCATCACTTCGACTTTAAAGTCGAAATTTCGAGAAAAAAGTCGAAATTTCGATTTTAATTTATTTTGTCGAAATTTAATCACTTCGACTTTATTGTCGAAAATTCAACATAAAAGTCGAAGTGATGAAAAAAACCTCGTGTGGCCCTCCTGCGCTTTCGTACCTCTTCATGTAAATCGGATGATAAAAAAACAGTTCTTGTTAAAATTAAAAACGAAACCAATACCTACCTCAGTCCGTAGCCAAATCATGCACGTTCCATGTGCGGGGAATTGTTGATCGAAAACCAGCTTCTTGGACAAGTAATTGTACAAATAGATCCTTCCATCTTTTCCTAAGCTAGCCAAATACGGCCCAAATGGACACCTTGCGATATCTACAACCTTGCCTGCATGACATTTGTAGAGTTGAGTTGAAGGTCTGGGTTCAATGTCGGTGTTCAAATCAATTTGCCAAATTCCACCATTTCCATCCTATAAAATAATACTACACATATCGTAAATAATAAAAACCACAAATGATATTTAAAGTTATCAATTTTTATTCCTAAGAAACCTGCAGATTTCAAAGAGAATATCATAAACTGTCTGCAAATCGAAAGGAATAAAGTTATACTACGATACTGCTTAATATAACAACGGCTGACGAAATCGTTCAAATATTTCAAAATCTTGAAAACGACAACATTCTCCCTTTTCAACATGAATACCTCCCAAGAGGTTATCTTGAACGATTGAAAATAGCCTAAAGTTTGTCTTTCAGCCGCAGACGATTCCACAGCAGATTTTATGAATATCCTTTTTCGGACAAAAATAAACATTTCAAAATCTATTTCGACAGCACGGTACTCGCCGATGAATCGGGGCTTGGGCGCTTTTGGACGTTCTAGACGCAGGAAGCGATTAAGCAGCTTTTCTGAAATCACGAGTACCCATTTCGTAACAGTTGGCACCAGTCATCGGATACTAGTAGTTCTTGGAGTATCCAAAAAAAAAATATAACAGTAGTCAGAATTAATGGTTAGTCTAGTATAGTTATTGCGGTTACAGAAGACTAATTTCATAGGCTGACGGCAACAGATGATATCAGTAGGGACCACACGGAACATCATAAGATACCGCGGTTTCTCATTCACTGCAACACGAGAATAGTAGATACACAAACTTTTTTCCATTGCAGATAGTCACTAGATCTGTAACTAGTGCCGGTACGATAGTGACTGGCTAGCTATGACGGTCCAGGGGTTATGACGCGGTGTCTTATTTCGAGGGACTAACGTCACCAACTAGCTACTCATTAAGTTGAAAAAACAGTACCAACGGTCGACGGCGCAATTGTTTATCTGTATTCGAAGTCATCTGCTAGAGAAGATAAAGAATAATTTTGATTGTGGGGAATGGTGCCTACGTACCATATTCCATACGTACTATTCTGTGATTCTTTCTTGTTCATCTGTGCATATGTCAGGTGTCATTATCATCATCATCATCAGAGAGTCTCTTATCGGTCTGAAAGGTCGAACTCTTCTTTCAACGCCGTCTGTTGGCAACAGCAGAATAAATGGTGAAGTATCATGACATATTCTTCGTTTTGCGGATGGTGATGGAGGATGATACAAAACAAAGTCGCAGTTCGGATTCAATTTTCGATGGTCAGCTATGAGGTCATCGCCGACTGCCATCTAAACATTTTGATGCGATGCAAAAGAAAAATTGCTTTCACGAATCTCCCAGGTTCTCGGAGGAAACCCCTCACAAGCAGAGTTTGTGCGACCAAGGGAGATCCGGGACCCACAGCTTGCATAAAAGTGGATTCTGAACCACTTCAGCTCCGTGAGAAATGGTGGGATCGAAATCGAGCCGTCTCTGTACACTACTATAGAGAGGAACTACTAATCGCAATTTTATGTACAAGCATAACGATTTGCCAAAATTAACTATAAAGTGTAAACGTGAAGGTCACACTCTTAATGTAGAGTGGTAATGATAGCGGAGCGACAAAATCCGCTTCGAGAGTACCACGTCAATGTCTACATCAGTTGAAACCCAGATAGTGAAGATTAAACTTTGCGTGTGATATACACAATTTCAATTCGGGTGATGAATTGTACCCTCTGAAGAAATAACAATCATCGACTGGCAACGCACCAATCATTACCAAAACCTTGTCATGGTGTAGAGGTAGCTTTTTATCAGGCAAAGGTATTTGGACCTATTCTGACATATGACAGTTGCAATAATAGTCTAATTGTGTGTCATGGACTACTAGATATTATATTTTTTTCGAATTATAACGTTAGCGTAAATTTATTGAAATATAAACTAAAATGATATTTATTTTTAGTGAAAATCTTGTTTGCCCACTGGCGTTACTACATGCTTGACCCCATCGAGCCACATTCATTCTTCGAGCTTAGGCCGCTTTTACTGGATTGTGTCGCTCTCCAGGCTTAATGATTTTAGTAACGTTATTGGTGCATAAATAGCTATAACAACCAGAAAACTAGAATAAATGTGAATCTACCTGAGCAATGAACCAACTCTCATCTGGGTTTTCAGGGAATCTCGGTTCAACACCATAAATTTTCAAACCTGGAGTGTAAAAATCATACGAAGGATCTATCAGTATCACTCGATCATCATCAGGTGGATCCGCATGATCAATTTTCTCGTACCACCAAATCCTAACGTGGCCGTCCATAGAAACAGTCCACAGTTCTCCGTCTATATAGAAAAATTGTACGATGGGTGCATCATGACATTTTCGTCTCAAGGATCTGAAGATTTCTAGAGTAATGAGTCCTCCATCCCATATTAAAATATTTCCCCAGTCGCATCCTGATACAACCTGAAAAAATAATATTCATCTGCAACAGAATATACTTCATAATTCTTATCGTTGTGGTTATGCATAATTCCTTGATGGCAATGGTAAAAAATTTATTAGTTCATATGGAATCTTATTTTAAAGCAATAAAAGTGGGAAACTAGGTGAACATTGACAAAAAAAAACACCTTTCGTATGTTTAGAAAAGCGCCTTCCCTGGACATGGACAGTTCGACTCAGTATTCCTCCGTTCATCTTGAGAGAACTGACGCTTGTGATTTAAAATGTAGTTTTAGACATATTACAGCTAGACTCCGCTATAAACATTTCGAGTTGCGGCCATACAGAGTCACATTCTAATCACAATTCTTACTGTCGCTTGTTTCGCGGCAGTTATCTGCTTATATACATTTTATATAAGCAGATAATTGATCAGCAACTCAGCTTTGCCGACTGTGGGGTTGACTGGCAATTATGTTCTGCGAAACAAGCGGCAATCAAAATTGTGCTTAGATTGTGACTTCGAAATGTTTATAACGGAGTCTAGCCGAAATATGTTTGGTTTTAGCATGGTATTCAATAAAAATTTTTAAAAATGAATAATTATAAACATAAAAAGGGTAAATGAATTGTGTGGAATGAAATTGGTATATTTATTTTTGATTCTACTAAGTTGAATAAATGAACACACCAACCTTTGAATCAGGCATCGGCAAAACTCCAAAAATGTCTGAATATTCTGTTTTTCCAAATCTTCCGACCTCACCTTTCAATTTCAGACCAGTGAAAGTAGTTGCCATTTTCCAGAATTTAATGTGAGCAACACCTAAAACATTTGAAAGAATACATTCATCAAAAATTTATATTAAGATGGATAACTCTTCCATACCATTCAAAAAATATAAAGTACCCAAAACAGCAAAACTATGTCAAATTCACTAGACGAGCGTTTCGTCACAAAATCAGCATCCTCAGGTCAAAGCTTACTTTACAAATTATTCTATTGTAATCCTATTCATATTACTTATTTGTATGGTTGATTACACTCATTATCTCTACCGACATCAAATTGTTTACTCTAATTGTTAACCTTAATTATTAGAATTCACCAGCTCTAAATACATTTTTCAGCTACATCTTTGAATTTAATGACGCTTTTGAAAATTAATGACCAATAACTTCCGCCTTCATACTATTTTTCACAATTCCCAGACTCTCGAACATTTCGTTAAGTCTATGGTCATGAATCTGATTAATTTAAAACTTGTGTCATCAAATCGGTGATCGTGATCCAAAGCATATTGACCATACTCGATTTTTCTGGTTTCGAAAAACGAAATGTAGAATATTGGTCCCACTGAAGTTGAAGAGAAGTTAAAACTTTTGAACCCGAATGTACCAAAAATATATCACCTGCAAGAAAATCACTAACCTGGGAAGCCGGTTCGACCAATCGTCTCATCGATAAGGTCTTCCACAAAAAAAAATAGCGAAATGACTGACAGAAGAGTTTGAGAATCTCCCAGTGGCACAATCAAGCTTGAGCGTGAAAAACTCACTAGAATTTGTCGATCAGATACGGAACGTGGATCTGGGAAAACGATAAATCTTGAATTTGTTTCATATAAGTTCATTGATTCCAATACCTACTGATAACATTGGAATATGTGAGTGAGTTACTGCTGACCAATGCCAAGGTTTCAGTAATGAAATAGTTTGAGAGAATTCAAGCCTCGTCAGACTTTGAATGAGTCATAATAGAGCGCTGTCAGCTGATGTCCCCCCATGACCGCCATGTTCTTCTTCTATTGATTGGCCTAAGTAAGCGATTCTAAGGATGTCAACTTTGTTGGCGAAACGCGCGTAGAGTAAAATTGGCGTTGTTTTGGTGTTTTGGATAGTGTCTATTTCTGAAATTGTATTCATACCAAAGGTTTCAGATATTCAATTATTCGTCTTCCATACCAACTGTATTTATTCGGACAGTTCACCTGTTTCGAATCTTTCGAAGATTTATACCCTTCATGGGATGTCTCACTCTCCAAAATATTTACCGGAGAGTAACAAAATGTAATAAAAATAATTTCAACAATATTAAAATACCCTTCTTTGAATAATCCTACAGATATTAAGACTAAGATATTAGTCAAATATCTGACTGAAAACAACGGCTTTCCTGGCTGATTGTAATGTACATACACACCGAATTTGGTGCTTCCATACAACAGGTACCGGGAGACTTTAAATACAGCTCTAAGCTACCCCACTAAACCTGGTTCTGACAATTAGCACCTCAGAGTTATAAAAGACATAGAGATGCCCTGCCTATACCTTCACAAACACCTGTTTTGAAGTAAACATGAACTATCCATTTCTATACAATTTGTGGGCGAAGGGGGCGACGGGTGGTGAAATGTTATGGACAGTTTGTTTACATTTAGAGTATGAAGGTCTATATTACAAACGAAGAATGACAACTTGGTCCGAATGAAATGAGCGGACATACACGAAACTAACCGAATGAATACAGACTTAACATGTATAAGGCTCTCGCTTGTAAACAAAGTTATGTTGACTTCAAGGGCATCTCTATGGTCTTTTATTACTCTGAGATTAGCACGAAACCCAGTACCAGTCTGCATGTGGTCAATCTAGAAGCGAGTGTCCCTTGAAATATTACACAACTATTTGTCAAATGTAATTTAACGTCTTTGAGTTTGAGTTATCAGATAGGAATTAAGTTGTTTTTCAAGAGATCTCCACCCCGTATTATAGATTATTTTTACCCTCAAAATGAAATGGTATTATATTCTTTGAATGAATGGATGGACAAATCCATTTGTAAAAGTACCATCTATAATTTGAATTGAATTAGTAAGGTAGTGGGAAATAAGGCCTGGCGGTTAATAAGTCCCACCGTTTTTTTCCTATAGGAGACTGGTAACTTTTTTCAAATTTAGCAACATGGTTAGTTGCAAGTGTTGAAGCTATATGAAAAGATCGTTGAGTTCAGCAATGTTCAGTCCGCCATTAACAACACTAGGTGTATCTGTAGTTTTGGGCTGCACGGATTATAATTTGCAAGAAGGTGAGACGTGTTTTTCAATTCCAATGATTTTCCTTAGAAAAATTAATAGTGATCCATCCTTTGCTGTAGCACTGGTACATCTTTTGCAGTAGGATAAAAATAAAAAGCATTGTTCATTTCAGTTCAGTCAGGAAAATGCATGTTTAAAAAAAGTGCTCGCCGGTAATAAGACCCAACCAACAATCGCGTAATAAGGCCCATGGGCTCGGTAAGAATGTGTGTAATATATGGAATTTGAGTTTGGTTCGAAAATATGAATAGGATATTCATAAAATCGGTTGTGGAATCACCTGCGGCTGAAAGACAAACTTTATGCGCTATTTTCCATCGTTCAAGATAACCTCTTGGGGGGTATTCATGTTCCTTAAAAAAATTAATAGTGCTCCATCCTTTGCTGTAACACTGTTACATCTTTTGCACTGGGAGAAAAATAAAAAGCATTGTTCAGTTTCCACAATCGCGTAATAAGGCCCATGGGCTCGGTTAGAATGTGTTTAATATATGGAATTTGATTTTGGTTCGAAAATATGAATAGGATATTCATAAAATCGGTTGTGGAATCATCTGCGGCTGAAAGACAAACTTTAGTCGCTATTTTCTATGAAAATTGAAAAATGGGAAATGTGATTTATTTTTAATATCTAACAAAAAACAAATACTTCCCTGGCTAAAGCCACGCTGGACATTGAACTACATCTGATAGATATTGTGAAAAGACTAACTGAAAAGAAAAAAATCTGAAAGTGAAAATTCACATTTTCATTCAGGTAGTTGATTTTTTTAATTATCTTAAGTTTTCATTGAAAATTCATTAAATAAATTAGTCAGGTTCCACCAAACTTGCATAGGATTGACGGCTGGAGAGTTTTCAATATTTGCCTCATTTTGGTTACCAAGGTTTTAAAGGAGACGGAAATTATTGTTAACATAGCGGCAAATATGACAAAAAATCGCCTCATCAACTTTCGGAATGTTATGTATAAAATATATAGGTTGAAAAAAATTGCAAAAGTGAATTGGGTCTTATCACCCAATAATACCTCAGTAGAAACACACTTACCACATGTTGTTATTTGACCCGGTAAATATGGTGAGAATTTTACTCGAAAAACATCATTGACGTATGATTTATTTCTCAATAATATTTTGTGCTCTTGCCAGTTCCAAACGGTTATCAAATAATCGGGTTCTCCACTTTGGGATACCAGAAGTTCTCCATCAGGACTGAAAGTATACAAACGAAACATACTTCATTTTCATCAGAAATAGAATGAGATGTGTTTGTGTCATAATGAGCGGTAGATATATTCAGAAATAAGTTACAAATTAGTTCAATATACCGAGCTTTTATTTATTGCCATATTCCACGTGACCAGCCAGGATACAGTTCGGGTGGTAGCTGAAAGGCAAGCACATACAATTTGTGAAACCTTTTTCCATTTATTTTTGTCAGATGGATGTTATGAATTCGATACCAGACAAATATACGCAGCCATATATTGATGATTCTGTTGGAAACAAAGAAGGAGTATATTCTTTATAGTAATTAAAATATGCATTATTTATATCATTGTTATAAAATAGAAAATATCAAGACCTATTTTTATTCGATTAAGAATGATGCATCTTAAGCATTCAGAAATGTTTTGGCAATACCCAGTTCATATTTTTTCAATATTTTCATTGTATTCTTTTTGAAAACAAAAATCGAATTATCAGTTCTGAAAGTGTTATGTAACTGAAATGTAACTGAATGGACCATTTTGATTTTTGTCAATTACCTAACATTTCAGTGTCCCTCGCAAAACCCAACTCCCTGTAACTCAACCAACATCACACCTCCAACCGTTATTGCAGATCTTATCCAGATCCAAAGAATGTTATGTATCATAACTGTATTTTGTCATGATACATCCTACAGCAGGGATGAAGAAAAAAGTTTGGGTCGACATGTTTCGATTAAGGTAAAAATCTCTTCAAAAATTATGCGATAGCCGAAAAGGATGTGATTATGGAACGTTAGAAATGAGCTTTCAATTTGAAAAAGAAATGATTTTGAAAACAGGGTCGTACTCGAAATAATTGAGTGGATGATCGTTGACAGTTACCGAAACGGGCAGTAAAACTGATATAATCACGAGAAATATTCATATTATAAGAAATTTTACAATGCCCTATGAATTGCTCTTCTGTTATGCAACTTTTTAAAGTTATTCATTGAAATTTACCCACTCTTGATTATCGTTATTATTGTTCGACCAAAATAATATTTCTCAATGAATTCTTATAAGAACAATTATCCGCAAAAAATCTCCTGTACGTAAAATCATCAACTGCACGTAATAGTATATTACGTAAAAAGTGTTGTAATAGTATATTACGTAACAAGTGTTGTAAAAGGCATATTACGCACGAATGGAAAAATTACGCACGAAGCCGCATAGGGGCAAGTGCGTAATTCCATGAGTGCGTAATTGCTTGACAACACGCATTACGTACTATACTTTACTTACGGCCACATACCTACAGTGTGCCGTTTCCGAGATCAAAAAATTCATATTATTATTATTATTATTAGTAAAATGACCTTATTTCAGAAAAGACGCCTATATAGATGAACTTAAGTAGTAATACCTCATCTGAATGATAAATTTGATCCAAAAAGTTGATGACGCTTTTCGAGATCCAAAAATTCATATTATTATTATTATTAGTAAAATGACCTTTTTTCAGAAAAGACGCCTATATAGATGAACTTAAGTAGCAATACCTCATCTGAATAATAAATTTGATCCAAAAAGTTGATGACGTTTTCGAGATCCAAAAACTCACATTATTATTATTATTATCATCTTTTTATAAAAAGGACGCCTACATAGATGAACTTTAAATGCAAAACTGTATCTAAATACAAAATTTGATCCAAATCATTAGAGCCGTTCCAGGATCCAAAAATTCATATAATTATTATTAATATTATGAGTAAAATCACATATTTTCATGAAAAGCGCCTACATAGATGAACTACAGTAGCAATACCTCATCTAAATACAAAATTTGATCCAAATCGTTGTAGCCGTTTTCGAGATCAAAAAATTATCGTTATTTTTATTATTATCAGTAAAATTGTCTGTTTCCAAAAAAGACGCCTATAGAGATGAACTTATAAAGCAAAACCCTATCTACATACAAAATTTCTCCCAAATCGATTTAACCGTTTCCGAGATATACCGTTTTGTTTCTGAAAACTGTGCGATTTGTTTACCGTGCGTAAGGAGCTATTTACTGAGGCTGTGAGTCGTGTGTTTTTGCCTATTTTCTGCAGTGGCCGTAGGTAAAGGCATATTACGCACGAATGGAAAAATTACGCACGAAGCCACGTAGCAGCGAGTGCGTGATTCCATGAGTGCGTAATTGCTTTACAAAACACAATACTTACTATACTTTACCTACGACCATGTACAGTGTGCCGTTTCCGAAATCCATATTATTACTATTATTAGTAAAATGACCTTTTTTCAGAAAAGACGCCTATATAGATGAACTTAAGTAGTAATGCCTCATCTGAATAATAAATTTGATATGTACAAAAAGTTGAAGCCGTTTTCGAGATTCAAAAATTCACATTATTATCATTATTATTTTTCCATATTCCATTTTCCATATTCCAGTCAGGCCCTGTCTCCGGAGCTCTGACACATCCGGAGGGCGAGCTGGATCGTTTACCCAGATAGTCACTCCCCACGTCCGTGGCGATTACTGGGTCAGAGAATCATGTGCCCTGAGCAGACGCAGTGAACCAAGGATAACGGCCCTCTGCATTCGTCCGGCTAAGATTTCTGCGATATTACGGCAAGCCGGTATGATTTTTAAGTTCGAGAGCAGTGTGTCCATCATTCCACCAAGGACCCCTATAATCAGAACCACCATTTTAACAGAATGGTTTGGGTAGAGCCTGCGGAGTTCAAAGAATAAGTCTCGATATTTGGTCCGTTTCTCCTCCTCTTTTCGGACGATGTTCGTTTCACCATGATCCGAAAACTCCATGAATCGTCTTACTCTGATGGTCTAGGAGGACTACATCAGGCTTATTGGCTTGTATTTGCCTGAGGGTGGGGAATGAGTAGTTCCAATATATTCGGCACTTTTCATTCTCCACAACGGACTCAATATCCCCCGGAGCATAAGGCAACATCGATGACTCATCTATATCGTACGAGTGTCGTAGATGGTAGTACAACACTCGTAGTGCCGCGTTATGCCTGTGGATATAGGCTGAGACCGCATATTAATATTATTATTTGTGAAAAGCCTTTTTCTAAAAATAGACGCCCATATAGATGAAATTAAAACGCAAAACTTTATCTAAATACAAAATGTTATCCAAATCGTTGAAGCTGTTTGCGAAATTCAAAAACGATCATTATTATTATTATTATCAGTAAAATCGTGTTTTTCCAATAAAACTCAAAAAGCAAAACCCAAAATCAAAAAATTCATATTATTTTTATTATTGTTATTTGTAAAATCGCATTTTTCTAAAAGAGACGCCTATATAGCATATTATTATTATTATCATTATAAGTAAAATCACATTTTTTCAAAAAACCTCACGCAAAAAAGTCCTACTTTAAGAACTTTTACATAAATGACTATTTTCGTATTTCAAAACTATCATGAACCTTGAACGTTGGGTTATTAATCGTTGAATATCGTAGTTGTGCTAGTTAATGAAAGTTATGGAAAAGACAAAATCATTGAAATAAGCTGTGAGATTGATTTTGAACCTGTCAACACATTAGCATGCACATTGGGAAATATTTACATTATAGTAAATAATACCTTCAATTTCTGTTAAGTAAAGAATATACAGCTAGATTAAATTAAGTAGAAGGTGAGCGTAATATAGAAAATATTGAATTCATTTAAAAAAAAATTGAAAAATGATAATTACAGATCGTAACGGTTCCAGAACTAATTCTGGCTTTGGCATATATTCCCGTGATGATTACCATCACTAAAGCGCATCAATGAACTAACGTCAGAGGCAATTTATGACCTCGCGTAGGAAGGAAGTACTTCACATTATGATTGCTGGTTAGCATTAGGCAATAATAATTTGTCTTTATTCATATTGCCAAAATATATAACATGGTTCAAAATAGGTGAGATAGTTTAAGTAATTAGCTTCGTATTGTGCTCGAGATTTGTCTTGTTGCTATATGTCGAGAGAGCATTACAATTTCTCCTCTACTCGCTCGAGGAAGGGATATCGACGTGAGCTGTTAATTCGTCGGGTGAGTTAACAGGATAGGCGTACAGTATTACGTCTCTCTTATTTATGTGGTATTATCATATCATTGAGTTCCTTGTTGCTCGCGTAGATTTCTGGCTATACCCCAGATGAAAAGTTTCCGATACTGTATATGATGCTTCAGAATATAATAATAATGGCTTCCGGACAATTGCCCGAAAACAATTTTCTGAAAGACAATTCCCCGAAAACAGTTTCCCGAATATACATTTGCTAGAATGGAAAATTTCCCGAAACACAATTGATCGAATGTACCATTGCTCGAATAGACAATTGCCCGAAAAACAATTGCCCTTAAGGAGAATTCAACGAAAATGTATTTTAACGCAACTTTATATGAATTTATAACCAATAATTTCGGTATGTATTAAATTTCCACGCACTCAAATGTCGTGAGGTTAGTTCATTCTGGTTAGATCAGACTGAATAATTTATTGTCACAAAATGTAAGTATTTAATTTTCGCGCACTCAAAGGTCTACGTAAGGTTAGTTCGTTCTAGTTAGATCAGACTGAATATTCACTCTGTTTTTTTTTTCATTCGGACAACTGTTTTCGGGGAATTGTCTTTTGGGAAATTGTTTCTCGGTCAATTGTACTAGATCCAATAATAATACTCCCTCATGAACACTCAGTTTGCCCAAAGCATGTAAAGGACAACTATTATTATTATTGGCCATTCATCGATTTATTCAGAATTAGTTATTTTGGTGCAAAGTTTCTATATCATTCATATACTCCCTCATAAGCACTCATAGAGTGTATCCAAAGGCATAAACGGCGCAGGTAGAGGACGGCTATTATTATTATTTTCCATTCATTCATCGATTTATTCGGAATTCATTATTTATATATACAGTGCTAGTCTAAAGTCCGTTCCCCCCTACTAATTTTTGAACCACCTAGTATATCGCAACGAAATTTGGAAGGCTCAAATAGGAGACAAAAACCTACTTTTTCATGAGAAAATTCCAGCTAAAAGTTTCAAAATGGCAGCTGAGCCCAATCTTCAATCATTTTTTTAAATACAACACCCTGTATATCATTGCATGATCGGTTAGGGACGATCATAAGGAATCCAACAACACCAGGTTTGATGCTATTATCTCCATAACACCTATTACTTTCTCCATAAGGCGAATGAGTGGGAGAGAGAAACTTTTTCTGGCGTGTCAATAAATTCTCTCTCACACTCATTCGGCTTATGGAGAAAATAATAGGCGATATCTCCATAGTCTTTGGAGATAATAGCATCAAACTTTGTGTTGTTGGATTCCTTATGATCGTCCCTAACCGATCATGCAATGATATACCGGGTGTTCTGTATAAAAAAAATATTGAAGATGGCCCTCAGCTGCCATTTTGAAACTTTTAGCTGGAATATTCTCATGAATAAGTAGATTTTTATCTCCTATTTGAGCCTTCCAAATTTCGTTGCGATATACCAGGTGGTTCAGAAATTAGTAAGGGGGGAACGGACTTTAGACTAGCATTGTATATAAAAATATACATATTTATTTTCCTTTATGGGATTTGAATGTCGAAGAAGCAATATTTGCTTGTTAACAAACCATAGCACCCGACATCGCTACCTTAGTAACGCGTACTCTATGAATAAGTTGATCTAAAATTAGAATGATATATTTTATACCAGATATATAAGTTTTTTCTTTCAATTATACTTATGTGTCAAAAAATATTTGTGACAAGTGTGTTCAAAACATTGTTGAAACATGGAAAACATTTACACCCGTGTTTCAAACACGTGTTCCACACTTGTATCATGAATAGCTATTTTACCTGAAATCCATGTTTGAATAAAGACGTTTTGCTCCACCTCTCAATATACACACTATGTTGAGGGAAGGCCACTCATAAATAATGATAATCGGACGACGTCCACATTCTGCAACAGCAAAGTGTGGATATTCTGGATTGGGATTTTTCTGAAACGAAAACATCTTATCAAATTATTTGATTTGAAATATTGAGTTTACAGTGTTTTTCATATCTACTATCAGAATGAATGATAACTTATAAGGTATGTTAGGATGGAGTTAGGGTACAGTTAAGTAAAATACACTAAAAAATTTGGCAATAGGGAGATGCCGAACAGGAGAGGGCTGAGAGAGTTCCTTCCACCTGGATTCTGACTTTACCAGATGTTACTGTAAATGAGTCCTCCAAAGTGATCAGCTCTCCAATGCATCTCATTATTTCATTATGTACCCTAAGGTAAATGAATGATGATCATGTAGGATAATTCTCCACATGATATAATTATTTCACAGAGTATTTTTCTAATCCTAGTTGAGTTGATTCTGATATTATACGTGTACCCCTAACAGATCCAGAGTTGTTCCATAACAGTTAGGTATCTGAAAGTAGTAAAGATTGTTGTTGCTGTCATTTTCACTCTCATCTACGAACAGTGCATCTAGGGTATCATTGCAAATACCTGTCTGAAAACAACTACTCACCTGCCTAATACCGCAACGGGTAGTGAATTATTATATACAATTGTGCAATGTTTTTCATTCCAGAGATTGGGAGTGCTTCCTGTAACCAAGAAGCAGAATTTTCCCTGTCCGAATCATCACATCATTCTGTCTATTTGGTTACTCTGGTATTATGCTCATCATTAGCGTGAGATAGATGTTCAATAATAGTGTTACAGCATAGTGCAGTCATTAAATACAGGTAACAAGTGAAGTGAGATCAATAACATAAATAGCACAAGGTCCAGGGGTTTTAACCCGACACTAAATCCAGTAGATATGATTTTTGGCACACAGGCAGTTCTTGAAGATTAATTTAAGAATAAAATTGCTCTGCATGCTAGCACCTGGAAAACTCGGAAAATAGGTTTTCCATCAATAACTTGGAAGGGGTTGAAAATTTTGATATTATGAACGGGAACAAACTGGTAGAGCATGAAAATCTTTATAGAAAGGTTTACACATATTTTTTGGAAAATAGCTTCTGATGAAAGACAATCAGATTCTCGTGAGAACAACTTGGGATATCATATATAAATAAGGAATGAATGTTATATCAGATTTGCTCAAATTTGATCTGATTTTTTGTGAAAACTCAGCTTTTCGAGCTAATTCGATAGGAAAACGCAAGATATTAGTAAAATTACATTGTTTATTTATTAAAGATCATTATTTCACCTTCGAATATCAAATACAACCACTTCTACCGACACCCTCCAGCTATATATGATAATAATTCCTGAAGGAAGTTTCTTTAAAATATCGTTCAGTTTATGAATTTTCAATCGAAAACAAGGAAGATACAGAGATTTTAGCCGGAGTTACTCTTATGATATCCCGAGTTTTTCGTGCGGAAATTTGAAAATATCAGTTATAGCCTATTACTTTTTTTTATAGAAATTCTTACTTTCTACAAGTTTGTTTTAATTCAACCAACTTTTTCGATTGAAATTGGGTCTTTTTTTTAATTAAAATTCGTATGCAATCGAAGAATTAATATTTTTATCTGAAGAAATTACAGCTTTTTCAAACTGAAAGAATGTTTTCACCAAGTTTCACGAAAAAATGTTTTTTTCTGAAGGAGATAAACATTGAAAGCAAAAATTTTTTTTAACGTTTTTCTTGTTAATATCGAGATTATGTTGAACAATACTGATACACAAGATTTAGATTTTGTAATTATCTACCACTTTTGCATGAAACTTTTTTCGATAAGATACATATCTCAGCCAGAAATCGTAAAAATCAATATCCAACCCTCAAAAGGATTATTCAGCTACCCCTACCGCCCTTACAGAACTTTTAATAAGTCGTGTTGATTTGTTTTTTAGTTTACTTATACCCCCCAAAGTTTTCGACCATCTACATACTGCTAAGATTTTTTTTGGTTCAAAAATTATCAACGCTGGTCTAATATAATCCAATGCAAAAGAGAGAAATAAGTTCAAGTTCGAAATCTAGAGAAGAATAAATTTTCTAACAATATTACAATATTGTCAGGGGTAATATAATAAGTGGTATGATTATTACCGATAATTTTTTGGAATATTAATGAATTGCAATCCCAAAGCTGAAAATACAACGAGTCCGCAGGACGAGTTGTATGTTCTTGCATTGGTATTGCCAATGAATTGATATTCCAAAAAATTATAGGTTTTTAATCATACCACTAATTATATTTAGGACGACAATATATCGATTTGAAATAAAGAAAAATAGTGCCTCATCTAAGATACCAATGGACATTTGTCCCTAACGATCGCTCATATTGATAAATAAAGATAACTAGTCAAAACACATAAATTTGACGTTTATAATTTAAATCATTATTTTCACTTGACAGATAGTAAAACAAAAACTAAGCAGGTTTATCACCGTGAAAATACAGCGACAAGCTATATTTTCACTGTAGTTCCAATTCTATTGGCAGAATTTCAAAATTTGAAATCCACTGATTGGTTGTTACGCAAGGAAATATATTGTCATTGATATACTCACTTTGATATGGCCTATTCCACCTCCCAGTGCTGATCTTCTGAACCATATTTTTCTTGTTTCGATTTCGAAAAAATTTATGAAATTTCCGGAAGCAAATACTAAGGTGTTACTGTCCAAAACAACCAAATTGAAATTCTTTCGGCAGTTGTAACCAAATGAGAAACTACTATCGTTAAGGAAATATGTGTGAGATAACTACCTAAATAATCATGTACTTATCTGGTGATCTTCCTGTGTTGAGGCATCAATCCTGCGTTTTTGAAACTCAGGCTCAGTATATTACAAAAGGAAATGTACGCTACCTGATATACAATCATTAAAGTAATGATGAAAAAATGGACTAGGTATTCCAGTTTTTGCTCAAACCTATAAAGGCAATAGGAATATTCGTTGGAAAACCTCTGACAGAAAACAACTACTGCCACCTACAAGTACTTCGCGCCCTATGTATTTATGTCTTTAAAATTAGTTTTCGTTACATTTATTAATTATCGCGGAAACATTTGGAACATACCTCTCAATAATTGAAAATAAAATTAAAAAACAGTTCATGGGAAATAATCCAGGAGGCTGTACCACAATGTAGAATGTCAAGGGCATATTATGAATGTATGTATTTCTTGTAGATAATATCCCAATCTTCTCGATATTACCGTCCTAGTTCCCTGAAAAATGGTGTCACTAAAAATTGCTTGCTAAAAAATTGTTAAAATTGTTTATTTCGTCAATCAGCTGTCGTTCCCTTACGAACGGTAGCCCTCAAAAGTCGAAACTTGTGCGAGCCAAAGATTAGCGAGGTCTTATCTTTTAACGTGCGATTCCTAGCACTTTCTCGGGTCATCAAAGTAGTAGTAGTAGTAGTAATTGTACTTTTCCGGCATGTATCGAATGGCCATTGACGGTAGAAGGGTCATCAAAAAAAATCTGTAGTCGCTAGGATTTGACCAGGTCTTAACCACTCGGCCACATGTCCCATAAAAATGTCGAGAATTATTCTTGTTGCTTATCATTGCGTTCTCAGACATTTTTCAAAAACCTATAGACGGAGAGCCAGCAACGTATTTCAAGTTGTCATTTTCTAAGTCGTGATAATTTTGCTGCTGAATGTTATATACCAATTGAACAATAAAATTCGAGTCTGGCATTCCCCAGCCGCCGGGTTATTTTCAAAAATATTAATAAAAGGGCAAGATATAAGATTTAATTGGTTCGAACTGTTCATGTAAACTTCATAATCAGCAACCTATTATAATGTTTTGAGGTGTTGAGCAACTACGCAAGGGGCACCTGATTCAAATCTGATGCCCAACTACATATTTTTCTAAGTTAACCAGTAAAATTGTATGCATGATATCTTTATTAAATCGTAATTAAACTGACATTTATTAAGAATGAACACCATTTTATTACATTTTCACAAACGCTGATTTAGGATATGCGACCAGTCACATACTCTACTCTTCCAAAGTTTGAGATCCATCTACTTTGAACTATAGAAAATCAGAAAACATTCAAAATAAATACATTACTTACTTGAGTCGACTATTTCCAAAACCGGGTATATGCTTCAATACTAAATTTTCAGGAGAGCCAAAAAACGGTGGCGGAAGGTAGAACTTTTAAGTTGGCAGCTAAAAATAGACAAAAATAGTTCACTTACCTGTGGGTGAAGGCAATTAACCTTAATGCAAATCTTGGGAGCTATTTACAAAACAAATTGTAATTACTCGTTTTTTGAAGTAAAATGTAGAATATACCCCCTTTGTAATTAACGCAAAGCAAAAATGGGAGTTATATGTAATTTTTCAATGAAATGAGGCTACAATGAAATGTATTTGAAGAAAAGCAAATTCACAGAACAAAACAACACAATTATTGAAAAATCAAAGAACTGCTCCATTATCTGACGAATAGGCGCTAGCCTCATCTGCAGAGGTTTCGTCCTTCACTTGTGTATCCTGAAAACTATCTTGGTTTTCCTTCCACGCGGTATCAAAATGCTTTGTATGACTATATATAACGGTTTTGAACTGAAGGTAACAGTGGATATACCCGGTTTTGAAACTAGGCCTGGTAACAGGATTCTCGGGCCCCTGGAGGAAGTCCAGGTCCTCCACCCAACTCTTCAACCCCATCACTTACCAACTGACTAACTAAGATTGAAATTTGCCTAGAATGAACATAGGCCCGCAACCGCTTTATTTCTGAGAAACAGGATGTTCAAATTTAACAAAAATAATAATATACGCCACTGTGTTTTTTTAAAGATTTTAAAAACAAATTGCATTTCATTGAGACGAATAAAAAATTGCATGGGTACAAGCAAATGAAGGCGTTTTATTTTTAGAATCGAAAACCGTTTGATAAATAATTCATAATCTCTGATCCCGAAAACCCTCACACACTAATTTTGAATCGAATCAGACCATAATTACAAATCTCATCAGCCATCTTGGAGCCGCCATTTTGGATTTATCAATTTTGATAAATATTCACAATATCTGACCCGAAAACTCGTACATACCGAATTTGAATCGAATCGGATTTTCACACGTCTCGTCCGCCATCTTGAAGCCGCCATTTTGTTTTTTTCTATAACAAAAATGTCATATTGCATATTCACCCGAATTATGAAGACATGCCTTTCAAATCGTTCGGACTCTTGGAAGTGGGTGAAAATCACGTTCATAGATACATACAAGTGAAGCTAATTTAATAAGCGTGTTAAAAAAATCTTTCCCTGCCCATTTACAGTATTCTGAGAACTGAGGGGAGTTGGGATATGTTATGGCAATACAAAATACCTTTGAAAGTAATTTCGTGAAATTTGATGACTTTTACTTTGAATTAATTTAATCTTCTTTCTTACCCTCTTCGTATTTTGGGGTTAGCATAACCCAGCCGTTGAAGACTACCAGAATCGACTCATTTTGTTCAGAAAGCGTACAATACTCATTTCGTACATTTTCGCTACTTTTGTAATTACATTTTTCTGGTGGTGAGCTGTTGACGCTTTCGTGTTCTTTGAATTTTACACATATCAGAGCGAGCGTTTCATTTTTGCAAATTCCTACTAGACGGTGCCGAAAACTTTCTCTAAATTTATTAATGCTGGTATTTCGTTAATTAATTATAAACGATGTGTACACAAACATACTCTGATTTTGCAAGCGAATCATAGAACAGGTGATTCGGGAGCGACATCAAATATGTATCATTTACCTGGGTAACAAAATGGATTTATAGAAGCTGAAAACTGTTATAAAACTTCTATAATGCATATTAATGAAAGTTATGTAGGTCAGTCAGTAATATATTAGAACAGAACTGGTCAGTCAGTCCAAATATACAGGGTGTTTCATACTTGAATGCTGATCTCAAAGAGCGATACTCCTTGAATGATTTTAAGAAAAATTCTTTATATGAATGTAGGTCCACAACCGCTTTATTTATGAGATACAGGGGGTACAAAACAAAATCCGTTTTTACCCAATAGCTCTGAAACGGGTTTGGGTTTTTCTTTCAATTTTGCTACATGCAAATAACGCTACATTTTTCCGATGATGAAAATTTTCACCGGTAAATGCTACATCTTTGATGTCGCTCCTGACTCACCTATTCTATTATTCGCTTGACTGACTAGAGTATGTTTGTGTACACATCGCCTCTAACTTATTAACGAAAAACCAGCATTACTAAACTCAGAGAAAATTTTCGGCTCTGGCTCTTGGACTATACGCGTTCTATGTCTAGCCTTCAGGGGGCCAATGGAGTATTTTTTTTTCAATAAATTCAAAAATTCAATCAACGCGACGACGGTCCAATATCTTCTATACTTCCGACTATTCAAATTCAAATATGAGAAAATAACTTTTGCTTCATGTTTTATATGTTCAATTATATCGCAGGATATCAACTTACCAAAAGAACAAATATTGCTATCATTGTAGGTTATATTTATGATTGTAAAAGGTCGAATTTTTGTGTGAAAGTGATGTTGTTTTTGGTGCTTGTATTTGTGAAATGGGTAAAGGTAAGTTTAGTAGACTTCTTCGAAAAAAAAAGTAATATTACGTAGTTTTTTCTCCTGAACACGAATGTGAACAAAATTTGAGGGGGTCTCAAGTACTTTTTGAGTTATACCGTTCCGAATCTTGGGGTCAAATTTCGTTCAGCTGAAATCATTTATAGAAAAACTGTTGCCATAGCAACAGTTGTTATGTAACGAGTAAACAAAAACACAATTACGATCTTGCGGAAATGCGTGGTTGCCTAGTTGTCTGCTTAAAGTTATCTTCACCGATGGAAAATAGCGACTAACGTTTGACTTTCAGCCGCAGATGATTCCACAATGGATTTTATGAATATTCTGTTGCCATGGTTACTGTTGCTATGGTTGAGAGTAAACAAAAACGCTATTCCCACTTTGCGGAAATGCGTGGTTGCCAAGTTGGGGTCAAGTGGCAACAGTTGTTATGTTACCGAGTATAGGTAAACTGAAACACAATTCCAAACTTGCGAAAATGCGTGGTTGCCAAGTTATCTGCCTAAGTTCACCTGGAATCAGTGATAAAAAAACTGTTGCCATGTTAAGCGTTGCTATGGTGGAGAGTAAACAAAAACGCTATTTTCACTTTGCGGAAATCCGTGGTTGCCAAGTTGTTTCAGTTATAGTTTCGCTGAAATCGGTTATGCAAAAACTGTTTCTATGGGAACCGTTGATATGGTAACGATTAAATAAAAACCATATTTCCGTTTTACGGGACTGCGTGGTTTACTTTAGTTTAGATGAAATTAGTCATAAAAAAGGTGGCCACACAAGACACGCAACTCGATTGCTTGTTATCATTTTGTTAATTCCCTCAAAGGAGGGTATGCTTGTCTGGATCAACTGGTCCCGGTCATAAGATTTTGCAAACTTTTAGGTTTATAAAAAAAAAATTCAATAATTTCAACTCCTAAACCATTCCGGGACATCTTGAAATAAGTTCTTTTAGAGCAGAGTTTGTAAGGCAAAATATGATCAAATAGACATTTTGACAACAAAGCGTATGTGTTTATTCTGGGTTTCAATGTACAACAAATGGAAAATGTCAGTTTGTAAGGCAAAATATGATCAAATAGACATTTTGACAACAAAGCGTATGTGTTTATTCTGGGTTTCAATGTACAACAAATGGAAAATGTCAGTTTTGACAATTAGTTATTGAAATAATTTAAGAGCAATGTTGCCATTTTGCATTCTTTGAAAATATTTGATAAGAACACAACATAGAAGATAATTTATTCTAGATTAAAAAAAATTGAATTGTACTACCTCATTACTCATTTCTAGGCATTTGAGAGAATTTAAATGTTTTTTCATGAATAGCCCAAATTTCCCTATCAAAAGCATACCCTCCTTTATATAAAAACTCATGATTTTTGATAGTTAGTATGTGGGGTATGGTGCAAGCAATTGCTCTTCTCATTTGAGATGGAAGTAAGATTGACAAAAGGAAAAAGTTACAGTCTTTTTGAACTATGCACCTTCAGATTTTCAGTAATATCAAGTCAAGCTTGGCCAGCTTGGCCTTTTTGTTAAGTTAAAATTATACCAACATATTAAGACGAATATTTATTTTGATATAATGTAACCGACATTTATATACATTTGTCTTCAATAATTTCGATTGCTCATAACTTGTTAACAGCGACCAAGAAAATTGAGGTTTTGTGTACTCGTGATCAATGGAATGGTTGCAGTGGCAACAACATTTACATAACTGATATCAGCTGAAATATAACTGGCCCAACGGTTATCATTGCAACCTTTTTTCCATAACCGCACAATGTAAATGTGGTTTTTGTTTGTCCCTCCTCACAGCAATAGTTGTCACAGCATCAATTTTTTCTCAACTGATTTCAGCTAAGCAAAAGCAGACAACTTGGCATTTCTGCACCATGGGAATTGGGTTCTTGTTTACTGGCTACTATAGCAATAGTTGCCATGGCAACAGTTTTTGGCATAACCGATTTCAGTTAAACTCTAACTGACCAAACTTGGCAACTACGCGTTTCCGCAAAGTGGGATTAGCATCTTTGTTTACTTTCCGCCATATCAACGGTTGCCATGGCAACGTTTTTGCTAATCAACTCATATTCTACAATTACATACACCAAAAACCACCATTTCTCAAACAAACATTTGACAATCTTGAACATAACCTACAATGTTAGGAATATTTGCAGAAAGTTGGTAACTTGCGAAAAAAAAAACACAACATAGCCTAACCTCGCTATTCATGATAAATGCAATTGTATTTTACCGTATAAAAGCTGATTTAACTTGACGGATAAAATTAAGGGGAATATGCTCGCTTCGCTCTCTATCTCATAGCTTAGAGAAAAAGAAAAGGGGAAAAATGACCTAATCTAACCTGAACTAACCTCACTATGTATGCTTGAAAAATTCCTCCAGAATTGACAAAATTAAAACTACTGAACCAAAGAAAATATGACTTTTCGATAGAAACGCAAGTAAAAGAACATGTTAACTGTCTTGCAGTTTACAGGCACAAGGGTGAAAAATATATGCTTGTAAATTGCCTATACAGGGTTTTTGAAGCATTTTTCACCCTTGTGCCTGTAAACTGCAAGACAGTAGTTCACACACGTTCCTTTCACTGGATGAATTTATCATGTGGGGTCAAAAACCTTGGGTGGGCACCCATACATCTGAATAGACCTTTAAAATATGCTTGCTTCGCTCGCAGA
The DNA here is from genome assembly GCA_958298965.1 of Chrysolina haemoptera. Taxonomy (NCBI): domain Eukaryota; kingdom Metazoa; phylum Arthropoda; class Insecta; order Coleoptera; family Chrysomelidae; genus Chrysolina; species Chrysolina haemoptera. Next base: position 32,709,514 of record OY282585.1, on the reverse strand, counting down.
TCGATTGTAGAGTGTGAAAGGATTGCATTCAACTGGTATAATAAGGTTAGTTTAGGTTAGTTTAGGTAATTTTTTACTTCTTTCTTCTCCCCTAAGCCATGAGATAGTGAAATTACAACATTGCATTTTGTGCGATTTTTACTGAAAATGGCACATTTTCAAGATTTGGAAAGGCATAACTCCAAAAGTAGGTTTGAGACCTCTCAGATTTTTTTGTATTATCGAAAAAGTCTACCAAACTTACCTTTACCGTTCCAAGATTCAGACAGGCCATAACTCGAAAATCAAGTACTTTTCGAGGGCTACGAAAGTTTTTCAGATTCGTGTTCAGGAGATCAAATTAAGTATGTAACCACATTTTTTCTCAATTTCTAGTACAATCCCGATAGGCAAACTTAATTTTACCGTAACTACGTTATCAATCATTATAAAAAAGGATACTCGAACTTCAGTATATTCAGAGGTAAAGTTCCATTTGCGCTTATTCTTGGACCAGAAATGAAGTCATTTGAATCATAAAACTCATGTTCTTCTTCCTCATGCTCTGCTTCCTCAGCTTGTTCGTCTTCTTCATCCAAATCTTCAGTTTGTTTAATAGATTTGGTTTCTACATTAGTTTTCTTTTTACTTTTACTATCTTTGTCAACAGGAATATTCGCGATATCTTCATCAGTTTGTGACATGATCGCTTGACGTTTGTTTTGAAATTTGAAATCTTATTTACTGCTCGAATGCTGAATTGGCTGAATCGATACCATGCTGTGGTTTCCATGGAAACCATTATTTCTACCCTCTGAATGGGTTTTATGTGACCACTTCTCTCACAGGCACAAAAAATAAAAGCGAGTCTGGATATTGATCATGTATATTCTAGTGCTCAGAAAATGAGTCACTAGTATGGTATAGTTAATAGTAATAGTATATTCCGTAATAAAGTTAGAATCGAAATTTTACACCAGTCAGTTTTAACCAATCAGATGCTTTATTTCGACATTGTTACTATGGCAAATTTTCACATTTTTCATCCACATGACCAGTTAGACGTAAAATCAATAAGTGGAAATTTCCCGGCACATGACAGCTATCATATAATTAGACAATAATAATATTTCCCTGAAACTTAGTAAAAAAATTATTTGAAATCAATTATTTTTATATAATAATGTATCTGATATTATAAATTTTACATCACTAGAGCACGGGAAGAAAAAATATCCCGCAATATGAACATCTACTTTAATTTTTAGTCAATATTGACATTTCCCTGAAACCAAGTAATAAAGTTGTATAAAATCAATCAATTTAATATATTAATTTATCTAATATTATATATTTTATTTTACTAGAAAAATCAGAAAAAAGTTTTCTGCAATACGAATATAATTCCGGTATAAAATTTTCTTACCGAATCCCCCACGTGCTTGAATTAATTACGGGAAATTTGTCTCGTACATGAATTTTTAAAGAAAATTATCCCTCGTCGGTTCGCTTCGACTCGTGATGATTTTCAAAAAATTCATATACTCAAAAACTTTCCGGCAATAATTCATGCTCTAGGGAGATTATAAGTGATAATTCGATGCGAGTGGAAATTTCCGAGCACGTACTAAAAGCGAGCGTGAGGAATCACTAGCGTCGCGAATTTTCATTCTAACCGAGTAACAGACTGTGCTTTCTACACAATCACAAATTATACATATAATCAAATGGAAAGCCAACTAAAAATTATTTTGACATTTCAATTCACATCTTGTCACTATGATGCCAGTCAAGGCTAACGTTATTATTGTTACAACAGTTAGAATTTGCATTCGTAAGAAAAGTGTTATGGAATATATGTTCAATATCAAAAGCAAGAATGTTACCATTCGATTTCAGAATTGGCAAATTCTGTAACGGTTTTGGAGAATTTTTGTATTCATGGAATTTCTACCCTCATTTTCAACTAGAAAATCTTCGATCATCTGTACCAACGAAAATGGTGCAGTATAAGTACTTTTGCAGATATTTCAACCACAGATATTTTTCCTAAGAAAGATCTTCCGGTTTTATTTGGGAGATCGGAAATGTCTCTTTGGCTAGATGGGGTTATGAAAGCATCAGTGGGTACAACTGTAAACCAAAGGAGCTCTTACAATTTTATAATAGTGACAATATATTTCAGCTTTGGGATTTCAATTCATTAATATTCCAAAAAATTATCGGTAATAATCATACCACTTATTATATTACCCCTGACAATATATTTCCTTGCTTAACAACCAATCAGTGGATTTCAAATTTTGAAATTCAGCCAATAGAATCGGAACTACAGTGAAAATATAGCTTGTCGCTGTATTTTACGGTGATAAACCTGCTTAGTTTTTGTTTTACTATCTGTCAAGTGAAAATGATTTAAATTATAAACGTCAAATTTATGTGTTTTGACTAGTTATCTTTATTTATCAATATGAGCGATCGTTGGGGACAAATGTCCATTGGTATCACAGATGAGGCCGTGGAAAAGAGTATTCCGTTAAATACGGCTAGAAGTAAAGCATCAATTACCAGGTGACACGATTTTTCTTTATTTCAAATCGATATATTGTCGTCCTAAATACAATTCGTGGTATGATTAAAAACCTATAATTTTTTGGAATATATATTCATTGGCAATCCCAATGCAAGAAAATACAACTCGTCCTGCGGACTCGTTGTATTTTCAGCTTTGGGATTGCAATTCATTAATATTCCAAAAAATTATCGGTAATAATCATACCACTTATTATATTACCCCTGACAATATATTTCCTTGCTTAACAGCCAATCAGTGGATTTCAAATTTTGAAATTCAGCCAATAGAATCGGAACTACAGTGAAAATATAGCTTGTCGCTGTATTTTCACGGTGATAAACCTGCTTAGTTTTTGTTTTACTATCTGTCAAGTGAAAATAATGATTTAAATTATAAACGTCAAATTTATGTGTTTTGACTAGTTATCTTTATTTATCAATATGAGCGATCGTTGGCGTTGCTATCATAGATGAGGCCGTGGAAAAGAGTATTCCGTTGAATACGGCTAGAAGTAAAGCGTCGATTACCAGGTGACACGATTTTTCTTTATTTCAAATCGATATATTGTCGTCCTAAATATTATTCGTGGTATGATTAAAAACCTATAATTTTTTGGAATATCAATTCATTGGCAATCCCAATGCAAGAAAATACAACTCGTCCTGCGGACTCGTTGTATTTTCAGCTTTGGGATTGCAATTCATTAATATTCCAAAAATTATCGGTAATAATCATACCACTTATTATATTACCCCTGATAATCAATATTTATCACGTTTTCAGAATAGAATCGAAATGGTTGTTGAAACAGTTGAGAATACTTCATTTTTTAATTATTGATCAAACCTGCCAAACATAGCTATTTTATAAAACGATTTCTGAAACTAGAAATTCATCAAGAGAAAGTTGGAATACAGTTGATAATTTCAGAGAAAACTACAACAACGATGGCCTAGAATGAAAACCTCGTATCTAAAAAAGATTCTGACATAACTTTAATACGTTATTATATGGATAAACTCGTACAGTGAAACCAATCTAGCTACATATTTTAAATTAAGCGTCCGATCATGTTGAGTGCCTTATCAGGGTATATTACGGACTATAATCCGTTGTCCGACAAGTGTGCAGCACGTTTTCACTGTATTTCTCAATATTGAGCGTGGACAAAAAATAACCTCACTTGTCTGGCCTCTATCGACGAAGGTATCGACTTCTGAGTAAGTATTTTTGAATAACTGGTACGTTTTTTTGCTTCTCCTGTGAAGTTTGCCTTTTGTGAGCTACGTGGTTATCATTCAAGGCCATCGATATAGGGTTAATTTATAAAAATATACAAGATTGTTGTTGTTGCCTTATTCAATAGTGCCAATCAAGTTCTGATTTTTTTTATAAATTGACCAATATAGTAATTACCATATAAGTTGACCAGTTCTATTGTTTCAATAAATGATCCTTTGAGTTATCACCATGATGTGAGTATCAAGGAAAATCTGATCTAGCGTGACACGTATGAGATAATTAATTTTCTCAGAAGTATAAAAAACAAAAGAACAATAATTGTTATAGATTTTTCAAAATCGTCCTAAAAGGGCTCTCAATAATTTTGCTGTTTCAATGAATAATGATTCTTCCAGCGTGGCAGTTTTCCGTCTTTTCTTAAAACGTCGTTGATAATTCCAATATACAGTGTGATACCTAATATTTGCAACGCATGGGATTTTTTTTATTATCATACTTAAAAAAAGTACTTCATAAAGGAAAGTTTCTGCATATCAGGAAACCTCGAAATCTATTTCGGCATATATCACGTGATTCACGTGGCTACAAATATTACAGCAATTTTGAAAAACTTATTTCGTAGGGCAAAAAGTAGGTTATTCTCAAAGGTAGCATAAAAAGTTGATTACAATTAGATTTTAGACCAATATTCAAAATTTGGAACATCTATCAGGTATAATTGAAAATTAGATATAATTAAAAAAAAAACTGCGGGTTACAAAACACCGTATATTTTTGGTTTGAACTACTATTAAGAATCATTATAAACTCATTTATTCAATAAAATAGAATTTTTTAGGGTTTTTCCAAATGCTAGAGCACAATTCGAAACATTGGTCTTCACTATGACTCTTGCAATGGTCCATATCTGATTTATTCGTTATTTTATTTAAACTTTTTATTTTTAATTTTTGGCAATGATTCGTTTTCCAAAATCAGTCTATTTTGACTTTCAAAATTAAATGAGTTGTGAAAAAATTATGGAATTGTAAGATATGGACTATTGCAACAGCACAAATCATTGTAAAAATCAGTTTTTTCAATTCAGCACTAGCATTTGGGATTATCACATTAAAATCTTCGTCGTCTCCTTTATTCTCAACCATGAACAAACGCGAGAACTTGAAACATGAAATGAAAAATTGAACAGAATCTGTTTCATGCTACATGTTTCTCTCTGACGTCACATGAAACGCATTTCTCTGATGTGCGAATTTCGATTGAAAACAATGTGTTTTTATTTAATGATATAAGTTTCATGTTTATTGTTTCACGTTTCATGTTTTATATTTTGTTTCTCTGATGTGCGGTCTGTGCCTTAGAGTGTCTCTCAACACTAAGACCTGCTGGGATGTATTGTTTTATTCTATCGGCTTTGGTTCCTAGTGTAGGTCTGTGTCTTTCAGCAGGTTTGGTAGTCTATTTACTAGGTGTTTCGGATTCATGCCTGTTTCATGATTGTTCTGCTGCGCCTATTGTCGAATGCGCCGCAATCAAAGATGCTATGAGAGGCTGTTTCTTCCTCATCCCCCACAGTCTCTCTATGGTTCCTCGGTTTATTCCCATTGTGTGCAGGTGTTTTCTTGCAGGTTCCGGTTAGTAAACCGGTGATTGTGCGTATCTTGGTTCTGTTCAATTCAAGGGTGTCAGCCGTCAGTGTTTTGCTTAGACGTCTCATGAAGGCTGTGCTGTGTTGACGTTTATAAGATTATATCTTCAAATCTTAGCAATTTTCAAATGCATAAATTTTTTAAGTTTTCAAATCGGGTTTCAGATGCTTGTCTCATAAATTGGTCTGCTGTTCCATTGACTTCAATTCCTCCATGCCCAACCTCCCCCCCAAGTGTAACCTTATTCTTCTTCTTCTTCCCAGAATAAATCTATTTATATTCATGACCTCATGGTAAGTGCCTCGGCTTGGAAAACTGTAGTGTTTTTGCCAAGTAGAAATACACCGTTTGGCCTTACTCCGTATATCCCTTGCTCCTGTTTCTACATCCATTTGTATACCAGGTACCAGGTATGGCAGGACATCTGGTTTCTAACTTGATAAGCTCATTGTTAAATAATATATTCCTTTAACTGTTATTCTGTTCGTTCATTGCAAACAACTGGGTATTGTTTAGTTTGGCTGAGGTTGAGATGGCGGTTGTAGTTTGGTTAACACCAATCTGCGGGTGGTGTCTTAGCTTTTGCCTTTACATGGATAGGTAATTGGGCCATTTGTTGCAGACATTAGTTATTGTCTGCAGAGACCTACCCTATACTGATGAGGGCAAGAACCCGAAATCGATCTATAGATGGTCCAAATGTTTCAATTAACATTTCCATGCAACTAGCAATTGCGGAGATAGCCTTGTAGAACTCTGGATGTAATTCAACGTTTGTCGTGGTATTAGCCAGGAAAGTAGTTGTTTTCTGATGGATTTTCGCTCCAATATTTTCTATTGTATAGGATTACGGCAATGGGCCATTCTGGTATGGTAGGACATCTGGTTTCTAATTTGATAAACTCATTGTTAAATAATAGACTCCTTTATCAGAAATGAAAGCGTTTTTTTGGGGGGGGGGGAGCGGAGATTGTTGCAGTGGTTAGCGCTCTCGCCTTGTGACCGAGTGGTCCGGGATTCGGTTCCCGGTAGGAGCAAGGTTTTTTCATTTTCAGATGTAAAAGTCTGAAAATGATTGGATCTTGTTGCCAGCTGGGTACAATCCTCTACGATCCACTGTTAATAATTAACAGTGCTGCTCCTAAGGTGGCGTATGGAGTTGGTAACAAAGCCTATCTAGAACACGGGGCTAATGACATAGCAGTAGATTGCATCCTCAACGGTCATATTTCAGTAATTCCAAGGTAGAAAATGTTATGGGAGACCTCTCTAGTACCTACAATACTGTATCTGAAGCAATTGACAGAAAGTATCAAAAATTACAAAAATAAATTCAAATTCCTCTTTTCATCTGTTTTCGCTTTCAATCCTGACCATGATTTCTAAACTTGAAGATAGAATGAAACACTACCCTTATTGAGTGATTATAAATATGTTTTATTTGTATCAAATTTTGAATTTGAACTAAGGCGGAACAAGTGATTTAGAATGGAACTGTTTTTTCGAAGATCTCTTCACATCCAACTTGCATTTCACAGATTCAAGATTACTAGTTGTTTTGAAAAATTTCCCAGTCCGATCACATTTTACACGTTTATTTTTGGACATTGCGTTTTGCGCGTTACTCTTTGGAACCGTGGAGTCGCCACTCAAAGTTCTGAAAACTTTGTAATCAACTAATGGCAATGAAGTACCTTTAAAATTTTTAGCAGCTTTATTAACTACCAATGGATGATAGTGGGTATAAAATGGCGCTTCGTTGGTTGATGCATTATTAGGCTTGACAATGGAAATATTTTTTGCACTATTGTAACTTTTGGTGCTTCCTTTACTACCTTTACTTCCTTTGCTATCTCTGTGATCTCCTCGGCACTCTGGTTTCTTTCCGATTTCTTCACTAAAGTGCTCTCTTTTCATCATTTTTTTCTTCGCTATATTCTGAATAGGTGAAACATTGATGTCGTCCCCCATACTTCTCTTGATCCCTTCCCCCATCTTTCTCCAAGATTTTTGTTTAAAAAGAGACGATATTTCAGTTGACTCTTCTAGCTTTTCTCGTATTTCTTCGAAATAACACTGCCTCAAGAGCCTTTTAACATTTATTCTCTTCTCCCAATCGTATTCAATCATGAGGCTGAGGACATTTTTTCCGTTTCTGGTGATATGAGGTATCAAAATATCTATTCCTGTACCTTTGAGTTTTGGAAAAAAAATACAATTTCTCGATCTCGATTTCAGTTTTGTGAGGTACTGAATGGAGGGTGATCCAAGAACCTGGTGAATCTTGCCTAGCTGGTCAATTTCATTACTTCCAGGGAAAAGAGGTCTCAACGTTAACATTTCGTAAAAAACGCACCCTGTTGCCCAAATGTCCATTTTTGGGCCGTAATTACCAACGGTTAGTAGGCACTCGGGGGATCGATACCACCTTGTTGAAATATACTCGGTGTAGGGTGGTGAGCTGAATATTCCTCTGACAGAGCCTAAATCTGCTAATTTTATCACTTCATTGCAGTTTGCTTGCGAGAGGGGTGCATACAGAATGGATGGAAATTTCATGAGAATATTTTCTGGTTTAACGTCTCTGTGAAACATACCATTTTTATGTAGGTGTTCCAAACCTTTCAAAATCTGGTAGAGATAGTTTCGCACCCTGAATTCGGATAGTCCTCTTCGTTTCGTTTTCAGATAATCATACATGCTCATATCCATTAATTCGAAAATGAAAGTGACCCTACCTCCAAACGAATCAAAATGATATTCCAGCATATTCAAAATGTTAGGATGAAAAGGTATTTTTTGAGCAGCTATGATTTCTGCGCATGTTGTTACGCTCTCTTCAGATCTGTAAGTTTTTTTCAGTCTCTTTGCAGCGTAACATATTTCTGTGACCCTGGATTCACATTTCATTACTTCAGAAAAAGACCCTTCCCCTATTTTTTCTAACACTTTATATTTTGAATGAAAAGTATTCATTTTTCTAAACTGACATTCTGTTTTGATAGATAGATAACCTCGAAAAAGTAAAATGCTCGATGTCATTGGCAAGTAGCTGAGAACCCTGCCAAAATATAAAACATCCGACCAGTTGGGAGAAAATCCTATAGAACTCGCTTGATTGTATGTCTTAATTAGTTAAACATACAGTTGTACTCACATAGCTGAAACCGTGAAAACATGTACGCCTAGGATCGGTCCTGCATGCACACCCATTATGCGCATTCGTCGTACAACAGACTATATTCCGTAATATATCTAGTGATGAGGCAGTCAACATGACCGTTCGCGCAATGAATGCAAGTTTCACACGTTCAGCTATGTGGATAGAACTGTACTTAGTTCAGGTATGTATAAAACGAGTAGTTCATTTTACGTTTTGTAACGTTGATGAGTGTATATTTAACTTTTCTGATTATACAGGGTGTAATCTAACTTCTTGCATTCCCGTGAAGGACGGGTATATAATGCCATTTTATAACGAATAGCAGGTATGAAAAATTAAAAAAAAGTGGAAAATTTAAATTTTGTTTGTTGGAAAATTTGGAATATCCTGTAAACCGCTGTTCGAAATTACACAGGTTCTTCCAGCAGTTCCAGTATTATTGCGGTTCTGCTCCGGTTAGCTAACGTTCGGCGGACAGCAATTCCCAAAATTTCAACGAATTTTTTAACACACCTTAAACGGAAGAGGTTGGATTACACCCTGTACATGAATCTGAAGTCTGAATATATTACATTTTCTATTTCAAAATACAGGGTGTTTTTTGATGTAGGTCGAGAACCGTGGGGTGCATCATTTTAAAATTTTGTTGGGGCTTGTGAAGAATATTGTTTACCTCTTGCAACAATTTTTTTAAGGAAGTTTGTCAAAACTGTACTTGATATAGCCCACTTGTCTGAAAGTCTGGATACATCAAATTTTCTACTCCACAATACAATATGCTCTTTGATGTAGGTCGTGAAGCGTTTGGTGTATCATTTTGAATTTGTTGGAGGATTTGTGATTAATGTGCATACCTTTTTAAACATTTTTTTTTCAATTATTTCCCAATTGTACTTAAAATAAGCAAATTCTAGGAGAAGATTGGTCCCTTCAAATTATCTTGCACTGACTGATATTAACTCGTTCGCCATTACACATAAAAAGAAATTATTTTGTACTTTTTGCACATTAAATAAGTCTTTTGAAAGTTATTTTTTTACAATTTTTTGGGTTAAATCTTGCAAGTAAATTCCGGTGAAACTGCATTATAAAATTTCTGTTAGAGAAAAAATTAAATGGAGGCGCCAAGATGTCAGACGAGATTCGTGAATAGGGTTCGATTCGATACAAAATTGGTATTGAAAGGTCCTCGGTGTCGGAGATTACGAATTTGTAGTCAAAATGTATAAATTTAAGATGGCGGCTCCAAGGTGGCGGACGAGTTTTATGATTATGATCCAATTCGATTAAAAATTGGTATTTGGCGGTTTTCCGGGTCGAACATTATGAATTCATTGTCAGAATTCCTAAATCCAAGATGGTGGACGAGTTTTTTGATCATAGTCGGATTCGATTTAATGATTCATTATGAATTTTTGTAGAAATTCATAGGTTCCAGATGTCGGCTCAAAAAAAGGGTACGAGTGATGTGATTATATGATCCGATTCGATTCAAAATTGGTATTTGAAGGTTCTCGGGGTCGAAAATTATGAATTTGTTATCAAAATATAAGAATTCAAGATGACGGCTCCAAGATGGAGGACTAAGTATTTTTTTAGATTATGGTCCAATTTGATTCAAAGTTCATAAATTCAAGACGATGGCTCCGAGATAGCAGACGATTTTTGTGATTATGGTAATATTCTCTTCAAAATTTGTTTGTGGGAGCATTTGGGGGTTGAAGATAGCGGCTCCAAGATGGCGGAGTAGTAACCTAATATTCAATTAGTATTTTTTATTATTCAGGAAACAGGCCTTGCAATAACCATGTTTCATCAGAAATCCATAGACTAAAAAGCATAAAATAAAATAAATAATTAAAAAAAAACTTTTTAAAGGCAAGCTTTATCTAAATGCTTTGAAATGAGTGACAGATTCGAAAGCTTACCGCTTTCGTATTCGAACTGATAACTGTTTGAATCTGTTACTCACAGAATAACCAACTATTAGCTTTATTACTGTTTTTCAAATAACTCTTCTCTACTTGGCCCTCAGCAAACATTTGATGTAACGTTGTCAAATGAATCTAATCTAAAGAAATTTTATCATTTGCTATAATTTCATTTAAAGTGATTAGTGAAACACTTCGATGTACAGCATATACGTCGTCGTGTTTTCTTATCAGAGACATAAACCTCAAAATCCCACGTACAATTCACAACCCAAATAAGCTCATTGTTCACTTTGAGAATGGTTTTTTATATGTGATTTATATCGGAGGAATGATTGTGGTGCAACGCGATAAAATTACCCAAAAGCCCTCCACCACAAGTTATCACTGTTCTACGGTAAACCATAAAGCGTACAGAAGGAGTTATTCACGCCTAGTCAACTCATTCCACATACATGATATATTGCATGTTTATTGTATTGGAGTTCTTCTTAATATCTTAATAAATACACCTACTGAAAAAGTCTATTAGGAATATTTGGACGAAGTCATTCAAGTCATAAAAAGGAACTTTCAAATTGTGTAAACTGCATCTCTAAGGAACTCATTATTTCATTTGTTCAGTGTGAATACGCGTTTTGTTCAGAAAACACACAAAAAAAATGAAAATTATAATAAAAAGAAGCTTTTTAAAGTCAACCTGTAATTCAAATGCACTCAAAAATAAAAAATGATTTCTTTAGATGTGTAATACTGTGAGTTACAGATTCGAAAGCTTGCCGCTCAAAGTTTTCAGTTTGAATACGAAATCGGCAAGATTTTGAATCTGTTAAAAAATAACCTGCATTGGAATACAAAAATTTCTGATAAAGAATAGTTATTACAATGACTTTTTCCTGAGAGTTTTGAGCTATCTAAATCGTGAATGAATGAATGAATGAATAAATGAATGAATGAATGAATGAATGAATGAATGAATGAATGAATGTTTATTGATATCTCAACTACAAATACAATAAAATATATCAAATACAAGTACAATTAAATATACAGATATTACGTACATAGACAATAAACATTAAGGTAATCCACAAGGGTATAACCCGCGCGTAGATATAGATATAAAATAAAAGTAGGTGTTAAGTACACAAGTTATTACGTAAGTGTAAAATTTTACTAAAAATTATCAAAAAGTATGTAAACATAAAAGATCAAAAGTGCTACACAAGTTATTAAGTAAATGTAAAGTTAACAAGGGGACAGAAAAAATTATAAACTGGTATATAGACATGAGAGATAACAAGTGTTGCACAAGCACAAGTATAAGTGTGAAATTTTACTGAAAATTATCAAAAGGTATATAAACATAAAAGATCAATAGTGCTACACAAGTTATTAAGTAAATGGAAAGTTAACAAGGGAACAGAAAAATTTTAAACCAGTATATAGACATGAGAGATAGCAAGTGTTGCACAAGTTATTGAGTGTATGTAAAATTATGAAGGGGACAAAAAAGTATAAGCAAATATATAAACATATTAGTTCAAAAGTATAAAAGAATATAAAACAGAATCACCTAATGCCGATGTTATGATCATCATATGCATAGCGCATGTAATAGAAGTTGAAAACCCACAAGGGTAAGACCCGGGCGTGGATACAAACTTATTACTATTCTATGCAAACAGAAAGCTATAAAGGGATTTATATGTATAAATTGTAAAATTAATGCGTATAAGAATGAGGAGGAGACGAATGAGGAATGAGGAAACAATCTAAATATTTACACGTAAGCACGAACTTCCATCACAAATACTCCCACATACTAATTTTGAAGAGTGTCAGACCATAATTACAAAACTCGTCCGCCATCTTGGAGCCACCATCTTGAGTTTATGAATTTTGACGAAAAACTCATAACTCCCGACCCCAAAGACCCTTGTAAACCAAATTTGAATCGAATAAGACCAAAATCACAAATCTTGGCCACCATATTGAATTCATGTATTCTCACAAAAAACCCCGAAAACCCCCACATATTAATTTAGAATCGAACCGGACCGTAATCACAAAAATCGTCCGCCATATTGAATTTGTGGATTTTGACAAAAACATCTCTCCGACCCTGAAAATCCCTACTCACCACTTTAGAATCGAATCAAACCATAATCACAAAACTCATCCGCCATATTGGAGATTTTAATTGTTCTCTAACAAATGCATAAGGTGGCATCCATTAATTACGTGAGGCGTTTAGGGGGGAAATGGGTCGAGCGAAACCTCACTCAATCTCACAAGGGACCCGAGGGGGAGAGGGTGGTTCCATTCAGATATCACATCATTTTTTTTCCGCAAGAACCAGTCAAAAATTACCGAGAAAACTAATTAAATAAAAAAGAAAAAATACTAGTCTAGTACTAAAAAATTGTTTTTTTTAAATAAATCTATGCAATTGAGCACAGATTAACTCATTTACATTATGAATACGCATTTTGAAAACTCTCACGTGAGATTGGGGGAGGTGTCGATCAAAATCTCACAATATTCACCAAGGGGTGAGGAGGGGGGGTAAAAAAAAGCCAAAATTGTTTCTCGTAATTAATGGATGCCCCATAATGCATTTTCACTGGAATTATGAACACCCGCAAAATTTCAAATTAACCAGGCAACTAGAAGTGGGTCAGAATGTGTTTTCGAAAAGAATCTTGTGTTCTCCGTCGGACAATGCATGTTCAGCGACTGGTCGGTCTGTACCATTCCACAACTACGCTTGTGCTCAACTAGGCGGGTACCAATGCTCCTTTTCGTCTGCACTGTATCACAGTAACTCCTGCGAACTCCGTTCGATTATAAAACAGTTGTTAGGTGTTTCATTCCGTCGTCGATGTACCTTTGTTCACATATTCTCAAAGCTCTGTTCACTAGGGTGCTGACAGTTCGTTTCTGTTTTGGATGATGTTGGATCCATTATGTAGGTATAGGTCTGTGTGTGTTTTCTTTCTGTACAACTTATTCGTTTACAAGTAAAAATACTTCAACTTGTTCGTAAAGGGATTGATTCCACTGAAAATAAGTTGTTGTAGGTAAATGTCGAAATAAGTTGATATCTTGCGGAAATATCTCCTTTATGTAACTGAGGGATTCCTCAAGTGGTACATTTGTGAATGAGGATACAATACCGAAGCTAACTAGAATATAGTTTGGCTTCGACGACGGAATAAAACATCTAACAACTGTGTTACAAGCGAACGGCTACAACAGAAAATCTACAGTGTTATAAAACTTACATTTTTCAACCGAATGGAATTATTTTTCTTTAGTTAGGTAGACATTCAAAAAGTTCACAAGGACACCTAATTTCATGAATAAATCTTCATTTCTAGGGCCAACTAATCTTATTTTTCAAGGTCGAAAATCTAAAAAAATTACTAGCGATTTTTTTAGAAAAAATCTGACTACACTACTCAATAAATCAATTAAATAGCTATAAGGAAATGAAACTTGAGTACTATGCCATTTAATCAACCCACCAATTCAATTTCAGAACTTTTAGCAGAACTTTGACTACACCACTAGATTCAGGGAGTCTCGAAATATCACTGACCATTTCATTGAAATCTGTTGCTGAATAAAAAAATAAAAAATTATGAGATAAAACGAAATTTTCTTGAAATTCCATTGGCATATTTTTCAGATTCTATTAATCTATGATTTTCTTATTTATGAACTGATTTCGATGAATTTTGACCAGTGATATATTGAGATCTCTTAAATAAAGTGGTGCATTCCGAATTTTGATAAAAGTTCTGAAATTGAATTGGTGGGCATATTTTTTAAATTCCAGGGTCAGGTGGCTCAGTGGTTAAGACTGTCGCGTTCGAAGCCAGTGATGCTGCTGGTCGGGTTTAGGTTCAAATCCTATCGACTACAGACTTTTATTCTGATGACCCGAGGAAGTGCTAGGAATCGCACGTTAAAAGATAAGACCTCGTTAACTCTTGGCTCGCACAAGTTTCGACTTTTGAGGGCTGCCGTTCATAAGGGGACAACAGCTAAAAAAATTGCTAGTAATTTTTTCAGTTTTTTGTCCTTGAAAAATAAGATTAGTTGGCCCTTCTAGAGGACTTTCTGAAGTCTATCTAACAAAGAAAAGAATCATTTCAATCGGTTGAAAAAGTTTTATAGGGGTGCTTCCCTCTTAAATGGGTCACACTGTATAACCCGTCCTACGAGTAGAAGAGGGACACTAGTGAAGAGCAACCCCAAGACACAATCTATCTGTCATACATAAATGGTGTCACGAATCGAATTGAGAAAATCGTATAGAAGGAGAAAATCAACATCATCTTCAAACCAACGAAGAAAATATGGGAGCATCTGAGATCAGCAAAAGACAGCAGAGATCCACTAAATCAGTGGGAGTTTACAGGATTCCATGTAACTGTGGTAAAGTTTATAAAAGTCAGACGAAAAGGAGCATTGGTACCCGCCTAGTTGAGCATAAGCGGAGTTGTCGATTGGGACAGACCGAGAAGTACGCAGACGCTGAACATGCATTGTCCGATGGAGAATACAAGATCTTTTTCGAAAACACAGAGAGACTAGCAACGGTGAATCATTATTCAACAAGAATGTATTGAGAAGTGATAGAAATACACAAACACCAAGAGAACTTCAACAGAAAGGAAGAGAGAACATATGTACCAAAGATCTGGCACACAGCATTGAAAGGTGCCAAATGAACTCATCATCTATCAATGACACGCCAGAGACGAGAGCTGCAGTTTCAGTTGATACGTCAAGAAGAGTACTTCGACCACGCCACTGAAGATGACTGCCGCAGTTGCAATTGAAAAGTTTGGAGATTTCAACCAAAGAAGACCCCAGCAAAACCCGGAAACCAACCAAAACATTGACGCCAGCCGTGAAAGCCTACATTCAGCCGCAGATGATTCCACAACAGATTTCATGAATATCCCATTCATAATTTTGACCAAAAATCAAAATGCAATGCCCATGACAGGTCTATGTCAAAAAATAACTTTCGAAGGGTCGCTGCAGAAGAAATATTTTCATCAATTTCCATCCTTGATGTGTATAATTGCTTCTGAAGAGCCTGCTTTCCAATTCTATCAATCTCCCTGTTGAGCTTGGCAAAGTGAAATAGATTTTCGTCGACCAAAATGTATTGGGGATTAAATGCGAGAGAAGCGAACCTTGCTTCAATGAAATGAACGATTTCTGTGAGAGATATTTTTTAATAACATTCTCCCTCTCAAATTTAGTTAATGAATTTTCAATGAAAGCTAGAAAAAATTATAAAAAAATTAACTATCTGAATGAAAATGCGAATTTTCACTTTCAGATTTTTTCTTTTCCGTTAGTCTCTTCACAATATCTATCAGATATAGTTCAATGTTCAGCGTTGCTTCAGCCGGGGAAGTAGTTCTTTTCTGTTAGATATTACAAATAAATCACATTTTTCATTTTTCAATTTTCATGGGGAATGTTCCCCCTTTTCAACATGAATACCTACATTCCTATAATACCCAGGTTATAGACGCTGTCCAAGTCCAGGTTAGAACAGGTTTTTATGGTAAAAGGCACCCCACAATAACAGCATCTGAATTGGTTACGGAGTTGCAAAGAGCAGATGACAAAGTCTTCGGCTGAGATACTGTGAAAAATCTTCTCCACAAAGTCAGGCTCCGTAGTTCATTCAGAGTATCGTCGGACACGTGTGAGGAAACTATCCTGAATTATAGAACGTTTTAGACACGTGTAAGAAGTACATACATACAGATTCAGTACAATAATGATTTGTGATGCAAGTATTATTATAATAGGCGGCAGAACCGACTTCATTTTTCCAAATGGTTTCCTAACAGGTCAGCAGGATCCTGAATAGTATTCTTCAAACCATTGTGCCGCTATTGGCTGGTGGTGTTATTGAAAAATTTCGTCCAATGCATGATGATGTTCGTCCCCATATCGCAGACATTTGACGAACTGATTGGATAACGTGTTACGGTTCAGAGGTATGACTGAGAAATAAATACGAAAATATTTTAATCATCCTGTGTATGTAATCGCTATGGGTACAGGTTCAACAAGGGAGTTGTCAAAAGGTACATTTTTCTGACAAAATAAATTAGATCTATCGTTTTGTCGCGAATATTCAGCTAAAGAGATTATTTGAGGTCCATTTGTTGGCTCAAATCGCACCCTACGGATATTTTCTAGCTGGAATTCCAGATAACTTGAAGAAACCATAGACCTAGTTGGTCTGCACATTGTGGATTTTTGTTCCCTTCAAGTTAACTGCACGTTAAGGCCACCCTCCATCCAAGGTAGGTCCCAATGTCTTATTTCTCTTAATCATTGAACCAAGTTACCCTCAGTCTAACACTCAACCACTTTCCAGGCCTTCTTTTTCTGTTCCCGAGTAGTTTTTACTCTTTTACCTTCTACCCTACACCCTACGAGTTTATGAAGCCAGTATACCATTGCATCATCAACACATCACTCGCGAAGAGCAGGAGCCCCCACTTCATTGAGTGACATTACGACGACCCGTCGAAAGCATCGATCGAAAGAACATCAAGAAGACGGATATCGAGAGCGAAATCAGATAAGCCCTAACTTAGTCTCTCACAAATTTATTCTAAGACAGTATATCCTATCACGAGTCAAATAAATAAATCAATAATTCATGCGCGAAGCTCACCTGCAAGGGAGGATATACTTATTATGTAAATTCTAGTATGATCATACCAGAGGGCCACGGATAACCCTTTTTGTATAACCCTGCAGTAAATAATAGATATTATTATATTTTGTTATGTTTTGGACTCGCAACTATTTTTTGTAGTGTTTTGCTTCTAAAATGAAAACTGATATAGCAATCTGGTTGCTCCAATGAGAACGGAAATACGAATAGAATGAAATTTTGTACGACCCGATTGGATCATTAGTAACGAAGAAAAACTGGAAAACCCGGAAAATATTGGGATTTTTGAAAAAATTCACAACTCAGCTATTTTTCAATTTATAGGGTAAGACTATTAGTTTTGGCACAATTACAATTTGCGAGAGAAACAAGATGTCCTGCAATACCAGGACCACGCTTATTGCCATAATCCTATACAATAGGAATAATTGGGTAAAAAATCCATCAGAAAACAACTACTTCCCTGGCTACATGTAAAGGCAGAAGCTGAGACACCGCCCGCAGCCTAGCGTTCACCAAACCACGGGCGCCACCTGAACTCCAGCCCCTCAACCAAAGCCATACCCAGAACTTGCGTGATTAATCTAACCACTAATACAAATTAAAGAAGTCCGCATTGCAATGCAGATTTCTTTAAATTGCAATTTGCATTTTGCTTCACTTGTATGTATGTATGTATGTATGTATGTATGTATGTATGTATGTATGTATGTATGTATGTATGTAACTGAAACTTTGAACGTGATTTTCACCCACTTCCAAATGTCAGAATGATTTTAAATTTGGTATGTGATCAAAATTCTGGTGGCAATGCAATATATAATTTTTGTTATAGAAAAAACCAAAATGGCGGCTCCAGGATGGCGGATAAAATTTGAGACAATGGTTCGAATCGATTCAAAATTGGTATGTGGTTTTTTTTAGGTCGTATGTTTCGAATTTTTGATCAAAATTCATAAATTAAAGATGGCGGCTCCAAGATGGCGGATGATTCATTATATGGTCTGATTCGATTCAAAATTAGTGTGTGAGGGTTTTCGGGGTCAGAGCTTATGAATTTTTTGTCAAAATGTATGACTTCAAAATGGCGACCCAAGATGGGTGGACAAGTTTCGTGATTATGGTCAGATTCTTTAAAATTGGTCGGTTTTCGGGGTCAGAGATTTTTATTTTTTAGTCATAAAAAAATAATATTTGAAAAAACTAAAGAACACGCTTTACTTCCAACATGAACTAAAAAGTAATTGACAATTTAATCACTCAAATGTAAAAAAGCGTTGACAAAGTTCTCTTGAGCTCTTGAACGCTCATTGTTGAATTAAACTGAAAAATATGAGAATATTTTTTTACAAGTAAGTAAGTAATTTATTTATTCAGACAAAACAAAAAAGTTTCCAGGTCGTTCTCAGTAACAATATACAAATTAGGTGTATTCCTGTTGAGTCTAATGCGATTGTCGCTACCTAAGCAGATCGAAAGCACCCACGCTTTTTTTACATTTGTCAATTATTCTTTACTTTTTAGTCCATGTGGAACTAAAGCGTGTTCTTCAGTTTTTTTAAACTATCATTTTTACACTATCCCGCAGCATGCCTGGATGCTCTATCGAAAGTCCAATTTCAATTTCTCAAACAGATTTTGAAAGTAATAGTATATAGACCAGGATCCCACGCCTATTGTCAAAAATTATTAATAACAGACTGAATCTTCCTGCGTAGCTTCATTTTGCCGAGACGCCCAATTTTTCCTCTACGAAATTTCTTGATAGTGGTAGCTAATAAATTGTGCACCATTCAATTATACAAATATATAGAAAAATCCGCTGGGTACTGATGAGTTCTTATGACCACTTGTTGGGAGTGCGGGACTCTTCAGTCCTACCATCCATTTTGTAGGACAAAAGTTTTTTCGAGTACTTTGGCGAATTATCTCGAGGTTCAACTAAAAACTTTTTGTACTCACCAAATCGACATGATTGACGCCTGCGCATTTTATCAGCTACCACTTTCGAGAATTTTTGTAGAGGGAAAAGTTGGACATCTCATCAAAACAAAGCTACTCTAGAAGATTCAGCCTGTTCCTAATATTTTTTTTTTACCTTGGAATTGACAATTTCAGAGCGTAGGACTAGGAACACTTACCATTCAATTTGTAGGACAATATAGCCATTCAATTATACAAATATTAATCAAGCAACGGTAAACAAATCTGCTGGTTTCTAATGACTTCTTATGATCACGTCATTGGTACATGTTGGAAGTGGAGGACTGTCCTACCATCCATTTTGTAAGACAAAAGTTTTTTCGAGTGCTTTGGCGAATTATCTCGAGGTTCAACTAAAAAACTAACTGTTATTAATGACTTTTTTGCACTCACCAAATCGACATGATTGCCGCCTGCGCAGTTTATTAGCTACCACTATCGATAAATTTCGTAAAAGAAAAAGCCTTGGCAAAATGAAGCTACTCAGGAAGATTCAGTCTGTTATTAATCATTTTCGGAAATAGGCGTGGAATGCTGGTCTAATAGTGCTACAAATTGTATATTCTCAGTTCTCGCAATAATGTCGCGAAATAGGCGAAGAAAGCTTGCAAACATTACATGACTGAAAACGGACGAGCCCGCCTAAGCCGTCGCGTAGAAGAAGAGACCAGGAGGTGAGGGAAGGCGTATTGTAAAAGGATTATCACGTCCCCTCATTTCCCTGCCTCTCCTACTACTCTACCGCAGAGGCGGGCTCGGTCATTTCTGATCATGTAAGTAAGCTTTTTTTACCCATTTCGCGACACTGCTACGAGAAATGAGAATACATACATACATTTTGTAGTACTATACTTTTATCTTCAAAATCTATTTGAGGAATTGAAATTGATAGAGCATCTAAGCACGGTGCAAGATAGTGAAAAAAAAAAATCAAATTGCAATTGTGCCAAAACTAATAGTCCGACAGTACTTGTTTTGCGTACAAATGAAGTACAGATGATTGATTATTTTCATAGGGCCACCCTATAAATTGAAAAATGGCGAAGTTGTTAATTTTTTCAAAAATCGCCAAATTTTCCGTGTTTTCCAGTTTTTCTCCGTTACTAATGATCCGCTCGGGTCGTACAAATTATATTTTATGCTCTATTGATTGGTGTACTAGTCAATTAAGTACTACAGATGACAAATCGAAAAACTCTGAAACGTATAATGATGTAGCTTTCAACTCGAAAAAAATAAAGTTGAACATCGTAAGCGGCGACTGAAATATGGACTCCACCATCACCAGGTGAAATACCACCATATCGACTACATGTGCTGTGAAATGGATTATTCCATATTTTAGTGTTTGATTGACGACTTCGGTTGCCTTATTCTGACAGTAATTATGATGAAGTCTCCTCTAGTAAAATACTGCGGAAGTGAAATGGTGAAATAGTGAAATGTTTACTGGAGGTGACACACATCGAACAATTTGAAGAAGTGTTGAACGGTCAAGAGTTTGCGGTCGGAAGCAATGTACTTCTATTCGTCGGGGCTGAGTTTCTTTGAGAAGAAACTGAGTGGCTTTCAACCATCGTAACGCCACTGTTGTGAGGTGGCACCTAGCGAAAAATCCGAAGCTCAGCTATTGCTCGATTCCATTAAAAATTGTTAGGTTAGGTGGGGGGTTTTCATGAGGTCGGAGAATATGAATTTTCAGTCAAAATTTATAAATTCAAGATGGCTGCTCCAAGATGGCGGATGGTCATGGTTTGATTCGAATCAAAATTGGTATTCGGAGATTCTCGTGGTCGGAGAATATGATTTTGTTTTCAAATTTTATGAATGAAAAAGTGCGACTCAAAGATTGCGATTGGGCTGGGGCAGGACGACTCTAATGTTGACCGACCTACCCTTTCACTGTCACAGCCAAAGAAGGAAAATTTGCTGTATAATTTCAATAAGCAATTGCAACTGAGTCTCCTTGGAAGGACGTTGCACAAATGCCTGTCAGTTGTAATTCAATGTCCGTCGTGGTATTAGCCAGAGAAGTAGTTGTTTTCTGTCAGATGTTTGCCTCATATTTTCCACATGGTGGAAATATTTGGAGAGAAGGGTACTTCGATAATGTCGATTTTACTAGTTCATTTATGGTCTTATTCAATTCAAAATTGGTATGTGAGTTTTTTATGAGGTTGGAGATTGAGAAATTTTTGTCAAAACTCATGAATTCAAGATGACGGCTCCAAGATGGCGTACGAGTGTTATAATTATGGTTCACTTCGATTCAAAGCTGGTATTTGAAGGTTTTTGGGGTCGGAGATTATGAATAATTATCAAAATTTATGAATAAAAAATGTCGATTCCAATATTTTTTTTTTTCGTCGTGTGTTGGTATCGACTGCTATGGTCATTAGCCATCGACTCCAATATTGTTTGAATTGTTATTTTCGTCAACCGGCTGTCCCCTGACGAGCCGATGTTTTCAAGAGACTTGTGCAAGCTAGGGAAGACGTAGCCCATACCTTCTAACGTGGGATGCCATGCAGGACAGCAGTGACCGCCTGGGTATCGAACTCACGTACTCTGGATTGATAAGCGCTTTACCCATGCACCACTACATCCTATTGAAGCAAAAGTTTTGTGATTCTGATCTAATTCAAAACATGATCCAATTCGATCCGAAATTGGTACCTATTTGGAATTTCTTGGGGTCGGGGACTATGAATTTATTGTGAAAATCTATGAATTCAAAAGTGCGGCTCAAATATGTCGCATCAGTTTTGTGATTGCGTTTCAAAACTGATGTGGGGGTTTTGGGAGTGAAACTAAGACTTTTTTCAAGATAGAGGCTCCAATATGGCGGATGATTCTCGTAATTATGGTTCCATTTTATTCAAATTTGGAATATGGATTTCGAAGTTGAAGTTTTGTAATTATGGTTCAATTCTCTTCGAAAATGCTACGTGGAGTCGAAGATCATGAATGTTCTGTTAAAATTCATAAATTATAAATGGCGTCTACAGGATGAAGAACAAATTAATATTTGGATGATCTCTTCATTGAAGAGGGAGATAGCTCAAGACTGACAGGAAACAGGCCTTGTAATAACCATGCGTCATCAGAAATATATAGACCAATGCGTACTGAATAAAAAGTACAGAATTAAATAAAAACAAAATCTGTTCAAAGACAAGCGCTAAAAAGTTAAAAATAATTTTTTTAGAAGTGTAATGTAGGTTATTCTGTGAGATTCGAAAACTCCTAGTTAACACAAAGGTCTAGGAGATGATGCTTTCTTGATCATTATGGTAACAAAATGAGTTTCATTCAGACATCACTGTTGCCAAATGATGCCAAATGTTACGAATTGTTCACAATTTTCTTCTCGTTAGTTCCGCTTCCAGAAAATTGCGAAGCACATTAACATGAATTTTGCTTTCATTGCGATTTTGTCGGTATAGAAGGAATTAGGTTGGTAACAAAATTGAGCATGACATCCCCATCACGACACAAAATGGCCAGAGTTGTTTATCGAGTTGAGAGTCAAGTGGAATTTGTATATTTGGTTGACACCATTCTTTAAATATTCTATAGGTACCTCTGATAGTGTGTAGTGTTTTGTTTGGTTGTTTTTATTTCAATAGTTGAATCAAATGTGTTTATTAACATTTCCCAATTATTATTTCTACCAAGAACTGCTGTAGTCCTTCAAGGACTGGAACGATGAGTGGAAACTTAGGAAGGTAAATTCAGTGATTTACAGAATTTGGCATTCTCAGGATATTGACTATTGTCTTTTTTTCATGATTAGACAGCCTGTTAATTTTTTTTTTTTTTGTAAAAATTATATACTACGGAATAAACTCACGCATTTGTTTTTTAGCATTCCATTACATATGAACCGTTGTTCATTAGTAAGAATAATAATATTGAGATATAATTTCCATTTATGTTAAAACATCGTGAGCTTTGTTTTATTCTTGAATATTCTATATGTCATATTCATTCAAGTTGCCAATTAATTATTGTTCTGGTAGTGAATTCACTTTGAAGAGAATTTGAGATACCTGCAAGATACTCTCAGTAAGTCTATAGTGACTACATGCAAGTTAAATTATAACAAAATTTGAAGTGTTTTGAAACATACAAAAGAATCAGTGAAGCGCATTATTAAATAAGTACCAGTCCATTCAATTTCACATCGTTTCATCGAAAGGGTATCAACGTTCATTCTATTCCGAAGTATAAATGGAACATCACATTTGGCTAATTTCGAGTCACATTTTGCATTACATTTTGATGTCTCGAACTGACCAACGGGGCACCGAATAGACGTTTATGAGATAGTAATGAAAATCACTTTGCGATTCACTGGTGTGATCATGAACATGAATGTGAAGCCCAATACCATCAATAAGACCATTCTGTGCTTGCTGCTTTCGTTTTCGAACTGAAAACTATGAGCGGCAAAATGTAGATTTTTATTTTCCAGAGCACTCGAATAAAAGCAGACATTTAAAAAAGTATTCTGTTACGCATTTTTCATTGGATTGTTTGGTTAATTCTCGTGATTTTCTTCGCTTGGAGCGGAAAACTCGACAAGAGTCATTATACTGTACTATATTAGTCAAGGGAGAGGACTACATCAGATTTATTTTTTCAATATAGTCGGAGTGCTATCTGGAACCTAGAAATGGCTCTGGATATATACTTCAGTGTTTATGTTAGAAATTCTCAACAAAAGCTGAAAGGAGTTTTTGATTCAAAAACCATGAATCCGATACGTTATTGTTACCCAAATATTAACGAAACCATTTCGGCTGCGATATTTGAAAAACTTTGCAGAGTAGTTCTTGTAGAAAATGTTGCCAAAAATCTACCAGATATAACTCAATGGTCGTAGAGGACAGTAGTTGTTTTCTGTTGTAGATGAATATATCTTTTGTATAGGTTAAAGCAGAAGACTGAATTATTTGTTCCAGTTTTCACTCTTAGTTTAATGGTTTTCCACCAAAGTAATGTCAACAAGTTTTCTCTCTACAATATTTGGCTGTGGAAGAAGTAGACGTTATAGTCGGAGTGCTCAGAGATAATCTAGAGATAACCATGGATGTATATTTCTATGTTTATCTAAGTATTCCGAACCAAAGCTAAAAGTTTTTTTTTTTATTCAATTGTATTCAATGAGTGGCAAGAACGATGAATCCGGTACATGGATGTTCCCCTCATAAATCGAAACATAATGTTAGCTACGATATTTAAAGATTATTGCAAAGTAGTCCTTGTGGAAAACTGTGCCAAGAATCTAATGGGTATAATTCAACGGTCGTAGGGGGTAGTAGCTGTTTTCTGTTATAGACTTAGACTCAGACCTATCGTATAGGTTTAAACGGAAGACTGGATTATGTAATCCATTTTTCATTACTGGTTTAATGGTTTTTCGCCAAGTGGTGCCAACAACTTTTTTCTCTTAATAAAATTCTATTAATTTTTTTAGAAGGCCCCGTGCATTGACTAACACTTATGTAGTAAGAGTACTTCTGTCTCCGCAGCAATTCTAATTCAGTGACAGAGTTTGGGACAACTCGTTCTGTGTTCGAGATTGAACTAATTATTATTATTATCATGAAATTTTTTGAAGGGTTTGGAAGAAAATATCATTTGTGTAAATACAGGTATATCAGTATATGACCCAGAAAATATAGGAAATTTTAACGAAAATGTCGATAGAGTTTGTTTTTTAACATTAGTAACCCAGTGATTTTTCTGGAGAGTTTTTGATGTAGTCATCTAGATATCGCCAAAGTTTTCAGATGAATTAGCACTATTAACTAGTAACCTGAAACAAATACGGATTCAAACGAAAAGGAGATGAAATGTTACAGCACAGTTATCATATCCGTGAAATGAATGGAGAATTTGATTTTAAAAATTTACCCTAGGGGTTCATGATGACATCCATATATTCCAAAGAAATTAGAAATGGAGTCTAATCAAACGCCATTACCTGTGACGCTGATGAATAACAAGACATTTTGACATCGTTGTGAAAATTGATTCTAGTGAATTTTCATCTATTATGATAGATAATAAATAATAGAGGCAATATTTAGAACATTTGTATAAGTTAGACCTATTTATTTTTCATACAAACTGGAATGAACAATTTGATCATTATATTATTTAATGCTACATATTTTTGCGATGAATGCCGACTCGATTGACGTGACTCATCATAATGACTCGTAAATTCGAATAATAATGGAAAAAATGTCAACTATTATTGAAGCGGAAGAAGGAAATAAGGCCACAAACGCACAGGAAGTACCTATCTCTAATGTAATCACTCAAATCCCAGGGCTCATAAAAGATAATAGCAGTTCTTCAAAATCAATTGTAAGAAGCGTACCTACTAATATCTTCTCATTATTATTCAATTAGCAATAGTGACTCGCATGCATTGTATAAATTACATCAGTGACAACGATTGAGGCAGGTAAGATAAAGGTTTCACTATTGGTTAGTCATAAAAAATCCGGTCTATCGCAATCTGAGTAAATCCAGTAAAAGTGACTTCCAATGAAACGTGTGATTAATAACAAATGACTAACACGCTTTGATGCGGGTTTTCGACCAAACTATGTTCATTCATTCTCTTGTTTAACTTTAACGCAGTTTGGTGCTTGGGCTTCTATTAGTTTCAATTAAAATTAATTTTCAACCATCCTGCCCATAGGGACGCTCCCTCGCGTTGTCTCATATATTATCGAAAGTGTAGTGCGTTACAGTGCGAACATACTATTCACGAAAATGGAACAAGTTAAATGGTCTCAATTTTCGGAATTATTGCGGTATGTATTTATTTTGACGTTTTATCGGTGCTTTCAGCTGTAAGTGCAGTGTTTGTTTGGGTTCGGGAATTGTTTGACATGTGTTGTGCATGTGTGGGGTTATTGTTCACTTGTAGCTCGTAAGATCTTCCGTCTAGCTTAGCGCATTGTATCAAAATTGTTTGTTTACCAATCAGTCAGTTCAATTTTTCGATTAATTAATGTAAGTACTCACCTTCTATTGTTTCGTAATTGTGAAGCCAACTTTGCTCTCGTGTTATTGCTGATGGTTATTATTAATTTCATTTACGCTGATGTTGGTGTTTGTAGCTAATGTGCGAGTATGAAGTGTGAATTTGAAATTCAAATTGTGAGTGATTCCTCGTTGAATGGTAATTTTCATTATGTCTACAATGCATGATTAAACTAAAGTATACCGTCTGCCACATTTTGATATTCCATTATTGGCAAAAATACTAGAAATATAGGTAAAGTACGTACACTTTTTTGGGAAGAATTTACGAATATTGTAATCATTTGTTTCGGAAGATATAATAAATAATGAGTTGATAGATAGTGCACAGTCAAAATTTTGTGTTACGAATTAAAAGGTATGATGAAAAATTATCACAAATTTCTGAGAATAATCTACACTTATCTCTCTGTATCTTTGTCCATTAAAAACATTTTCAATTTTATTTTATACGTATTTATATTTTCGGAAATATTTCACTAAAACTGGTTCAATATTCAAAAATATTTGCCTTGTGATTCAATTCCTGCAAATAGAAATAACAAGAAAAGGCTTGGTGTGGAATGGAACACATGAGAGAAAATTATAGATACAGGATGTAATCTAACCTCTTGCACTTCCGTGAAGGAAGGGTGTATAATAACGAATGGCAGGTGTGAAAAATTCGAAAAAAAATTGTTGATATTTTAAATTTTGTTGGAAAATTCGAAGAATATTGGAAACCGCTGTTCGAAATTACACAGTTTCTTCATTCCGGCAGTTCCAGTATTATTCCGGCTTAGCTTCTGTCAACTGACGTTCAGCGGACAGCGGTTCCTAAAATTTCGACGAATTTTCCAACACAATTTAAACTTTCCACATTTTTTTTTTTCGAATAATTACACCTGCCATTGGTTATAAAATGACATTATACACCCGTCCTTCACGGAGAAAATTTCGCACCATTTCATTTGAAGGCAAAAATGTCCAGTAAACGTTGGTCACGTTATGCCTCCTGATTGAAATAATAGATTTTTAACCATTCTACGTAATTGCATGTACCTGAGGTAAAGGCTTAATGTGTTCTCTCTCTCTCTCGCTTTCTCTCATATTTTTTGCTATTGCTTCCATCTATCTAGAGAGTTTTTGAGATGATATTTCTTATGACAGATATTTGTGATGTTTGAATTGGATGTGCCTGTCAATATCCAACGAAGTCATGATCCTTCGTGGAAAATTTAGTTGAAATAATACCGCACATTTTAAAGGGAAATAGCCTCCTTATCGATTTGTCTGAACTTTGGATATTATATAGTCCACGTTATTCTGAACAAAAAATTCCCTAGGTTCAACTTTTTTCATATGCCAGTATTGGCGCTATAGGCCACTGAAAACTCTCATGAATAACCCACAGCGTTACCCTAGGTCCAGTTCGAAAACCCTACCTGAATAGATGAAATTCCCCGTACAGCTTGGCAAATCTATAGAGGAATATGAAATCGGCACGTCTATCGATGCACGAAGAGCTCCGTATACATTCGAACTGAATGCACCATAATATACTTCTCTCTTTATCGTCCGAATACTTTCTCATTCTCATTCCTTTATACATTTGCCAAGCTGTACGTTCATGTTGAGTGCCTTATCACTGGATATATTACGGACTATAATCCGTTATGCGACGAGTGCGCATCACGTTTTCACCTTTCAGGTAGGTGGGTAAAACTGTAATCATCTCTATTCTGGGTAATTGAAATGTAAATAGTCAATAATAAGAGATAAGTATTGTTTATTCGTGTTCTTACGGTTGGTCAACTATACAGTGTGTCCCAGCTAGTATGGGTCACATATAGGGGTCACATTAATACATCAAGTTGATGAAACTCAAATTGGATATAACAAAGAGTAGTCCATTTAATTTTCTAAATTCCTAATGAAAAACCCTCGGGTGAACGCTCACCAATAATTCAATCATATAGGTATAGGGTGTTGCATTTGGGAACACATCAATATGATAAGAGAAACAAGAAAAATATGCAATAATCATGTGGTTCAGTCCACAGAATCATAGGTTCTTCATTATCACTTCGTCCCTCTGCAGCATCAGATATGGTTTGAAGTAAGTGCGTCGGACGGTACTTGACATGTACCCCGTGTACGACATCCTATTATGACCGCACCTCTGAATTGGCACACTTCATATACTGACATTGTTGGTGATCCACAGTTGATATTTAATTGTAGGTACTTCGGTAACACGATTTATCCTTTAAACCTGGAGTATTAATATGCTCCTCGAATTTAAATGGAATGTTGTCCAAATCCTGCCTATTATCTTATACATAAGATGGATCTAGTGTGATCAGTTACTGGTATTTCTGAATTGAAAACCGTCTACCGTGTCTTCCTAGCAGACTCTCTTCTTCTGTTCTCAACTGGAGTTCATTGTTCATTGGCACGGTTTAACATAATCTGAACTAGCTCAGGGTTGGCTCCTTCCAGTTTAATTGGTTCATGAAACTTATGAAAAAATTTTGTACATACTATTCGAATATGCTCAGTCTCTACAGAAGGATAACAACAAAGTCTCGAACATAATTTAATTAACACACTCACTGTTCAATTGACCAAATGTAACAACACCACACAACAATAATACTTTTGGTATTATCTCGTATTAATGACTGTTCAATTCAGAATAACGTTTCTTCTCCCAGTGTTAGAAACCTTAGCCTTGACAAGCCCTCACAATGGTATAGTATTTGTGCCGATGTTTCCTCTTCTTCCTGACAGAACCTGCATAGCATTTCTTCTGCCAGACCAATAGTACTCATATGTTTGTTGAGCCTACAATGCCCTGTCAGGAGTCCAACTATTATTCTACTATTGCTCCTTCTCTGGTTTAGTAGATATTCTGTGAATGTTGGCAACGGTTTTTTGATAAACTCTTTGGCCTGTCTCATTCCTGGTGAATCGTTCTACCATTCTTGAGATTTCTGTTGGATCCATGATTTGGTGTTGGTTTTTAGTACAGCTTTCGCTATACCGCAAAACGGTTCTGGGCCATTCAGGGCCTTGCATAACATGATACTTTCAAAAGAGACCAATCGAATGATTATATACCAAAACTTTGAATACCAATAATTATTTTCAGATTTATCACTTTTATAAAAAATGTACTAATTAGCGATCGCAGGACTAACCAAGAACCAAATTATGAAAAATTATCCTGACTACTTGCAAAATTGAGAATTATTATGCGTTGAACTCATTCTATTGAATTTGAATATGCAATGTTGAGGAATATCAAAATTTATCACAACTTTTGAAAAACAACGAATACATGAATACCTAGTGTAATTTCTACCAGATGTGCCTCTCAATTATAAGGAGTCCACCTTAGGAATACTTTTTAAAAGACGAATTACTCACAAAAAGTTAATTTCAGACATATTCAAATATCTGCTAAGAGGAAACCAGAATTGTTACATTTATCTGGAGTATCAAAAATACCCAAATTGGCCAATCATTCTTATTAGACATAACAGGGGATATTTCAAATTTGTTATTTGGGTTTTATGTTAGTCCAGATGTCGCACTGGTCTTCTTCTTGGTACATTTTTCATGATAGTGAACTCTGAGAATAATTGAAGGATATTCAATATTTGATATCATTCGATTGACCTCTCATTGAAACTATTTGTCGTAAATGTTGCTTCATTATAAAAAAATAATTATATAATCCGCAAAAAGCGAGTTTGCTACATTTGAACTATTTGGACAACATGGCATCGCATGACAACATTTGACGTAATCTAAAAATATGAAGAAACCAGCTTTTCATGTTCAGAATTTGCACTAGATATAAAAAATATGAAAATATATAGGTGTTCATTTTGAAAAAACTGACAATTTTCGGTGAATCCGGAAGTACTAAAACATAGTTTGCATTTCAAACAATCACATTTCGGTTGATAAATAGCGAATTTTTGTGCTTCGAATGTATATATCTCAAAAATAGGATTGCACTTTCTGTTGGGATGACATTCGGAGCAAATAAATCATGAGAATTGTTGTGTTTGCTAATCTGAAGTTTTTCATGCGTATGTTGAGTCTACATCAGTGCCCTGCCTGTCTGTTCTGGCTTGGAAGGTACCACGTGAATTTTGGCGAAAGTTCTTTAATGAACTCTTTGGTCTCAGGACTCTCAGGCGCCTCGTTCCATCATTATCTAGACTGCTTCTCCATCCGAATATTGTTATTTTTTTGCAGCGCTTTCGCTATATCGCAACTGCTTTCCTGATATATCGTGAAGACCAGATCTCAGAGTTTGTCGTATTATTTGAATAAAACACAAAAAGCCCATAAGGCTGAGGTGTATCTGGCGAAAGAACCAGTATCCGAGGAAAAAAATATACATTAAAGAATATACATATAAAGGCTGTTGTCAACCCAGACTTGTCAATTGAAAAAGTTGAAGAACCAATTTTTACATTATCTGCCTAGAGAAGCAGATATTGATTCAGTTCATATAGAGGGTGTCCCAGATTGAAGGGGACACACTCCGTTAGTGGAACTGATTCTAAGACTGAAACATATCCCTTAAAATGAGTATTAACTGAGATATATGGCGTGGAAAGTGGTAAAAAATTCAAATTACCAAGCTATTTGCATATTTGTAAATAGAGATTTTTTTATATTTTTCTTAATTCTCAACATTTTATGTACAAAAAAGAGATAGGTTTCGCCATCGAAAACGTAAACGGTTTTCAAGATATTCGATGTTGAATAAATGCGTACCTAATATGTTGATTTGTTGGATATTTTGTTACAGTCACGTCAGCTAAGACTTCAGAGGGGAAGGGAGGCGAACGATTAATTATTCATACCTTTGGTTTCAACTGGATGCTATGAATAACGTGGAGTCTGCAGCTCATGCTCACCCTGGTTGTGCCACTGTTTTTTATATATTGCTATACATTTATTTCACAAATCGAGATGATGTGACTAATATTTGGAATGCATTTCGATTAAAGTGGTACTAGGTACACTTCTGCTCAATTCCAGATATCAAAAAACCGGAAAACCGGAATCGAATAACAGTTTTCTGGAGAGTGGTGCTTGATTAATTCATAATTATTTATTTCATTCCTGTTACAATAGTAATTTACGTAACAAGTCCGGAAAACACTGTTTTTTGACGAGTTGCGTACAACATTTTTTCGGCAACCGTGTAGAATAACAAATCGAGACACATTTATTTATATTTATATTATTTATATTTCTTTGTAGAAGAAAATTTCGAACATTTTAATTCTTATTTGTATTAAATATTGAAATTCGAACAAAAGATAGGTACTAACAGAAACATTCTAATTCTTATTTATATTAATATTTATATTAAAATTCGAGCATTTTCCGGACTAGTCCGGGAAGTCACACTTTCTCAAAGAAAAATCCGGTAAGTACTTCCCGGACGGTTGCCGAAAAACGATTTATTTGCACCGAAATTCTCAATTAATATTTATCTATTTATAGGAACTGTTAGCCCTGAAATGAGTAAGAATTTTACCATCGGAGTTAGTTCCCTTTATTCCGGGACACCCTGTACAGATAAAATGGAATATCTATGAACCCTGTTGTTTGAAGTTATGAACTTTTAATGAATTTCTTCAAATGTTCAATGATCTGCGTTCTCTCTTTCTGATGTAGTGTGGTTCCCACAAACCGGAAGTGGTTAAACATATGTCACATGTGATCTTTCAAGCTTGTAATGTTGGCTAACTCATATTGGCCATCGTTTGCGTCGATGTATGGATATGATGATAGAAATATTATTATAATAATTGATCGGCTTGATCGGCAATAGGTTTATCACGTGATCGGTGACTGTCGAAAATATTAAATATTCAAACAGCTGAATCAGGCTCACACTGGTGCATGGGTGTTATGAATGAAATCTAGCAAAAGCTTTTACTATAGGTCTGTCTCTCTCATTAATTAATAAAATGGATAGGTCTGTTTCAAGAAATCTGAGTAAAATCATTTGCTTAAGGTTTATTTATTAGACCCATGTCTGTCAGAGTTGAGAAATTTTAATTTTTTGTGTTTCGATCATGCATATTTTGATGGGAATCTCAATACTTTGCTGAAAGCATGTGTGTGATCTGGGTTGCGAATATACTAATCTAGAGCGCACCAGACCAACAGAGAACTTCCTTGAAACTCTGTCGCTCTTTTTTGGCCCTCTTTAGATTATCCAAATTGCTGACTGAGGAGCTATAGATGGTCATGAAATGACTTTCGACTAATAAGGCGTTTCTGATCAAAAAATTGCCAAGAATGACCTGGACCATAGCCTATACGAACTAGATATCAACTCATTCTCTTACATGATATTGATAGTTTTTGATACAAGTTTTTAAGAAGCTGTTTTGGTAATACCGTCACACCGTCTTTCCACGGGAGTACATTGTTAGGAGGCGTGTCACCTCATTTAAGTAAGGAAAGTTTTGAATAACAACTGAATCATAGATAGACCGCTGAATTCTCTTTGATCTGGTTGGAAAAAAGTCGAACTGTAAACCTAGCATCAGGTTTCTTCAATAAATAATTGAAACGCATTGAAGTATATTGAGGATAATACTGACCATATTATCCATTTTGAGCAGCAACAGTATCAAACTTCTTCCTTTGCCTATCGAAATTTAGAAAAAATTAAAATAAAACTATTTGTTTTTAGGATCATTGTGCTTAAAAATATTTTGTTTGAAAAACACATTAGGAATTATTATTTTAAAAAAATTGATCATCGAAGGGAGCTCTTTATAATAATACCTGCCTATAGGTAAGTAAAAATTTTCCTGGGAAATTATAACATGCTGTATTTCGCAAATAAACAAATTCCCAGGTAATTCTTGATTGTGATAGAATATAAATATTAATAACGCCATACATGACATATTATTAAATGTTGTATCCAAGTAAAGTCATTTTTCACATATTCGAATTATTTATTCAATGCGATAATATACAAAAAGTAAATATATGGAAATTTCACTCGACGACCTTTTTATCAGTTTATGTTTGCCAGAGATAGTGCCTTATCGTCTTTTTAAACTGAACTTTATTCAAATCTTTCATACTTCGTTCCTCGGCATTTCCTATCGGTATTCTACACCTTTTAATTTGTTGAACTGAAACTTTCACTACACATGCTGAAATACATCGAATAGACTAGTCAATTTGGATTCATTTGAAAGTCCTACGAGAATTTTCGAAAGAATACACGACTCCAAAAAAAAATCGTTATTTCTCCTAGAGTTTATTTATTATTATTATTATTATTACTTCCCGTCAATTTATTATTATTTATAATGTACAAATTCGACCCGTTCTGAAATATTGTTTCCATATATGGTATGCAGCACCCAAACACATATTGAAACTTTCAGATTCTGTGCAAAAGAGAGCCATTCGTCTCGTCTTCTCGTCGGTGATTCTTCGCTCACAAGCTCGCTTACTTCTCTGGAATATCGCAAAAAGGTTGGCGATCTATCTCTGTTTTATATAGATATTTTCATGGACGATGCACTTCCGAAATATCATCAATCGATCCACCGTTAGCGGTCCCATCGAGACTAACCCGTCGAGCTCAGTCCTCACATCCATATGCCGTCAATTCGAAGACATGCCGAACATCTGTTTCACAGGGCTCATTTTTCTACCAAACGGCAAAACTTTGAAACTCGCTGCCTAGGGAGGTGTTCCTTGTGACATACAGCCTTCCTAAATTCAAGAAGAACACCAATTCCTACCTACTTTCCCTCGGCTCTCACGATGTTCTCTGAAAAATACAGGATTTTCCTTTTTGTGGGAACCAGAACATAAAAAAAATATGATGCTGATGCATTTTGTTATATATGCACGTTGTTCTGGATACAAAAGCAAACTTTTTTATGCCATATAATTTTTTTTTGTCCAAATATGATCCAATTTACCGAAGTTTCATACTGAAATATCGATGTCAAATTTTGTGTTGAGCCGTGTAATTATTGTTGTTAAAAAGATTATCTTCTCTGGAACCACATAGACATATCGGAAGATTATTGGTGAATTAAAATCAATTTACATCTGAAATGGAATAGATTCCCACACATTCTCTCGTATTGAAATTCTTATATTTTCATTAAAGTAAAATCTCATGACTCGAAAACCTTTCGAGGTAGATACAGGAAATCTTTCAACAGTCACAGCAGAAATGAATGGTCGATTTGTCACTTTCAAAAACCTCCGAATTTTGGACAACACTGTATAACTTCTAATGATGATAGGCTAGACGTTAACGGATAGTGTACATAGGATTATTTTGAAAATTTGGTTACTTACGTGGGTCATTAGTTCTATTCTATTGACCTGAAGTCACCCAAGCAATGCATTGTATTCGTTCAACTGATGAAACTGAGTATTATTGTTCGTTCTTCGAATAAATGTTGTATGATTGATATAATGATTCAGATTATTTCGACGATGGATATTTTTCATCAATCCAATGAACGGTGATTATTAAGTATCGGTTCAATAATTGATATACATTAAATCTATGTTTCAGTTTATTCTCGTGATGCTTTCACACATTGAACTAATTATTTTGTTTATCATTTATTCAATCATTGCATATCATTCGTAAATGCAATGAAGGCCTCCCACTGATATTGAGCATACAGTGAGTTTCCGAAAGATATGCAAAATAATTAACATGCATTCATCAGAACATCGCAATCCTGATTGGAAGGCGTATCTCCAAGTTATCTTTTATTTCAGCTGGCTCCTTTTCGAGCTCTTCGGATGTCTCTGTAGTCTGTGCTACCTGAGAAGATGCTTCTGTCTGCTTAAGTTAACCGGCTCTGTGCAAAGAACGAAGTCGAGTGGAGTGGTCCCTCTAGTGGAGGCGCTGTGTACTACCAGCTAAAGCTAACTTGCCAGCAACGGAGATTTCTATGCGAGGATTCGACTGAACAGATGCCGGCAAAATTTATGAGTATATTTAAACACGAGATGGCTTGGTTCGACATAAGGCTTATTATTATATTCATGAACATATTAATTACGGAGTTATAGAATGGGAGGAAAATGTTGCTTCTATCTGCCTAACAAAACTGGGACTTAGTAACTTCGTTTCACCTTCTATGATCTTTCCATAGCCCCAATAAAACCTGTGTGTAGATCTGAAAATAGATTATCATTGATTTCGATAAACTTGGATTCATTGTAACAATAAAATCCTCTTTGGGACCATTAATTACGTTCATTGATATGATGAACAATTTCAAATGGATTCAGTGTACCCCTTTCATTACCTCAATGAACTTTTCCATAGCAGCAACGAAACCTGTTCATAAATGTAAAAGAAGATCATATTTGATCGCAATGAACTTGAATCATTATCACGATGAAAAGTTAATTGTGCCAATGAACGGAAAGATAATAAACGGTATTCATTGATATTATGTACTACATTTTTTTCATGAAATAATATACAATGGGTGTTATGAATAAAAGCTAGCAAAAGCTTTTACTATAGGTGTGTCTTTCTCATTGATTAATAAAATGGATAGGTCTGTTTCAAGAAATCTGAGTAAAAGCATTTGCTCAAGGTTTATTCATTAGACCCATTGTTCCAATGTACTTTTTTCTTCATTTCAATAATCTTTTTCAAAGCCGTAACGAAATATGTTCATAGGTCTGAAATTAGATCATCATTGATCTCAGTGTACCCCTTTCCTCACCTTAATAAATTTTTCCGCAGGAGCAACGAAAACTGTTCGTATATGTAAGAAACGATCATCTTTGATCTCAATAAACTTGAATTCGTTGTATCAATGAATACCTACAAAAGTCAGTGAATATTTATTCATTGCCACGATGAAAAATGTATTTTGCCAATGAACGGAGAGGTAAAAAACGGCATTTATTGATATAACGTACCACATTTTTTTCAGTGTGGGTGTTGATGAAAATCGTTTATTCTCCATGGTGAATGTGATCAAATTATAGCTAGAACATACAGTATACCAATTCACGAACATTGAACGATAACGATATAATTTTGTCATCGTTCAAAACTGAAAGCAAAACTAAATTTCCCGAAGCCTTTTACTTCAGAACAAGACCTATTTTTACGCTTTTCAAAAGTGCAGATGATTCAGCCTTTACTCATATGCTTCTGTTCAGAGAATACTTCATAATCATACGCACCCATACAAGTTAACGAAAGTTCAAGCTATGAAACCAGAAGGTCATCAATATAGGGGCACATATAAACTCGGACGGTTAAGGATTTATAATATTCTTAATTAAACCGAAAGTAATAACTTTACGTAGACATTTGAGTGCGTGAAATTTGAATACATAAATTTTGCGAAAAGTTATTATTTAGTATAATTGAACCGGAACGAACTAACCTTACATAGACATTTAAGTGCTTGGAAATTGAAAACTGCAACATGTTAAAATAATATCGCATTCAATATTACATCAGTCTATTTCTTTGCACAATCTTATTATTATGGGCGGTCAAATGTACATACCAGAAATCAGGTAAAAAAATTTGGACGGCTGAGATACATACTCATTAGTGAGCATTACCTGATAATCGGCCGAGTTTACAATCGCCCAAAATAGGATACACCTTTGTGAAACCATTCGAATCCGGATCCAAGATCTTAACTTTTCAAAGAAATCAATTTGTAATACTAAGCAAAATTTTTCATTTAAGAGGGGGTTAACCTTATTAGTAGCTATTGGTGAAATAAGGAGCAGATGAAATCAAAATACTCGGAGCTCGCTCGATATATTCGAGATTTTTTTTATCATCTGAATTCAAAAGGTTGGATCTAGACATCTCTCGGAGTACTTTATGAATTTTTTTTAATGACCTTTAAAAAATTGCAGAAATTTGACCAGATTCACTATTTTTTATCTCACTACGTAATTTATTTTCGGAAAAGTTGTCTGAGAGATGCCTGTCTCATACATTTATCTTTCTTGTCAAAAAAAAATTACAAGAATTCATCGAAAATCGCACCGTCAAAGTGATTTTTGCTGAACCACTGCATACTCAATATTGGATCACTTTTCTTCACTGATTCGAGCGCCATCACATAAATATGTACTTTTACATGGATACTATGGATGTTTGAATGGATTGTTGTGTCATTCATTAAATTTGGAAATGATACGGAAGCTATTCACGAAATTTTAGCACAGGAGATGAAACCAATAGAAATTGTTGATAGGATTATTGTAGTTAGAATATGTCGAATGAATAAATACTGAAATTGACGAATATTGGTTGTATTTACACACGACAGTGTGTTGATCAATTCTTTTGTTGGTTTATCAGATAAACCAACATAATGACATAAAATGGTTCAACCCAAGAACATTTATCCAACGAACAGGTATCATAACAGACCGAAAGTTATTAGAAAATGATAGATAGATTGCCTTAAAATTCATGAGTTATTGGGAAATGAAAATTGACGACATATTTCCGTTTACACCTGTCAATAAAACTCAAGTTCACAAAATTGAAGAATTTATTTGATCGTATAAAGTGATACTAACGGCGTGCCAATGGTTTTCCGAGTATTTTATTTTCGTTATTTCATTACAAAACACATGGCGGACTTATTAAAATTGTACCCGAAACAAACAATTTTCGAACAAAAATGACGGTAAATTTTATAATATGAAGAACCCACTGAACCCAGGTCGTCTCTTTGATTCACATAAATTTGTGTGTAGGCGATAGTCTAGATATAGCAAGACATCAAACAAACGTCAGCTATCAGAGTAGTGGTAGACCTGGGAGAAAATTATGTAAAAAAAGAAATATCGTAAAGTGAATTCAGGCCGATTAAAAATTCTCAAAACAAAGTCAGCTGAAAAGGTAATGGGAAAATATGCGTCAGCTGCTCATACATAGTGTCATCTAGAAAGAAAGTACTTTTTGACAAAATTTATTCCCGATAAAAGTTTGTGCTTCCCGAAATATAAACATCAGCAAAGTGTAGCAAAACGTAATATAAAAGGCGCATTGGAAAATTTGATTTTGAGTCAGAAGTACAGTATAAATAATATCGAAAAATGTTATTCAAAAAGTTGTCCAGTATGAAAAAATATATCTAGATTTGAGAACATCGCCATCTATATAAGTAATGTTCATTCAAACGATATCATGTATACAAGGCTTCCTCTAAAATCGTCTTATATTACAACCTGCCCAACTATTAGGTTAACTATTATAATTTTTCGTTTGAACTGAAGTAAATTTCAGAATTGTTAATGGAAAGTTCTTTTTATTAACACCTAACCTTGCTCAAAATAATACAGTATCGTAACAAGGAAATAATTTTAAATAATATCGAGTAATAAAAAAATCAAATTTTATTAATTTATTAATAAAGTACTTGTTTATTGGGAACATAAAGACATGTGGTCGAAAAAAATAATCAAAGAAGAACCCAAGACGTGATTCAGCCGCATTCCCTACGTTAATAGGAATAATTTCTACCTTTCCATCTAATAATAATCAAAAGTACATTTTGAAAGAAAATCATTAGAGATCATACAGAGATAAAATAAGAGAAATAAAAGTGATAATATATAAAATTCCAAATTTTGATTGGCAGCTTCTCATTTGTTATAATTCACTTAGCTCTATAAACACTCGTTTTATTTTAGGGGCTGTATAAACCCAACTTTATATCGTCCACCGCTCTCATTTCCTACCTATTTATTAGTCAGCTTGTAAAAATTCCGCCTGGGATAATTTTAGTTTATTTCTCAAGTGTGATATTTTATTTAGTATTATGTATGAAATTATGTTCTGACATAGTACTCCACATAATGACATGTTCTTTTGATTATTAAAAAATTAGATGGAAAGGCAGAATTTATCTCTATTCACGTAAGGAGTCCGACTGAATCTCGTCTAAAGGTTTTCTTTAATTATTTTTTCTACGTTCATGCAAAAAACAAAACTTTATTGAACTATATTTGGTGGAAAAACTTTATTGCACTCATTCTACTATAGCGTTCTGTCATCATGACAGACATAAACTTTCAAATCGACGCCAAATTTAGCCCATTTTCTGTGAGATTGTATTACGTTTTAAATAGTTGCATGCTTCATCATATTCATTATATAATGGACTATGAAATTACTAGAAAATGCAATTTGTTAAAAATAAAATTATTTCCTTCGAATATCATTTGAATTACACAAAATGTTTTTGAATTACTTTTAGCAGATAGATTTAACCAAACAATGTCTTCCTTACAGTTTAGTGCCACCTAAATGAAACATTTTCTGGTTTTTGCATGAACGTAGAAAAAATATTGTATGAAACTCGTGCAAAAAGAGTTTATTGTGTTGTCCAACTCGGCCTGATGGCCTCGTTGAACAATTTCACGTCGAGTGCAATAAACACCTACTTTTTGCACTTGTTGCATAAATAACTATTTTATCGCATACAATGACATGTCTCCATATTTCCAATAAACAAGTATTTCATTGATAAATAAATGAAATAGTAAAATTAAATTTTTTATCACTCGATATTATTTAACATTATTTCCTTGTTACTGTACTATTTTGTTTTTGTGCAAGCTTACGTGTTAACAAAAAATATAACAACTTTGCACCAACAATTTTGAAGTCTACTTCAGATCAAAAGAAAAATTACCACAGGTAACCTAATATTAGACGATTTTTGATGAACCATTGTATACATGATGTTTAAATGAACAGTGCTCTATTTCGTGCCAAAAATTATTTCACTTTCCGTCAACTCATTATGATTTATAAGGCACAAATCCGACCAGTCTTGGGTTTCCATATATGGAGTGAAGCACCCAAACACACAATGAAACTTTTAAATTCTGTCCAAAAAAAGAGCCATTCGTCTCGTCGGTGATACTCCATTCACAAGCTCGCTCACTTCTCTGGAACACCACAGAAAGGTTGCCGATCTGTCTCTGTTCTATAGATATTTTCATGGAGTTGCTAGTTTTGTTTGAAACCACATAATATTCGAAAGACTTTTTTTTTGTTGAATAAAAATATTTATTAACAATCTAACTCAATACATATGTATCAGACGAATAAGTTTCACGATGCAATCATTTTAGTTATGCGATTTGGAGCCTACTTGCTCATAGAAGATGACGTACGATTCTCGACTGACCAGGGAT
The DNA here is from genome assembly GCA_958298965.1 of Chrysolina haemoptera. Classification (NCBI taxonomy): domain Eukaryota; kingdom Metazoa; phylum Arthropoda; class Insecta; order Coleoptera; family Chrysomelidae; genus Chrysolina; species Chrysolina haemoptera. The sequence continues at coordinate 32,668,956 of OY282585.1, read as the reverse complement.
TTGGAGAATATTGGTGTCACCCTAGAGTCATCATACTTGTACCACCTGCCTACATATGAGTTGAGAATATACCTTGACCTACGAATATACTCGGCCTAACGGCCTCGTTGGACAATTTAAATTTTTGCACGAGTTGCATACAATATTTTTTCTACGTTCATGCAAAAAGCAAAAAATGATTTATTAAGGTCCGGCACTAGGTGTAGGAAAATGAACAGCGTAACTAAAATAATTAATTATTATTACTATCAATTTGCATTGAAATAGATCACTATCATGTATTTTTCCATTAATAATGCTCATTTGAAAACTTTCAATTCTGTAATTGTCAGAATCAATTTTTGACTGACGTTTCTATAACCACAGTTGAATTATAAAAATCAAAATCATAGTAGCCGTGAGCGTGTATGTTATCATGAGGTGTGGTCATGGTACAGACAGTTTTGATTGTGGAGTTATTCTCGGGAAGGCATTGTTTGTTTAACTCTGGCTGCTAACATTAATACAAAACAATATAAAATATGTAACTTATTTTCAAAACGTATTGCCAATCTGACACAATATCTGCTAAATTTGTAGTGGGTTTGAACGTTTATGTTTTTTTTAACTAGTGCAATAAAGTTTTTATTACACTCATCTGTCATTCTGCTTCAACGTGCTGTCATAATAACAAACATAAACGTTCAAACCTACTACGTATTTAGCAGATATTCTGTGAGATTGGCAATACGTTTTGAACAGTTACATATTTTATATTATTTTGTAATAATTTTAGCAGCCAGATTTAAACAAACAATGCCATCCCGAGAATAACTCCATAATCAAAACTGATCCGCTTTGTTCTAAACCGTCTACCTGTATAGAGCAAACTGTCTGTACTATGACCACACATCGTGATAACATACGCGCTCACGGCTACTATGATTTTGATTTTTATAATGCAACTGTGGTTATAGAAACGTCAGTCAAAAATTAATTCTGACAATGACAGAATTAGAAGTTTTAAAATGAGTATTATTAATAGAAAAGTAGATGATAGTGATCTGTTTCAATGCAAATTGATAGTAATAATAATTAATTATTTCAGTTGCGCTGTTCATTTTCCTACACCTAGTGCCGGACCTTAATAAATCATTTTTTGCTCTTTGCATGAACGTAGAAAAAATATTGTATGCAACTCGTGCAAAAATTGAAATTGTCCAACGAGGCCGTTAGGCCGAGTATATTTGTAGGTCAAGGTATATTCTCAACTCATATGGAGGCAGGTGGTCCAAGTATGATTACTCTACACTGAAAAAAATGTGGTACGTTATATCAATAACTGCCGTTTTTTACCTCTCCGTTCATTGGCAAAATAGATTTTTCATCGTGGCAATGATTAAATATTCACTGACTTTTGTATGTATTTATTGATACAACGAATTCAAGTTTATTGAGATCAAAGATGATTGTTTCTTACATTTATGAACAGTTTTTGTTGCTCCTGCGTAAAAGTTTATTGAGGTGAGAAAAGGGGTACACTGAGATCAATGATGATCTAATTTCAGACCTATGAACATATTTCGTTACGGCTTTGAAAAAGATTATTGAAATGGAGAAAAAAGTACATTGGAACAATGTATATTATTTCATGAAAAAAATGTGGTACATAATATCAATGAATACCGTTTATTACCTTTCCGTTCATTGGCACAATTAACTTTTCATCGTGATAATGATTAAACATTCACTGATGTACGAAGGTATTTATTGATACAATGAATTCGAGTTCATTGAGATCAAAGTTGTTGGTTTTTTATATTTATGACCAGGTTTCGTTGCTGCTATGGAAAGGTTCATTGAGGTGAGGAATGTGGTACACTGAAACAATTTGAAATTGTTCATCACATCAATGAACATAATTCATGGTCCCAGAGCACTGATGATATTTTAAAAAAATATGGTACATTTCATTGATGAATACCTCTTCGTTTATTGGCACAATACATTTTTCGTCGAGTCAATGAATGACCATTCACTGAAATATGTATGTTTTTATTGTTACAATGAATTCAAGTTTATCGATATCAATGATGATCTATTTTCTGACCTCTGCGGCTATGAAAAAGATCATTGAAATGAAGAAAGAAGTACATTGAAATAATGTATACTATTTTATGAATGAAATGTGGTACATTATATCAATGAATACCGTTTATTACCTTTCCGTTCATTGGCACAATAAATTTTTCATCGTGACAATGATTCAAGTTCTTTGAGATGATGTTGAGAAGATGATCTTTTTTTACATTTATGAACAGGTTTCGTTGCTGCTATGGAAAAGTTCATTGAGGTAATGAAAGGGGAACACTGAATCCATTTGAAATTGTTCATCATATCAATGAACGTAATTAATGGTCCCAGAGAGGATGTTATTGTTACAATGAATCCAAGTTTATCGAAATCAATGATAATCTATTTTCAGATCTACACACAGGTTTTATTGGGGCTATGGAAAGATCATAGAAGGTGAAACGAAGTTACTAAGTCCCAGTTTTGTTAGGCAGATAGAAGCAACATTTTCCTCCCATTCTATAACTCCGTAATTAATATGTTCATGAATATAATAATACGCCTTATGTCGAACCAAGCCATCTCGTGTTTAAATATACTCATAAATTTTGCCGGCATCTGTTCAGCCGAATCCTCGCATAGAAATCTCCGTTGCTGGCAAGTTAGCTTTAGCTGGTAGTACACAGCGCCTCCACTCCGCACGACTTCGTTGTTTGCACAGAGGGGGTTAACTTAAGCAGACAGAGGCGATCGTTGAAGCATCTTCTCAGGTAGCAGAGACTACAGAGACATCCGAAGAGCTCCGAAAGGAGCCAGCCGAAATAAAAGATAATCTGGAGATACGCCTTACCTCAATGTGGGAGTGGGAGGCCTTCATTGCATTTACGAATGATATGCAATGATTGAATAAATACCACTTATTCAAATGATAAACAAAATAATTAGTTCAATGTGTGAAAGCATCACGAGAATAAACTGAAACATAGATTTAATGTATATCAATTGTTGAATCAAGGAATAACCGATACTTAATAATCACCGTTCATTGGATTGATGAAAAATATCCATCATCGAACTAATCTGAATCATTATATCAATCATACAGCATTCATTCGAAGAATGGACAATAATAACTAATATGATGAATACAGTTTCATCAGTTGAACAAATACAATTTATTGCTTGGGTGAACACTCTTCATTCGTTTGATGAATGGAATTCATTACCCCAACGAACCTTGCATTATAGTAACCGATTATCAATAAACACCATTCATTGAATTGATGAAAAATATCCATCGTCGAAATAATCTAAATCATTATATCAATCATACAACATTTATTCGAAGAACGAACAATAATAATTAATCTGATGAAAACACTTTCATCAATTGAACGAGTGCAGTCCATTTATTGGGTGATCACTCTTTATTCGTTTGATGAGTGGAATTCATTACCATAACGAACCTATTTAATGTACTTGATCATGATATCAATGAAAGCATTCATTGATATTATTAAGATCCGTATTCATAGTATGGATAACCAGTGGTACATTGACATAACGATTGCGTTCATTGGACCAATATTGATGAAAATATTCATTGAGTCACTGAACTTTTTCATTGTATTCAGGTACCAATTTTTTTCTGTGTAGGGTGACACCAATATTCTCCAAATCCCTGGTCAGTCGAGAATCGTATGTCCTCTTCTATGAGCAAGTAGGCTCCAAATCGCATAACTAAAATGATTGCACCGTGAAACTTATTCGTCTGATTGAGTTAGATTGTTAATAAATATTTTTGTTCAAAAAAAAAAGTCTTTCGAATATTATATGGTCTCAAACAAAACTAGCAACTCTGTCCATGTATTCAGGAAATAGGTGAACTAAATTCGTATATTTTTCCAGGTATTCTCGCCCTATGTTGACCGCAGCAGGAGTTTTCACCATAATCATTATGGTAGTGGGCGTTTTGGGCAACTCTCTAACAATCGGAGCTTTACTTAGACATTCCAAACTTCGCACTGTGGCAGCTGCTTTCATTGCAAGGTAAGAAAACGCCTCAATTGTATTTATTAACATTATTCAGATAGCGATTGCTTCATTTCTCGTGACGACGTGGCTTTCGATGTTTCAAGGATTTTCACGCAAGCAACCGCGAGCAATTTCCGGAATGTCCATATATATGCATACATTTCATCGTGAATCAACACATTTAGTGATAACGAGAATTTACCATGCTTTGTATTTTCATCTATGGTGTTGGGAAATTGTCATTTGTCCTCTCGTATCAACCACAATGGATGAATCGATCTTCCGAGAATATCAGTTTGTTTGATAGTGGTAATTTTTTGTTTACTTATCGATAATATTTTTATATATATATCACAATGACCCTCTCATATTACCTTCTTCTTCAATACTACCCTTATCAAAAACAACAAAGATGGAAGATCGCGAAAACAAAATCTGTACCTTCTTCATCTGCTACCTTATGGCATATGCTGAGATTGAGTTATGAACCCATTTCTCCGTTTCCTATCCTCTGTTATAACTTCAATGTCCATGATAATAAGAGATGGTCGAGAAACTCGTCAATTAGTAATCTGCTGATACACTTTTATCACGAAATCTGATCCACTTAACCATAATTGGGAAAGATTCATCGACTAGTTATATTGAAAATAAATATGATTTTATTTGAAATTATTCTAGGCTATAGTGGTGGATACTGACCCCTTCATTTATAGAATAGACATAGACACAGACATAAAATAACTGTATCATTGAAATGACTGTTAAAATTTCATATTTTCATATCAACCAAAAATTCAAGTGTTACTTCGAATTGTTCCAAATGACCAATTCAAGCAAAAACCGAATCGATCACTTTAGAAGATATAACCTAAGACGAATTGATTACCACGTGCAGAATGGTTTGATTAAAGATGTTGCCCAAGCCTACAAGTCACTAAGAGGATCATATGAGGGTAAAGTTAGTTTGAACAATTTTGGAGACTTTTTTTTACAACGGTCAAAAAGTCCATTTTGGTATAGTTTCAATATAAATGCAACTTCATTATTCAAGAAAATCTTGAAAAAAGGTGTACTTTTTAAAGGTTATTGCTAAGCGATAGAAAATTATAAGCGACAAAACAATGACAACAACAAAATCCTGTCAAAGTTTTTATTTTCTGTGACAGTCACCAGCCTATTAATATCTTATATAGGTATAATATACAAATGCTACACTGATTATTCCACTCAAGATATACGTTTTTCAATTGGTTGAAATATTTGTGTTGATAAACTTGGTAACTCTGATCACATCTGAATGTCTGAGATCATCCTGTATGCCTAAATAATTTCATACCACACGCTACTCTTACCTATACCCAACAAATTTCTCTGAAGTCATCTACACGTTCAAATTCAGTTGCATGGAGTCAACATTCTTCGGTTAAATTTTCAATTAAAGATTGAGCTAGTGGTTTCAATGCTATCGACTATTCCACTCATGCTAAAATACGCGTTTTTAATTGGTGGAAATTTTTATATTGATAATTGAAAACAACATGTTTTCGATTTTGTAGTTCGGCTCTTGATTAGCTATTGGATACCTATGTGATATGTTGGCCTAGTTTGTAGCTTGAAAATTATAGCTACTTGAGGATCAGTTATATTTGTCGAGTCAAAAAATTACACATGCTATGTGTCATAGTGGTCTCCAGAGTTTCTCTTTAGAATTATTTGAAAGAGCACGGTCCCAGCTTCAAAATGCATGTGATTGAATTTCCCGGGGATGCATTTGAACTTGAAACATCGGGTAAATATTGGGGAAAAAGTTTGTATCTCCTGCGTACGAAGGCGACCATGTTGGATTGTGGGCCAATTACATTTTTTCACAGCTATTTAAGATAACTATTTTTCCTGAACCTGCGCATGAGTTATTGGTTTTTCAACATTTACTAATCCAGGATTGTTAGTAACATTTGACTGTCAACTTTTCAGGTCGAAAAATCTGAATTTGTATTCAGGACCCTCAAAAACCCATATTGAATAAACGCATGGTAATGTGTCCCATCTTTTGTTTAAATGATTTACAATTGTTGAATTATTTAAGAAGCTATGAATTCTCTATTGGTACAAGTTGTGAGCCGGACGATCACAATTACAAGTTTCACTTGATGATCTCAGTCAAGATTGAGCCCCATACGGATCATTTTATAACATTAAATTATCAATAACACTTGACTTTCAACTTTCAAGGTCCGATAAACTCGAAAATCGAGATCAGCTACCCAAAAAAACATGAAATACGTATAATTCCAGCTTGAGATCTAAGAAAACTATGTACTACAAGCCACGCCGTAAGTAGTAGCGCCCTCCCTCCCCCTCCCCTCCCTTGCTACTTTTGGATTCAACATTCCGTTTCTTCTACCACTCTTGTGAAGTGCACTGAAAGAGGTATTAAGATTTTTTTTCGTTATTTCTGCTTTAAAAGGATATTACACATTTTTATTATGAAGGGGTGGTTTTCGCCCCCTTTCCGATACACCTGAGCAAGGATTATGGTAATTTCGGATTCTGGGTACCACATACTATATCTGTACCAAATTTCAGCAACTTTGTGTTCGGTTAGAGGTAGGGGGCTATTTCGGTATCCAGCGGCTGGAGTTCTATATTTGGACACTTGTTATATCAGATATCTGATTACTCCACAAACCGAAGCTAGTTCAGATGTAACCCAACTCCAAAACATACATGAAGCTTTCAGATTATATTCGAAGAAAAGCAGTTCGTCTCTTTGGCGGTTCATCGCTGACTAATTTGCTTACTTCTCTGGAACACCGCACACAAGTTGGCGATTTGTCTCTACTTCATATGTATGTTGATTGCAGGTGCTTTCGTGAAATATCGTTCATCGTGCCACCGTTTTACTAGTTTCCTTCAAAGCTTTGGAACTCATGACCTAGCGAGGTGGTTCCGAAAGCTCAGTCTTTGACAAAAAAACACCAAATCTTATCTACTTGTTATCTCATGATTTTTCAAGGTACTCTCCAAACAAAAAATTACAGGATTTTTTTTCGTAGGAACCAGAAAAATTATCTCATTTCCATACCAAATATCTGATTCAGTAAACTATCTTATAATCACTTGTTGATAACATATTTATCCTGTATTGTTATTCTTGTGGGTTCGAAAATAGATCGGGCACTGGGACTGGAAGAATAGAATTGTTTCATATAAAATCGAAATGTGACGTCATATGCGAAATATCGGTACTCTGATTTCCATTTTCAACGTAGTTTCCCTACCCTGTCAACTAAGTAAATTTTCTTGTTTGTTCCAGGTAGGGAAATTACATTACAAATTCATGGGAATCAGAGTACCGAGATTTCGAAAATGAAATCACATTTCTAATCTATATGAAACATTTCTATTCTTCGGAGTCCCAGTGCCGTTTTTTCAAGTGCATAAAATTTAACTTTCTAACACTATTTTTTTTACTCAAATTATTTTCTGTACTACCAAATTTGAGGCTCAATATATATTTTTTTAAATCTATACAGGGTGTTAGTGATATTGGAGTCATACAAAAATAAGTTGTTATACGGAACATAATGTATCAAAAAATGGCAAGAATTTTCGTTTTTGAAGCAGTCAAAAATTTTCGAAAAATGTTATGAAATTTTATGAAATCCAGTTACCTTTGTTTGGGAGGCACTGGTTTGATTCTCCAGGCCACAGCGTGTCTGCCCGCTGGCAGTGTTTCAGCGCGGTTTGCACAGGCTGTAGACCTATTTTCAGTGATTACCAAAAGAAGTATTGAAAACTTTAAAATTCAATATATTCCGAAAGAATTTTTTTTCGACAAAAGGATATTCTTTCATTTCGTTTTGTTTTGTCATCTTCTACTTTTCATTTCATTTATTGCTCCAATTTTGGAAACACCCTGTACATTGAAATTCACCGAAAAATAAATGATTTTTAAAAACAATTCTGGAACTGAAAATAATTCCAAAGTATTCTTTTTTCTCTTTGTATCAGTAAAGATGTGATACCCGTTAAATTTATTACTTTCCGCTGCAACTTCCTTGATTCATTGTGGTAGTCACACTTACGCTCTTCAATTACTAACCTTCACCCAAAAGGTGTGTCGCAGTGGAACAACCACAAAAGTGAAATTAAGTATATAAATTTCACTTTTCTTATTAAACCTTCATGGTCATGAAAACATTGTTCTTTCCACTTGATGCATATTAAAATAATATTTCATTCTTTTTTCAGTCTCTGCATCTCGGATCTCATGCTCTGCTTTCTCGTGCTGCCATTTTCCGCCAGTCAGTTTCTTCACGGTACTTGGATCCATGGACCGACGCTATGCAAGATGGTACCGGTGCTAAGATATGGTTCCGTGGGAGTTTCTTTATTGAGTATCAGTTCTATTTCGATAAATCGGTACATCCTCATCGCTTGGCCCCATCTCTATCAAACGGTCTACACTAAATTAAAAGTTGTTATGTATATAAGTCTGATATGGGCGTTCAGCTATGGAATACAGATACCTACCATGTTGGGAAAGTGGGGAACTTACGGAATGGACGAAAAACTAGGAACTTGTTCCATTGAACCGGACGAGCACGGCAACAGCTCGAAAACATTCTTCTTCGTCATGGGATTTGCAATTCCTTGTGTGGTCATAGTTATATGTTACGCAAAAATATTCTGGGTAGTGAGACAGTCTCACAAAAAACTTCAACAACACAGCTCTGGCAACAAATTTAAACGCAGTGAGATGAAAATAACAAAAATGGTTCTCGCGATTTTCGTTTGTTTCGTCGTTTGCTACTTGCCAATAACAATAGTGAAAGTTTCTGATAACGAAGTCCATCATGCACCTTTGCATGTAATAAGTTATTTGTTGATTTATTTGTCTAGTTGTGTGAACCCACTGGTATACGTGACCATGAATAGGCAGTATAGGCTGGCTTATCTAGATACTCTGAAATGTAAATATGATAGTAATCTGGACTCACAGCAGACGCAACCTCCCCCTAGCAAAGGTAACAATATGTCGGTTTCGTATATGAAGAATATGGCCATCAATTCATCGCAAAAAGTTTGATGAGAACTGTATTTATAATGTCAAAGAGTACACCCACATTATTGATATCAGGTTATCGTATACCTGCGTTTGTATATCGAATGGATATTGGATTCAGAAAAGAAAACGCTTGACTACCCACGATGACGACAACTGTCATACAGATCATGGAAATACTTTTTTTACTTTGTTCATATTCATAGATGCGCCCTTCCATAACCAAGCGACCATGAGAACTATCGTATCCGATAAAAAATTCCCAATGTTCAATGTGGTGAGTTTTAACTCAACAGGAGTTTATCGACAGATTGAAAAAACTTAACACTGATTCGTTTGATGTTAGTTTACCTTTTACAAGTGTGCCTCTACCAAGAAATTTGTAATGTTTCAGTGATTTGTTAGAATCAGCAATATAGAAATCATATCGATAAAGATAACTTGGTGATCGATATGATGCGCATCTAGTATATGTACAAAGAAAAGTTTGTTGTAAAGGATAAAATATTATTTATTTTTATCTTTATGTGACACCGGAGGTGTCCATTATCCCATATGCCATGAAACCAAAAGACATGAGAAATATCGCAATCATTGAACATTCCCAACGAAAGTGACTGCACAATTCAAATTTGCAATGGTTCTCATGAAATTACATTTCGTGATCGCCAAACTTGAATTTGCATCAGCGAATTTCTCCTTTTGTGTAAACAAAAACATATCGTGTCCTAGAAATCCCGTTATTTTCAAATGATATTTTGTATACATGAGGTAACTCTTTTATTTTTGAAAAAATAGAATTTTTATAGGCGAAGATAATACCCAGAAAATAATTCTTAACTTCAGAATACAAACCGATCACACCACTAACCTGAAGTGAATAGAAGATAATATACAGGGTGGGGCACCGAAAACGAAACAGATCGAATATCTTCAAAACGCATGTGTTCTGAAAAAAATGCAAAAACACGTCGATTTTTAATCCAAGGGGGACATCTTCCTATCATAACTTTAACTGTCATACCTCTCCCCCCTCCCCTTGATCACTATCACCCAAACAATTTGAATAGGGAAAGTAGTGAGTGTGACACATCATTAAAAAGGTAATTGCATAAGGAATTCAGCCATGTCAATTTTCGCTACCTAACTTCTTATTTTAGCGCCCTCTTGCAGGAAAAACAACTGTTCCGTATTCCAAATTATAATACTTCATTTGCAAGCTAATTTAACATAAATTCGGTGACAATGAATTATGGAATTTTTCTAAGGCAAAAAACAAAATGGCGGCTTCAGAATCGGACCATAATTTCAAATCTTGCCTGCCATTCAGAAGCCGCCATTTTGTTTTTTGCCTCAGAAAAATTCCATAATTCATTGTCACCGAATTTATGTTAAATTAGCTTGCAAATGAAGTATCATAATTTGGAATACGGAATAGTTGTTTTTCCCGCAAGAGGGCGCTAAAATAGTAAGGTAGGTAGCGAAAATTGAAATAGCTGAATTCCTTATGAAATTACCTTTTTAATGATGTGTCACACTCACTACTTTTCCTATTCAAATTGTTTGGGTGATAGTGACCAAGGGGATGGGGGAGAGGTATGACAGTTGAAGTTATGATAGGAAGATGTCCCCCTTGGATTAAAAATCGACGTGTTTTTGCATTTTTTTCAGAACACATGCGTTTTGAAGATATTCGATCTGTTTCGTTTTCGGTGCCCCACCCTGTATATGAAAAGGAACACTAAATAAGTACATTCGCGATTTGGTTGTGTAGTTGTAAGTATTTAATGTTTCCACTTTTCATAAATTCTCATTCGCAAAATTCTTTTCGAGGTAAAAACTTGAATTGTGCCATACCTAATGAAGGAATTGAAATACTTTTCATGTCTTGTTCTTAAAATATATGCTCAGTGAATTGAAGAGTACAAATGAGTGAAAAAAAATTGAAATCCTCTCTTGGTAATACCCTGTAGCCTGAATGTTCAAGTTGATAACATTCATCAAATTTACATTCCTCCAATACATTCGCAAAATTCATTTTGAGATATGCCATTGAATTGTGCTATCCTCTATAGAGTCTGAGAAAAAAACTTGTTCTGAGATCTGTACCTCGGAAGTGAACTGCACTATGTAGACTTGATTACCTCCGAGGTACAGATATGTTCTGCTAACAGCAATGAAAGTTTAATATGATAATGTCTATAAATTTAACATTCCACCAACACCTTCACAAAATTAATTTTTTGGTATGCCCTCGAATACTGTGCTATCATGTATAAAGTGTAACAAAACCTTTCATGTATATCTTGTTCTTAGATATATGCTTGATGAACTACAAAAACAAAATTTTTGAATTCCATTTCTGAAAACACCCTGTAGCCTGAGAGTTTCAGATCCATGAACGAGAAATAGTGTGCAAGAGGCCCAATATATGTATGTTGATTGTGTGAGTTTTTCTGATTTTTATTTAATTCTAAATTTGATAGAATAGAATTTCTGTTATTCGACATATATAGAATTTAATAGTTGTCAGTGAAATATTATCGATTTTTTCTATGCTATATTTAATGATATTTTTTTATGTGGTCCTTTGTGAGGAAAACTTGTTAATTCTCTTAAATTCTCAGACAGCACATAATATGACAGAAATGTATTCAGTGCTTTCCAACCAAACTGTCATGTTTTGAATGACATAATTTTTATATCTTCCACAGAAATTTTTAAAGCCTTAATTTTTCTCATAATTTTCATCTTTTCAGTGAATTCAGTGAGCTACTATTATGAAAATTGCTCATTTCATCTTTTCCCACGGGTGACGATCACTTGAATTTCATTTTCATATTGAAATAGTAGAGCTATAGAATAATTTTCAAAAATATGTGAAAAATATATACTCGGGATACTTGGGTTGTATTTGATAAAAATTATTAAAATGTCCAATTTCCATTTGATCACTCCTAGAATTCCATGACAACTTTGAAATATGAAATCCTTTTGAAGTTTTGTAACTTCATGAGAAATGAATTGAAGAAAACTGTATTTTCTGATTGCTGACGTTTTGTCGAATCCATGTTGACATCTTCAGGGCAGTAAGAACGAGTAAAATTATCTTTTCTATTGTACATTAATTGAAGAAACGTGATTAAAATAAAATATGCTATTTATTTTATTCATTAAATATGCCAAAATGAATTTGAGGAGACGGCTAAAACATAGTTTTATCAATTTCTATACCTCAATTCCTAAAGAAACTTCATAGAAAATGGAAAATAGTCTATTTATTTTATTTAAATTTGAGGAGAATTTGCACCATTTCATATATTCTTTGGAACTGGAGAAGGTAACAACTGTAAAGAGAGTTTTTTCTAATTTTTATTCACTCAAGGGGTGGTTGTTGCTGCTCAAATTAGGACAGACACACATCTTCAGAATATCATAACTATATATTTCAAAATGTTATATAGATTCTCGTGTGGGTGAAGTTAAGCTGTATAAACGTTCAAATGTACATACTTTGGAACAACAACGAACACATGTTACCATTAAATATATTTAAGAAGGCTACAATTGAAGAACTGGTAGAAATTAATTATATGAAGTAATAAAATATTATGACCTCTTTAATTGTACGAGCGTTTTGGGTTAAATATTTCAGTGTGATAATGAATGACCAACAGTAATTCAACTTATGACATGTATCGAAGGAAGGAAAAGTATGGAGCAATTTATTGAATTATTCATCAAAAAAAGTATGAAGTATGCCATAACCTTCTGAATTAGTGGGATTATATCAAAAAATATATTTCTTTACTTCAATACACGCATTGGTAGTGGAATGTGTAGTAACGTAAGTGATTTTTCATTTGCAATCCATGCATTTTTATTATTATCTGTCTCAGATTGCTTTAAAATGGAAATATATTATTGATATATATCTGACGATATTATAATAGCAGATTGAATATTATTCTCAAAGCAATGATACAGTATTATAAGCATTTCTGTAAATAAATTTTCAAAAGACTGCGGATTTACCCAACATGTGAAAGGTTAACTGGTGTTTCCTTTCACAAAAAAGACTGAGGTTAACACCCAATAACATTTCATAACGAATCATTTTTATGAAATTGAAAGTTCGAGAAATAAAAACATTTTGATGACTGTTTATTCTTATTTGGAAATGCTCAAACTTTCGATATTAGTTAAATATAGTTACATCTTTTTGGTTAAATATTACATAGAGGTAAAACTGTTAAAGGGGGCTCTCTGTGTCCAAACTTATTTGAGTATTAAAAAAATAATATACAAATTACTCGTTTTGTAATCCTCTCACATTTTCTTACAGTCCATTTACTGGAAAAGAAAGGAATGAGTTAGTAACAAAACCATTAATTCATTAATTTTCATTTTCTGCTTTTATGACTTGACGAAAAGGGAATGTCATTGTAATAAACAAGCTTATAGGTACCTGAGATTTCGTCAGGAATTCAAAAATGGACAGAGAGTAGCCCTTATTTTGAATGTTTCAAATTGTATATGGTTACGTCAAAAATACCATTGGATTGTATCAGTATTCTCGAGAAAGCATGCCAAATATAATAACTATATAAGATAATGTAATATATTTATTTCGGTAGCAATAAGCAAATATAGAAATATATGGAAAATATGTTATGACAAAATTGTTATTTTTTTTTTGTATATATGTTATGGCCTTATATTAAGGCATTTACCATTCGCAATTATCGATGTACAGTTGTTTTATACCAGATATTGAAATAAACGAATACGCCAAAGACTTCACGTCTGTTTTATTGTATATTGAGATTATGAGGTTATGGAATGCCAGATCAGTTGAAACTTATCTACTCTTCAACCAACTCATGCAGTGTTGTATTTTGCTTAACTTGGTAAAAAAAAACTACTGTATACACTAAAACAAATTCAAATGCATTCCATTACACTCGAGATTATACCCAAAATAAAAAATATGAAAAGATGTGGGAACTATTTGAAACAGGACAGACCAAACATTTCAGTGTTTTTTTTTTATTTCCAAATTATTCCAATTATTGTTTTGGTGCTGCAGAAAACTGAAAAGGGAGCTAGGTGTAGTCATTAAGGATCGATTTGACCAATATCACCATCAGTCCAAGTCTAACCCTTCTTGCTGATCGTAGATTTTCGATGTTCTTGTTTTTTTTACATGCTGTTGTAATAAAACCTGAAATTTTGAATTTCTTGACTATCATGCATAAACAATTTTTAAATTTCTAATAGCCCATTTCGTCGTATATACTGTAAGAATAAAATTTCTAACAAAAGAACCAGAGATATCGTACCCTCAAGTAGGAACCTATATGTATTCAGAACATTGTGGAAACTTGTCTACTATGTTATTTTTCTGAGTTAAAATTATTTCACTCAAAAATAAGAATTTAGTAAAATAAATCGATTTGTCAAAAAAAAAATGTTAATCAACACGTTTTAATAAATCATTAGTACAACATCTGATCCCTTTTTATAATACATTCATTTTGAATTTACACCAGTCGTAATCATTTTTTCTAATGAAATTTGAGATCTCCATTCATTAATATTGGTGTGAAAATTTTGTTTAATTTTCTTTTTACATTTTTTTACAACGAAAATACCAGGTCATAACACTTCTTTGATTTATTTTTAAATAAATTTCAAGATAACTTATCATATAAAATGATCTGTCACGGAAAACATGTTTTTTTTTTCAAAACACTAATAGCTACGTTGAATTTGGTACTCTGACCAAGTTGACCATACCAAATTCGGACCAATGGAATAAGTTACTGCTTATTTACACCTTATTCAATCAGTAAAGAGTTTGGTACTTATTTGGTTTGTTTGGTAATCATTAAGAAAACATAACACTAACCTATAAAAAGGTTCGCAACTCTACTAAGCCATATTTTATGAAATAAAAACAATAACATCATCTTGGTCATCTTACTATTTTGGTCTGGTACGCAACAATTTTTGGTACCAAACCAAGCTGTTTACCTGACCAAGTGTACTGTATACACCAAGATGACCAAGACTATCTGGTTGAAATAAAGTCATTAGTCCACTTACCAAGAGGATGGTATGAACGTGATCATTATGAACTTAGAATTCTATACCAAAAGTAGGCTGTTCCGGTAGTTGTCGCAGTTTCCATGGCAATTGTAAATCTTTCAAGTGAATAATAGCTATAATATGCAAGTAGAATATGACTCTTAAATAATATTTTTAAAATAATTTATTGACCCGCCAGAAAAAGTTTCTCTCTTCTACTCATTCGGCTTATGGAGAAAGTAATAGGTGATATCTCCATAGTCTCTGGAGATAATAGCATCAAACTTGGTGTTGCTGAATTCCTTATGATCGTCCCTAATCGATCATGCAATGATATACCGGGTGTTCTATTTAAAAAAATGATTGAAGATGGCACTCAGTTGCCATTTGAAACTTTTAGCTGGAATTTTCTCATGAAAAAGTAGGTTTTTATCTCCTATTTGTGCCTTCCAAATTTCGTTGCGATATACCAGGTTGTTCAAAAATTAGTAGGGGGGGAACGGACTTTAGACTAGCACTGTTATACTGTTATATATATATATATATATTAGGTATCTCTGCTAGATATCTGCGTCTTGTTTGTCTTAAATTAATTTCATTGTATTGCCTTATCTACTAATTAGGTACATGTTGAATTGAATGGATATGATTATTAACATCATTTGATAATAAGCAAAAATTATTTCATTAAGCTATACAGTATTGGTCCACCATGGTTATTCATAATTTTATTATGTTAACTTATTTCTAAGCTTTCATAAGCATCTAGATACCTGTTGTTAACTTGTCTTACTAATCTTAATGAACTGAAGTCTATGGAATGGTTTTGTTGTAGAACATAATGGGCGACTGCTGATTTTCCTGTTCCTCCATATTTAAGCTGTGCTAAGTGTTCTTTATAACGTACCTACTTAAATAGATCTTTTGGTCTCTCCATAATATTTGGCATCGCATTCCTTATATTTAATTTCTTAGATTCCAGACTTTTCCGAATTCTCTACTTTGTCCTTTGGGTTACCCAAAAGTCTCTGTAGTATCTGATTTATTTTAAATACCACCCTCATACTTAGCTCCTTGAAAATCTTTCTAAGGTTCGTCGTGTAAATGGTGGTATGGAACTGAAAAATATTTCTCTTGGTTTTTATTATTTATAAAAGTCAAGATTTCGTTCATTCTCAACCTAAACTTTTTCTTATAACATTATGTATAATACCCCTCGAGAAACCGTTAGTAACTGCTATTTCTTTATTGTCTCATTTTCTTTGTTAAACCTCTCCTGTGTAAGAGGAAGAGTCAAAAGACGATACACTAGAAAATTCACACCAGCACGTTTGTGTTGTCCACAGTGATGTAAACTGTCAGGTATACATATACCTGTTAATTCTAGTTTCTTTTCTGAAAACATCGTATTCTAGCTTTCCACTTTCACTTCTCATTACCAGAACGTCAAGAAATGGAAGTTGCCTCTCATTTTCTAATTTAATTATTACCTAGTGACCTTGAAGAGGGGAACTGTTTTGGGGCACTGCTCGTCTATTTTCTCTGTGGTCAGGAGTGTACGCGGTACTGTTTGCCAAAATATCAACTTGCCAGCAGAATTGGAAAAGTAAGTCACCACTTCATCGAAAGACGTAGGACCAGCTCAGCAGCAGTTCGAGGGATTTAGTCAAGGAGTATCAGAACACCGTCGATACCGGACAAAGGAAAGGAGACAGAACGAAGGTGGTCCATCACAAAATTGATACTGGGATGTTCAAAAAATCCGTCAATCAGCCAGAAGACTCCTTCTTGCCAAGAAGGAAGAGGTTGACAAGATTGTCAACGATATGGGAAAAGAAGGAATAACTGAACCGTCCAACAGCCCCTGGTCATCTCCAGTTGTACTCGTACAGAAGAAAGACAGATCGACACGCTTCTGCGTAGACTATCGTCAACTCAACAACGTTACGAAGAAGGACAGTGACCCTCTTCCGAGAATAGACGATACTCTAGACAACTTGTCAGGCTCAATAGTTTTTTCGACTCTAGATTTGAAGACCGGATATCGGCTGGTAGAACTGGCCCCAAAAAAGAAGAGAGAAAACAGCCTTCACTATCGGCTCAGGATTGTACCAGCAAACATTGATTCAAGGGACAATGGAAGCCCAACGTATTTTTCCCTTAACTGAATGATGTGGCCCAATGACTGATACAGGTACGGGGTTCTTTTGGGGGAGTACACTCCGGCCAGCAGCTGGTCGATGGTCACTCAGCCATCAACTACATGCATTAGCCCTTCAATTTCCCAGCAGAATGCCACCAATAACTTTCAAAGGGAATATGATGGCCCATTATCATTTTCACAATCTACCAAAATTGCTCTTTACAACCCTGTAATGGCTGATTACATTGTCCCCATTAATATTTCATTAATGGTTTAATAATGAAAAAAATATTTAAAAGCTAATATTTATTTCAAGAAATACATAATACCTCAGATAATATTCAGGATGTTTCCTGAATAAGTAAAAACTATTCAGGAGTTGATTCCTTATGATATTTTATGAAGAAAAGTTCATTCCTTCATAAAATATCACAAGTAATCACCACATGAATTCTATTTACTTAAAACACACTGAATATGGCTACACATTGTACTTGTCAATCATCTTTATCTGCATCTTCTCTTCCTTTTCTTCTCTTCCTTTTCTTCTCTTCTCTCGCCCTCCCTGCAGGTCTCCAGCACTTCGAAACCAGGATTTATTCATTTTTACCAGGTCTCCCCTACCAACATCAAAAACAATGAGAGAGAATAATGATTCCTTGATATCTTGAAAAGAACAACCCTAAAGTATACTTGAGATGAGCAGTACATTGTAGAGAGGAAGGTACCGTTACTTTGTCAGCTATACTTTATCCAAGAAAAAGTGGTTATTTATCTTTTTTTCTAGAGGCAAAACTGCTAAGTATTATAGATGTTGAGCACAAAAGATGAGGTAGAACCTGTGTAGAAGTGACAGCGGGGGCTCCTGAAATGGAAATAATTAAGATTTTAATTGATATTAAGACAGTCTTTAGTTCTTAGTTTGAAATATTCCTTTGGTCATACCTATTACATATGCGATTTATCCTCCATTTATTCCTGAATATCTTTTTATTTTTTTTATTTTGTACCTGTTGAATAAATATCCTTTCACAAGTTTTGTACTTGTGAATATTTGTTCATTGGGACTGCCTTGAGCGACGACTTATTTATGTAAATTCATGTTCACTATGGAAGGAACAAAACACTTTCGTCTATTTTCCACTGAAAGTTTTATGATTTGTTGACTAGTTTTGATTATTACAGTTATGAAGATGATGTAATAATCGAAACTAGTAGAAACATATAAAATTTTCAATGGAAAATAGACAATTTTTTTCAATTTTTTTCGTAGTATGACTGAGGACGTCTGCAGGTTACTCTCGAAATTTTGAGGACATTTTTGTGAACGCCTCAAAGGGGCCTCAAAAGGTTTTTGTGACGTCCAGAAGACTTTCGAATACAGCCTCAAGTTGTTCCCATAATATACTATGAACGTCCTAGAAGACTTTATAGTGATGTTCCAAGACGTCATTTGACGTCAAAGTACCCCATCTTCAATACGGAAAAACAGAAAAATCAGCAGTCGCCATCATGTTCTGCAACAAAACCATTCAATAGACTTTAGTTCATTAAGTCTAGTGCTCTCTTGGAGTGCGCACCCACCACCCGGAGTGGTGCTGTATATTTTCCGGGTTTTCCTACAGCTGAAAAGTTCATACGCTATTAAAAATCAGTAAGTCGCCCTGAAGCGCGACAGCAAATGATAATGATAGACTTCCTCTTCCCGCACAGGGAGGGAGTTATTATATCATTAATAAATTAACAAAAAAGAAATTTCCATCGCTGGAACCCAATTACGCCCCGCGGTCAGAAAAATGGCCGAGTTGTGTCCCGCAAATAAAATTCCATAGCCCAGGTGCGTCTCATGGTCGCCTAGTTGCGTCCCGCCGTAGGTATACCTGAAATAGGTCAATTTCAATAATAGTCCCGTGTCCCATGGTTAGGTCACATACATACATAATCCTATCCAAAATGTATGTATTCAGTTTCTACTCACTCAAATGTCTACGCAAGCTTAGTTCGTTCTGGTAAGATCAGACTAACAAATTACTACTTAAACAAGTGTTTTATTTCAATGTCCAATTGTTCATTTTTATACCACGTTAGACAAACTCCACTCACTTGAATGCAAAGTTAACACAACCATCCTTGAGATGTGGCATTCATATTACTAAATGTTATGAAAGCGATACATAATAATACGTCGCTGTTACCGCCAAGGTATACCAAATGGGATGAATGTTCATTTCGGTTGATTTGAGTCTAATGCATGACAATTTGTGAATTTCTCTGACTTATCGGGCACATTCATAACCGAATTAAAAATTTCTGTAGATTAGAATTTTAATCTCATATCTCAAAGGAGCAGAAGTGATTTGCATCATTTCAAATTAAAATAGCTAATGTGGTGTTGTAACAAAGGGGCCGAATAAATGGACTGAGTAGTTGAGAGCTATATGCTTTTTAACTGTGTTTATTGAATATGAACATATATAACAGAGATTGTGTGACTGACAATCGTGTGTCATGAACTGAAGAAAAAAAGATAGTATGATAACGGAACAATATATAAAGGGTGAACTGTTGCAAATTGTACTGAGTAGGAACTACTACTATACTATATTCTCCCCCACTTGATAACAAACTCTGCTAGAGAGAAGTTAGAGAATGTAGTCTTTTAGGTAGGATGGCATCATACGTTGTCTGGACGGCCTGCTTGTGTCGAAAGGAGTTGACTGACCAGGCTGGTTCGTTGTTGGTTCATGCTGACTGGACCCATCACTAGACGAACTACCACTTGGCGGTTCAGTGGATTGAGATGACGCCCGGGTAACAATGCGAGGGTGATCGGCGGCCTTAATTGGGACCATATCTTCGATATCGAACTTCAGGCAGAGCAAAAGATACTCGTTTCTTTGGTACCAGAGTAGCGATGAGTTGGTTGATGTGGCGCTTCAAGCTGCGCCCCGAGTCCAATTCAACAATATAATGATATTGGCCAAGCTTCCTCGTTACGGTACCAAATTGCCAGACATCATGATTTCCCTGTTGTACTTTAGCATGGACTCTCTCTCCCACTTGAATAGTTCTGACACGAGAGTTGCATGGGGTTGATGGAACCGACGCTTTGCTTTTAGGAAGGAGAGCGTCGAGACGAATTCGAATCCTCTTCAAGTATAGCTCTGCAGGAGACTGACCCGATGCTAAAGGTGTTGCTCGATAGCGAAACATTATGTTCTGCAATTTGGCAGATAATGGGGCTGTATCGTCTGCAGCAGCTTTGAGCCGTCTCTTCAGGGTTTGAATACTGCGCTCCGCAAGATCATTTGTGGCAGGGTGGTTTGGAGCACTGAAATTTTGAAAAATTTTTCGTCCCTTGCAATAGTTCTGGAATTCTTCGCTCTTGAATATAATGGCGTTGTCCGAAACCAGAACGGAGGGGTACCCATGGACTGAAAAAATGTTTTCCAGAAGAGATATGGTTGAAGCAGAGGATGGGGCATCACGGAGTATGCGAACTTCTGTCCACGTGGACTTAGCATCCCCACACATGAGAAAGAAGTGGCCGTCGAAAGGACCGGCATAATCAATATGCACTCTCTCCCAGTTCTCTTCAGGCGGATCCCACGGATGTATTGGTGCTTTCGGAGGAGTGTGAGAAACCTTTGCACAGGGCTCACAGGATCTGACTAGTTGTTCTATGTCCCTCTCGATACCTTCCCAATATACGTATCTTCTAGCAAGTTGTTTCATTTTAGTTATGCCTAAGTGTGACACATGAAGTTCTTCTAGGATTGGGGTTTGAAGGGTTTTTGGAATCACAGCTCAATCGAATCGATAAAGCATATTGCCTGAAACAGTGAAAGGGCTATCTTTGCGGCTGTTCTTGAGCTCGTGCAGCAGGGCTTATAACTCTGGGTCTCTTGCTGTTTCTTCGGCAACGGTATCTGCTGTGACTGTTGCGCTGGAGATATGGAACAGGGTTTCTGCATACAGCACATTGATTTCTCCATCTATTCTTATTTCTGGAGATTTGTTTGGGGTTGGAACTGGGACACGGGAAAGACAATCAACGTTCTCATTATCTTTGCCCTTCTTATAGCTTACTGTGTTGTCGAGCCCACTGAGAAAAGAAGCATAATATGCTTCTGACATATTATCTCAGCAGCCATGCTGACGACATCTGCGGCAGAGGACGATCAGGTTTGAAAATGCGAGAGAGTGGCTCATTGTCCGTGACAAGAACAAACCTTTTTCCAAAAATATAATTGAGAATATGTGTGGCTGTGTAAATAATGGCAAGAGCCTCTCTGTCCAGCTGACTGTAGTAAGACTCAGCCTGGGTCAGAGCTCGCGAGGCATAGGCCACTGGTCTCTCATGTCCATTGACCTCATGACTAAGGACTACAGCTATTCCTGTCGGACTTGCATCAGTGGTGAGAATTACTGGTAGCGATGGATCGAAAGGAATGAGCGCCCTGTCACTACACAATTCTGACTTGAGATCTAAGAAGGAGGCTTCAGCGGCAGCAGACCAAAAAAATTCTTGACCGGTTCTGAGTAAGCGTCGTAATGGCCACTATTTTGAGGAAAAGTGTGGTATAAATTTCGCATAATATGTGACTAGGCCAAGGAAGCATCCTAATTCATCCACATTCCTGGATCTTGGCATCTGAGAAAGCGCTTGAACTTTTGTTGGGCACTTCTCGATTTGATTGAAAGACACAACATGTCCAAGGTAATTCATGATTTCCTTGAAGAAAGAGCATTTGGCCCTGTTTAGGTTAAGGTCATTATCTTTGAGGCGTTCCAAACATGCAATAAGATTCCTGGTACACTCATCAAGAGTAGCACCATGGCAAATTATGTCATCGAAATATGCTTCGACATTGGGCAAGCCATTCAACAACTGTAACAAAATACGATTAAATTCTGATGGTGCAGTCTTTATTCCGAAACTGAGACGATTCATCCGGAACATGCCTTTATGAGTAGTTATTGTCTGTATCTTACTTCTTTCTTCATCCACCTTAAAATACAAATCTTCAGTGTGGTCAATCCTACCGATACCGTACTCATGGTCCAAATGACTATTGAGATTGTTGTAACGACAGGTTGTTAGTTTTGGATTTCTGCAACAAAGTGGTTATGCAGACCTTGGTGACGTGACCGGTTTTTCCACAGGAGACGCACTTCAGAGAATTACGATTAGTTCTTCGCGGCCACAATTCAGGCAAAGGGACTGAGAACACTGACGTTGATGAGACCTAGACTGACGACTATTACTATTTGACTTGTACTGTTTATGACTGTAATGATTGTTTTTCTGATATCTAGAACGTCCAAATAGTTTGTGTGTGTCAGTGAGTTCTTCTGGTGGCTTGTCAGGGGATTTTCCCAACTGACCTGATTCATAACGGGATGCCTCTAGCGCAGTTGCTTTCAAGAGGAGACCATCGAAATCTTTGAGGGATGTGTCTTGTAGGAGCTGCTCCCGTATCCAGTTATCTTTAAGACCTCTGATGAACTGAGCCCGAAGGAAAATATTAGCTATGGAAATTTTCACATTGCAGGTGCAGGTAGCATAAAATTCAGTCTTTCAAATTTCCCTTTAAAGAATCGACAAAATCTGAGAGGGACTGATGTGACTGCTGAGTGACACTGAGAAAATAGTGCTGAGAAACAACGGTGGAGACTGCAGGGGATAGCATTTTTGTAAAATGATCTATCAAAGTCGTGATATTGATGTCTTTCATAGGCTTGTCTGAACCTAACAATATTATTGTAATGATCCTTACCTATTGATGAACACAAGAGTTGAGCTTTTTTCTAGTTATCAATGACGTTTTTTAGATCACAATAATTGCTAAACCTTTCCAAATAACTGTTCCTTATCCATGGTAGCAACGGTGGAAAGTCAAAAGCAGGCTCAAAAAATTCTTGAAAATTGACTTGAAAAAACGCCGACAAAATAAGTTCTGGATCTTACACTTTGATTTCACTGTTCATCTTCGTCCCCAACTTGTTGTAACAAAGGGGCCAAATAAATGGACTGAGCAGTTGAGAGCTATCAGCTTTTTAACTGTGTTTATTGAATATGAACGTATATAAAAGAGATTGACAATAAAGTCGGAGTGATTAAATTTCGACATAAAAGTCGAAATTTCAACATTAAACTCGAATTTCCGAGACGAAAGTCGAAATTTCGACTCCAATTTTGAAATTCATTGCCGAAATTTCGAATTTTATGTCGAAATTTCGACTTAAAAGTCGAAGTGCTGAAAAAAAAACCTCTTGTGGCCCTCCTGCGCTTTCGTAGTTTGATGTTCACTGGGTAGGTGAAGTTTGAATCTGACTGGTCCTATACCAGGCCCTCAAACTATCAGTTGTCTATTGTGGCTCTAAGGTTTTATATGATTTATATTTCAATTTATAAGTCAAATTCGATATCTAACTACCAATGCAGGATTTTCTTTTTATCGATTTTCAAATTTTACACTATGGGCGCAGGCGCGTGCCTGAGTGTGAATAATGGGGTAATTACCCCTCTCCCCATAACTGCCTTGGAGTGACCGAAAGGGTATTTATTAGAATCAATGATATCTATACAAAGTGAATAATATGCTCGAAAGAAAAGGGTGATTACCTACCCCATGCATGGAATGGCCCCAAGACACAGTAACAATGGAAGGAGTCAGGAAGACGAAAAAAAAAATTAATGAAGTTTCATAAATGGCACCAATGAGATTGATTAACCCCCCCCCACCGTACGAATTTCTGCACAGTGTGAGAAAATTCCTAGAGGTACCCCCGCACCTACGCTAATGCGTCACTCCGATATGTTCATAAATGTTTAACATGCGAGGATTGCGAGGTCATGTTTGCATCCTATATTCACACACTACGCATGGTTTTACTTAAAATACAAAATGATTTAAGACGGACGACACAATCTGAATTCTAAAATTATCCAAGCAGTCAAGCACACTGTGTTATGATCAGCAGTTATAAAATCAGCCCGACAAAAATATTCTTTTTAGATAAAATAAAATGTCCTAAATCTGCTTAGTAGAGAACACAGGTGGGGGGTCTAGTCAATAAATGAAAACGTTTACATTTGATTAGCATTCATTTAAATTCTGGTTGGTTGTTCGTATTGTGTTGATAAGAGTGGCTTCGAAATGATCAAGACTGCCGTAAGTACACTTTGAAAATTATAAATTGTTGTTGTTTTGTCATACCGATATTTCCAATATTCCTATCAATCATATCACCTAAACACCAAACACTTATCACATTTTATAGGTATCATTGAGATGAAACCCCCAATGAAATAAAATGTTAAATATCCATAACAATTCAAAACCATTGTTAATGAAACACATTACCTACCAACAGTTTTTATGTATCACTGTCTTTTTGTAATTATGTTATCAGGTGGGATTTCGATCAACTCAAATAAAAAACAAATCTTGCTAAACTTTTAGGTTAGACTCATATAAACATTTTACTTCTGAGTTGTGGGCTGCCTGCCAAGTACTGGGACCCTTGTAATATACCCAAAGGCGTGCATACGGGTAGAACGGACAAAATACAAGGAGAAGGTTTTATGACAGAGATGGTCCCAGGCGCGTGCCTAGGGTCATTCCATGGGAGGGGTAATCTTCTTCATGGGGGGGGGGGTAATGGACATATTATTTACTATAAAGGTATCATTTACGTTCGAAAAACTCAAATTGCGATCACTTTAAGGTCGTCATGTGAAAAGAACATCTTGCCATTTGAGAAATAGCAGTTGTGAGCATTTCTTTTTGGGTACTATTCCGTTTTCAAGAAATTTTTGATAATTGTTGAATTATGTGAGAGCTGCAATTATACGAGAAACTTCGAAACTTCCTCTGAAAAGTGTGAGTTACTTTCGGTTAAACCGGAAGTAGTGTATTTTCAGTAGAGGGATCAAAATGTGTCTATTCAAGTACTATAGCGACATACCAAATTTGAAATCTGTATTTTCGTAACTATAGAAAAATTGGGGGGCGTACCTCACTTCGTGGTCACCCGGTATATACCATTGACGTCACGCTGACAGGTCGATAAAATCAGTCGATCAGAACATCCTCTAAAAATAGTGTTCAAAGTCCATAGATTGTGACGAGAAACGGCAATGCTATTACACTCTGCAATGGCGAGAAAGAAGTCATTTGAATTTTGTCGACTTTTAATATTTTTTTAAGATAAAAAAAATATACATAAAAAGAAAAGAAAATTTCCAACAGAGTTTTCACAAGCTCATAATCCATTAGAAATATTTTTAAAATTTGGTGTTCTCGCCTATTGACATTAGTAGGTAGCACTATAAATATAGACTGTACATAAAAATTTTCGATACGTAGTTGACTGAGTGATTTCTTTTTCATCCAAAATTTACATTCTGAGATCCAAAACGAAATTTCGATCTCATCATCATGTAAACAACAGATTCAATTTAAAAAACTGCATACGCATCTTAATAATTTCCCACCCTATTTATCTGCATTTGAAAATAATTTTTATTCATTTGCCACTACAAACAATTTGACAGGAAATAGATTTTCAAAATTAACGAATCGCCTTCAATATGATTCCTAATGACGTGAATTTCTACTATTCAATTCATGGCTTACTGGTAACCATAATAAAAGTATTTGCATCACATATACATTTTGACCTATAACTCCTTTGTTTATCATTGAATAATGCAAGCAGATACCAACTGGTATTGAAAGACTTATCAAAGTAAAAACTGAAAAGATAATTGGAAAGAAACATAACAATAATTGGCAACCAGATTTTAGAGTTATTATGATGAATGATGGTCGGCCTGTTAGTCAATAGAAATGAAAAAAAAAATGATAAGGGTTTTCAACAGATGTAGCAGACTCATTATTTCAGGATGGTCGAGCGATGAAATTTTATCATTTAGGCCAATTATTTTAGCAAAAATGGGGAAAAAATTACAAAGGAGAGGAAACTTTCACAAAACCAGACGGCAACATTGTTAAAAAAAAATTATTACGAACAATCGTGGTTTTTCATTAGTAGAGAAAATGCAGAGTCGCAAAATGTTGGAAACGTTTCTCTACGTTGGCCACTATTTTAGATTTCCTCCGCCAATTTTTAACAAAAATATGAATACATAATTGATTCACTCTGATGCCTAACTTGGAAATGGTACCAAAATTGGGGAACTATTTTGCGACCATTTTTAATATAAAATATAAATTCTGTGAAAGTTTCGCTTCTTTTGTAATTTTTTCCGCATTTTTTATTTTAAAGCTTAATTGATTTGCCTAATTCTGTATATTTCTTATAGTTTGGAGAAGTAATAATGGCAGTTGTTGATGAAAAGGAATGTAATGTTGAAAACAGAATGGAGAATGAAAGTTAGCAGCACATATAATTATTAGTTCATGCCAGTGGCACAGCCAGTTTTTCAGTTTGGGAGGGGGAAGCTGAAATAGATATGGCTTAAATAAAAATAACACTCTTCCTTATTATATTTATTAGCAAGAGTGAACCCTATTGGCAAGTCCTGTACGTAGAGCGAACTGCTATTTTATACGTTGCGGCTTTTCATAGTCCCCTACCTGTTACCTTTTGAACGGTTCGTCGTACAAACATGGGACGAAACTCATGTTGAATGATATCACTGATAATACTTATTGAATAAAAATATGTTGTGATTGCTCGATAGATGGCGTGGGGGGCCACATCAAGTTAAAAATTTCCATTAGCATGGGGGGTCAAGTACCTATCACATCGTTGAAAAGATAATTGTTTTAAACCATCCTTTTCTTTTCGATTTTTGTTAATATTTTTTTTACCATATACATGTGAAATTTCGAGTATAGGGTATGAAACAATGGGAAATAAAATAATTTGAATGGTATTACCGACACTACCTTTTGAAAGAGAATGCATTGCAATTACTCGACAGATGGCTTTGGGGACACATCACTTTGAAAATTTCGAATGACATAGAGATCGAAATTGTCAAAAAACTTATTCACAAAATTCGAAAAGATGTAGATGGTTGAAAAGAGAATTACATTATCTTTTTAACAATAACCACCCCCCTTTCCCCGTGCGTCATTTATCAAGCAATCACAACATTTTTTGTTTTAAAAAGTACAATCAGTAGTAATTCTATAAGTACTTCAAAATATTCGGTTATATATCGATAACATGTTAAATAAATACAAATAAACCGAACGCGAAGCGGGAGGTTTATTCTGTTAAACTGACACGATTTGTAATTGTGCAAAGTTTGAGATGTATAATAACCCTGAAAGTTGTATTTATTTGGAATATAAAAAAAATTAAAAATAAATGAAATTAGAATTAGCAGGTCCTAATTACGACCTGTGCCGCATCAAATTCGGAGCCCACTAGGGTTAGGGAACATGAAGTCCACCCAAGTAACATTATTTTAAAAAAAATATTTTGAAGTAGATTTATCACATGCACGTGTCTTAATAGCACATACGTGTTTTGTTCTGCTAGTGTTTGTATGAGGAGGCTTGGTGACCTTTGCCTCGAATTGCTACGGCCAGTCACAAGGTCTTTGGATTGCCTGCATCAACTGAGACTGGAGTCGTCCTCATTGCTCCCGTAATCTTGCCAACCTCTGAACCTTACTTCTCTTTTGGTCTATTGTGATAATCTATGCGCATGGCCACCATACAGATGAACCATTTATAAATGGTTTCTAGTAACTTCGTTACACCATTTGGGATGTTGAGTCTTGCGACTGCCGTGTAAGCCCAGTGCATACTATATGGGTTGATACCTCATCTTTTCTCTACAACTCTTGATATCACTCTTGTACACCCCTATTACTTGCTCACTCCATAAAAGTATGGAGTACCAGACCTTCCCCCAAGTGCTTGACCTGTTTGGAGTTAACTCCAGCTCCCGGCCGAATATGGTGGGTGACCTGAACCTATCCTTTTTTCTTAGCTTGTTAACAGGATGTAACAGGATCATATCTCTTCCTGTTCCGTTTCACCGCACAATTTATTAATTATTCTGCAGGCCACTGCTACTGCCTCTATGGTCGTTGTCTCCGCCTCAATCTATATCGCTACATCTAATGTGTCCCTTTTATATTCAAGATTTAAAAATGACCTATGTCATGCAATTTATTGTGATCGCTTATTTTTTGCTGACGACATAAAAATTTCTGCTATAATATCATGTGCAGATGATATTGCATTTATATGCAGTCTCAAATAGGTACTATTCAAGAGTAGTGCAATAAAAATGAATTACAATTAAATCACACAAAATGCAAGGTGTGCTCATTCAATTGCAATATAATTTTGCAATAAATTGTTGCATAAACCAGAACTTGAGAAGCCTAGTAGATATAATACAGCTTTCATTTCTATTCTCACAATCTTACCCAATGTAACGATAGAAGATAGCTTTAATATTGCGAACAATCAAGAATTGCACCCCTGAATGTTTTCAATTATTTTCAGGCTTGTCCGTTGATTCGAACGATAAGAAGTTACTCAAATGTAGCTCCGACCACCAAACTCTTTATAGATGGGCAATTCCAAGATTCCAAAGCCACAGAATGGGTGGATTTGTATGACCCAGCCACGAACAATTTGGTTACGAAGGTTCCACTGTCCACACAAACGGAGATGGAAACAGCCGCCGAATCTGCAAAAAATGCTTTCAATTCATGGAGTAAAACATCAGTATTAACCAGGCAGCAATTGATGCTGAAGCTGCAAGCAGTTATCAGGAGAGATATCAAGAAAATAGCGGCAAATATAACATTGGAACAAGGAAAGACCCTAGCGGATGCAGAGGGAGATGTGATGAGAGGATTGCGTAAGTTTCAATAATGAAAACATTCGAATAATAATGAATTTAAAAACCATTGTTATCATTACTACCATTATGAAATATCATCCTAGGTCGTTTAGTCACAGATGTGTTCACCTTCGACATTCCATAAATGCATCCTGGTTAGTTATGTATACCAGGTGCCCATGGTAAGTGGCTCGCTCCTATAACTTTTTTGGTTTTGCAGATTTTGAAATAAAATTTGGAGGATATGCATGAGACATATAGCTACATTTTCTGATAAGTGACTCAGCTTCTTTCAACTTCCGGTCTCACCGGAAGTGATATAAACTTTCGATTTTTAAATGAGACACACGATATATTTTCACTTTATGGTCTCCAAATGACATCCTGAATGCAACCATGTATCATTTAATACTTTTTGTAACCAAATATTTTTTTATTTATAAATTTAATTTTTAATCTAAAGGCTATGGATACGTTCAAATTATTAATTTCAGTAAGATACAACTTTACGGTTTTTGATTGAAATGCATCTACTGTGTGAAATTTACTTGTAAAATTATTATTACCTTTTTTTTTCAAATGGCAACATAGTGGCTCGTTGGGAAAATAAATTTATTTGAAGGATTTTTATACGACCCAAAACTGCATATTTTTACAAGTAACTTATCTTCATGCAACTTCCGGTCTTACGGGAAGTAATATTAGTATCCTTTATTTTGTCTCCATCTGACATTCAACTCTGTGTCAATTGTCACTTTCTATTTGTTATTGTTTTGGAAATTCATTTTCACTCTAGTGGGTTAGGTTTCAAACAAACTTTCGTTAAAAAACCTAACAAGATTACTCAAGATCAACATTTCAGATTAGAATGAGAATCAAATGCATTGAGTAACCTGTGGCCTACATAACTGATGAAATAAGGTAATTAAGGTGTATTGAAAAAGAAACAACTTGTCCATATCTTATCTCACCCCACTTCTGAAAAAATAAATAGGAAACTATTTTGTACTATATTGATTGAAAAACATGTTAATAATATAATTTATGCGATTATATTTGGATTGATGGTTTTGTTATATCATTTAGTTGCTCACAGGTTACTCGATTAATTTAAATATTATTTTAATCTCAAACGGAAAGATCTACCGTAATATTTTTAGGTGTGTGTGTGTATGTGGTATCAAATTATTCGTAATAAATTGCTCTTTTTTCCTCATCCGACGAGCCGCTATGTTGCCATTTGAAAAAAAAAAGTAATAATAATTTGAAAATAAAATTTTACACAGCAGGCGCATTTTAACCGAAAAGTTGTATTTTTTACTAATATTTTGGGACTAAAATTAATAATTTGATCGTATCCATGGCCCTCTAAATTGAAAATTGAATTTCACAATGAAAAAAATGCTTACAAAAAAGTAAGAATTGATAAATGGTTGTCATATTGGGACAACATTTTTATTTCAATATCTTCCAAAACAAAAAAGTTATAGTGGCGAGCCACCTTCCGTGGACACCCGAAGTAACTATTACAACATTTCAAAACATGGTTATTTGAAGATTCCTAATAGTACACCCCGACAACGTGCGGAGATAATAACGGTGGTGCTATTTTTGAGTCTCTTGCATATATTTGCACTTATATAAACCATGCCGACTGAGGGTCAACCAGCCTGCAACATAATACCTAATGGTAATAATACTAATAATGTTTATTCATCATCATACAGGGTGGCCCACGAGGTTTTGGCCAGGGAATATCTCGGAACTCGAGAGTAGTAGAGAATTGAAATTTTGGGGTTGTGAATTAAAGCAATTGGTGTAGTATTTTCTGATATTATGTTACCCAATTAGCTTTTTGTTCTCAGTTACGTAAATTTTGGCATTTCTATGTTTCTTCCGATAAAACGATTCCAACAAACTATCACACATGTCTGAAACGATTAGTTGAAGAACTACAGGTACTTCAATATCCTGAGTAACCTCAGTAAACAATTTCAAGTGGATGTATATTAGAGCATCATAAAGACTTCCTCTCGATTGAATTTATAGTCATAACATCAAATTTTCGACAGTGGACATGCAATATCTTTCCTCTTAGACATTGATATACAATATTCATAAAAATATATATAGCTCTGATTTTACAACAATATTAAAACAAAAACAACTCCAATATGGTTTCAAAATCAGTAATACAGATGAGAAACATTTGTTATGAATTAATTGAATAGAAACAGTGATATACAGGAACTATCCGAATACGGGATCAATTAAGTTATATATGAATAACAAATCTATCCAGACTAAAGAAATGGAATATAGTTTTTTTTTTGAATGAGTATATAGTTGGCGTATATGTCTATTATTGTATTTCATTCATAAAAATTTTCTTATGAACTTCAACTTTGGCCAACAATAATGCTTGAAATAAAATAATCGTTATCTTTTCCCGTGATGGTCAAAAACGCCACTCTATCAATACATTTCTGTGTCCGCTTTTGACTTCAACCCATATCCAAATTTATGATTATATCAGTAAGTTGTGCTTTATTCTTTTAGAGGTTGTCGAACACGCCTGCGCAGCTGGTACATTACTCATGGGAGAATCATTACAAAATATTTCGAAGGATATGGACATAGTCTCTTACAAGCTTCCCCTGGGAGTGACAGCGGGGATTTGCCCATTCAACTTTCCGGCTATGATTCCTTTGTGGATGTTTCCTCTTTCTCTGATTGCTGGTAATACAATGATCCTCAAACCATCGGAGAGAGATCCTGGGGCGACTATGCTATTGATGGAACTGTTGAATGAAATTGGCTGTCCACCAGGAGTGGTGAATGTAAGATTATTTTAAGGTTCTTGTTGTAATTCGATTACTTTTGTCTTTATTGGTTTGAAGTTTATTCGTTTGAAGTTCCAAAATGTTTTAATTGCTCATTTTTGCAATCACCTTCATCCTCTACAATTTCATTTCATGTTTTTTCATTTTATTATTATGGATCTGTATTCATTTGTATGGGACACATTGCATTCTGATCAACCAATGTTGATACAAAAGAGGATCAATGCAAAAATAATTTGCTAGTGCTATAATATTTCAACCACTAACATGTTTAAAAATTATGAGTCAGTAACGACGCATTACTTTTCCATATAGACATGACCAATCCACCTTATTTAGGTAGGCACCGCTTTAATGATCATTTACTCACAAAGGTGACAAATCTTCAAATCAACACTTATTTTTAAACATTTACGAGAAGGGGAGGCAGGGGTTGGAAATTCCGATTTTGAGGAAACCAATTGTGTTTGTATCAAAACAATGCCTTATCTCTCGAAATTTTGATTATTTGTAGTTTCAGATAATACGATCCTTTCTGATTGATAGGCAATGGTTTTTTGTACAGCACTCATTTTGTTCAAAATGTCACAACGTGACAATCTGATATGGACTGCCGAACAGTGTTTTGTTTATTACCAATGTGAGCTCTCATCATCATCTTCATCTGCTCCTGTTTCCTGAGGTTGATTAGTATCAGACGATGGCCAGTCAGTCACGAAAGATGGTACGAAATCACCATTCACTGAATGGGCATATTCTCGCCTTTCTCAATGGGTTCATGATGTTGGTTGGAGTTGATACCAATGGCAAAGCATATTTTCCAATTCTTGGCGACTTTCTGCTCTCTACACCACGTCGATATTAAAATGGAATGAATTGTGTGTTGCTGTTGAAGATACGCGGCCCAAACTTGTCGCTTCTGGAGTTATTATAACAGTGCTGGGTTTCTCTTCATGAAACTAGTGAACGAATTAGGTCTTGCCTTCTGCTTTCTGTACCATGAACTCGAAATTGCAATATGTAAAATATTGTACTATCAAATGAACTTTGTCACTTCATCTGGCAGAAGTCCAAAATAAATTGAGTCACATTAAAAAAAAATATAATCCAGCAATGTATGTTCTTGTTCCGAGGTAACATCATTTTCGATTTGTAATTATATCGATATAATGTGGCAAATTTCAAGTTAACTGCAACTGTTCTTATATTTTCATCATCTTCAATAACAGCATGCATCAGCTGTTCTGCGCAAGAGATCCTCGTAGGTTTTACCTCGACCAGTTTTCCGTTTGTAGGTTCGCGTCCTGAAATCATGAAGGAATGCATATTCAAAATCTTGCACTTTGTTGTTCCGAGGTACAGCGTAATGAAAAGCCAACTCGAAATTTCATTCGGTGGATAAATTAGTAGGAATGCTAGTATTAAATTTCGATTCTCAAATGTTAGAAAGCTCAGGCACGGAAATATTTTCCCACATGACATTTCAACACCTCCGTCCACACACTCACCTCGCCGATGTATCGACTGAAACTGTTGCCGTAAGTGTGCGATCTCTTGGCAATACGCAACACACTTCACTTACCTATATCTTTATCTATTTTCTCATTCCAGCCAGAGCCATCGAAACAATTTTCCCCAAGAGCTTTCAATCCTTTTCTCACCCACAGTAATGTTCTCAAACATCTCATTGTATTCAACAGGTCATTCACGGCACCCACAACTCTGTCAACTTTATCTGCGACAACAAGGACATCAAAGCCATCAGTTTCGTAGGTTCAGACAGAGCTGGAAAGTACATCTACGAACGCGGAGCGTCGAACGGCAAACGGGTGCAATCAAACATGGGTGCCAAAAACCACGCGATCGTTTTACCAGACGCCGATAAAGACGCAACCATAGACCAGCTGATTGGCGCAGCGTTCGGTGCCGCGGGTCAGCGCTGCATGGCTCTGAGTGCGGCAATATTAGTCGGAGAAGCTCAGAATTGGATAGGAGATATAGCGGAAAAAGCTAAAAAACTCCAAGTGAATGCCGGGCATGAACCAGGCACTGATGTTGGACCTGTTATTTCGCCGCAGTCGAAACAGCGGATCCTGCAGCTGATTGAGTCAGGAATCAAACAGGTTAGTTTATTTCATGACCTGAAACTATGAAATCTATGAATTGAATCATTGAAACAATTACTCCCCTTGCACTGCACTGTTTGGAACCTTTGTTGCTGTAATGAATATACTGGAGTTTTATCCCAACACCAAACCGCTATTTTTAATTCCTCGACACGTGTTTCAATCACCAAATTATTATCTTCAAGAGGAAGACTGAACTATTAACAATCAAACAAATACCAAATTAAAATAGGCTCGAACCATAATCCTAATAATCCAGTAACGACAGCCAAACTCGAGCAAAAAGTGAAGAATGAATGGTAGCCCTCTGAAACTCGGCACATGACATCTCGACATCATGTTTTATTAGAAACAAAATTGTTTACCAAAAAATTAGGGGTAGAACCTAAAAAAAAATTAATTTAAAAAATATATACATTTTTTTGTTGTTATTTCAGAAAATATAAGATTTATCAAAAAACGATTCGATAGGTTGATAGATAATTCAAGAATGATTTTCAGTAATGCCTCAACGTCGACGTCACATTTCAAGCTCGCGCTAACCCGCCAGGCAGGGCCGAAAATAAGATTTGTCATAACTTTGTCATAACTTTGCCAAAAATTACAGTAGAAGGAAAAGAAAAAGTGCATATCGTTCCTGAAGACTTCGACTTCCTCATGCAAATATAACATGTGAGTATCTGAGCACATAAAATGTGTTTTGTCTCAATTCACATAACCCTTCTACGATATTTACGGAGGATCCGAAAGTCATGGATACCTAAGTTGATATGAAATAATTATACTGGAGCAGGAATCAGTACCCTCATTGGACTATATGCAACGACTTGAGGCTACTGAGACAAGTCTCACCTAATATGCCAAAGAAAAAACTGGGTTTTACTTCTGCGTCAGTTTTCAACTCATCTATAATCCCGGCAAATTATTCAGTAAATGTTGAAAATAATCGCTCATACACATCCTACATAAAAAATGAAGTATGTGATTTCAAGCTTGAGGTTTGCGCTTCACAATAGTGTTATCAAATATATATATATATATATATATATATATATATATATATATATATATATATATATATATATATATGTATATGCAGGATATGAATAAGCGATAACAGAACGTTTTTTTTTGGCATGTATAAGTGAGACCTGTCACACTACTTTAAAATTGTTGCATATAGTCCAAAGAGGGTATGAGTTGCTGCTTCAGTATAATAATTCCATACTTACTAAATTATTCATGATTTTCGGATCATCCGCAAACATCTCTGTGAAGTGCGACAAAACACATTTCAGGTACTCAAATACTCGCATATTATATTTGCATGAGAAGGTAGGAGTCTTCAGAAGCGATCTGAACCTTTCCTTTTCCTTATTCGATCATTTTTAGCAGAGTTATGACCAATCGAATATTCGACTCCGCCATAACTTTCAGCGGCGGGTAAGGGTGAACCTGAAATTTGATGTCGGCGTTCAATCACGTTGTCTGAGAAAACGAGAGCATTTCATAAGAAATTACTAGGAATAATTTTTGTGGAAAATTGAATTCTTTTTGACCCTGTTGAGTTGTTTTTCCGATGAATCATATACTTTCCAAGATAACAGCAAAAATTTATTTATATATTTTTAAACGAAAAAAAAAAATATGTTCCACCCCTAGAATTTTGGTAAACATTTTTTTTCTTGTTTATCATGGTTCCAACTACTAGTATAAGAAGTTTGGTGGTGCTGCAATCGATTCTTTTCTCAAATCCCAATCGAACTGAATTATAAAAATGATAAGCCATCTTGAATTAATGAATTTTAACAAAAAATTCTCCACATACCAATTTTGAATCGAATCGGACCACAATAACGAAACTCGTTTGCTATCTTGTAGCCGCCACATTGAATGTATAAATTGTCACAACAAATTCATAATCAACAGTTTTATTGAAGATGCAACGTTGGACACAGAGCTCTGTATATACCTGATTTACACATTTGGTAAACTATCCAACGATGGTGCAAGGTCATTTGCCGATCGTCAAAATTTCTTGTCAGATTTGGTACAAATTAGGTCGGTAGTCGGACGGATGACGTCGAGCCGTCGTTGAATAAACAACCTCCACTAATTTGTAAACTATCCGGTGACGGTGCGACTTCATTTGCCGATCATCAATGAATGACTAATATTAATTTGTACCAAATCTGCCGTCAGATTCGGTACAAATGCAGTCGGTAGTCGGAGAAATGTTGTTTGTGAATATATTTTCAAATAACTAATAAATAAATGGATTTAAAATCGATACCTTCCTCCCTATTATATATTGTATTAAGGATCTAATTTGTAAAAATATCTAATAAAATACAGCTAATTTTTCCTACAACTGTTTCAAATACATTTGTAACATCACTTCCACTTTCTATATAAACCATTCATCGAAAACGTAATTTCTGAATAGCTTCAGCGCATATTTAAATAAATATGTGTTAGAATAGAATATTTACCATTACCTCTTATACCACTGATTTCTTTTTCAGGGTGCGAAATGTCCTTTAGATGGCAGAAATATCAAAGTGGAAAAATATCCAAACGGAAATTTTGTAGGACCAACTCTCCTAACAGACGTTTTACCTACCTATGAGTGCTACAAAGAAGAAATATTCGGCCCTGTATTGTGTGTCATGTCTGCAGACACCTTGGATGAAGCAATTCAGATCATAAATTCCAATCCCTATGGTAACGGTACTGCCATATTCACATCAAACGGAAGTAGTGCCAGGCAGTTCGTTAACGAAGTTGATGCTGGCCAAGTCGGAATTAATGTTCCTATTCCTGTACCTCTTCCGATGTTCAGTTTCACGGGCTCAAGAGGTAGTTTTCATGGAGATTTGCACTTCTACGGCAAACAGGGTTTGAACTTCTACACTCAAACAAAGACTGTAACTTCTCTATGGAGAAAAGGACAAGCTGCGTCCAAATCTGCGGTTTCCATGCCGGTGCATAATTGATAAATACCTAAGTGCGCTTTCCACAATTTTCCAAAATCAAGAATATAGGATAGGGAATATCATAAGAAGAAATATTGATATGAATATCCCATATTTTTGAACTGACGATAAAAATATGCTCAAACTTATATCCAATCCAGATAAAGAAATCATACATGAATATATTATTATTACATATGATACTTCACTAACCTGCCAATTTCCTACAAATCAGAGAAATTCAAATATTCTCCGTTCTAAAAAACGCCGAAGTAGATCGGAAAAGAACATTATCTTTTTTGACATGGTTTCCGACACCGTTTTAAAAGTTCTGCTGAACGATTAACCATATTCGACTATCCGAAAATATCCAAGTTGCTCCATCTGATCCATTACAGTATTTGATTGGAAAATACATTGTAGATACGTTTGTTCTATAAAAGACGGATCTAATGATACAATTGTATTAGGGTATTGACAATAAAACTGAAAATGTATTCAAAACAATTTTTGAACTCTTGTCAATTTTCGCAACAGTATTCCGTGACCTGTTGAAAGCCTTTGGCTGCGATATTCATTAAATACTGTTGTTTGAGCTCTGGCACTGCGGCTCCAGAGGGCGAAGCTTCAACTGGTTTGAATAATATTCGAGTCATCATACTTAGATGGTAAAAACTGACAACCTCTTAGATATTGGTTATATTAAACATTGTGTACCACGAGGTTCTGTTCTTGGACCTTTATATTTCGAAAGAAACGATAGAAACAATGCTGTTATGATGATTCGGACGTGGAACAGATGGCCGCAAAGACTGTCTGTGGTGACCTACTCTGTACTGATGGCGAGGCAGAAACCTTGGAACTTGTCTACAAATGATCCTCTTTTCCGAATCAAAATAAAACCCTGCCATTGTATCGTCTGCAATGAGGAACATTCCACAAGTATCTGTTTCATATAATTCAATACCCGTCGCGGTATTAGCCACGGAAGTAGCTGTTTTCAAACAGGTTTTTTCCATAATAGCCCACAACATTGTAATTCGATTGGAGTAAAAAGGGTAAAACATCGGTAAAAACTGATTTACAGGTGGTGACCGGTCCCAATCGAAACAAAATTCCGCTATTTGGTTAAAGGGAGCACATGCAATTTATCCTCTGAAATGAAGAACATTGTACAAGTATCTTCATCATATAATTCAATACCGTTCGCAGCCTTAGCCAGGGTAGTAGTAGTTTCCAAAGATGTATTTGCCATAATAGCATTCAGCATTGTGATGGATTGAAGTAAAAAGGGTAAAACATGGATATCCATTCAGCATATTTTGGATATCCTATGGACGTCCAGTTTTTATCCAAAGGACATCTTATGGACTTCCGATGGACGTCCTCAGGCCACCAACCTGGACTTTCGTAAGACATCCATTACTGACGTACATAAGATATCCATTACGAACGTCCATAAAATATACTTGAGATATATCTCATGGGCGTTCAAAATATATCCCTCATAGACGTCCTTAACAGAAGTGATAAGTAAATGAAAACCTGAAATTCACTAAGAACATGAGGAAAAGCTGGTATGATATTTTTTTAGAGCAGGAAAATAACATTTATAATTTTGCAGTTCAAATTCAATGATAATTCTATGATAGATTGGAGTCTATAGAAGTAAAAAAATGTCTTAATCAACATATATTCATGAGAAAAAAAAGAAAGATAATTTCATATAAAATATGCATTTTTTTGTAGGAAAGAAAAACACCATAGTAAGAACAAGATACCATCATCGGCTTCCTCTCTACTTCTCATTTGGCCTCCTCAACCAAGCCTTATTTATTAGCTTTTTCGAGAGATTTTCTATCATCTGATATTGTGTTGACTTTGGCAGCTTCTGAAAGAATAAAAAATAATTCAAAATAACATTCAATAGTATTCCTCACCAAGAAGGGGTTCTGCTACCTTCAATCTCCCTTTCGCTCATTTCCAACTGAACTGCGAAGCAAAACCGTTTGTGATTATTGATGAGAAGCATCCTTTTGTGAAATCATATGATTTAGCACCTATATTTGAAATTTCTGTAACTTGATAAGTTATGTTCGGTCAAAATTCAATTGATGAATACTCACAGCAGTCTTAAACTGGTCATTTCAATAGAAATATTTCGAAAAGCCACTAACATCATACATTTTGACATTTCGTACTTCATCGAATCTATTGGGTCTACTTCCAATATATAAATTACAATTATCTCCAGCTCTTCTTTATTTTTTGTACAAAGTACACGTTTCTTGGCATATTTTATCTTTCTCTAACGATTGAAATTATTGAAAAAATATGGAATACGTGCTCGAAATTTTTGTGATTTTCAGGTTAGAACTTTTTCACGTGTACAGTTTAAATAACTTTTTCTGAAATATCAGCGAATATGGACTGATTAGTTTTTCCGAAAATAATCTAACTTTTATTCAAATGAAAAATCTAAACAAAATAACTCGAATACTACAAACCACAGGATGAAAATAAGAACTAAATCTATAAACTATTTCTACAAATAATGTACGTGATGGATGTCCATAAGATATCCGATATGGATATGGATATCCAAAATCAATCCAAGGGTATTCCGACATGAATTGGACGTGTATTGGACGTCCATACGATATCGTGTGTTGTGTGGACAACGACTATCGTTTCTCAAACGATCTCCCGAAAGAACTGAGCTTTGTGTTCAGATATCGAACTGCGTCATATAAGAAACTTTTCCATTACATATTTAATTTGTTGATTGCCATATTATTTTTATTCGAAGTTTATGAAGAATAAAGTCAACAAAGACACTGACTGGCGATGTCGGTCCAGATTTAAACACTTTTTACGACGAGCCGTTCCGCTTTTATCTTTGCCGTCACCCTTTAATTAATTATGCGTTATATATTAGTTTAAACATTACTAATTTTTTTTTTCGTTAACCAGCCGAAACTTGTGCGAAACTTAACGAGGTCTAACCTTTTTACGTGCGATTCCTAGCACTTTCTCGGGCCATCAGTCTTTCTCGCGGGCTCCTCGTTTCATCGGTCATGCCCAGGAAGATGCTCAGGAGTTCCTAAGATGCCTTTTAGAGGGTTTACATGAAAACGTGAATACCATTATGAACCATTATGACAGAAAGAGATGACAAATTAAGTGACAGGGAGAAAGCTCAAAAGTCATAGTCAAGATATTTAAGGACTATAATACCAAAATAATAGATACCTTTGTTGGTCTGTTAAAATTCTCATTAAAATGTATCCATTGTGCTCACTGGGACTCTTATCGATACCTCAAAGAACAGGCCAATTAGGACTTTCACAGGAAATTTTGGAAAGTGACGAGAAGCCGATATGTTCGAAGTGGAAGAAGAGAAGGAAGTGCATGGTCTTTATCAGTTCAAAAATTCCCGAAAATTTTAGTATTCCATTTAAAAAGTTTTTCTCTAACAGATTGATTTGCCTTTAGAGCCCTCTTCTATGAACAGAAAGGCACTTTTAGTAATCTATTGATTGTACTGTATTTATATCTTTCAATAAAGTTACTTTCCATGAAAATAAATTCCATACACTTTTAAGATATATTATGATGCTTTTGTTGGTCCTGGAAGGGGCGGCAAATGTAACCTTTTGCCTAGGACGGCAGACCAGGTTTGGCCGGCCCTGGAGGTATGTCATTCATTTTTGGGGAACCTGTAATCTGGAAGTTGGTTCTAAAATTTCTTGTGAGAAACCTTTAAAAAACATGGGCCATACCATTTCTTACCTTTGAAATGATATATCATCTGGTTTATAAAAACAAAGCAACATATGACATAATTCTAGTAACCACCCGCCAAAATGAGAACCTTAAGGCCTATTCAGGTACATGGGTGCCCACCCAAGGTTTTTGACCCCGCATGATAAATTCCTCCAGTATTACCAAAGTGACTTTTTGATACAAATGCAAGTAAAAGGAACGTATGATGCAGTTTACAGGCACAATGATTCTACTTATTTATTCAGAGTATCAGAGAAGAGGTATTTTATGTTGTGCAGTCAGTACTTACCTACATTTTGAAGTTTTACCCAAAATTCGGTGTGGTGACATTTTCGCAACAGGAGAATATTATTCAGATTGATTAATAAGTCATGTTATACGAAATAACCAATGAGGAAGCGCACTACGAAATCGAAAACATGATGATTTCCATTATTATAACACAAACGTTTTAACCAATCAATAAACGTATATCTTAGTATGAGTGAAATAATCACCTATATCATATTCAGCTTTGATTTCACTTAATGTTCTCATTTTCATAATAATAATTCGATTTATTTTGGTATTGATGTCAAAAAAATATTAAACTTATTTCAAAAAAAAAACTATCAATTATTCCGCTCCATTTCAACTGATTCTTGTAATTAGTCAGATTATCTTCTGCTTTCTGTGACGACTTTCAAACGAGACTTTGACAACAATCATCAATGCATAAAACTTGACCTACAACTTCGCGCGAAGTGAAGTGATAAGTGTTTCAGTAATCATAATGATATCGTTCATTACCCGGTTATTCTCAAAAGAGTAACACTAATTTTCGTCATTATCCGAACCAATTATCAAATGCTGATAATGACAGCAACGTCTCAAAGATCTTGTTTACCTTGGAATTAGTCAATGGCAATTTTGGAACAAATATTCGCTACAAACGCATCTCGAATGAATGGCGCATCAATAAATTTATGACTAATAGTACGAGAGACAGCAATCAAAATGGCCAAATGACTTGAATCGTATGAAATCTATGGATTTATGAAACCGTACCCAGATTTTCAGAAATTTTGCGCTTAGTTGATCTGCGCACATTTTTAAAAATGTCAATAAATCTGACCGAACCTAACTTTTGTCTAATTTCCACTACAATTTCTATTTGTTATTGTTACGACCAGTTTCGGCGCATTAAACCACCATCAAGTAAGCTATAACGTAGTATTACATAAGTTCTTCAATATACAGTGTGACCCAGGAAAACCGCCAAACGTTCAGAATATTTTTTTTTGTTTGGTGAAAATAAGGTGTTTTTTCACAAGGTGTCAATATTACCAGAAAAAAACAGTTTTTTATTCAATAATTTCATTTCAACTACATCAAAATAAGGATTTCATTACTGCAAATGAGCATGCCAAGTTTCATGGGAATCAGACAAAAAGTGATTTGATTGATTGATTTTTCTAAAAAATTTGATAACCTGTATTCCGAAAACGAAACAAGTTGGGACACATGATTATATGAAGAAAAAATCTTATTTTCACCTAAAAACCGATGCTGAACGATTGGCGGCTTATCCTGCATGAAAAATACAACAATTATGTCCGCTTGGTAGGTTAATTAAAGTATTGCCTGAAATATTCAGACATTATACCTGAGATCACAAAACGTCCCTTGACCTATCAAAAACATCAAAATATTATCTGAAATTAATCTAAAATAGATTTCTAACTGTTTATCAGAATTCATAAATTGAAAAGAGGAGATATGCATAGTTCTAATTGTTCAATGAGAGTTCAAAAATTGGGGTTTTTAATGTTTAATGTTTTTATTCAATTTATTTATTTCTGATTTTTCCAACAAGTTTGTATCTCCTCCTTTACTGTAAATACATATGAAGGATTTTCATTTCGTCTTTATTGATTGAGTGGTTTGTTTCTTGTAGATGACCATATATAGCAGATTTTTCATGTGATAACACGTGCTCACGGTACCTTATGAGGCCATGAGCGTGATCACATTTTGGTCGTTCTTTAGGGTAAAAGAGTCGATAACTCAAAAACGGTTCGTCGTATCGATTCTAAACAAGGATAGGCTTCTAGAGGAAGTTTGATTCTATGTAACTATGTCTGCGGCAGCACCTCAATATTCTTCTAATGGATAGTCGAAGTAGCTGCAGTGATATTTCTCTTACATTAAAATTTGAAGCAATCTTTATCCGATCGAAATCAACTTGGTATAAAAAGAAAGGTAAAACGTTGATCTATGTACGTGCAGTAACGTTTTTTTGAAATTATTTTTTCATCTACCCAAAAAATTGCTTCAAAGTAACTGCATTTTTGGGATATTTTTGAGATTTTTTTTGTGAAAAAGTGGATTGAAAATTCAAGTTCTATTACAGCACGTACGGAGAATCAAACTTCCTCTAGAAGCCCGTCTTTGTTTGAAATCGATAAGACGAACTGTTTTTGAGTTATCAATTGACTCTTTTACCCTTAAAGACGTGATCGCGCTCATGGCCGCTTATGTTAAAATATGAACCAATGTACCCACATTTATTTATTTATTTATTTATTTATCCATTATACATATAC
This sequence comes from Chrysolina haemoptera, assembly GCA_958298965.1. Classification (NCBI taxonomy): domain Eukaryota; kingdom Metazoa; phylum Arthropoda; class Insecta; order Coleoptera; family Chrysomelidae; genus Chrysolina; species Chrysolina haemoptera. The sequence continues at coordinate 32,625,404 of OY282585.1, read as the reverse complement.
CTGATTTTTTCCACTTATTCTTTTTCGGTTTTGCGTTGAATAATAAGTTTCCTTGATTATTTTTACTGGTAAATGTTATACCTATTGTTAAATAGTTCCTAAAATTTTCGGAGAGTCTTTTCGAGTAGCTTATACCTACCAGCATTCTGTTTTTTTAGGGGTAAGGATAAAAAAAATGCTATCCATTCAATGTTCAAACATTCTGAAAATCAGAATTTCATCCCAAAATAATACACTCACAACCATACATCATCGGATCGTTCAACGAATGAAGAGCGCGTAATTTAATCATCATTTAATCATCAAAGATCATTCAAATCAACTATTACAGAAAATACTGAGAATGTATTCTGAAACAACTAAAGTAGGTTGTTAGTAGGTCTGACAAATAAGAAACAAAAATACTTATTTATAAATCCCGGAACAATCATGTTATTGCTCCTTCAATAATACGAATTCAGGTCATCATCTCTTCAAATTTTATTTGAACAAGTGAAGCATGTAGTGACATTTTTCATCATGAGCACTCTTAAGTTATCGAACAATCGCTAGCTTTCCCATTTTCAAAGCATTATATTATCATCAACAATCAATCTAGACAATTATAACTTTCACTGGTATTTGCTTGGTTGTTTTCACTGAATTTCTTTTTCTTTGCATAAGTGTTTATTCATTGTTCGTGTTCAAATGGTTTGAAAGAACTGATAACATATTATATACTCGTTTAAATGTTTTCGATTGTCTGAATAATTACCAAAAAATTGTAGTTTATGTTTGAATTTTCAGTCAGAAAGTGTTGAGAGTAATGAGGTGCTAGTTACTTACTATGCAAGTGGGAAAATGGCATCATTGATATACCGGGTGACCACGAGGTGAGGTACGCCCCCAATATTTCTATAGTTTTGAAGATACACAAAATTGAAAATCGGTTGAAAAATGGCGGAGATATTGTTGATTGTTCAATCGAACAAAGTTGACCATGAAATTCAAACTTAAATCATCATGTCAATTATTTTTTTTATAATCTACGTTCCAATATATTTTTTGGAACAAGGCAATTGCTTTTGATGTTGTGTCAATTTTTTTTTTGAGATTTTGATTGTCAGTGATCTGAATAATAGATTTGTTGATCTTTAATCGGTATTACTATTAGTTACAATCTTCTAAGATACTAATATTGTGGATTGTAACATTAGTCTTTCGAGAAGATTAAGAATCATTGGAAATTATATCCTTGTCTGAACTCTCAGAAAGTTCAAGAGCTAGAAGGAAGGAGTACAAGGATCAATTTTGGTGTTCCTCCTAGAAGGTACGGAGCTGATGACGAAGAACCGAGTAGAATAACTGGCAGGCACATAGAACCTGTTATAATAGAAGAGCATATCGAAATTGCGAATTTATCTGACAGCTCTCATAAAAGCGCTGACAAATTACGCCGACTCAATGAAAGAGAAAGAAAGATTCAAAGAAAATTACTTTTTCTCGAGTTAGAATCTATCCATCAAGAGAAAGAATGCATAAAAAAATCATCTATCAGAGGGTCGAAGAAGAACTCTGGAACTACGTGTCAAAAGGAATCGAAGATAAAATCTACATCTAGTTATCAAGATGTTGAACCATTCGTAGCAGATTGGGTAAACAAGGCAGCACAGCACAGAAATGGAAAGCTCGAGTGGGAGAATTCCGACTATAAATCAGAAGGCAAAGAAAATACCTCCTCTGTTTGCGTGAAATTTCAGCGGAAAACGTTGATTTTACTCATAAAAATAATATACCTTCCTCTTCATATTGCTTTCCTGAAATGCTTACTAAATGTATGAAACATCTAAGATCAAACATTGTAAAACTGGTAACCAAGCAGACATTGAAACATTTACCAGATTTCAGTGGTGATATACATGAATTTCCGTTTTGGCTCAGCGAGTTTCAACGAACTACCTTGGAGGAAAATTTATCAGAAAACTTGAATCGTATCATTAGATATTTGAAGGGAAGAGCTAGATAATCTGTGAAAGACCTTTTTTGTAGTTCTATGATGTGGATACCATCGTCGAAACTCTGAAACTAAACTTTGGCAGAGACGATTGGTTTATTTTGAGTCAAATTAATATTGTGCGAATCCAAGAGAAGATAATTTGGAATCCTTCTTGTATTTCTCGACCATTGTTACGAATATGGTAGTTGCTATGAGTACCAACCACATCTCTCACCTGGATAATCACGAGCTGCTGTTGAGGATGGAGGAGAAATTGTCAAAAATTTCAAGACGTTCTTGGGTTCAGGTCAAAATTTTTAAACAACAAATAAAGGAAGCTGTTAACTTTAAAATATTTGCTGAATGGCTGAAATCTGAGGTAAATTTGTTAATGTCGATGATGAAAAAAGAAAAAATATTCAGCATTCAAAGCAAACCAGAAGATAAAATTTGTAAACCCTGCAAGAAAAAAAAAAACATCGGTTGTACCAATGTAAAGATTTTTTGAAAATGTGCCAAGATGATAGATGAGAAGATGATTTGTGCTTCAAGTGTTTACTATCAGGCCACAGCGTTGGTAAATGTTTCAGAAAGATTTTCTGTAATGTCAATTCTTGTCGTGGATGATATAACAGACTTCTTTATCCTATGAACGAAGAAGGAGATGAGGTTTTAAAAAATACAGACCAGGAAAATATTGAAGAGAGGATTCGAGAAGCAGATAATGGCAGCTGAATCCTCAGGTTATATTGGAAAATCCTCTTCGCTTTTGAAGATTGCGAAAGTCTGTCTCTTCGGTGAGGACAAGTACATCGATACATTTGCCCTTTCAGGCGAAGGCTCACTCTCATCGATTCAAATATATGCAAGTCGATACAACTTGTTGGTCCGAAAGTTCCACTTTGTCTACAGTGGACTAAGGATATTACCCATGCTGAAGAAGAATCCATGTTGGTGAATTTCGAGATTTCTGGGGCTAAAGAGACGACCAAAAATAACAGGGTGAAACATGCCAGAATAATTGATGACCTGCTTTTGCCAAAGATGGACTTCGATGCGGACGCACTGTACCAGAGGTACAAATATCTTGACAAATCAATCTTGAAGAGTATAGAACACTGTCGACCCACTGTTTTGATTGGCCAAGATAATGTTTTTTTGATATCATCCCAGCAAATCATCCAGCCAAACTTTGATTTACCTGCAATGAGTAAAACGTAACTGGGATGGGTGATTCATGGACCTTGTTCGAAGCCAGGTAACGAATTATACCTGGATGTATGCGTTTGTAACCATGATGACATGTGCCTGCAAAGAATCATCAAGGACAACTTCAAACTAGAAGATTCAGGTTTGTCATTTCGTTATACGTTTTCCAGAGATGATAGAAAAGCTTTGAAGTTATTAGAAAGTTCCACCATAAGAAATGGCGATAGATTTGAAATAGGGTTGCCGTAGAAGCATGAAAATTTGTTTTTTTCCAGAATCCAAATCGTTAGCATCTAAAAGACTTCAATGCATGGAAAAAAAGATGGATCAAGATCCCCAATTTGGAGCAGAATATTGCAAGAAAATTGAAGATTATCTTGCAAATGTTACGCAGAAAAAGTAACTGAGGAAGAAGCCGAACGAGACAGTGGAAGAACCTGGTTTCTACCTGGTATTGCTATGAAAAATATCAATAACCCAGGAAAAATCAGGTTCGTTTTTGATGCGGCAGCAAAGAATTCTGAGTCAGTCTGAACGATTTCCTGTTCAAAGGTCCCGATTTATATCCTCTACTAGTAGCACTTATATGGAGATTTCGAGAGAGAAAGGTGGCGTTCGCAGGTGATATTGGGAATATGTTTCACCAGGTCATCATCAGGAAACAGGACAGATCATGCCAGAGGTTTCTGTTCCGAGGTATGGACATAGACAGAACCCCAGATATCTACCAAATGAGAGTCATGATCTTCAGTGCTGTCTGTTCACCATTCATAGAACAATTCGTTAAGAACCATAATGCCAAAGAGTTTAAAGATGAGTTTCAGGGAATTTTGAGAAAAATTACACATCAACATTACGTGGACGATTTCCTGGAGTCAACAGACACTGTAGAAGAAGCTGTGGAAACAATCAAGAATATCATCGTCATAAGTCCATCGTCGTGGAGGATTCCAGATGGTAAACTGGTTGAGCAACTCTCCAGAGATCTTGAGAGATCTTCCTCAGAATTACTTAGCTGAAAGTATGACGCTAAACTTAGGTTCATGGAATGTAGAAAGAATACTTGCCTATGATGGAACACCAGCGAAGACACTTTAATTTTCACCGTAAGATTCAACAACATTCCAGAGGATTTATCCAGAGGGGACAAAGTCCCTACGGAGAGGAAAATTCTCAGAATAGTGATGTCGATTTTCGACCCTCTGGGATTTCTTGCACCACTCATCGTCCAAGATAAACTCATTATGCAAGAGTGTTGGGGTAAGAAAATGGATTGGGATATGGTGATTTCTGATAACATCGCAGAAAAATGTAAATTATGGTTTTCATCGCTAAAAAAGATCGAAGAATTCAAAATCAGTAGATGTTACTTTTCATCATCACCTGGTGAAGTGAAGTTGCACGTCTTCTCAGATGCCAGCAATAAAGTTTTTTGTGCTGTGGCTTACTACAGGTCATCAAGAAACGGCTTTGTGGAGACATCCATCGTAGCATCCAAATGTTAACTTGGTCCTCTCAACAAGGTTACTTCTATACCTAGAATGGAGCTCCAAGGAGCTGTTGTAGCTGCTAGACTTGGCAACATAACCAAGAAGGAGTCAACTTTCCAGTGAGTTTTTTGGTGGACTGACTCTGAAATAGTTCTGAACTGGCTCAGAAATGACTCAAGATGTTTACAATCTTACGAATCGCACAGAATCCAGGAGATTGAAGAGCTTTCAGATATTTCATACTGGAAATGGCTGCTATCTGCTTTGAATACCGCAACTGAATATAAGAAAGATGCAGATTTCATGAATGCACTGTGGTTACATGGCCCATCCTTTTGAAGAGGCCAGGTAATCAATGGCCAACAGAGAAGATAAATCGATAGGAAGAAGACGTCGCTATTGAAATTATTACAGTACTGAAAGAAACCTTCTTCCCATTGCCTGAAACCAGCAGATTTTCTAAATAGTTGAAATTTATCCGTACAATATCATGGATCTTGAGAGTTTCCAATAATTTGAAAGCGTCAGAATTTGCAAGTAAGCATAAGAGACAAACGATATATCGATATCAAGAGAAGAAATATAAGAGAAAAAATTTACGAAGTTTTGAAGTTCTCTGAATTGCAACCAGAAAAATTACAGATTGCAGAAAGTTTTTGGCTGCTAAATATTCAAGCCAAACATTTCCCAGAAGAAATAACTTCCATACAAAAACTTGTTTATCCTAGTAAATCTTCCAAAATTTTTGAATTATCGCCATTTCCAGACGAATTTGGAATTCTGAGAATGAACAGCCGAATTGAGTACGCAGATATTGCTTATGAATTGAAATACCCCATCATTTTACCGATAGCAAAACAAGAAATTTTTGTCCAATTGCTAATTCTACATTTCTACGAAGAATTTAAACATACAAGATTCGAGACATTGATATATGAATGATCTGAAGCAAAGATTTTGGATAATCAGAGTTCGACAATCGGTGAAGATGACGGTGAGAAGATGTTAGTTCTGCAGAATAAAAAAGTCTAAGACAGTTCAACCAGAGATGGCACTATTACCACTTCCGCGTCTCAAGCCATATACAAGACCATTCAGCTTTTGTGGTTCAGACTATTTCGGTCCGTTGTTGGTTGGAGTAAAAAGGAGTGTGGAAAAAAGATATGGAGTTCACATGTTTCAACACACGAGCAATTAATTTAGACTTGGCTGGTTCCCTGACAACGGATTCAGCCTTGATGGCCATCTACAGATTGATGTCTAGACGAGGACATCCTTTGGAGATTCGTTTTGATAATGGAATAAATTTTGTGGGAGCGGAGAATGAAATGAAAAGATGTTTAGAGGAGATGTATCGTGCGAAAATTACCCAAGATTTGTCCAAGTATAGAATAAAATAGAAATTCAATACTCCAGCAGCGGCCTTCCAAGGAGGTGTATGGAAGAGAATGATCCAATGTGTGAAGAAGATATTGTATGTCACGCTCAAAGAACAACATCCATCAGAAGTATTATCGAAATTTCTGGCTGAAACTGAAAACGAAGTTAACTCTAGGTCTATAAGCTTCGTTTCAAGTGAAGGTGGTGAACTAGAAGCTCTTACTCCAATGTATTTTCTGATCAGTTCAGCTAATACATCGAATATTCTCGGAGTCTTTGAACCTGGTGATATTTATGGGCGCAAGCAGTGGAAAATTGCACAGCTGATAGCGGAGAAATATTGGAAAACATGGTGCAAAGAGTACATTCCTTCGCTTAGAAAAAGGAGCAAGTGGTACCAAAAAGAAGAGCCTCTGGAAGGAAGTGATGTTGTAGCTGTTCCTGACACCAAGTACCGTAATAAATGGACTCTTGGAAGAGTCTCCAAAGTGGAAATCAAAACCCAAGAGGGCGCTTTAGTTAGGCCAGTAAATAGTATTTTCAAGCTGGAGGTTGGAGAATGTTAAATATTTTTTTTATAATCTATGTTCCTATATATTTTTTGGAACAAGGCTTTTGATGTTATGTCAATATTTTTTGAGACTTTGATTGTCAGTGATCTCGATAAAAGATTTGTTGATCTTTAATCGATATTATTATTAGTTAAAATTTTCTAAGATACTAATACTGTGGATTGTAACACATCACAACAGACAAATTATATCAGAGGTTACCAAAGGAAGCTTCAAAGTGCAATACAGTTGAAAACTGAGGTTCTCATGTAATTGCAGCTACCATATATTCCAACAATATTGCTCACAACTGCCATTTCTCTAATAGCAACATGTACTTTTCACTTTGTCGTTATGAAAAATTATAAATTATCAGTTTACTCGTGTAAAAGGAAACGAAGATACAATCAGGTTTCATGATGAGTGTTTTAAAAATTGAATGTTCTTTAACGTAGGTGGCTTGGAACATAATTAAGAAAGCAATACACAACACCTTATTTTATTTCAACAAAGTCACAGTTTGTTCTACTTATTTAATTAATGTTGCTTTTTTGTTTTGTTTTTTTTTTTGTTCATGACCGTCTTTGTTGAAGAATATCTAATTTTGAGAACACTCATGATAAAACATCTTGAATTTTCGATTTCTTTCGGAATTCTCCAAAACTTTTCACACGAGTAATTTGATAATCATTTTTCATCATGTCGAAGTGAAAATAATATTTTTCCGGTCGCTGAGACCACGGTGACAAACAGCGTTGACTAATTTGTATGCGAAATAAGCTGCTGTTTGGAAAGTGTGCGGATTACAAGCAGAGCAGAGAGTTGTAGACCATGTTAAACAATTGTTATTACGTCTCTAAAAAAGTACCTAAGATAATTGTTAGGTTGTCACGATGACAGTTATTGTCAACAGCGAAACTGAAAACTCAACATTTCTTCATTTCATACCTATTTGTCATTATTCATTGGGAATGGGTTGGACAATAGTAAATTAGTCATATTGTCTCCTATGTTCCGTCCATCGTGAGATTATATATCCGCCAAAATCTGGGAACCTTATGGGAAACTTTTTTATTAATGATTATTCTTCATAAAAGTTAGTGGTATTCAATCAGACTAAGCGGGAATCGGCCGATAATCTAAATTCACTATAGAGTAAACTGTCATGACTATGCAAAATATTGAAAAAAGTTGTAAATGATTTTGCTAGAGTCGCCTCATTTAGTATGAAAGCTTGAGTTGTTATTTATTGAATATGCCCATAAAAGTTACATATAGTATTTCGCTATATTATTTTACTACAAGACTTAAAATATCAACACATGCAGTAGGCTTGCTTTTACATTTTTTAAAATGGTAACAACATCGGTTCTCAAAACATCACCTATGCATGTTTAATATCTAGATCAACAAGCCAAGTATACACTTCTCAAATACTCTCTCTGTGATATAATATAGACTGAATGTACAAAAATTCTGAATCAGTCATCGAAAACCAGTTCATTCATTTCATGAGTAAGATCCTTCAAGTCTAACACTAAATGACAAAAAAGTCAAAAAGAAATTGGAATCGTGTTATAGAATAGAATAGAATAGAATAGATTTTTCTTTCAAGAAATACAATACTTCTTATAGAAATGAGTTTGGTAAAAAAAACAAATAAGCATTAGTTACTTCTTAATAAATTCATCCACTCAACTCTACTTTTGGTGTCTTGCTATCTTATAGTATTTTTTCACTGAGGATGAATTATCTTGAGTTTTGAAAAAGTAAAGAAATAAATCAAATCTTTTGACAATTGTGGTGATAAATTATCAAGTAGATCAATCAGGGCTCCCTCATTCGGAATGTTCATGAGTGTTGGAGGTTTGAATTGATGATAAGTTATAGACATTCCAATATTATATGAGTAATAGTTTCCTCTCTTCGTAAATTACAAATATTGCAGATTTTGCGAATGCCGTTGTGAGCGAACTTATTGATGTACCTATTGTTCAATCTATTTGTAGATTTATTCGAGTTATGTAAATCGGTAAACGAAAATGCAAATATTTTACAGAATGCTCAAAATAACGGTAATAATTCATTGGTGCAGAAATAATAGTGTAATTGAAATTCTCACTATATATTTTGTCTTTTTAAACGTTCCATCAAGAGGTTTCTATTTACTTTAAGAGATCTATAGAATAAGTTGTCCCATATTTCAGAGCTGTCAAGTTGTGTCAGTTGCTCTTCCCAGTTGTATCTTACATCGGCATTCAAGAGACTCAGTTGTCGCTTGAAACACATTTTTGGCAACCTCTATTCATCCCCGGCTAAAATATTTGACAGCTATTTTAAACAAACCTTGAACAAATAGAGACAATTTTGACTGTTCCTGTTTCAAGACGAATAGGGTTACACTATTCTAATAATAATAATAAGTGTACTAACACCAAATGACCAAAAAAGTCATGTTGAATCGTGTTATATGAGTTACGATATTTTTACCCTGTTTTCCAGAAATTATATATTCAGTGAGGAGGATTAAAGAAAGTAACTCAGAAAATTCGTTTCCTCTATCTAGCTCCTATAGTCTAGCGTTTTTATTTAGTGAGTTTTTGAACTTCTCGTTCACATAAAAAAAATCCAAGGTTATCCTTGAAATATGTTCAATAAACTGTCATCGGTTACATGTTTTATCAACAGTAAAAGCACAAGAGTTTCTTTTATCGGATAAATTTCTTTCTTCAACGAAATAATTTTGCTAATCAGTAATTTCACGAGAGAAACTGGCAAGACCGTAAGGTCGAGCAATTTTGTCTAATGTCAGTTTTTCGAGTGAAATTACTGATGGAAAAATTTTGAGTTTAAGAAAGAAATTTATTCAAGAAATAAAAATTCGAGTGCTTTTTGACAAAATAAATTAACGACAATATATAAATACACCACAATAATAATCACCTTGATTGAAACAGTTATTTGAAAGAGCAGTTATTAACAACACAATTATAATTATACTTTTTGTAATCTGTTCAGATGAAACTTTCCCAAAACGATTCATATTGTGTCAACAATACTGAACAATCATTGTTGTCATGACAGAAATTGAAGGGACTTCCGCCTACTAGAAGAGGTCCGTTTTTGAGGAACAGGCATTTTTATCGCGATAAAAAAGGTGCATGCTTTTTTATCAAACTGACTCAAACGTCATATTTAAATGGGTTTATTTCTACAGGAGTTGATTTATCTTGATAAGATTTGACTACGTGAAGTAAATCTTGGGTAGTGAAATGCAATTCAATATTATCTCATCAGTTCATCAAATCCTTCTTCATAGATAACGTCCACACCAATTTATATTTACAGTTGTTACAATCCTTATGAAATAATCATATATGTGCAAAAACACAGTTATAGAATGAATGCTTTTAATTCCCGATTGAAATCTCAAAATTTATAGTCCTAACTGTTCACTCGATACAGAACCTAGCTAATTACACACCTGCTTTCAAAAACAAACAAAATGCAGCATGCAACAAGTTATTACGATGATATATTGATACAATTAGAAGCATGAAACATCACGATTTCGTGGTCGAGAGAAATTCTTTATTCACGTCGCTATGCTCTTTTTATATCAAGCAATTACACTCTAACTTTCTACTAACTGAACAAAGATAGAATTATGAAATTTTTGTAAAACAATTAATGGAGGGAGTTTGTACTACATTTGAATTTATTGTGGCGGAAAGTTATAATGCCAAGTGCTGGCCGTGAATATTTTCAGTCAGGGTTAAGAATTTGTCAAGTAGAAATGGTTTTCGTCGAGTTGCTCGTGCTTAGTTTTATGAATTGTGCAAGTGCCGAAAGAGAGTCGAGTACAATGCGGACTTATACTCTGGATGTACCTGGTTCTGATCCAATTCAAATCATCGAAGGGGACCCATCCTGGGGAACACGAATAAAGGGCATCACCAAACCGCTGCCATATTTTGATCATAGACTGCTTACCACTATCCCAACGACGAGTTTTAATGATCCACTGAGTACGGAACAAAGCGAAACTACGTCTGAATTCTCCCAATCAGGGCTACAGGATTTCTTGGACGCCTATGCCGAAAAAATTAAAACAGGAAAACACGGTGCACCCTCAGATACTTCTAACAAACCTCTAGCGGAAGAAAAAGGAAAGAAAAGTTGGGATCGGGTGAAGGTTCGCCACCACAACCACCCCTATGACGACAAAAATGGTTGGGTCTCGTTAGACGCAATACCATGGTCTGTTTCTAAGATATCAAAATGGAAAAGCAAGCCCAAGCCGGTGGAGGAAACCTGGAACGCCTATCCTTCAAGCGAGTACCCTCAGGCGGGAGGATATGACGACTTTCATATTTCAACAAGCGATAGATATAAGCCGCAGGTGGATAGGAATAAATACCAAGTTTATTATCTTCAAGAAACTGAGCCAAATCAGATAAGACCATCTTTCACCAAACCACCTATTCCTTCTGGACATATTCTACAATCACAATTTAATACAGGTAACTACCGACGGCAAGACGCATATTATCAACATGACCAAAATTGTGATCACGCACCTGAGAGTATTTTAACAGACGGGCAGCCACCCAATTTCCCCAAAAGGGAATACATCACTAATAGAAGATTGGGATCAGAAGCAGCTCCATCAACACATCCTTTCGCAGGAAACGGAGAATGGGTGTTACTTTCTGCAAGTACCGGTTACAAATACCCAAAGAAACAAAGGTCGATGAAGTTGAACCCAGCAGCAATCAACACCCACAAATCAGTCCATCTCACGGTTCTACCGCCACTCAAAGGCTCGAAAGTCAATATGACGACTTCTCATGGTGGAATCCTGCAAGTTGAATCCACCTTTGAAAGTGTCGAACAATCGCAAAGAAAACAATCGCAACAAAAACTAAATAAACTGAAACGTAAACGCAAACGTCCAGCTAAGCTTGTTAAAAAGAGAAAACCACAGGCTCCCAAATTCGTCACAGAATCTGCCATTGCTACTGTCCCTAGAAGCACAGGAAGTGATGGTGATAGCAGTGCGATGTTAGCAGGTGTTGGAGCAGGTTTGATTCCTGCTACCATGGCGATGCTAGTACCATTGGCGATGAATGGAGGAAGAAAACGAAAGAGGCGGGAAATATTTTCTACTGAGATACCAACTGAAGTAGACATCAATGTTCGAAGTTACTCATAGATTTTATATTTATTTTATTTATTTAGTTATTAAGTAGTTGAGTGATTATTGAGTTGGGTTGATTTTAACTCCCACCTTCCAACACTTGTTTTACACTGCCATTAGTGAACAAATCAGTTATTTATGTGAATTTTCATGGAAGTGATAGGTAAGAAATCTCCTATAAAAATAAGAAATGATAATGATGAAGGACATTAGAATTGTTAGATGGACCCTTTACTATGTAGTAGGAAATCATCATAAAAATAAAAAATAACTGTATCTATGTTTCAATAGCATTTTGGTTTGTAACAATATTGTCCCAACAGTTTCGTCCTATAAAAACATTATTGAACGAATAATCAAAATACGATTATTAAACGTCTGCCTTTTTACAGGCTTATTTCTGGGTTTTATAGAAACATGAAATGATTTTTGTTTCTATTTTTGTTTTCATATTTACAAATAATTGCAGTGCTCTCTACACGAGAAAAGAGTAAGTTAATTTTGTCCGTGATCCGTATAACACCAAAAATAAGCCTGTGAAAAGGCAGAGGTTAAATAATAATTCTTCAAACCTTATTTTTCATATATTAAGTAAATAATTCCGTGGCTTTCTACAGGAGAGATGAGTATGCTATTTTCTTCTGTGTTGTCAGTTCAGATTGTCAGAAAAACCACTTTGCATGCACTGAAAAATCGTTCAACAAAATATAAGTTTTCAATGAATATCAAAGTGTAATTAGAAACGCCCCTGCATGCGAGCAGTCTTAGATATTTGGTGATGACATCTGAAAACTCATGATGATCATAATTTAAAAAAAATATTCAAAATAAAACGTTGGAATGTGTCATTACCGGTGGGTCTATACCTATCACTTAGAAGTTTTATTTATATCATTCAGATGATTTTTGAGCCTTATTTTATTTCCACAATGTTAAATTAATTTGGGGGTGATTTAATATGACCTTGTTTATAACTTTATAAGCAATTGAATTTTTCAATTTTCATTGAAATCGGTTTGTTTGACACTTTCACTAGTTGAATTTGGAAATATATGTTCTGAATAAAGCTCAATATAAAAAAAATACCTGAGCAAGAACCAAAAGAAACTGTCATAAACGATGGTCGAATTATACCTTGTGACACAGAAGCATGGTACACCCCCCTTTTCTCCTTCAGTTTCAATGATTATTGAATTAAATTTGTGACGTCTTGTATAATCTCTGAACGTCACTTCTGTACATATCGATTATTATTTTTCAACTTTAGATTTCACCGGGAGTGATACCAACTTTGGAGTTTCATTTGGAACACCCTGTATATTGATACATGATCGGTTAGGAGTGTTCAGTAGAATCCCAACGATACCAGGTTTGACAGTGTTACCTCCAAAGACTACGGAGATATCGCCATTTATTTTATCCCGAAGCTCAATGAGTAGGAGAGGAGGGGGGGGTCAATCCAACTTTCTCTCCCACTGAGCTTCTGGATAATAAATTGCGATATCTCTACAGTCCTTGGAATCGTTAGATCACCCCTAACCAATCACTTTCACTTTCAGTGAAACCAGAACTGGAAAACAGGACGTCTCAAATTTCGTTCGAAAATCATTGGAACTGGAGGAGAACAATAGGGTGGGTGTACCATATGCTCCTGTGTCAGATTATTTACCAAATATGTGAAATAACGAAAACATTTTCCGCAACATAATTCACTATTTTATCCACTGCAATATCGTTGGGCATATGATATGTTGCAAACACGTGTATTGTCAAGGAGAACAACTATGCTGTTTATTCACAAAGAAAATAGGACGATTTATGATGAGTTAATCAGGAATAATACCATACGAGCTCACTTATTTCCATTGGCTGTTATGACCATAGCTTGCATGAATGGCCAAAATTTTTGTTATATTGTCTAACATCGATATAAAAGTATTGAGTATTCCAAAACACGTGACTAATGCCCTTCAAAAATGGCAACTGGACCATAACAAACCCAGGATTAAGTGTTGGTTGATTCTAAAAATCCATATATCAGTTGATTCTTATTAGAAAATTGAAACAGTAATTAACTTTGGAGTGTGACGAGTAAAATATTAAAATTTTGATAACCTATATCGAATGTCTTCTGCAGGGAAAAGTGATTATTTAGTGGCATTGTAAAGTTCTAGTAGTGATACTGTCCAACAATATAAAGATGAAATCAATGCCATTGGCAGCATTGATCCTCAACCCACTGCAAATTGAGGGTTTGGATATGGATGTGAAGTACTACCTACTTCCCAAAGTTACTCAATTTCATATGTATAATATATTTGGTGTGAAAAAAAAGCATCTACAGACATAACTCATTTGACATAATTTCAGGTGTGTGATTATCAACACTCGATCCGTAGCGAAACTGATATTTTTTTGCGACCGACCACATAGAAATATGCCCATTTTAGGCGCTTTATCGATCAAGGAATAAGTAGGCCGATTGTATACACTTTTTCATTTCTACATCGCGGGCTACTGTAGGGCCTCGGTCAGAGTGGCACCGTTTTCGGCCGTATATGGACGAAGTTAAGTTCGTAGCCCGCCATATACGCCGAAAACGGTGCCACTCTGACCGAGGCCTAAATATCAATTCAGTACAGGATATTTTACGACTTTCATGAATTACTAGACTGTCATTATAGGTATTAAATAGTTTATGATCATAAATAATATAAGATCGAATCAAGTTTGTGACCGTCAGTCTAATGATTTGACACTTCACATCAATATTTACAAAATTCGTTAAAAAAAAGAAGTAATCGAAAGTGAGGATGATTTGACATTGACACAACTAATTTCAATATAATGATTGAAGACAATCGAATTCTATATTTTCGAATAGATGGCAAGAACTTTCTATAACAGTTAATTTTATTATATTATTATGTGAACTCGTAGCAGGAAGTGTTGAGTGAGGAAACGATCGGGTTTGGATCGTGAAGGATGAGGGTTCAAATCACAAATAAAATCACCTTTTTTTTCTTTCATGAAATCGATTAGTGTTCCATTTTTATTATAATTTTCAATATTTTTATCTTCAATTCCATTCTTAGGTTGTATGTATTATGGGAAACATGACGGCAGGAAGGTTTATGATAAAAAGTGTTAAAAAAAATATAACAAATTTGTTTATGATCCATGCAGATGGCCGTAGAAAAAGTATAGTGTACAATGAGCATGAACTGTCCCATTTCCACTCGTAAGTATATGAACTATATACCTACTTGTGGGAAATTCATGCTCATTGTACAATATACTATATGGCAAACTCAATGTAAAACTATTGATTTCGCTATGGATTGAGTGTTCATAATCGCAACCCAGTTCTGACACTAAATTTCAAATGAAAGCCACATTTTTTAACTTCAGCTCAATGATTTCACTCCTATCTTAGTATTAAGAGCTTTTTGGGATTTCCCAGTGGTGTTACCACTATAGCCACAAATAAACCGTGAAACATGTCATGTCTGCAGGTGGTTATTACCAACCAATGGGGGATAATATTCAATTTTTGATTGCAATGTTAGATGTAATTCAATGTCCGTAGGGGGAAGTAGTTGTTTTCTGAAAGATATTTGCCCCAAATTTTCCTCTTTGTGGGATAGTGTAGAGAGAAAGGAAATTCGACTTTGCTGAAATTTTTCGTTTCATTTATTTGAAACTCTCCGGCACACTTTTCGGACTTTGTCATTCATACTATATATAGCCCAATAATAAATATTGACCCTCTCAGATTGATCCACATTTGAAAAATATTCAATATAATTTTTATTTCAAAACGTAACTAATAATAACAAAATAAAACAAAAAAAATTACTCAGCGCTCCACGGTGGCTTATTATTGTACTACATACAGTGGTGCATTTAGAGCTTCAGATGAATCAAACTGATAAACACATTCTTCGATAAGTGACACTCTTCTCTTTCATAAAAAGCATGTAGAAGGTCTTCAGACACTTCAATTCATCCAAGACATCTGATGAGGTTATTGCCCCCACAACTATCATTAAATAATCTAGTAAAAAAGTGAAGAATGAATTGTAGCACTCAGAAACCCGGCACATAACATCTCGACATCATGTATTATTAGAAGAAAAAAGTGACAATTGCCAGTTCAAAGTGGCAATTCTCAGTTCAAAGTGGCAATTGTCAGTTCAAAGTAGCAATTGCCAGTTCGAAGTGACAATTGCCAGTTCAAAGTGACATTTGCCCGTTCAAAGTGACAATTGACAATTCAAAGTGACAATTGTTAGTTCAAAGTGACAATTGCCAGTTCAAAGTGACAATTGTCAGTTCAAAGTGACAATTGTCAGTTCAAAGTGACAATTGTCAGTTCAAAGTGGCAATTCCAAATGTTTCGAAAAATATTTTGTTGTTGGCCCTTCCACACCTTCATAGGAACCTAAAAATTTTCATTTAAAAAAAATATTTTTTTTTGTTGACATTTTAAAAAATATAAGATTTCAAAAAAAAACAATTTCGATAGGTTGAGAGATAATTCAACTCTACACAAGAATGATATTCAGTAATAACTTATGAAATACGCTCGTTTTCTCGGAAAACGTGGATTAACGCCGACGTCACATTTCATGCCAGCCCTAACCCGCCAATGCAAGTTCAGGCAGGGCTGAAAATTAAATTTGTCATAACCTTGCTAAAAATTATAGTAGAAGGAAGAGAAAAATTGTATATCGTTCCTGAAGACTTCTTCTTTCTCATGCAAATATAACATGTGAGTATCTGAGTACCTAAAATGTGTTTTGTCCCACTTCACATAACCCTTCTACGATATTTACGGATGATCCGAAAGTCATGGATATTTTAGTTGATATGAAATAATTATACTGGAGCAGGAATCAGTACCCTCATTGGACCATATGCAACGATTTAAGGCTAGTGAGACAAATCTCACTTATACATGCCAAAGAAAAAACAGGGTTTTACTCCTGCCTCAGTTTTTAACTCACCAATAATCCCGGCAATTTCTTCAGTAAATCCTACATAAAAAATGAAGTATTTGATTCCAAGCTTGAGGTTTGCACTTCACAATAGTGTTATTAAATATATATATGCCGAAAATAGGAATATTAAATATATTATATATCTCACATCTCACTGTTTATTAGTTTATTTTGGAACCGCCTCACCCGTGTATTCCTTTATTTTCTTCATGTAAACACGCCGCCAAATATTTTTTCCCCTTGCAATTCGACCTGCAGACGCGAGACGCGGCGGCATCGACTTGACAAAGAGTTAAAGCAACAACCAGCAACCTCTCCAACAAGCCAGCTGGCGATATTGTACCTTCTGATTTTTTAAAATTAGATTCACATCGAAAATGTCGAACAATCTTTATTTTATATCTATAGTTTTCTTTCAACATCACCGTGAATTGTAAATTTATCAAGTCATTAATAATGGGGCATGACACGCGCTTCGCGCGTACCGCCCTAAAGATTTTGTCGCCTGGTGCTATAGCACTCAAAAGTCTCCTGGTTAAATCAGCACTGCATATACACCACGTTTATTCAAACGTTTTGGCTCCGCAATCATACATATGATTACTGTAGCCTTCTGGGCATTTTTGAAATATGGAGTAAACTGAAAACGAAATATCACCAATTACCGTCACATGAATGTTCTGATAATCGACACTTGTAAAAGAATGGATAATAAAATCATCAACCTGAATTATAGTCTAATGTCGACTGATATGGAGGAAAATTTTCAATATTTTCTGAACTGATTATTATAACAGAACTGAAATAATAAAAACTAGCTTCCATAAAATTGTGAATCAAAACTTATGTTCTGAGTCTCAGTTACCGACAGAATGTCACACCATTTTTCGACATAGAGTTGTATACGTATTATTGACAGCAAGATTATTCGTGCTACAATTTGAGAATAAAACAATGTGTCGATAATTGGTACAAAGAAAATTTGGTGTTAAATGAACATACCAACGACACAATTTTTTGGAGGAACATTGAAAGTGAGTTTCGATATCTAGAACACAACATGTTTTAGATGTACCTATTATCGACACCCTAATTTCTCATGAAATATGAAATGAATAATTTTTTTTTCATAGAAATGAAGACAAACAAACATATAGAAATAGCTTCCTATTCAAAATATCAGATTCTAATAACATTTTGTGGATTTAGGGAAACATAAGTGAAGTGTGCGCACTTACCAGATCAGCAAGGAAAACAGTATTCACCCGACGACGACTGACACTCGACTAATTAGCACCAGTTGTTGTGATGGGGATGCTTAGAAGAAATTAGTAGTAAATTTTAATATATTCCGAAAACTAGAAGCTACAAACTCGCCGAATACAAATTTTCATTACATCCCTCTTCTTCTTGTTATATTGAAAATAAATGGAAATTGGCGATGATTGGGTCACTGTCGATAATTGGGTCACTGTCGATAATTGGTACATTTACCTTATAAGTTATATTCGCCAGAATTGATGATACTATCACTGGTTAGATGCTCAGTTTCCCGTCAGTATGAGTTTTTAATTCAAATAATAGGCTATAACACGTAACAATACAAACTCAAAAATGCTATTTCTAACAAGTCAAGAAAAACAATTTGAAACTCAATCAGCTCTTAGGTTCGTTATGGTCCAGCATCCATCTTGCATTTGCCTTGACAGCATCTTGGAACGCCTGCTAAGTATAAGAAAACAACCTGAAAAAAAAGGACCTCAAAATTCGAGCTTGATTTGTATTCATTAAGATAATTCTATTAATGAAGTGAGTAATGTTCACATTTTATGCTTGATTGAGATGAGTAGAGATCACCCAGGGTATACGTATAGGTTTTCCGAGTTTTCCTACACCCGAAAAGTGAATACACTATCAAAAACTAGTAAGAAAATGGATTATTATTAATAAAGCTTTTCGCAAATTTTCTACATTCTAGGAGCTTCGTCGGCAAGCATCGAACAGAAAATTATCCAACAACTTTTGACTACCGAGTAAACCCTGTACAAGTTGTTCTACAAGAATACACTTTGCAATGCTCCACGTAACAACTAGAAAATTTTAATCAAAATAGGTATTCATCTGCAGATTAAATCTCGTATAGTATCGGAAAGGACCCCAAACTTCTCTTATGGAAAATGGCCTTCGGTTGAATTTCCTCAAATTTCAGTATATTTAGTCTTCGACCACCTTATCAAAAGTGTCCATCAGCCCAACACCATCTTAAGACTAGTTTTCAAGATATGGGATGTTTAAGTTGCAAACGACAATTTTTTTTTCATAATTTTCATGATTTATATTATTCCAAACAACATTATGGAGTTATAGTCCGGGAGGTACTGTCACTTTGGAATACGTCATAGTATGCACGATGAAAATTAGTTGTTATAGTACACATACCACTTATTACTAAACCAAGCGTTAGACCGCGCGCCCGCGGTAGATGGAGTGGTGGGAGACTGTGCAACACTTGTCAAAAAAAGTTGAAAAAAAAGTAATTGTATGCACACTGAATTTTATCGTTGGTAGATCATGTGATACTCATCACAAAATCAATTGGTAGCGGTGGGTTGCACAGATACAGGGTGTTGAATATGAAAAATTAAATCTATTTTTCATTCATAACTTCCATAGTTTTGGAAATTTTACAGTTTAATTCTAAAAAATATTTTTGTTCAATAAGAGATTTATTTTAAAAGAAAAATTACATTTTTAGTTGCCACCAGTGGCGTACAAAAAGAGTATATTGATCCCTTTCGTCTACTATGTTTTACGCCACTGGTAAAATCAGGAAAAATTTTATTTTTTGATTTCTTCATTCAATTTTAAGTAAAACATGTATGATTGTTTGAACCCGGAAAAATCAAATCGTTTCCAAGATAATTGCGCTTTTATGAATACATACTAATGAAAAAATTGTTTTGTTGAAATGAATTGTACAATCCAAATAACTGCTTCAAATTTGTACTGGATATTTTACCAAAAATATCAATGCTACTTTCACATGCATTTTTTCACAAAGCTGCTTTCTTCACTCCTCATGGAAACACCCCCTCTATATTCCGTAATTATTTGAGAAGAACTCTAAATCTTACCTGTGGTTGATCTGAGTGAAAAACAATGCTCGCCAGGAGCGATGGACTTACCCAGTTTCGCGAAAATTTACATTAGGGGAAAATATACTTGGGTTCAAAATTTCAACGGATTCGGAATCAGGACAACAACATTACTACCAGTACAGATTTTCGATCGAAAATTTTCAGTTTGTTTGTTTGTCTCATTTTTCAAGGAAACACCCCCGTATCAGTAACATACACACTGCTCGCCAGAAGCGATAGACATGGCCAGTTTTGCGAAAAATTATATAAGGGGACAATATAGGCTCAAAATTTCATCGGATTCGCAATCAGGATACCAATTTCACCACCAAAACAGATTTTGGTTGAAAAATGTTCAGTTCTAAAAACCCAGTTTGTCTCACTCTTCATGGAAACACCCCCGCATCTTCCGTAACTATTGGAGTGGAACTCTGTAAATTTTGGGATTGGTAGATATACAGGCAATGAGTCTGAATTTTGCCTGAAGTTGATCTGAGTGACATACACTGCTCGCTCGCTAGGAGGTTTTTCCATAAAAATTAAGACATATTTGGTTTTTCAGAACTGAAAAATTTTCAGCAAAAATCTGTACTGGGACTAAAATTGGTATCCTGATTTCGAATCCGTTAGAGTTTTGGGTCTATAATGTCCCCTAATATAATTTTTCGCAAAGCTGGGTAAGTACATCGCTCCTAGCGAGCAGTGTATTTCACTCAGATCAACGTTAGGCAAAATTCAGACTAATCACTTGTACATCTAGCAATCCGGAAATTAAGATACAGGGGTGTCTCCATGAAAAGTGGGACAAACTGGGTTTTTCAGAATTGAAAATTTTCTATCGAATATCTGTACTGGTAGTAATATTGTTGTCCTGATTCCGAATCCGTTGGAATTTTAAACCTGAGTATATTGTCCCCTAATGTAATTTTTCGCAAAACTGGATAAGTTTATCGCCCATGGCGAGCATTGTTTTTTACTCAAATCAACCACAGGCAAGATTTAGACCCATCCTGAGATTTGCACTATTCTTCTCGAATTATTACGGAAGATACGGGGGTGTTGATGAGAAGTGAGATACACTGTATGTTAGTTAGGAGAAAAATGCTTTATAATTTTCCGGTTTCAACACCCTGTATTTCTGCAAGAAACCAGCTTTGTGAAAAAATGCATGTGAAAGTAGCATTTATATTTTTGGCAGAATATCCAGTACAAATCTGAATCAGTGATTTGGTGGCAACTGAAAATGTAATTTTTCTTTTAAAATAAAGCTCTTATTACAAAAATATTTCTTCGAATTGATCTGTAGAATTTCCAAAACTGTGGAAGTTATGAATTAAAAATAGATTTAATTTTTCATATTCAACACCCTGTATCTGTGCAACCCACCGCTACTTAAGGGTATGACGATTGATTTCGTGATGAGTATCACATGATCTATCAACGATAAAAAATTCAGCGTGCATACTATGGCGTATTCCAAAGTGACAGTATCTCCCGGGCTATTATCCTGCATATTTATTTCGAATTGAATACGATTTTTTTAAAGACTTATTCTGAATCTATTTCAAGATGGAGAAATCCACCGTGTAATTCAAAAGAAATGAGCCAAATAAACGAAATGATTTTTTTTAATTGAAATAACCCTATATTTAAAATTTTCGTTAGTTGAATTCTCAGATTCTTCTTTATTTTATTGAAGGTGCTATTTCAATGGAAGCCCAAAATTGTATATGTATATAATATTACCTATACAAAACTAAATATGGAAATAAAAATAATTCAATGAACCGTAAGTATTTGTTTATGCAGAAGAAAAGTACTTTCAAAATTAGTTACTGAAACAACTCACTGAAATTTTCTTGAAACTTCTTTTCTATTTTCTTTGACAAAGGCTCTTTCTTACTCCTAGACTCTAAGTCATCTCTACAAATATGTTGAGATACTTAGAGCCTCATTCCTACATCAACATTAATGTTATTGAAACTTTGATTTCCTGATTTCTAAATGCAAGAGTTGAAAAAATATATTTAGTGCGGCTTTTAATAGCCCCCCCACCTGTTAACTTTTGAACGGTTCAACATAGAAACATGAAAACGTTCCGAGGGTTTTACCGATACTACTTTTTGAAATGGTGGGTTACGTTCAATGGTACCTTGGACGTTTACGGAGAACGGGACATAGGATCCTTCTGAAATTTTGGTTGCTCAAGTAATTGCTCTGGATCTATAGATCTAAATTATTTTTTGCAATGCAGCATTGCCGCTTATACGAGAAAGTAGATACAGCTTTGTTATTTCAAATAAGACACCCTGTATATTACCGCATTTTTGAACTTCTCATTATTTTCTGATTATTTTTGCTCCATACTTTCCTATACCTATCTCTTACGGTTTCAGTTCTATCGATTATTTTCCATATTTTTTATCCAAAACATAGCTCGAATTGAATGTTCATTTCTGTGGTATTTTAATTCTTAGGAAACAGCAATTTTGTGGTTAGTTCATCAAGATCATGGAAATTGATTCTGATTAGAGAAGTTTGTTCTGCGTTATACAGGGCCGTTCTTAATCCATGATCTTACTGATTGATGCAAAAAGGGTTGAAAGTGCGTTTTTTTAAATAGAATACCCTGTATATCATAGAGTATTCTGGAAGATGACTTAATTCCCTTCGAATTGATATATCATGTTCCCATAACTGAATAGCCAAAATTTGGAGATATGAGCAATTTAATAAAAAAAAACGAATTATATTTATCTAAGATGGCTATAAGGATATCAGAAAAACTTTAGATACAACGAATTTTGCCTTCTGAAAGGATAACCGAATTCTGAGAAATATCTTCAAATCTAAGGTCAGTTGTGAACGACTTCTTAGACAATCTGTCATTAGAAGAGTATCGTAGCAGTTGGTTTCAGCTGGATGGAGCACCGGCGCATTGCACTAGAGAAGTAACAACGAAATGTTCGACGATCGCTGGTTCAGACGTCCGTAGAATTAGCCTGCGACATCACCCGATCTCTCGCCATTTGGTTTTTTCTTGTGGGGTCATTTCAAGAGTAAACTATATATGACAATAGTGCAGAGTAAATGAGATCTGCGCATTCTGCGCTAATGAGTGATCAACTGCATTAAAAATCTAGATGCCAGTGAAATAAGGAGGGCTACAAATAACCATTTTGAAAATTTATTGTAAGCGTTTTCTAATTTTTGACAGATAATTGATGAAATTATGTTGTAATCATACGAACTTCCTTTGGTTCATTGGTTCAAAATCAGGGTACGTTTCATTATTATTCTTGCCATAATTCCTTCACATTTTCCATGAAGAATAAACAATTTCATCAGAACTTCGTTTGAATAGTTATTTCACTCCATTTCAATAATTTTTTAGTCACTTAAGAAATACACAAAGGTATTATTAATAATGTACTAAATGTAATATTTTCATAGTGCCATGTACCATGTCTTTTAATTACTAATGAATTTTAACAATATTTACCTGATCACTGTTACATCAATTAGGAAAAATTGTTAAATGTACTTACTACCCCATATACAACCGTCCATGGTTTCTTTGGGTTATTGTTTATTGCAATGAAATGTAATGTAGATATTTCAATTCACTCTTTCAACATATATTATATATTATTATTAATAAACTCAAAGGTATTTCAGGTATATTATACAAACATTGTAATTTTTATATATGTGTATATTTTATTTTCTGCAATAAATTATTATTATTATTATTATTATCATGAGATTTAATAGCCATCTTAGATGAATATGAGAAAAATCAATTTTTTTAGAAAATTGCTCTTATCTCGGAATTCTGGCTATTTAGGTATAGCATCATGAAATATCAATTCAATAAGATCATGAAATTGGAGCGACCCTGTACAACGCAGAACAAACCACTTTATACACGATCAATATACATGATCTTGATGAACTTAACACTTAACTTAACTAAGAATCCAAATACCGCAGAAATAACCATTCAATTCGAGCAATATTTTGGATTGAAAATATGAAAAATATTCAATATCTCACAAACCGTTAGAGGTATGTATAAGAGAGTGTGGAACAAAAATAATCAAAAATATAAATAAAAAAATATATAATAATAAAAAAAGTAATTACAAGATCAAAAAGCGGTAATATACAAGGTGTCCCATTTAAAATAACAAAGATGCTGCTACTTTCTGAAATAAGCGGCAACGCTACATTGCTGAAAATATTTTAGATAGATCAAGAGCACTTCAGTTTTATATAAACGATTAAGGTACCATCGACCGTGTCCCACCCTGTTTAAAATTGAAAATACTTCTTTTGCATGAACAAATAACTACGGTCCATTTAATGATTCCCTTTTCAATAATAGTTTTTTGTAGGTAGTATTCTGAAAACCTAAGTAAGTCGTAACTTTGCAGCCTAATAATTTAGAAAATAGACGCTGGCCGACAAAACTCCCATAGTAAAGGAAATTTGCGGACGACTGGATTATTTATAATCCATTTTCATTCAATGAAATTCCCATTATGTTGTCTTCAATCTATATCCATCCATATATTGATATAAAGAGATATAGTGAGGAGAAATACTACTTCATGTAAAAAATGTGTATATTCTTTGAAGTTGAATTGCAAACTAGAGAGCATAACACTTCATAATGTTAAACATTTAAATCATTCATTATACAGTCTCATATTTCGTTTAGTTCATACTCATACAATCAATTTCACTTTTTAACAATGTCATATGTCAAAAGTCCTAAGTTCTAAAACCGTGATCTACGTACTCTCATGTATACATATTTTTCATTTCGATATATTCATCACAAGGTTTTACCGAAAACTTGTAGAAAATGAACAACTGTTATCCAAAATATAATAAAAAATAATTAAGAAATGTATTTTTTTCATCGAGATGCCAACAATGTTTGTGAACGGAATAAATCACGTGAAAAAGCTACATTTAATATTTTTTACTGATTTCATTTTTCTTTCATATTGTACGCCATGAAATGTAGTCTGTTTTCGAATTTATGGTTATTTCTATTTTTGGGACGTCACCAAAAATAGTAAAGGCAACAAATTCGCTTATGAAACCTCCTAAATTGCAGACACACTACATGATGTATATACCGCATGTATGCTCGAGAGTACACAAATTTTCGAAATACATGAATTAAATAACAAGCCTACTACCTTAATAATATTCGAGCATTCGAGGAAATGTGAATAAAATATTTCTTAAATTAATTCGTCAAGTCACCGACCAAACTCATCGAAAGTTACAATGATAAATGACATTACACAACATAATTGAAAATATTGAAATTTTGAATAAATTGAATTCTTGTTTCAAATTTCCATGTTTTTCGTCACATAATGATAGATATGCTGCCGTCCTCCAAAGGAAGCATCTCAGTTTTTTTCCATAGTTTAGATTTAATTCTCTACGTGTTCCCTATGACAGAATTTTGGGTGAATTTTGAATATACGTCTTTTTTTCAAATGAGATCCAGCCAACTTTGTCATCCAAGTTAAAGGCTTGGTCATAGGGAACGTATAGAGAGTGAAATCTAAAATATGGAAAAAAGTGAGATACGGCCTTTAGGTTTAGGACGGCAGTATGGCAATATATATATATATATATTTATCTATATAGCAATTTCTTTTTCTGTATAGCCAAAATACTCAAATTGGGTAAGTAGACCGGTATCTAGTGAAAATGTTCCTTTCAACTACAAAAACTGCTTACATATGAATACAACAAATATAGAATTGAAAGAGGTGGCAGTTAACATCCTACAGTAGAACTCAACAAATCCCTTAGGGGGTTTCGATCAATATGTTCTGTTATAACTGATAAATTAATTTTTCACACTTGGTTAGATTACCAAACCAATGTAAGTTATAAACGAACACAATTATCGAACGATACAGTAGGGAAATCAGACAAACATGTAACACAATCAATAAATCGAATTGAGTGAATTCGAGGTTTGGTTAACAGACGCACTAATCTCAAAAATATCTTAACCCAACGACACGTATAAAATGAGCAGCACCATTTTTCTTACAAACTATTTGTAACAATAAATACCTGAATCTACTTATAATTATCCTATAAAATCACAAATCTCAATCTTCCTTCCTTCTATTACGAATATGTTCATCCAGTCTAGCTTGAGCTCTGGAAATATATCGGGAGAAACTCTGGCTAATATTCTGGAGAACCTGTAAACTAAGCCTTGCTTTCACGTGAATCAAATCTTTCATCAGATCAAGGAATGAAGCGAATTTTTGAGGCATTCCTTCCGTTGTCGTCGATGGAAGTTCAGTGGTTGTCTCTGATTGAATAGGTACCTCTTCGGTGGTAGTGATGGTGGTGTCGGTGGTAGTGATTTTTTTATCAATTTTTTGAATGAATTCACTTTCGGTAACATCCAGTGGTTCTATTGCTGGTAGATCGTCAATTTCATTGGAGATACCACTTCTTTTTCTTCTTATCCTCAAACTTCGCGGTCCAAAAGCAGGGCGTAGTTCAGGAAAACTTTCCTGAAGTTTCTCTTCCGCAATAGTATCTTCGTTCTCAGCTTCCACGTGAGGAGTTACTTTCAAATTTCTTGGCCCATGTTCAGGTACAGAAACGGGCGTAACTTCTTTCACATGTTCCTCAGGTATGGTGCCGACCACAAATTTCTTATCGTCCAAATTAGTGCTGTAATCAAGAGTTTGATAGTTGGTATTGTAGGAATCCTTCTCTTGTCTATCGAAAGTCAACGGTACATCTTCTACCGAACCTTGTACAACGCCTTCGTAAGAGTGTGGTTGAATTTGTGCTCTACGATCTACTAGTCTGTATCTGGTGTTCGTATAAGAGTTTGTTGCCATACTATCTGAATTTGATGGCATACCAGCTATCACTTTGCCAATGGCTTCCTCCTCAGGCATGCCGTTGGTATAGTCGTTGCTGTAGTAGTAGTTTCCTTCTTTGTCCTTCCTATCAACCTCATAGGACCTTCTTGCGATTCCAAATGGGTACAGGAAATAGCTTGCCAAACCAGCGGTTACCATCAAACCGACCAAACCAACTCCCACAGTGGGCATTATTTCTCTAGATAAATAATTGTACAATTGGGTACCGATGGGTTTCTCTTTTTTAACTTTGCTTGGCTTGGAAACGCTGGTGCTGTTGCCATTTTTTTCTGTTGGCTTTCGACGACGATTCTTGTTCTTCTTTCTTTTAGCAGAATTCTTCTTCTTTTTAGGATCGTCATTGTTTGATAAATCTGCATCTCCTTCCTTAGCTTCTGGTGATAATGCGCTCGAAATAACACTAGTGGAGTTTTTAAGATCGCCTACACCAGCAGTAGTTTTGCTGATGTTTATAGAGACATCTGTCGTTGATACCAATTTTACTGGGCTCATTGTAGTGGTTGGTTTCTTCGTTTGGATGGGTATAGTTGTGGGCTTCTTCAATGCGCTTGGAGTACTATTTTTCTTATTGAGTGCCTTATTCAATTCTGAAGCCTTGACTTTTGTTAGTTTGGATACTTCGTACAGTGGAGTTGTTGCTGAAGAAGTTTCAGTGGATGTTTTTTCAGTGGTGGTTGAGGTACGTTTTCGGAATATTGGTTTTACAATTCTCTCTGGTTTATTTAAGACTGTTGTAAGATTCTGTTTGGATTTTTCGCCGTAATTGTGGCTTGGGGCGGTATTCTTTGTAGGAGATTTTGTTGATGGGGGAGATGACTGACTACTAAGTAAGATCCATGTTGATAGACCACTGTCGGTTGTAGGCCTCTCGATTTTATAGAAATTCAGTTTTTTCGTAGTTTCTTCCAATTTCACTACATTTTCATCGACAGGAATAGCAATACCTGCATGAGAATTCTCAATTTTTTCCTTTTCTTTCAGTTTATTTTGCAACTGTTGTCGGACTTTCGGTGGAGTCCTGACATCTAATACATTTGAAGATGTCGCGTTGATGCCCAAAAAATTATTCTTCGCTATTTTCTGGTTCTCTCGGAAAGGCAATGATCTAGAATGAAAACCAAAAAAATGATATGTTTCAAAATAGATTCATGCAATAAAACGAACAATACAATTCGTAACTTTTATTTCTGGAATAAGATTTGACAACAAATATTTAGGAATAAATAAATAAGTGATAAATATTTCAATAAATAAAGCTTTTTATCAATAATCATTGGAACCTACCTAAACAATGTTTATGCATTAAAATATGTCGTCTCATTTTTCAGACAATTCAATACGTGAAATAGTGAGATATGTCATTTATGTTATGGTATTTAAACTATATTTGCACTCGTCCCCAGACGTGACTAGAAGTGCCCATTAAACAAGCCTCCATGTATCTATTAGATTGATTGGAGGATTTTGAAGAATTTATGCCCACACCTCCTACTCACGTGACACTTTGTGTATTGAAAATGGAATATTTCAGACTGAAAATCCATTACATATACATTCAGTTTATTTGAATGATTCAATAATTCGACGATTATACAGGTGACTAGGTAAGGCGAGACCAGAATATTTTGGTGTAGTACTCAAGGAAGATCTAACTTTCGGGAAAGATCCATGATAACACCGTATATTATTACATTCACTATTTACGTTTTGGTCTCTTCCTGACTTTCCAAGTCTGAATGGGACTACTATTACTGGCATATATTTTGTGAATACGATTCAGGTCCTGAGATAGGCTGTCTCCACCATCGTAATCAACACTATTGTAGTCATTTCTTCTTTTATAAGAAAAATCTTGAACATTCTGCCAGGTCTTCGTTCTGTGATTCCAAAACCACCCATCCGCATGATGAATAGGTTTGTGTATATGTTTTGTAAACGAAATGGACTGTTGTGGTTTGTGCTTTTTCACACCCAAATACAACAAAAGTATAGGTATCCACCATGGAAATAACGCCAAAACCTTGAAGAACCCCAAAAGAAAGAACAGAACCATAGGAACGATATAAAGATATGGATTTCTCAAGAAACCTAATAAGTGCCCTAGTCCGTTCCAGATGTAACCCATGGCTTCAAAGAGATGTTTCAGGTCTGGAAATTTCCAGGGCCCATTGTCACCATTTCCGCCATTTCCCCCAGAACCACCAGAACCGCCAGAACCCGCAGCAGCGGGAGAGGGCACTGCAGCTTGTGATGCACCTACTCCGGTGTCAGCAGACGCTATACCTGGGTCTGCAGCTACCGCATTGGTAGATACTGGATCTGCTGCAGAAACAGCATCCTCAATTGGTGCCTGTGAGTCATAGGTACTAATTGCAGGATTTCGTGTGCCTCCCAAACCACCATTTTGATGTATATGGGAGTTTATCACTAAATTCAAATCAGAGCATTCTTGCCGTTGCTGTGGATTCAAAACAGAACTGGAAATATGAACAGTGGGACAAGGAGATCCATTCCCGTCCGCTGTTTTTGTTTCATCTGGAACCATGTCTAGGTTGAATACGCTCAAAGGGTTGCTCACCGCATTAGTCGAATCAGGAGTCAATAAGGGTACATTCTCAGCTGCTGGAATGTCTGGTGAAATTTCAGGTACATCACTTATGAAATAGGGAGGTGAGTGAGACGTTATTTCAGGCATCGGGTTCAGGTTGGAAACAGTACCTAAGGAGTCAGAACTTAAAGGTGATATCGAGCTAAGGTCGTTCAATGAAAAGCTGGGGGAAAAAGAACTGATTTCTGGGTTGGGGTTGGGGTATGGTATACCTTCCTCGTACCAGTTTTGTTTAATTGCGCTGATGTCTGAGGTATCTGACCATTTTGTAACGACTTTTTGAACTGTGGGACTTTTTCGTTTAATAGAAGACGAGGTTGGTTTTGCACTGTTTGCAATGTTCATTACGTAGGTAGGTCTCTTGAGTTTTCCTTTAGGGGTCGTTAATTTTAATATTTTTGTTTTAATGGTCACGAACTTCATAGGAGCTTGTGTTGTTATTTTCACTTGAGGATTAACCTGAGGACTTCCATGTTTTTTTCTCATTTTATTTGGGGCTTTAGTGGTTGTAACCACGTTTTTTTTCTTCTCTCTCAATGCTAGATTGGACTTTTGGCTAACACTGGGAGAACTAGAAGATATCTTTTGAAAAGTTGATTTAGAAGGTTTGAAATTACCAGTACTATTAATCTTAGTTGTCCTTTGAGTATTTAAAATATCAAATCTTGAGAACTTTGTTTTCCTTTCCACGCGATTTTCATAACTTCTGGATGATTCGTTACGAGTGTTATCGGAGAAATATTTTTTGTCTGAAAAGTGAGACGAAAAGTGCAAATTTGAGTAATTTAGAGGGGAATACGCTATTTTGCGTGACATTTTGGGAGAAAACATAGTGTATCCCTCGAAGGAGATGTACCTTGACGTAGTTTCTGCAGGCATCGAACACGTCATTGACACGAGAGTCACTAGCACTAGACCAACTGGTCTTAGATACTTCATCATCACCTGTAAATAAAAAGAAACGTATGAGTTTAAAAAAATATTTCAATAAAGTTATAAACAGTGTGTTTGGGCAATGAAAAGTCATTCGCAACCTTTAGTCAAACGAAGCATTGTTCACCAATCTCAATCATTCATTGCCTAAACTGAAAAGTCTATCACAACCTTTAGTCAAACGAAGCATTGTCCATCAATCTCAATCATCATTATCATTATCATTCCATTATTATTAAGAAATTCTGTTTTGTCATCGGTCCTTGATACGTGTGCAAAATTTCATATCATTCAGATGATTGGAAGTGGGTGAAATTATTATTATTATAACATTATCATGAAATTCGTATATCTTCGTCGTTTCTTGATATGTGTGCTAAATTTTTAGGATATTCGGACAATTGGAACTAAGTGAAAATTCTCATGATTATTTATTTTTTTCCGTCGGGAGTGTTAAGTATTACATGACGAACATCAGACTCTAACGAGACCGACAAGCAATTGAAGATTTACGTAGCCACTGTTCTTTGTACTTGTTTATTGTTACATCAGTTCAGCATTTCAAATAAACCAGCATCGCCAAGAATTTAGAATAAAATACATATAATCCAGTACGATTGGGTTTTGGGACAAGAATCGATTGTAGCACCACCAAACTTGGTATGCTAGTAGTAGTTAGAACCATGATACACACGAAAAAAAAATTGTTTACCAAAATTCTAGGAGTGGATTTTTTTTTATCATTTAAAAATATATAAATAGATTTTTGCTATAATATTGGAAAGTATATGATTTATAGGAAAAAAACTCAACAAGGTGAAAGACAATTCAATTCTCCACAAAAATTGCGCTCGTTTTCTAAGAAAACGTGATTGAACGCCGACATCAAATTTCAGGTTCACCCTTACACGCCGCTGAAAGTTCTGGCGGAGCCGAATATTTGATTGGACATAACTCTGCTAAAAATGATTGGAGAAGAAAAAGGAAAAGTTCATATCGTTTCTGAAGACTCCTACCTTCTCATGCAAATATAATATGCGAGTTTTTGAGTACCTAAAATGTGTTTTGTCGCCTCATTATCAACTTACCCATAAAATCGGCATTCTCTTCACTAAATGTTGAAAATAATCGCTTATTCATATCTTGCATATATATATTTAATAAAACTATATATTGTGAAGTGCAAACCTCAAGCTTAAAATCACATACTTCATTTTTTATGTAGGATGTGTATGAGCGATTATTTTCAACATTTACTGAAGAAATTGCCGGGATTATCGGTGAGTTGAAAACTGAGACAGGAGAAAAACCCAGTTTTTTTCTTTGGCATGAGGAACTAGGAGTCTTCAGTAACGACATGGACTTTTTCTTTTCCTCCTACTATAATTTTTAGCAAAGTAATGACAAATCTAATTTTCAGCCCTGCCTGAACTTGCAGTGGCAGCTTAGCGCGAGCATGAAATGTGACGTCGGCGTTAAACCACGTTTTCTGAGAAAGCGAGCGTATTTCATGAGGTATTATTGAAAATCATTCTTGTAGAGAATTGAATTATCTCTCAACCTATCGAAATGGTTTTTTGATAAATCTTATATTTCCTGAAATAACAACAAAAAAAATATATTTTTTTAAATGAAAAATTTTTTAGGTTCCACCCCTGATTTTTTGGTAAACATTTTTTTCTAATAATACATGATGTCGAGATGTCATGTGCCGAATTTCAGAGTACTACAATTCATTCATCACTTTTTATGCTCGAGTTTGTCTGTCGTTACTGGATTAATATATCAGGTTGTATTTTACGATAAAGTTGAATATTCATTTATAAATAACTGCCATTTTCAAGTTATATTTATAACTTTTAATAAATATAAAATTTCATGAAATTAACAACTTCAGCCCGCTTGACCTGATGAAGACAAAGGTCATATTTTTGGATAAGCCAAGGATTCCTATGTTACTGAAGAAGATTCCATGCATTGTATCCTGTATGTACCTATGTAGCCTCTGGGGTATCCCAGTCTCCGCAACATTTTCTGGATCTTTTTGTCGAAAGTGATAGAGTTTGAGTCACCTTGATCAGACTCAAGAAGTATATAAAATTCATTGGTCGTAACTACTCAAAAATAAATGCTCCAATCGCTGCTTACATTCTGATGACTTCCTGTAGTACTTACAAAATATTCGAAATTACCGGAAGCGTATAGTTAGTTTCATTACAAAAAAATCAATGCCCAATTTTGGAGTGGACTGCATTTTATATAAGAATGCACGGAGGTTAGCGGACTTCGTCGGTATATGAGGGATATCTTTATTGCAGAATTATTCGAAACAAAATGAAATTCCCAATCTGAATCTTCTTCAATGCCCCAAACTAATTGCAGTAAGATCCGCAGGCGGGTTCAATTTATGTACCTAACTGTAGAGTTAAATAAAAACGTTCTCGACGCGAAGTTTTTCTGAATTATGACTGTCATTATTTTTTTTACAGACGATGATAGTACTGAAAATTCAACTTGTTTCATTAAATTGTTATATGTTGATAAATTGGAGGATGTGAAATACTTGTAGATACCTAATATCTAAGATATATTTTTTACGTCCTGAATAATTTCGTAGAGCATGACTTTTTGTATATGAGCGTGAAGTTTGTTAAATGTTGAGCAGCCGACTTCAACAAACACACGAGTCCAAAAAATGTGTATCATACAAACTTTTTTCTACGACAGTTATTATGTAGCCAAATTGTAGCAATTATATCAATCATTTGAAGGTTTTATGTTATGAATTGTCGACGTATTATCAAATGATGACTCCCGAATAAACGTTTATGTATGTATGATTTCAAAAGTACTGTAGTTGTGAATAATCGAAACACTTTTTTAGAAACATTTCTGTGAAATGATTTTCGATACGTTATTTTGATATATTCAGACATAGAAACACCAACCCCCCGAAGTGGTGCAGTTGATTTTTCGGGTTTTTCTACAGCTACGCCACCAAAAATCAGTCGCCCCGGAACGCCACGGCAAATAATGATAATAGCCGTCTTCTATCCGCACAGGCTATGCCTTTGGGTAGACTCTACGCGTGTTCATGAGGGTTGGTTGGTTGGTTGGTTTGAGGCTGACGAGCCAGATTCAGGATTTACCCGTGAGGGTGACCCCTAACACTGAGACCATCTGGGGTCTATTGTATTATTCTGTCGTCAGTAGTTCCTAGTTAAATAGGCCTGTGTCTTTTATCAGGTTTAGTAATCTATTTGCTAGGTGTTTCGGATTCATGCCTATTTCTAGGTTGGTCTGTCCGAATATTCTATAGCGCTTGTTATACAGCGCATCGCATTCAAAGATGATGTGAGAGGCTGTTTCCTCCTCGTCACCACAAAGTCTGCACTCCACGGTTTCTCTGTTTATTCCCATGGTGTACAGGTGTTTCCTAAGGCCGCAATGTCCGGTTAGTAAGCCGGTAAGTATGCGTATCTTAGGTCTGTTCAAGTTGAGAGTGTCAGCCGTCAGTGTTTGGCTTAAATGCCTCACCATGGCTGTGCGGTGTCGATGCCCTTCGATTTGGTCCCAATATGTTTGGTGTTTTGTTTTCTTCCACTCATTTATTAGGTTTCCGCATCGGGTTTTGCTTATACCAAACACTGGTTCTGGGCCTATGAATGGTAGTTCAGAAGCTCGTCTGGCAAGTTGGTCTGCTTTTTCATTACCTTCTATTCCTCTATGTCCAGGCACCCACACAAGTGTTACCTTGTTGTGTTTTGCCAGTTCATTGAGGCTCTGAAGGCATTCCCATACTTGCTTTGACTTGATCTGTACTGAATTCAGAGCTTTTATTGCGCTCTGGCTATCAGAGAGAATGTAGATGTGTTTTCTTTTGTATCCACTGTCTAGATTCATCTGTATGCATGTCCTTATGGCATGTGTCTCAGTTTGGAATACTGTGGTGTCATTGCCAAGTGGAAGTATTATGTTCCTTTTTGGCCTCACCCCATGTATTCCTGCTCCAGTTCCTATCTCTGTTTTGGAGCCATCTGTGTACCATATGATGTTGCCAGATGATAGTGATTCTACTCCCGAGTCCCATTCGTCCCACTTCATGAGGGAGTATTATTATTATTATATTTGAAATAATTCTTTCTTTTTTTTTTTTCGAATATTGGTGTAAGTACTCAAAAAGTTGACACCTACTTACTATGTAGATATTCCATTTTATCATCTCAATTATCCTGTTCATCTTGGAAGAAAATTGCACATCATCGTGGACGAATCTAAGTACTTATTATATTGCTCATCTGTCAAAATGTATTCGCTGATGAAACGTTTTCGTCCCTTTCAAATGAAAATAAACGGGTGTGATTTTATCGATGAGCAAATCAATGCGGTTTTGATTCAATAAATTTGATCAAATGAATTGAGTTAGTTCTCAGAATGATAGATCTGCCACCAACCTATTACCACCAAATTATTTCCAAATGATTATCTATAAATGTATCAGCCGAAAACATAATTAGTTTTCTGAGAATTAGTTTTATTCCCAAAATAATAAATTAATAAAATTATTTTCATAACAAACTGCATGGCCCTTCTACTACAATTCGTGAGCACAAAGTTGTGACTCCATGTACCTAGAGACCCGATGTATCGCCCGAGATCACAGTAAACAAATAGCTAGAGGGATCTGAATTGTGATGATTTGGATTCTTTTTGTTTCTTTATAATAAATTATTATTTCTGTAATACCTGTCATACCTAGGTACGTAATTACTGAAACATTTCTACAGTTTGTTTCAAATTAGGTCGGCACCATTGCCAAATCCGTTATTATTGACACTAGGAATTTTTTATGGCCATGTCGATTCTGAAATGATATTTTTTTGAGTGGAATGCCCTATATTTTTTCATGTTTTTCGATTCATGATCACATTCTCAACAAAAGTAAGAAAGTTATTGGAAAAAAATATTTTTTTAATTTGTCAAGAGTCCCCTCTTTTACCGGATATGATACCCCTTGATAATAACGTGAATGACTTAAAAAAATTCAGAACTGTTGTGAAAGTAACGCGTAATTTTGAAGACCAAAAAATGTGTTCATCAAGATGGCAGTGTTTTCAAAAATTTTATCCATTTAGGAAACTGAGCATTTCATTAAATAATTCGGCTCACTTTCATTATTTTTTTTTTCACGCCACTTGTCGGATCATGTCCAAACTCCTATTATTTGTTGAATGTTGAAGCCGCCTTCTTGACAGACACATATTTGGGTAGTTCTGTCAACACGATGCGCTGCTTTCATTACAGTTAGTCAATGAATACCTATACTGTACATTACAGGGTTATAACAAAATTTTACAATAAATTCACAGATATAGGGCATTCCATTCAATAAAATATAATTTCTTAAAATATTTTGAGAATGTGACTAGTTTGCCCATTTAACCAAAATTGTATTAATAATAACGGAGTTGGCAATGGTGCCGGCTTAATTTGGAACAGGCTGTCATTTGTGTATCGTTGCAAGTTTTTATGTAACATTCAGGAGTGTGCCTTAAACATATATAGCAATGTTTCACAGGAATTAATTGCAGAATCCTTTCAGAAATAACTCTATTTCTGAAATGTGAGAAAAAATATATATTTGAAACAAACCAGAAATATTCCATAATTATCAACTCGTGCAAAGTTTTAGAAAATTTAGTTGCAGAAATGTCCTAGTATTCAGTAGGATCTATCAAATATTACAGGTTTAGGATCCTGAACGATTTCAGAAACAATTAAATGTTTGAAGTATTATATTATCGTGTTATTTACTAATGTGTCCTGTCTCTTGGATGTTCCGAAAACAGTTTCAAAACATTACTACTGAAACATATCCATAATACATCTTTGAGGGCGGACATCGTTATATTTCAATATATATCTGGAACAATGATGCGACATTATTTGGAATGTTTCAAGCTTACATTTTATGTTTCAGAAATATTTCTGAAATAGGAAACTGTTTTCTGGGAGTTGATTTTTTTACGCTAAAAAGTATCACGTTACGCAGTGCTTTAACTAAGTGATTACGCACTGTAGTAGATTTTTTTGCATATATTGATAGATACCATATAGGTAATAAAAATTTTCGAGTAACTGTTTTCTTCACTGCGCCACTCAGTATTCAATAAAATATTTGGCAATGAATTTGTGCTGGTAATGAAATGTTGAGGCGAAATACGTGAAATACGACCGCTACGGTCAATGACTTTCTCTTCGACTCGCTTGTTATTATTTACGAAATGAGGCCACAGCACGGAGCAATCTCTCTTGTATTCTTGTGTCTTTAACTTCTAAGAGTAAAGAGTGCTACATTTTCATCGAATGATGCCTCAATCTTGCAACTTCACATAGCGAATGTTTCCACGTTATTGGAATGACGCACAATTTTCTTGGACCTATATTTGGTCATGAATCCAACCAATTCCAACGGTAACTTATTCAAATCGTGCTGGTGCTCTCTTGTAACCCTAACCCACTGCCACATACGTATCGGGCTGTATTTGATTTATATGAAGGATAATAATTATAAGAATGAGTTCTATACACTCTGTATACAGTGTGGCCCATTTAAGATGGAAGCACCCTTATGAAACTCACATTTTTCAATCTATTGAAATGAGTTTTTTAGGATCCCAAATTTCTGGATTGCGACAATTTCAAATGGTTCATTATAAGTTAAAAGGAACGAAATTTGAAAAATATGCTGTTTAATCAACCCACCATTTCAATTTCAGAACTTTTATCCAAATTCGGAATAAACCACTGAATTCAAAAGGTCTCGATATATTACTGGTCTGAAGTTCACCGAGAACTGTCAATGAATAAGAAAATAATAAGAAAATATAATTTGAAAAATATCTATGTTAATGGAATTTTAGGAAAATGTAATTTTATCTCATAATTTTGAATTTTTTTATTCATCAACAGATTTAGATGAAATTATGGTCAGTGATATTTCAAAACTCCCTGAATGCAGTAGTGTAGTCAAAGTTCTGATAAAAGTTTTGGAATTGAAGTGGTAACGGCATATTTCTAAAATTTCATTACCCTATAACTTTTATATTGATTGACACATTTAAACGATATTTAAATATGAATCATTCGAAAATGTCGCGAATCCAGTAGTCAAATTGTTTCTAAAAAAATCGCTAGTATTTTTTTTAGGTTTTTTACCTTGACAAATAAGATTATTAAATTTGGTCCTTGTGGACTTTTCGAAAATCTACCTAGTGAAATAAAAATCATTCCAATCGGTTGAAAAATGTTTTGTAAGGGTGCTTTCATCTTAAATGGGTCGGTCACACTGAATGCTAGCCTTGTCGATCTTCATAAAGGCATGACCACATATACGCGATGGTGGTAGCGGTGGTCGTAGCGGTGGCGTTCAGACGTAACATGTATAATCAAATATTATGAGATCAAACGAACTTACATAAAGTGAAGTTTGATCTCAATTATATGGAACACCTTGTTCGAAGATGATCACACGTAGTACCCCTCGTTTCCCGAGAGTAAACACGCAAATTTTAAAGCAACCGTGTCGCTTCAGTTCAACAAAACGCACCCATCTCTGCGCCGTTGTATCCACGATACTAACCTAATTTTGTCATTCTTTTAAAGTTATTTCGTCCCAACTGATGAATGGGATGCTAACCACTGGCACTAGTGGGTATTTTTATCCGAATAATTATATCACGCATTGTTTATGAAGGATATAAACCCGTATTGGTACAATAATGTCCGATTCCTACTATAAGAAATCATTTCACCATTGGGTGTGGACGGGACTGATCATCTTCGAACAAGGCGTTTCATATAATTAAGATCGAACTTCACTTAAGGTAAGTTCGTTTGGTCTTATAATTATATTTCACGTCTTGTTCTCAATGATCGAATGTAGATGCTTACAGATTTGAAACGAAACGATTAAGTTTGAAGACTTTGATAGGTGATAGAAATACATTATATATAATTACTCCTATTACCAATCAGCATAGTGTGGACTATGATTCAAAATTTTATTTGCAGAATTATTGTTGCCCCAACTGGAAGATTATAAAACTTCGCAGATGTGTATTTTTCAGTCCCGCCTGCCGTACGCCTTATTATATCAAAGTTGACCCTATTCGACTTGACAGATGATGTAGAGGCATCCCTATTAATTGCTGCGGGTATGAAAAAAGTTTTTAGTACAATCTTCATCCATCTACTAATGCTTTAACAAGAACCTGCTACGTAGGGTCTCTTCAAGTTAAAATTAACTTAGGAATGTGCTCGCAACATATATGTTTGACTCTAGAGGCAAACAAGACAAATTGGTCTTCCAAATCGACAAAGGCTAGTTTAAAAAATCCATACTCTATTTCAACTGATAATTTCCTTGATTTTGAATCCACTTCCGAATTGGTTTTCGAAGAGATATTGGCTGCAAATATTGATATATTTCTCAATTCAGACCACTGCCATATTCTTCTTGGTTTAAAAAACCAAATAATGTAAGCTATGGCAGTGGTGTAACCATCCTGAGTAAGATGTTGACATTCTCTTCGGATTTGCAAAGCATTTTAATTTGAAAAGGGGGAAGTGACTCAAGATAATTATTATGGAAAAAAAAATCTCATTTGACGTTCCGTTCCATCCCGAAAAGCTTGCGTCCGAGCATATTTCAACATCATATTTATGATTATTTATAGGGTTTCCGGATTTAGCGATATGTTCTCTTCACCACATTATATTCAAAAAATAACCGTAAAATTATTATTATTTTGATTGCCCTTACGAAGGCCAATGACCTTTGCCCTTTCGAACCTTTTCGTATGAATTCAGCTAGGCATGCTGCTACCAATCACTATCAACTCTATGTTGACCTCCCCTGCTTGACAAAAAATATGTGAATTTCTGCAGCTCTTAGCTGGTATGTCACATTAGACTATTACTATAGTGAGTAACATTTCTCATTACATTGTGATACCTTTGCCCGGTCAAGACGGCCCCAAATAGGAGTTAATAATATTGTAATGTGAGTATCTTCGCTTCACTCACGTATTTTGAAACTTGAGTGTGAATCACTCTACCTTTCTCGAGACCATTTTGTGTTAACTGGGACTGCTCATAAGACTCTTTTACTTTAGGCTTGTAACAGTTCGAGAAACGAGTCTCTGGTCACAGCTGTGTCCTTGGGCTGCAACCTTGATCTCTGGATTCAACTTTGAGGGAGGGAAGAGCATTTCAAAACCTCCTTAGATGGTGTACAAACCTTTATTCAAGATGGCATCCCATCTCTTGTCTAAATCAGGCTGAATATCTGGGCCTAGGCTCGATTGAATTATCTTCAATTTGTCCACCAAGAGCATTGACAATATTGTCGTTCAATGGCACATCCACAGATTCTATCTCAAGGGTACTATTTTCCTTGGATAAAGAAGACTCGCCTGAATTATGACTTATGATATAAAATCTCTACGTCCTTGATTGAAGACGTCTCAACAAACATGAGGCAATTCGCCCCAGCAATAGGCATCTCACCTGATATGATTATCTAGGTATCTCACCTATTATATTGTAAAAGCATCCCGCCTTTCAAGCTTCTTGAAATGGTAATTTCCCGTCTTTAATGTGTCAAAATCATCGGAAGAGGATGGTGACGATGATGTAGAACTGGATCTGTATTTTTTACGTTTCATTTCTTCATTTAAATGCAAATTTGTTCGAATTTGACAAATGTATTCAAATCCACGCAAAACTTATGAATGATAGAATTAGGTAAGTATCGTGGAGGTGAGCCACAGGACACGACGGCGCAGAAATGGGTGAGTTTGAATGGCCTGAAGTGACACGGTCGCTATAAAATTTGCGTGTTCACTCACGTGACAGTAGGGGTACTACATTTGATCCTTGAGAACAAGGCGTGAAATATAATGCCGTTGCACACTTGTCTTAACTTGTCTGCGGTCATATATGTATATGTTAGTATTACCGCCACCATGTATATGTGGTCCTGCCTTAAAAGTACCACTTATTTAAAACAAAAGTAATAACCCGGTAACAAATCTGAACAGGTTATGGGCCCAGGCGACTGCCATTAAAAATGGAGGTCGACGAAAGAAAACCAAAAATCAAAGTAGAAATGAATAAGTACTCGTAAAAAGTTCATTTAATTACTAATTAATAAGTGATTTTAGTCGAATAGATAAATTGAAAAACAGCGATACGTTTCCAATATGGAAATTACAGCTACTGATTTTCAAAGCCCATGGATTCTTCGAGATTGCGAAGGTGATTTTTTTTTCAATCTCTAACACAAGAAGGAGAAGCCGAGTGGTGGTATCGAAAAATACCTGTTAAGACAACTGTTGATAAGAAAATTCTTATGCATATTCTTACATGTAAAACTTTCAATGACATGTTCGATAACCTTTGGTCGATCTTTCCAGAAATACAACCATAGATCAATGCACATAAAGTTAATTGGGAAATTTGGTATACCGACCGAAAGTTCTATCAGGATATTGATAATAGAATGATTAAGCCAAAAATAGTGCCTACTACCACCGGTTCTTGGTGTTATTTATGATAAAATTTCATCAAGTAAGACTTTTCTTTAGAGTTTTTTCTACGAAAGTAATTATTTCAAAAAAATGTATCAATCATATCATTATATTCAATGTTTCATCATATGAAGTTATGAATATTCGTCGTATTATCAAATGATGACTTCCAGGTTACTTCCAGGTAAAATTTAGCGCAAAATAGTATATTTACAAGAATGTGTATAAAAGAAGACGTTTCCTCAACTCACTGCTAGGTTGATTAGAGAAGACATATTTAAAAGTACAGAAAATTAAAAGTAGTAGTAAAAACCAATGCAAAAAGATATAGACTGGCCTTCCTGATCGCTCTTTATTTTCAATGGAGAATTCACCACTTTTGAAGCTTGCAAACCAATTTTCGGACGCATACGAAGGACACTGATGGCCAAGGCACAGATTAGGTACTAATCTGTGGCCAAGGTACTAGGTACTAGGTATCTTTGTAAATCTCCGTACCTACTAACCCCTTCAAATATAGGTTATCCAATTTTTTTCATAGTTTCGATCCGTTTTTCAAATTTCATTGCATAAAAACTGGTTTAACGTGACACTTTACATTGACAAGTTATTGGTCGTTGCTAAAGTAACGCAATATTTTATTTATCCCCGCAACCGATCTAGGCTAACTAGATATCAATACATCCTCGTAATATGTACATTGATACAACTTTCTTGAATATATTGAAGATACGAAATCGAATATTATTTCTTTAAAATTTGTTTTTACAATTCCCCTACGTTTCCGGAGAAACACCCTCAAAGTGGAAGTTGAACCGGCCAACCACCGTACGAGAAAATAAGAATATTTATGTTTTCATGAAAAGTTAACGCAATGCAAGAGAATATATTATTATTATATCATGCAGGTTTTGGCGGGCTTTACAAAGGCATCAGTTTCATGAATTTTATTTATATTTCAATTTCATCGTAATTTATCGAAAAAATTGTAATTTTCAATGAACTCCTTCTTTGTCTTATACAAAATAATGATAATTCAGTGATAATAATTCAATTCATGAAAGTATGCAATTTTTCTTCAATGTTTTCTTGTGACGTTATCACGTAAAATTATCGTCCGTAAACCGACTTTACAGACAACCAATTTTTAAGTTTATCTTTTCATTGTCAAAAAGGTAACGATTTAATTTTCTTTTCAATTCTTTGGAAAGCAGCTTAGAACATTTTGTCAATAAAATTTCAAAAACCACTTATTTAATGTAACATTTTCTACTCGCCGTGAATAGGTTGGCCAACGATAAAACCAGACGTTATGAAGTTGCTTCAACTCATTGAAGTCTTCTTTTCCTGCTCATTCATTCTAACAGCGAATTGAACGTTATTATTTATGAAAGCATTCCTATCTGAATAATATCATGCATTAAATAGCATAACCGTTAATTTTGAAGTTACGTTGTTCGGTAATATGAATATACAGTTAAATAATTATGCGGGGTCAACAATGATGGGTTTTTCAGTCGACTCCAAGAGATAATTTCGCTCATTCTCATCTCGTTAGAAGTCCCTTTCAAGTTCAGTCAAATGTTAATATATAGTGCGTATTTATCTCATTATATTCCGAATGAATCGATAACTTATTCGCAATGACTTGTTCGATTGATGATTTATTTATTTTGTGGAAATTCATGTTGAAATACTGGATGAAGAAAATAACTTTCGTCTAATTTCCACTGAGACTTTATATTTAACGACCAGTTTCGGCTAAAACGCCTCAAGTAACTAAACAGTAGTAGATGATTTTTCGGTGCTTCCATTTCGTTGCCAAAAATGTAGTTTAATGAACACCCTAATGGCATTTTTAGATGAAGTAAAAAAATCAAATTGCAAATTAAGATACAATTCCTATTACTGGTTACGAGTTTAACAATGCAGTCATGACCATGGCCTATGACCTAAACAATGCTTGAAATTAGTTTTAGATCAAGATAATGTTCCTTATACAGGGTGACCCAGGGTTAAACCGCCAAACGTTCAGTATTGGTTTTTTAGGTGAAAATAAGAGTTTTTCTTCATATAAGCATATGTCCCAATTTGCTTCGTTTTCAAGATACTGGGTGTCAAAATTTTTACAAAATATATATATTTTTCTATCCTAAGTGCATCCATATAAGCCTTTTATTACCGCAAATAAGCATGCCAAGTTTTATCAAAATCAGCCAAAAAGTTTTTGAGTAATGAATAAAAAACTGATTTCTTCTAAAAACTTTTGACACCCAGTAGCTCGAAAACGAAGCAAGTTGGGACACATGCTCATATGAAGAAAAAGTCTTATTTCCACCTGAAAACCCGATACTGATCGTTTGGCAATTTAACCCTGGGTCACCCTGTATATTAATACTTTTAATCAGGTACGTAATGGAGATCTTATGTCACTCACTGTTGACATATATAGCGTGTGACCCATTTAAAATGGAAACACTGTTATATAACATACATTTTTTAACCGTTTGGAATTATTCATTCCATTAG
This sequence comes from Chrysolina haemoptera, assembly GCA_958298965.1. Classification (NCBI taxonomy): domain Eukaryota; kingdom Metazoa; phylum Arthropoda; class Insecta; order Coleoptera; family Chrysomelidae; genus Chrysolina; species Chrysolina haemoptera. The sequence continues at coordinate 32,581,847 of OY282585.1, read as the reverse complement.
GTATATATTCAGAATGCCCACTAGGAGTTTTTTTTATGATTTTTATCTCAACGTGACAACTGTCAGAAATGTGAATGTTTGAATGGGTTTTGTATATTTTGTATTCTTCATAATCATGATTTCATAAACTCCATCCATTGCCTCAATGGGCTAAGAGACTTTCACTTCTTCCACTTATTCACAAAGTTTCGAATGTTTGTATCCGCAATCGTCTTCAGGCTAATACTGGCAAGTTTAGGTGCTGCGATATGTTACCAGACAAAATAGGCAAAAACTGTATTGAATGGTATCATTTCTACTACATACTATCTGAAAAAAAAAATCTAAGCATACATTTTCAGCGCGAAGTCACTATGAACTTTAAATTTTTAAACAGCAAGTGAGGTCGTGTGAAAGATCATTAAAAAGATATTTACATTTTTTTCCAATGCTGTATTGTTTTCTGAAGAATTTTGAATGGTTCTGGGGTAACGATTTATATGGATATATGGATACTTCAATACATTGGTAAATTTAATAATAATAATAATAATAATAATATTCCTTTATTCATCTTCACAAATAATACAAGTATTTGAAAAAAAAACTCGTTTGTTATTACTATTATGTAGACATTTTCATTTTCGTCTGCCACCAGTTACATCAATACATAAATTGAAATAAATAAGGAAAGCAAAGTTCCAAGCTTCGACTGACATTTACGTATGAAAAGATAAAAATTGAGTTGCTATAGCCTAAAAGACGAGTATCATCATTAGACCACTAAGAAATTTTATTTGAAACTTCATAACCATTCAACATTGTCACATGCAGATTTCACAAAATTAAATTAATCGAAAGAACTTCATTTTGGAGCTCATTGTATGCACAAGAACTTTGGACTACGAATGGGAATACATGTAACTGATTGACTTTACACTCTACCTAATATGGATATTCAAAAGAAGTGTTAATTGATATTGAATGGAAACGTAAAACTCACTTCTTATTATATCCTGTTCGCCTTGACTAACACTAAACGGGCACTGTAACATCTGAAGAACTACTGCTGATGGTATATGATGGGAGCCCCGAGCGGATGAAGCGCTTGGAATAGCGGTACCCATTGCTGACACCTGAAAGAAACATTCCATAACTATTACGATGTTGAAAATGGATGATATGAACAGTGATGTATCAGAGTGTTGTTTGGCGTTCGAGATATGAATAAAATTCAAATGACAGTAACATAATTGTTCACATAATATGTACGAGGAGAAATCTGCAAATAAAAAATAAGGACAAGTACCTATTTATACCGTGTGCGTAAAAAGTTTGAATCCCTATATCCTTCACAATATTTTTTTTTTTTTTCGAATATACTTGATTTGCTAGTAAAAAACTCCAGTTTATTCTTAATGTCTTATCGAAATGTTGAATAGGTAAATAGATGAAACGGAGTGAATTGTTCGCACGCAGGTACGAAATTAATTCCTTAAAGAAGATTTGTTCTGATGTAAAACATTAATGCAGCGGGACAGACCGGCTGCAACCGAGGCGACGCTACTTTGCTGAATTTTTCTATACCTACTCTCAGTGTGAAAATGTCATATTTCCAATCGATTTTATTAAAAATAGCCTCATGTTTTCGAAATTGTGACCTGCATCAATAGAAGCGGTGAGGATGAGTATCGGTCAGAAAGGACAAAAGAGGGAGACAAAATGTGAGAAAAACCATAAAACTTATGGCTAAAGTTAGCTTCAGATTCAAATCTGCGCTCAAGCCAATTCGTAGCTGAACAGACATATATATAGTGTTCATACAGGATATACGGCATATTTGAGTTGAATGTTTGGACAAATAATAATATATTCGTGATATTTTAACCCACCCACATGATTTTTAGAAACAAATATAAAGGACACGGCACACTTTCATAGGGAAAGTGGCCCTCTATCGAATCGACTGAATTTTTGTTATGTTGTAGTCCGAGTCATTCCGAACAAAAAGTCCAATGGACATACGTTTTTCTATAGGCTAGTTTTGACGCTAGAGGCCGTTGAAAGTTCTCATTTTTCCTCTATTGTTAAACAACAAAAAACCTGAATAATTTTCACTATTCTGTCATCAAGGTCTAAACATTCATCAATAAGATAATATTGGAAGTATTTTTCATTGGTGTCATTACAGATGGTCAATTATATAGTGTGTTCTATCTGGTATGGTCAAACTAATACTTCAAGTTGATATCAAGGAGGATATAATAAAAATAGGTCTAATTCATTTTGATAAGGTTGTGTTGAATTATTATGTGAATATATCCGATTATTTTAGTGATGCTCAAGGAGTGTGATGGAGAAACTCCTCCTGGCGGGACAACCAAGCCTCCTTTCGCACATTTAGCATAAGTATAATATAGATAAAATGACGGGCTATAACTCATTATATTATATGTTACATTTAACGTACTTTTCGAACCTGGTATCGTTGACCCTAATGAAAAACGTCGAGTAAACTCTAATAATAATTTGCAGGGTGTTTCATTTGGGAAAATATCAATACGATCAAAGAAACTGGCATTGTAGTTGATCCACAGTTGTTATTTAGTATTTCAATGACGAAATTTTACTCTCATCCTCCATAGACCTGGAATACGTTCGTCATTTACATTGACATGAAGTCACAATCAATTAAAACTAGAAAAGCCATCTACAGATTTTTTTTCTGCATATATATATATATATATATATATATATATATATATATATATATATATATAAATATATAGAAAATCTGACGTTGTCAGGGATTTTACAATTTTTTTGAGGACTCGAATAAGAACTGCTCGATTTCCTTACGACGGTCGCCGACAAACTCGCTATACTGTTCTTACGTCCATAAAAACAGTCTTTTAAACGTCCCAACTCCACAAGTGATGAACTGTTGTGAATTCCGAACGGTTTGAAAACTTAGAAGTTTCTTACTCAGGTGTATAACTGGTATGATTGTTATAGAATTCTCAAAACTTCAATTTTATAAATTTATTTTTGTTTCGGAGTCATGTGAGTGGATCAAAATATCACGAATGTTAATGAAAAATCTGTTGCTAACTTCAGCCACAAATGGTGGAGATGTCGTTCTTCCGTTGTTGGCCCCATTTTAACTACTGCACTGATGCCAAAAAAAAAATTCAATATATCTGTGACAATTATACCAAATGAAATTATTGTTGGTTTTATTAGAATTTACCCAGTCGATTGATACTGCCCACCACGCCGTAGTCATCGCTTTTACAGAATCGATTGATTTTATACAATGTTTCCCTAAGCTGCCCTATCTAGAGCAGCTGCACTGAATATCCGTTTTTCTGAAAGATTGCGAAGTTGCTTTCTCTTCGCATTTCTAGAAGTTTCAGACTCAGTATAAAAAAAAGGATTTGTGCCCCGTTTTAATTCTCCAAAATACTTTTCTTGTATCATTTTTTCATAGTGGTGGTTGTGTTTCAAATTATTTCAACTGAATAATTATATATACAGGGTGTCCCAGAATAAAGGGGACAAACTCCGAGGGTAGAATCTTCACTTCATTTTAAGGCTGAAAGTTCCAATAAACATATACCCTAAAATGAGTATTAACCGAGTTACAGGGTGTTGAAAGTGAAACAAAAAAATAGATTTTCCAGAATAACTTTATAACGGCTTAACTTTTCTTAATGAAATTTGGTATGTCAAGGCAAATCATGTGTTTGTAACTCTGAACAGGGGCGTACGGCAGGTGGGTACATCTATTCGCCCCTTCCCAACTTTCACGCTACTGGATTAATTTCGATTTCGTCTTTTTTTTTCTTAATCTCCAATATTTCCTATTTTCCCGATATTAAAATCTTATTACATAGCCACTAACAAAATAATCACTAATTAGTATCCGTACGCACCCACTTATACAATTATATATATAGGGGTAACTGGGCCCTGGGTGAAATAAATGAATATGTGAAATATTCACTACTATATAACATAATGAGCGCGATCACACTTTGGCCGTTTTTTAGGGTGAAAGAGTCGATAACTCAAAACCGGTTCGTCGTATCGATTTCAAACAAGGATAGGCTTCTAGAGGAAGTTTGATTCTATATAACTATGTCTGCGGCAGCACCTCAAGATTATTTTCATGGATAGTCGAAGTAGTTGCTGTATTTATCTTCTATTAAAATTTGATGCAATCTTTATCCGATCGAAATGAGTTTGGTATAAAAAAAGGTGAAACGTTGATCTATGTACGTGCTGTAATGTTTTTTCGAAATTATTTTTTCAGCCACCCAAAAAATTGTTTCAGCCACCCCAAAAATTGTTTCAAAGTAACTGCATTTTTGGGACATTTTTGAGATTTTTTTTGTGAAAAAGTGGATTGAAAATTCCATTTCCATTACGTAGAATCAAACTTCCTGTCCTTGTTTGAAATCGATAAGACGAACCGTTTTTGATTTATCAATTGACTCTTTTACCCTCAAAAGCACCCCAAATGTAATCGCGCTCATGGCCTTTTAAATGTTAGTTCTACTCATAAATGAAGTTTTTGGAATGACTCAACCGATAGTGTTATTTCAGTCTTCGGTGGTCCAGTTAGCCAGGAATTTATTCAGAAATGGGCCATGTCATTGGAGTAACTGGACCCAAAGGGGCCCTGTTACCCCAATAACAGAAAAAATATAATTTTAAAGAACCATCAAGTCTAATCACCCCAAGTAGGTAAGTGAAGAAAATTACTGTGAAAGTTCCTCCGAGTATGAATGTGAAGTGATTTAACAAATATTCATTAGTTTTAATTGAGTTATTTTAAGGTGGGGTTTTTATCTATTTGTATTTATATAACTTTTGCAGTTTTCTAACCGTTTAAGTACTAGGTAATGACTTTTACGAATCGGCCATATAATGTATACTGATCACTTATTCAGGCAACCATCACGTCGACCTCGCCAATAAACTGCCTAGAAAACAATTGCTGCAGATCTCTAATGGAATGTAGTCTGGGGTGGTCCAGTTACCCCAAAATGAAGGGGAAACTGGACCCATATGAGGTTCAGATTATTATTATTATTATTTTTAATATGTAAATTTGCAGTAAATTACATAAATGGTGTTTTATGTGATAGACTGTACACTAGTTAGTAACTTAATGTTATATTTGTCATTTCTTATTAATAATAACTTTTGATAATGACAGCACTTTTTCAGAAAATTCATGTTACATTGTTATATCATGGCCCAGTTACCCCAGTACATTATGGTCTTCACCATTACGTTTCCGCATGCTCACAAACCAGTTTTTCAAAATTATAGCTATTATGATAGTTGATGTATCTCGCTGTTGTTCATACTTTCTTGGATCGCAGAAAGAGGTGTACCTTACTGACGCCATACAGATTTTTTTGTGATAATTGTAGTCACGGTTTAGCTGATCTAATTAGGTCTTTAATCTCTTCCACTAGTGAATTGTTGTGTAGTTTGAATTCATTGCACTATATCAAATAAAACCTACCAAAACCAGAAGCGTGATAATGTTGACATTCAACGATGAAATAAATGTCTTTAGCAACGTAAGCAAGCCAATAATAAATGTATTCAACAACAATGATAAGCTTATTTTTTACAGTAAAAACACAAATGTTTTTTTATCAAAGGTAATACTACGAGTCCTTCAAATTTTATCGATAAATTTTTATTTTCCACGAAAACTTTTTTATTTTGCAAAAGTATGAAAACAAACCGATTGATAAAATCACGATTCCGTAGGACTCGTCCTACAGACTCGTGATTTTATCTAATTCGGTTTGCTTGAATGCTTTTGCCTAGAAATAAAAAAGTTTTGAGTGTTTTGAAAATGAAAATGTATCTAATAAAATTTGAAGAACGAGTTGTATTTGGAGAGATTATTTATTGAGCAAATCAAAGGAAGAACAATTTAATTCATTAGTATTTCATTAACATGAGGAGAAAAGAAGGAAATTTTATTATTAGAAAATGTACATTTCAAAATATCAAACAACCGTTTAGGCTTTCTGTGATCCAGAAGAGATATGATGCTTAAGTGCATATGATATAGATATCGAGAAATTATGATGGTTTAAAGCAAACCTTACTAATGCTTTCTGACGATACAAAGAGATGGCGCCACACCTCTCTATTGTACAAGATATCTGAAAATTTCTTCTTATGAATTGAAAATCGCGCCAGAAGGAACATAAAATTATTCGTTATGAAGATCTTCATACAACGGTTTAGTATCAAACCACAAAAAAAAATTGAATTTAACAAAAATTAATCGTACGCCATCTTCATTTGAGTTCAGGAATATTGGTCTACGAGCGGCTACAATTTTGTCCAAAACGGAAAAGTCGTAGTTTGCGATATCCACCGATTCAAAGCATAGTAGGCTGTGACCGATTTCAATTGTTTAGAACTCGGCGATATCTGCCATAAACTTGGTTATGTTCATGAGCTATTTACATGTGTGAAATTTGAGTTTTTATTGAAATGTGTCGTTTATGTTATCATTATGCTAAAAAAATGACAAGTGAATGACTATTAATAATAAGGTAACTTTTCATTCATGATAGTTTTTATTTTAACCTTGTATATGTAAGCCAATTCAATAGAATCGACGCGGTAAACCTTAGTTTTGACAGTTCAAAGGTGAACAACGTTTTATCAAGGACCAGGCAGTTTTATCAGTATAAAACCGAATGATTGGCCAGAATAACACGCTGCTATTTATTAAAAATGTCACATTTTGACATGTGAAAAATAATCGGCTAAATTTATTTTTTCAACGAAATAGATTTCCCCATCAAAAATTTCATGAGGAAAACTGACATGAAAAAAAAATGCGATATCGTAGGTCGAGCAATTATGTCAAATGTCAGTTTTTCAAGTGAATTTACTGATTTACTTTTTTGAGTTGAAAGATATTTCTCCAATATAAAGTTCGAGTGTTTTTTGGCAAAATAAATAAACGACAATACCTATATAAATGCACTACGGTAATACTATGATGATTAATAGTTGACATAACAGAAACTGAAGTGACGGTCGTCTACTAGATGAACTCTGGTTTTGAGGAACATGGTCTCCAGAGTTCAAAATATTTCATACTCCTTGTAGTGTACACGTAATTGTGATGATTATTCATACGATTATTCGTGGATGATTTCAGTAAATGAAGCATTCCGACACTTGACTTCAGTCGTACGTGGTCTGTCGGAGACAGAGGTCAAAATTGAGTTTAGGTACTAAATTACAGTGCTGGTATTATTTATATTACCCTTTTTCCCAGAGTGTGGTCTCCGGTGTGAGGATAACAAAGAGTAGTGAACTCTACACTACTTATTCATCAATTTCCGCGGTTTTACTGAAAACTATTCCAAATAGAACACCCATTAGGTACCTACATTTAAAATGTTTTGGATTATAGGGACGATTCTGAGTATGGTCACCTATAGTTTTGAGAAGACAAACTATAAAACTAATTTTACAAAAAAAAATTGTTAGGTTCAAATTTTCACGACTACTCCATTGATAGTTTCGAATCTGGAACGGATGCATAGCAATCCTAATACAAAAGGAGAAAACTAATTAGCTACGATTACCAAATCACTACGTTACAACTGCTAAAATCCGAAGTCGTTTTAAAGTGATTTCCAAAAAAATAAGACAGACAAATATCTGTCAGTCAACAACTACTTCCCCTTACGAAAATTGTATTACAACTAACATCTATTTGTTGCCTCTTATCTCCTGAGTGGAAATGATACTCTCTCGCCCTCTGATGATTATATTTGCCATGTTGGATGATCATGGCCTACAAATGGTAATTATCTTCCACCCCCTGCCCTCTCGCATCTTTCGGAACGTATCCATGTTGCTGGGTGCATAAACCAGTTGGTTAACTGAGACTGGACGGAGGGCTCTCTTTTGGACCGAATCTAAAAGTTTCAATGTGTGTTTGGGTGCTGCACTCCATATATGGGAACAGTATTCCAAAACAGGTTCAAAAGGTGAAATACTTCTTAGCGCGAAACAGCAAACCAAGTTTTTGAGAGGCACTCTTGACAATGGACCTCACATGGTCCTCCCATGAAATGGTACTGCTGATGGTGATACTGAACATTACAATGGAAGATTTTATTGTTATGGGTACTTTTTTCGTTGTTAAAATTGTTTTTTCCGTTAACCAGCTGCATACTCCCGACATAGTTACGCTGATCACTGTGAGATCGGCCTTTCTAGAGAAAAGTCATGCTTGGGTTTTATTCGCAATGAATTCCACCAAGTTGTTGGATCCCCATTCCAGAATTTTCCATATTTATTTAATTCACGATTCTTCCCCGTTCATTTTTGCCTTCACTGGCTGATATTGGAAGCGAACGCGGTATGAATGGTACTATTATCTGCGAAGCTGTGCACTGGACATGAGGTAGCTCTCAACAAATCACTGATCCGCAGAAAGAACAGTGTTGGTGCTAGGATGGATCCCTGCATTCATGGGTACAGTATCGGATGATGATACTCCATCGACCACCTCGTGGAGAATACGGTCTGAGAGAAAGATATATAGGAAGGAACACAATTGGGAATGAGGTAAGCCATAAGATGGCAGTTTAGATAGGAGACCTTGCTTTCTCCATGATCTTAGAGATAACAGATAGTAGTGCGAAAGGTATGCAGTTGCTGGTTAGAGTGTTTTTCCTTTTTTTTTGGAGACTGGTTGTACTCTTGCAATTTTCTAGTTGGACGGAAATACCCCCACATTATAAGATAGGTTAATGACTTGCAAAAAACTGGTGTTAGTTCGGGAGCATATTTTTGGATAACGATCGGAGGATACAAGACTCACTAGTTTCCGGAAATTATGCTGGCGTACTATATTGAAAAACGAGTTTGGCATGCAACTTCGCTCCGATAGTGACGTAATCGGAGCGCGCGCAGGGATTTAAAAAAAGAAACTGCACGCAGTTCCAAAACTTTAGAACTTCCACAATTTCGAAATTAACACCAATTTTTACCTTCTTTTCCATGGTTTGTACGATGTTCATTGAACCTCACAGGAATTTTGTTTCTTTATGCACCTAAAGTTAAAAAAATGGATTCTGAAACATCTTGTAAATGAAGAAAAATGTATGTGTTGTAAATATCGGATGAGAAGTCCGGTAGGTATAACGAGTTCCAAAATATATTCAACCTAAATAACGGTTCATCCATGCAGATATTATGAGATCGCTTCTTATTTTTCAATACTGCATCAGGTTGTAATGAACCTGTCTTGAATAATAAATAATATTATAATTAATTCCATAAAAATAAACCTTTATTACGTTGACCGTATGTTGAAGTGGGACGTTCTATAAAAAACGTGTAGTTGGTAACAATATTTCAAGTTATCAAGATGACATTGAAAAAAATATATGTTTATTCGCTACAAGACTTAACCGTTACAGAGAACCAACTCACTCACGAAAATGGATTAAAAAACAATTACCCTTTAGGTATACGGTAAACTAGTAAGAGGTTTTCGAGTGGACCATCAAACTTTTGTCGAATGAATGGGCAAATAATAAGATATAAATGACTTCTGTGAAATGTTATTTAACGATAACTTAGATAGTCATGGCACGATTAAGTTGTCTAAAAACACTGGTGTAGCGACGGACTCGAATTTGTTTATATATTTTTGTAGACAAACCCAAGGCGTCCTCATAGGATTCAGTCATTGACAAGTACTAAAGGTGGTATAGGTACTTGAATTTGAAGACAAGCCCATATTACATTTTGAAGGGGTCATATGACGCAGCATAAAACATGTTCAGAACGATGGTACTGTATGAAAAAATAACTGTTTCTACGACTACATAGAAATATACCCATTTTTTCGCTTTATCGATCAAGGGAGAACGCCGATTGTACACACTTCTTCATTTCTACATCGCGAGCTGTACTGTAATGATCATTTTAGTACAGGATATTTCATGTCCCATGACTTTCCTGAACTACCAGACTGTCATTATAGGTATTAACGAATTTTATGATAATAAATAATATAAGATCGAATCAAGTTTTTTAACGTTCGTCTAATAATTTGACATTTCACATCAATATTTACAAAACTCGTTTAAAAAAAATAGTAATAGAAAATGAGTAGTGATAGTGAGGATGATTTGACTTGACACCGCTAAATTCAATATAAAGATCAATGATAATCGAATTCTCTATTTTCATATAGTTGGCAGAAAGTGTATATAGCAGTTAATTTCAAAGATTTGATTCAGGTGACGATCGAGTGGCCAGTAATAGTTTTAAAATCTCAATGATCTATTTTCATGTCCTTGTTGTTGTTGTTGTTGTTGTTAAGTTGGAGTTGAAGGTGGCGGTCGTTGGATGGTTGGAGGCGAGGGTTCAAATCCAAGTAAACACCTTTTTCTTCTTTTATGAAATCGATTTTTATTATAATTTTCAATATTTGTATCTTCAATTCCTTTTTTGTACAACTGACATTAAAAATGACGTTTTTAATTCATTGACACATGAACTAAAAACTGACGTTTTCACAAAATCACTTTTAACACTAGTGTTAAAAGTACTTTTAACACTAGTGTTAAAAGTAAAATGACAGATGAGATGATGGATACTCAGTAATATAGATCTCTCTAATAGAAACACTTCAATCAGATATTATAATCAGAACACCTACTCAAGAGGAATCGTTTATAAAAGTTCACACATGTATTTGGTCGTTTGCGCAATTGATAATACTAATTCCTTTTGAAGTTACAAACGAAGTAGTATTTAGTCCAACTGTAGAATGTCCTTCATCACTGACAAATAATGACATTCATAAATAAAGTGCGTTGGGGTTTATTATATTTGAAGTATCTGTCAGTCAGCCTTGTAATCCAAAGATCGTGTGTTCGAATCCTTATGGATCTTATTTTTTTTTGTTTCTTTCTTACTAGCAGTAACTGTTGAACAAAAAATTTTGTATGATACATTTGTTAAAAGTGATTTTATTTTGCTCGTGGGGTTGCTCCACTCGCTAACGCTCGTTTCGCAATATTCCCCACTCACAAAATAAAATGCCACTTTTAACACTTGTATCATAAATAACTATTTTAGGTTGTATGTATTATGGAAATCATGACGGCAGGAAATTCTACGATGAAAAGTGTCATTAAAAATATTACAGATTTGTTTAGGATTCAGATGGTCGCAGAAAAAGTAGAGTGTACAATGAGCATTAAATAACATACATTTCCCACGAGTAGATATATGAAATTTTGTAGTACGAGCATAAAAATTTTCTGGCTTCCGGTCCCATTATTTTTGAGGAGATTATTTCATAATAAATCAACGTGAGGAATGCCGTAGAAGAATATTTTGTCGGATGGAAAATTATCGTTATTGTTATTATAGTCACACACACCGCCCAGAATTGATGGTATAGTGTCCAAAGTTATTTTTTCGAAAACTGATCTCAAATGTTGATATTTTCGTTAAAATCTGTTAGCGAAGTGTCTCTTTTTCGTTTTAGAGCGTAAAAGACTTTTATTTTCTAGAACGTAATAGTAAGGGAACTTTTTTCTTAAAATGACCTTACGAATCACCTTCTGTAGTTTCGTACCATAGTTAGAAACCACATAAAAAAATATTTTTTTTAAACACCCCCGAAATAATATCTAATAATGTAAAATGGAATATTTGATCCAAACTTCCGTATAAACCTATTCAATAGGCATTTTCGTCAAGTAACTATGTTATTTTATGGTTGCGTCGTTGAAAATTATGTGAGAATTTTAAGATTCGTGAAATAGTCGTGACAAGTTATTCGTAGAGTAATTTTTGGTTGTAATTGTTTGTTAAATAGTTAACTACACTTGACCACTTACTTTGGTGATATTTTCTTTATTTTCATTTGTTAATAATGGAATTTATGGCACCCTGCTAACCCTATTGAGGGCAACCAATCAGACCACTAATGAGATATGAAATCATACATATTGTAGGGTACATCATTTGACAAATTGAGAGAAAGAAAGTTATGATTTCGTGAAAATCATATTATTTCTCTGTCCACATCGAACAAGATGAGTATATCCTGTTATAGAAAATGCTATGCCTATATTGTTTCATAAATTCTTCAAAATATAGGTAATGAGGTTTTCTAGAAAAATTTCACTATTTAATGAAAAACTGGTATAACTTGAGAACGCCTTGTCGGATTTAGAAAAATGAAAAACCAATAATTAGCTTAAATTAATTAAAATTCATATAAGTTTGAAAATATATGGTGTATTTTAAATGATGTCATTAATTTCAGGAGGTGATTCCTTGTCACATTTTAAGAATATAAGTTCATATAAACGTATGTCCTAACTTGCTTCGTTTCTGTGTTACGGGGTATCGACTGCGACGCCACTGAAATTAAAATTCATAATATAATTTAATGAAAAGAAAACCCTTGTTACTACTAACAAACACATGAAGTTTAATCAGAATCGGCGTAAAGAATTTTGAATAATTCATGAAAAACCGATTTTTTATAAAACTTTTGACACCCCGTCATTCGGAAACGAAGCGAGTTACGGCACTCGTTTATATAAACTTTTTTTCATAAAATGTGACAAGAAATCACCACCTGAAATTAATGACATCATTTAAGATACACCCTGTATAGGGTGTTCATTAAAACTGATGTTCGATTTCGTGATTCTTTATTGGCTTCCTCGTCTGAAAAATAGTCATCCTGATGTTACCTTCTATAGTGCCGCATACTACGGAATCATAATATTTTAAAAATTCTTATTGGTCCGAGAAATATTCAATTGTCCCACTAGTTTAGGGGCACACTGTATGGATTTCAATGAAAAAATTCAGCATTCAATGAAGAACAGGTGTAACTTGACACCGCTTGCATGATTTCGATTAATGAATATTCTGAAAATTTCTAATGGTCCAAGAGATATTCAACTGTCCCACTGGTCTACGGAAACACTATATAGCCTACTCTTATGATAGATAACTAATTATTCAAACTTGTCACTTACAAATAAAAAGGAAATCTGGAGGCTGTACCTCTGGAACATTATCCCAGGATAGCCCTGGAAAAACGTTCAGCAAGTGTACAGACGGAAAAAGAATGTAACAATGACCATTGCTATGTATTGATAGTTTACCCTGTATAATTTTGGTCCTCACTTGGAATATCGTAATTTGAGCATATCCGTTCGACAGAACTCATACAATCTTTCAACCTGATATTGACTGCTTGTTCATCCCAGCGAGATAAACAATCTTATGAATGGTCTTTGTATGCAACATTGAAGCGATTTGTTAAAGGAGATCAACAAACTGCTTACTGAACTGAACTGAAACTTATTGAATGAATCGAACATTTTGAGGAAGTGAAGAGAAGTTGAGACAGAATTCGGTCGGGGACGTGTGACGAGGGACAAACGTAGACTTTAACAAGGGTGGCCCCTCGGAAGCCACCCTCGGTCGTGGCGTCGAGAGAATATAGGCTCAATAATGAATGAAGGGTGTTTTTTGATATTTTTCACTCTTAGTAATTAGTCCGGTGGCAGGGAGGGTTTTCGTAGCCGATGAAGCGCGACGGGATCACCTAAGTTATTCTTATGTATTTTGACCCGCTGAATCCGAATATCGAGGGTGATAAGCCGTGAAAGCATCCGGAAAAATTTTATAGACGATAAACGAATGATGTCATAATATTTTGAATAAAATTCTCTACAAAAAAGGTATCAACAAGTTTTTCTCGAAAATGCACCGTTTTCCAGTAAAACGTGCTCGAAATTCGAAAAAATGCGATTTTCTCAATTTTCAGTGCTCTTTCATTCGGTCACATAATAATATTTTTCTACAAATGCTATGAAAAGTAGCGTATTTCTCATAGCTTACTTAGTTTCAAAACCATGTTTTGCTCATACTGCGAGAAATATTATTTCTCACGGCACTTTGCCCACACCACTTTGCCCACACCACATATATTTATATGTAGAATCAACAAATATCCATGAAAACTAGTTGGCTGCTGTTCGACTTTAAATAGTTGTCACAGCTGTCAAGAACTGTCAGATACCTATAGTAGTTTTTTAAATATTTTCAGAATTTCGAGGTGTCACCGATGAAACAAGTTATTCTTCCTGGTAGATAATCATCATATTTTGGAACAGTACTCTAGGACTAGTCGGATATGAGCCTCGCGGATATTGAGCAGGCAACGGAAAATTTAAGAAACCCTAGTTTTTGAATGGCTCATTTGACAAATGTTCCGGATTTAACATTTTTCTTACAGTCACCAACTACGACACATAAAGAAAGTATTAACAAGATAGTAGAACGTCTTCTCACTAACTCATCTAATTAATGTCAAACACTTATAATCTACTACTGTGACTAACAACGGATGCTTGATTAATGTAATTCACACGTTAAACCGTAACATCTAGGGTATGTCCCACAAAAATGGTTTTTTATATGTATAAGGAGCTTCAGAAAGATACTGTCAGGTTCAAAATTCTCATATTCACCTACAGAAATTAATATATAATTTTTTTATAATATGTTGTCGACCGTAAATTTAAAATGAATGGCATCATGCTTGATATATGTTGAATAAATTTTGATTGATTTTTGGAGTGGAGTACTATGAGGTGCTTTCCAGCAACAGAGTCTCACATCCGTAAGATTCATAAGGTATAGATTTTTCTTCTGAAATATCATTCTCATATATGTAGTCCAGCATTTGGGCATATACCTACTAAATCTTTAAAATTTTACTTCAAAAAGAGCAATTCGTTCTTCAGATATACTTTATGTACTTGTCTGAAACTTCACAAAAAAATTGGCGGTCTCTCTCTCTCTCTCATATCGTCAATCATTTCATGTGCAGCAGTTTCACCTTTGTCGTTGGCTTGGAGGCTTGTCAAAGATCTCTTCCTCAGGACTCGTTCTCTCAAAATCGAACTGAAATCATTTAATGTTCAAAGAACATCGCAAACAGTGAAGTTTGTGGAATTTAATGACATGACGCCTCATGACAATTTTGTCAACGGGTTGTCACCTTACTCCCAACCCTCAGAACTCTTTGAAAGATATGTGCAAAGCTAGTGAGCTAGTGATACTAAGAACATTCAATTTCTTACTGTTGATAAGTGTTACGAAGTATGGTCAGCTCTTCCCGGAAACGAGTATAGGGATTGCTTCAATAATGACATGAAGACAACGTGTAGTCCTAGTATAATGATATCTTCAGTTTCTATTGAAATACACCAAGTTTAGATAAGAGAAACTCAAGAGGTCTCCAAAGGATAAGTCAGTGGGTTATAGCATGAGGCCCAGAAAAGTAATTTGATCTATTTGGTATTGGTCGGCTTGATCTACATCAAATCGAAGTCATTCGGATACGAACTTTCATCATGGCTTGATGAACGTCCTATGTAAAAGCAAAAACCATCTTCAAACTTTTATTAAGAATGAAGCTCGTAGATAGACACACTCACTCTCATATTGAAGTCGGCATCTGGACATGAAATTCAAATTGATGAAAAGGGACATCGGTGGTATGGGCCTTAGTGGCATGTAGGTAATGTGCTCGCTTGCTAATCCATAGAACGCGGGTTCGATAAACCACGCGATCACCGGTCTCGTGCATGGCATCACACGTAAAAAGGTAGGGACCTAGCTCGCACACGTGTCTCGAGAACTCCTGAGAGATGCTCGTGAATCGTGAGTGTGCAGCCGGTTGACGAAAATAACAATAACAACAACAATAACAACCATTATGGGAAAATCCAAAACTGAGATAAGGGGTGAAATTGTTCAATAGAGAAATATTGTCGGGATATTGATAAAATACGGAATTCCACAGATTTTATAGATTGTAGATTGTAGGAGGGTCGTACAGGCTGTGCAGCCTCACAAGCACGTCTACCTATAAATTCTTTTGTGCTTGACTCTTGATCTATTCGAGGCCCGGGACTCCATGACTTCTTGTGAAGTTCATCAGTTTCCTGGGAGCTAAGTTCCTGATGTCGAAGGGCGTTAAGGAGGCCCCTTCCAGGAATTTAATCCTCTTGCAGAAAAGCGCTGGGCATTCGCAAAGCAAATGTTCTACAGTTTCCGTGAAGTTCTCGCAGTTGCGGCAACTATCACTCAGATTCACCCATATTTTTAAGGTGGTACCCCAAAGGGCAGTGTCCAGTGAGGAGTCCCGTTAGGAGTCCCGTTACCATCTTCAAGTCTTTCTTGTCCAACTCGAGAAGCTGTTCAGCTTCCTTTGGCGATAGGCACACTAGTCTTTTCGCTTGTCTGTGTCCTGGCACTTTATTCCAGTGAGTTTTCATATCATCGGTTTCCCAGCGTCGGAACTCTTCTTTTAAGTGAGCTTTGTTTTCCCCTTCTTTGGCAAGGCAATCTGCTTCTTTGTTGCATTTAATTCCTCTATGACCTGGCACCCACATCAGGGTGACCTGATTGTCTGCTGCCAGTTGTCTCAGGGATTGTTTACAATCCCAAGTCAGCTTAGACTCACAGGTGTATGACACTGGTTATATAACTCATCATGACATTTTCCACTATCAACTGCGAATTTTACCAAGTTACCACGTATTGATGATTAAATATGCCCTTGACGACGTGGAATACTTGATTTGGTGTTTCTGTTGAATAATTTCATTGAGTGATTATATTTTGTTATATGTAACAGAGTTGTTGAAAAAAAAATTATGAGGTTGTCATAATAAAGTTTGCGTTTTTGCTGTAGTTGAATTTCATCTGGCAAGTCACAAGTGAGAGCTTCTCTGGCATTTCTATGCGCTGAATCAGTTTGGAAACTATCCTTTTTAGATTTCTTTGATTTTCGAATCGGACACTCTCTTCACCAATGGCCGATGTTTGCAACATCCGCATTCAGTTTTCTGGTTAAGATCGTGGATGTTGTGTTTTCTCATAGACAATTTTTGATTCCAGTGAATCTTCATTAATTGAACTGAAGTGCTAAATGATCCTCCTTGGCATCGGAAATGGTCATTTTTTGTTCTTCTTTCAGGAGTCTTGCAATAAGATCTGAGATAGTTTGTTTACTGGAATTGACTAAATCCCAAGCAGTGACAAGCATAACAAATTTTTACTATTGATAATTTTAGAAATCACGGAAACACCAGATATGTCTTCACTTCGGAAATGGAACTAGCAATTGGTCGACCCTGGAGCATACGAAACTCATAGAATTTCTGTTATCCAGTACGATTGGGTTTTGAGACAAGAATCGATTATAGCACCACCAAACTTGGTATGCTAGTAGTTGGAACCATGATAAACACGAAAAAAAATTGTTTACCAAAGTTCCAGGGGTGGAACATATTTTTTTATTCGTTTAAAAATAAAAAAATATATTTTTTGCCGTAATCTTGGAAAGTATATAATTTATCGAAAAAACAACTGAACAGGGTGAAAGACAATTCAATTCTCCAAAAAATGATTCCTAGTAATTTTTTATGAAATGCTTTCGTTTTCTCAGAAAACGTGATTGAACGCCGACATCAAATTTCAGGTTCACCCTTACCCGCCGCTGAAAGTTCTGGCGGAGACGAATATTTGATTGGTCATAACTCTGCTAAAAATGATCGGAGAATGAATAGGAAAAGTTCATATTGTTTCTGAAGACTCCTACCTTCTCATGCAAATATAATAATGCGAGTATTTGAGAACCTAAAATGTGTTTTGTCGCACTTCACGGAGATGTTTGCGCGTGATCCAAAAATCATGAATAATTTAGTAAATATGGAATTATAATACTAAAGCAGCAATCCATACCCTCTTTGGACTATATGCAACAATTTTAAAGTGGTGTGACAGGTCCCACTTATACATGCAAAAAAAACTTTGTTTTACTCCTGCCTCATTTTCAACTAACCCATAAAATCGGCATTATCATCACTAAATGTTGAAAATAATCGCTTATTCATATCCTGCACATATATTGTTGTGATATTATTGTTTTTTTGTTTTGTATGTCATGTTTGTTTTCATTTTATTTTATGTATAGTGTTTAACAATGTTTTAACAATGCCCTAGCTCAAACCTTTATTTTTTACCTGCTTTACCTTTCGTTACTTATATCTCCTTCCTTGTTCAGCTCAACCGGTCTAACAAGAAAAACTCCTGGTCTCAGTTGGATTCTGGAACATGGATTGCCCTGTACATAATTCAAATATATGCAATTTTCAGAAATATCAGAAAAAAAACAGTCAAAAATTTTTTTATAAAATTTAATGCTGAAAACTTTGTATGGAAATAAAAATGTGAAATAAATCTTTTCTAGAAATGAAACTCTTATTTAGTTTATTGAAAAAGAACCATGAAGTGCTTCCTAACTAACAACCCTATCCTGCTATCCTCTGTTTTAAGAAATTAAACTACCTGCCCTCTATGATCTAACTTATCTACTACTGAAATTGTGTCTATTTTATAAATTCTAACAAAGTCCGATAGATGGCACCATTATCAAAAGTGAGGTTATCGTAAAATGCAAATACTGTTCGCTTTGATTTTGAGATTTAAATATTAAAATTGTTTATAAAGATCATGAAATATAGTCAGTGATTAGTTAGAAAAAAGTTCCGCACAGTTTAAAATAGTTTCTCTGCTGTACTGCTCTGCTCTGCTTCAAAACTGGTGTAAACTGGAGTGTTGTGAAATAATATAAATACCTTGACACAAGTTTTCCAATTATTACTATTTCTTGTGGATTCTATTTTTGTCGTCAGGTATGTATTTTTATTTTTCTCTTCTGCTTATTTATTGGAATTTTACTTCAGTTGGATTTTTTGCTTCAAAGGTTGGTTTTTACTGGCTGATCTATAAATTTATTGTTCATATCCTTGTCGTTTATTTATTGTTATTTATATTTCTTCTTAAAATTTTGTAAACTTCTTCAGTATTTCTTTTTTCTCTCCCCCGATTCTTTTCTACTCGCCAACCCGTTTTCAAATTTTTCTTTTCCTCTTGACCAATCACAAATTATTATTTCACATCACTGAACTTTTTATTATTTAATTTTAATTCCGCACTGTCTTTATACACGTTTTCTTATGTCTAACTTATTTTACTTATTTACAAAGTGCTTCCATTCATTTTTATGTCCATTGAAGTTCTCCTTTCGTTATAATATCCAGTTTTTCATTTTTCCTCTGTCATTATTGACATTTCTCATCTTGTTTCCAAAATCATATACAGTATGTTTTTCTAATAATATAACTAATTTTGAATTTTGTACTGATGAAAAATAAATATTTTAACCTAAATGTATATTTTAAACTGAAAAGTATTTCTATCCACAGGATGAACTATAATTAAAGATATAAAACAGGCGAAGTATTGGGTATTTTGGAGCTGTTCATTTTCCATAAAATTCATTCTATCTTTTCATAACAATATATTTAATAACACTATTGTGAAGTGCAAACCTCAAGCTTGAAATCACATACTTCATTTTTCATATAGGATGTGAATGAGCGATTATTTTCAACTTTTACTGAAGAAATTACCGGGATTATTGGTGAGATTAAAACTGAGGCAGGAGTTAAACCCTTCTATGGCATGTATTCGTGAGACTTGTCTCACTAGCCTTGAATCGTTGCATATGGTCCAAAGAGGGTACTGATTCCTGCTCCAGTGATACCTAATTATTTTATATCAACTAAACTATCCATGACTTTCGGATCATCCGTAAATATCGTAGAAGTGAAGTGAAGTGTGAAGTGTGAAGTGAAGTGGACAAAGCACATTTTAGGTACTCAGATACTCACATGTTATATTTGCACGAGGAAGTAGAAGTCTTCAGGAACGATATGCACTTTTTCTTTTCCTTCTACTATAATTTTTAGCAAAGTTATAACAAATCTAATTTACGGCCCTGCCTGAACTTGCAGTGGCGGCTTTTCGCGAGCATGAAATGTGACGTCGGCGTTAAACCACGTTTTCTGAGAAAAAAAGCGTATTTCATAAGGTATTACTGAATATCATTCTTGTGGAGAATTGAATTATCTCTCAACCTATCGAAATCGTTTTTTGATCAATCTTATATTTTCTGAAATAACAACAAAAAAATATATATATTTTTTTAATGAAAATTTTTTAGGTTCCACCCCTGATTTTTTGGTAAACAATTTTGTTTCTAATAATAAATGATGTCGAGATGTTAGGTGCCGAGTTTCAGAGTGCTACAATTCATTCTTCACTTTTTGCTTGAGTTTGTCTGTCGTTACTGAATTACTGGTAAATTATATGTTTCGACACCTCTGTCTTCTGTTCGTGCGCCGTAATTAGTTTCTTCCACATTTCTTCGGCAGTTTGGCAATTAACCAATTAACATTAATGAACGAAGGAAAATGACCATCGATTGGTTGTCTCTCTGTTCTCATTTTTTGACTCTTTCTCATTGCTGGCAGACTGTGAAGGTTTTTTTCCAATGACAACTTCCATCAGATCACTAGCTTTCAATACAATAGTTACACTGAATTTCCATAACTGGAAGTTTATTCCATCGAATTCAACAATTCTCGCAGTTTCCATCCTGACATTCTCAAATTGGGACATTTCTAATAATGGTGACAATATCAGACTTTTGTGAATTATCTCTTACGAAAATATCTCAAGCACGTATTACTTCCTTCACGCAAAATGAGCTGTGCCCATAAACTTTTGGATAAACTGATCCAATGAAGATTAATTAATGTGGAAGGAAAAGATTAAGATGAAATTCTAGTTCAGAACGTTGATGAAAATTGTCTGAAAATACCTTATCGAAAAGCAGTTGGTAGTTTGTTGTATATAGCTATGATTTCCCGTCCAGACATAGCATATGCTGTCAGCTATGTTAATCAGTTTTTGAACAATTATAGCTCACAACATTGGACTGAACTCAAGAAAACTCTAAGATACTTACAAGGTAAAAAAAGTTTTGGAAAATCATATGGAAATGGTGAAAATTTCAATGAAGTGAACTTGTGTCTAGAGCTGGATATGTTTTCATGATAAATGGATCTCCAATTACATGGTCTTCACAACGTCACCAAGTTGCACTGTCAACAACTGAGGTGGAGTATATTGCTCTTTCTTTGGGGAGCAGAGAAGCTGTCTGACTACATCAGTTGATGAAAGAACTGACGTTATGAAAAATGTTGCGACTGTCATAAAAGTTGATAAAACCTGCAAACAATCCCGAATTCCACAAAATAATTCAGTAAATTTGTATTCGACAGGGCCCCTGGCGAGAAAGTTTTGGGGTAGTTTTGAAATCTTTCATCTCATACGTTTTTTGGAGTGCTGAATCCAAATCTGAAGTTTGCTAACAAAATTTCTTGACGGAATATAAAAAAAAAAATACAAAAACAATAGTAAAAAAATCGATTTTTTTGTAGTTTCTCGCTTACAACTCGAAAACTATAATTTTTTCGTGAATAACTTTTTCATTCAAAATGAAAGTAACTACATAAAATTTCCTACAAATTCCATTGTTCAGATTTCTTTCGACAAACAGTTCGGGTTAAAACGCCAAATAAAAATTATCGTATTTTTGCTGAGTCAGCAAACACCCACTTTTTTTCAGATTTTTTTCGACAAACAGTTCGGGTTAAAACGCCAAATAAAAATTAGTGTATTTTTGCTGAGTCAGCAAACACCCACTTTTTTTCACTCCAAATCTATTATTTAATTACATTTTTAGTGAATTTCTCTAGGAATTATATTGTAATAAAAGTAAAAGTACTCTTGTTCGTCAAGAAGTGTTGAGAATCTCAACACAAAACGGTTCTAGGCCATTCAGCGCGTTGCTTGCTACTTCCCGGGCTAGTGTATCGGCCTCTTCATTGCCTCTACAGTATCTGAAACTTTTTATCTGGGGTATAGACAAAAATCTACGCGAGCAACAAGGAACGTAATGATATCATAATACCACATGAATAAGAGAGACGCACTACTGTGCGCCTCTCCTGTTACCCCACCCGACGCATTAATGGACCACGTGGCAATGCGACACACCACACACACCTCACGTCGATATCCCTTCCTCGAGCGAGTAGAGGAGAAACTGTTATGCTCTCTCAACATATAGTAAGCTATTCTTTACGCTCTCATGAAACCACCATACCCAAGATGAAAACTTTCCGATACTGTATAACCTGTGTGTGCTGGTACCTAGCCTAGGATCAGTCTGTTCTGACTTCCGAGCTCTTTTAGGGCTTCTATGCAGGCCCAAAAATTATTGAAGTAACTTGCATTGAGTTGACTGCTTTTATTGCAGCTTGGCTGAGTACTTATATGACAATGTTTTTTTCTGAAAACTCATGCCCTATTAGCTCTTGTGCACAATGGTTTATTGCGTCGCTTGTTTGCCCAGGCTCAATGAAATTTTCATCTTCGGCTTGGTTACATAAATGCCGCCTCCTGAACCTTCATCAGTTTTTGAATCATCAGTGTAGACAGCGATTTCCGCTTTGATGGGAGGTCCCTCGTACCACGCATCCCTGTCTGTTATACTTGTTTTGGAACTTTTGTCAATGCTATATCTGGAAAGTATGCCATCTGATGGCATTCTTGTAACCGGGTCGTTTTTCAACTATTCGTATAGGTTGATGTAGTATCTCTCGTGCATATTGCTTATGGGCGCTTGTCCTCTAAGCAGCCTGCTCGTGACTGACCTGGCTTCGCCTTGTATGTATTTGTGTAGGGGAGGCCGGTTGAGCAAGACCTCTAAGGTGGCGGTTGAGGTGGTTCTCATGGCCCGGTAGCAGTCAGATATGCTTGTCTTTGCAGTCCTTCGAGCCGTCGAACCATTCCTACCTGCTTGGTCTTTGGCCACCATGCCACCGAACCATACGTTATCATGGGTCTGATAATTGTGGCATAGAGCTGAGTAGTCATTTTTGGTTGTAGCCCCCGCACATTCTCCTGCACAGATTGAAAGCTACTGTGCTTTTTTCTATAACTTTTTGTAGGGGTTGGTTCCAAGTTAACTTATGGTCGAAGATTACTTCTAAATATGTTGCATCTTGGGCAAATGGAATTTCTATCTCGTTCAGTACAGGTGACCATTCAGTAGTTTTTTTGGGACTACTCTGGTTTTATGAGGGTTCACTGTCAGCTCCTCCTCTTCACACCACCTGTCGATTATATCTATGGCTGAGTGTGTAAGCTCCGAGACTGTCCTTGCGAATTTGCCTTTTGCAATAAACGCGAGGTCATCGGCATATCCTAGGCAATGGAAGCCTCTGGAAGATAGCCTCACAATTATTTCGTCCATTAGGATGGCCCAAAGAAGGGGCGATAGCACCCCTCCCTGCGGACATCCCCTGTTTGCTGTAGGTGTTAGTGTTATTCGGCTGATTGCTGATGTGATGACCCTGTTTTTCAAGTTAGCGTTTATCCACTGGCATAGCTATAGTCTCGGTGGAAGGCACCCTTGATGTCTATAAATGACATGGCCATCTCTTTGTCTTTCAAGGACTTCATTAGTAGCCTGTTGATGTCGCCCAGTGCTAAGTCTGCTGACTTGCCTGGTTGATACGCATATTGGCGTTCGTTGAACGAGCATGTTTGTAGTATCTCATCTCTTCTATATCTATCTATCAGCCTTGGGTGTCTTGTCGCCTATTCTCCCTACCTTTGGGAGATATATGACTTTCCACATCGTAGGTATATGTCGTAGTGCTGTGCAAGCCTTGAATAATAATAATTGGTACGGAATAAGCATTTCCTGTTCCATTTGGAGAAATATGAGGTATATTCCATCTACTCCAGGGGATTTGTATGGTTTGAATTTACTGATTAACTTATGGTCTCGATATTTCCGTAGCAAGTCTCCATTCCAAAGTTGTTCGCCTGATTGGCCTGCTTCTTATGCTGTTTACTGTTGTCGGGCTATTGAGAATTACTGAGGCTGGAAAGTGTGCTTATGTAAGCATCCTTAAACTTTCCTCGAATGTTGTAGTATTTGCATTGTCATTCTTTTTCAAGAAACATACTTGGTTTACAGTACCTTCTTTGGCTGAAACCTTATGGATTCTGAAGCACATGATTGTCTTCTGGCCTTACTAATTTCTTTGTTGTACTGCGTGAGTGTAGCTTTGTATGTGGTCCAATCTTGGTTGGACTTTACTCTATTGAAAAGCTTCCGCACTCTACCTTCAGGAGTTTCTAGATGCTCATTTTACCAGACCGTTTTGTTATTTTGAGCCTTTTTTTCTCAGGACAGCTTTTCTCGTAGGCTTCGACTATTGCCTTGTTCATTTCGTCTACTGCCCTCTCATGGCTCCCCCTGTCTCGTATTTCAGTCACAGGCCTCTCGAGAGACTCACTGAGTGAAGCTGAGTATCTTTTCCAGTTGGTCTCTCTTAGGTTTTCTATATTTGATTAAAGTGCGCAGTGGGGTAACTAGGACGTATATTATATGATATATAATAATATAATCATGTGAAATATTTTTTCAAGGTTTTTGTTTGAATTTCAACTTTTGTACGATTTCGGACTTCATTAAATAACTTCTATGTAATTTTTAATAAGTGACCTGTACCTACATTATAGAGTGCGGCTTTCAATAGTCCCCCCCCTGTTAACTTTTGAACGGTTTGACGTAGGAACATGAATAAAAAACCGTTTCGAGGGTTTTACCAATACTACTTTTTGAAATAAAAAATATGGTGATTACCCAATAGGGGGCGCGGGGGGGCCCATCAACTCAAAATTTTTTAAAGGCATGGGGGGTCAAGTGGCACATCGTCGAGAAGGAAATTCCATTCTCTTTACAAACATTTGAATTTTTTTGAATTTCGTTATTATTTTTTTTGCAATTTTAATTGGAAATATCAAATATAAATGTGGAACTGAATACTACTCATACCTCGATAAATTTGAACGGTTTGATGTGGAACAATGAAACCAACATTTTTTTGAAGGGTATTACTGATACTACTTTTTGAGAGAGAAAACATTGCAATTATTCGACATATGGCGCTGGAGGATCATTAAGTGAGGAATCGCACTGATCGACCAGGACCGACCGTCCGCGACCGTCCACCTACGACCAAAAGTAGAAGTAGATCAATGAAAACTTTCAAAGTCACACTGATCGACCATCCATGACCGACCACTAGAATAATTTTGTAAATCTGACATTAATTTGACATTCGAAAGGTTATGTGAATTGTCTGTTCATTTATTGAAAATAAGTTAAATTCATAATATCAATAGTTTTGCTTTAAATAATGAACAGTAGTGATACTGAAGAAGAACATTTTATTTTTCCGGTA
Source organism: Chrysolina haemoptera (assembly GCA_958298965.1). Classification (NCBI taxonomy): domain Eukaryota; kingdom Metazoa; phylum Arthropoda; class Insecta; order Coleoptera; family Chrysomelidae; genus Chrysolina; species Chrysolina haemoptera. The sequence continues at coordinate 32,556,492 of OY282585.1, read as the reverse complement.
GGAAATATACCTATTTACATGAGTTTTGTTGAAGTCAAAAGTTCATCATAAACGTGTGTCAAAATGACATTACGTCAGGATAGTGTGACACCGACCAAAATTTCCAGCAGACTACAATTTCGAACATGGTCTATGAAAAATGGTCGAGGACGGTCAATGACGATTATACAGTGTGAGTTGTGCGATAAGAATATACGTGTTGGAAATTTTGGTCGTAGGTGGACGGTCGCGGACGGTCGGTCCTAGTCGATCAGTGTGATTCCTGGCTTACTAAAAAAAAATCGAAAGGCATAAAAATCGAAATGGGGAAGAAAATTGTGAACAAAATTCAAAAATATTTAGATGGTTGTGAAGAGAATTGAATTCTCTTTTCAACGATGTGCCACTTGAACCCCCATGCCATTTAAAAATTTTGAGTCGATGGCCCCCCCCCGCGCCCCCTATTGAGCAATCACCGAATGTTTTATTTCAAATAGTACTATTGGTGAAACCCTCGAAACGGATTTTCACTTATGTTTCTACGTCGAACCGTTCAAAAGTTTACAGGGGGGGGGGGCTATAAAAAGCCGCACTGTATAATCTGAATAAGGTATGTGCAGAGAACTGGGGGAAAATTCACTAATTAATTTCAACAATAAATTAGAGTTTTGTAGTGAAAAAGTCGGATTTTCCCCAGTCATCTGAAATATGCCAACTTACAAGTAGTCCTCGACCCTGAAAGATTCGTCGTAGAAAAAAACTTGTATAGTAAAATGTGAAGAAAATATTATGCTATTTCATTCCTAAAATAAAGGTTATCAACAAAAATTTGGTAGTTTTCAACTTATAAGCAATAAACCGCAGAAGAAAGAAATTTGATAGGTTTTTTGCAATTTTTCCAATGTTCCGTCACGAAAATTTGTTAGCAAACCTCAGTACCCCAAAACACATAGAGAATGGAAGTTATCAAAACTAACCCAAAACTTTCTTGGTAGAAATACAATTTGATCAGATTAAAAGGATAAAGCACTATGGCCGTGATGCTATTGAAAACATAGAAGTGATCGTGAACTATGTGGAGTCCAAACTCCAGCTGGCGAATATCATGACAGAAAAGCCTTTATCAAAGCAGAAGATTTCGTTCATGTGTGGGAGAGTCTTGAATAATTTCATTAAGTGATTATATTTTGTTATATGTATTAGAGCTGTTGAAAAATAATAATAATGTTGTTGTCGTAATAAAAATTAATCTTCATTGGATCGATTGGATCATCAGTTTCTCCAATTGTTTCGCTTCCTCCCAATATGACATCATCAAGTTTAATTGATATACAATCGTAACGAATACCACTCGAGCAAACGAAAATAAACGATTATACTTCCGAGTCACGGGACGTATTCTGCGAAACAACACGAGAGCATTGGCTCGAGTGGTGTTTTACTTAGTTACCATGTATTGATTAGCGAAACTCTTGACGGCGTTGTGTAACCGTTCTTGTATTTCGCTTCCTAGAAGAAGTAAATTTTGTCGAAAAGACTATTGTTATATTGGTGGATTGGTGCATCCACCAATGAATAAAATTCCGCGCCTTGTGTTTCTCCATTCATTCTATAATCGTAAAGAATATCACTCAAGCAAACCAAAATAACCAATTATACTCACCTCGTAGGATATCCTTAAAACTCCACTCGAACAAACGCTCTCGTGGTGTTTCGCAGAAAACATCTCGTGACTCGGAAGTATAATCGATTATTTTTTATGCTCTTGTGATATGACTACTTATTCTAATAACAGTTTGACATTTCTGAACAAATTTCATACTTGAGCCGACATTCAAAAGCATATTGACTCAAGCGTATATACAGCAATTTTTAAAAGGAATTCATGAATTTTTCCCATGTAGGCCCCTGCTATACACCAGTGACCCCTATAACAATCAAGTTCTATAAAATTACGTTGTACCCGTATCAGCATGATCCAGAAAATTAACTCAGTTCGTCCTGCGAGAAATCCTCTCATTATTTCGCAATTTCAAATAGATTAAAGGAGAACCAACATGGAGCCCATACAATTTTTGTCATTCCAAAATCACAGAAGTGGAGCATAACATGAATTGTTTAGAATTTTGGCAATTTCACGGTGAATCTGCAAGGCAGGTAAGTATCTTTCGAATATTTAATTTTCCAATGTAATGGTATTTGTCACAGTTGAGAGAAGGATTCGGAACGAGTCGAAACGACAATGTTGAAGTACAAGTTCTCTCTAAACACTCCCACAAAATGGGAAAGTGATGCAAATATCCGACAACTACTTCCCCAGCTAATATCATACGATGCACATTAACTTACATTTAACATAAATTCATAATAAAAATAAATGGATTTCAGCTCATAACTACTATTCCAAGACAGCAATAGCGTAGGAATGTTTGAATAACTGTATTTCGCATTCTCGAAATGATTTGTTTTATTTACGCCTGGAAAGCTCAATTTTGTCTAGTGAAATATTTGAGATTGACTGCCGCCACACCTCTCGGTATATTTTTGTTGAGCGACCCGAGAATGGGATCATACAGAATAGAAATTTCAGATTAGGAACAACAAGATCTAGAATATAGAGTAATAGTATTTTTCCTACGATCACATAATAACTTTACCAAATAACGTTTAATCAACATCTGACATATTAGTACACAATATATATCATAATTAAAGACGACAACCTAGTTTCAAAACGTTACTTAACAATTACTATTATTAGGAACAGTAACTTAATTCTAATAAAATATTTGGTCTTCATTGATTTTGTTGGTAGGATTTTTAGGGAGGATATTTTTGCTGCCTCCACGCACAATTAACGCACCTAATATTCACTATATACTCAAAATAACTTGTCGTTTGACACAAATTGTTCAAAGCCTACTTTTCATATATAATAAGTACCTAGCAAGATGATTACATGATTGACTGACTAGGTATAGGGAATTGATATATGAAACTATTTGCTTTGTTTAGATTATTCAGAATTTTTTGAAATGGATATTTCGTCGGCATAGTGCAGGAAGTTACTAATTAACAATCTATCTAACAAAATGATGATATTCAATAATAATATTTGAAATAATCAAATAACTATTCAAGTTATAATATATATTTTCAAATTATGGAACTGGTAAGTACTATACACCAATGACAACATATGTAGTTGATGAATTACATTAGATTTTATATATTAGAAATTCAACTTATTTTTTAATTTTCTTGCACTAAGCCGACGATTTGTTTAAATCAAACTCCAAGAAATATAGATGATACCTACTGACATATGTCCAATAAAATCCAATAAATAGTCCGGCTGAGAAGCATTCTGACTAGACTTATTTTAAATAATTACTTTTTTCTGAAATCGCTCAAGAATGCATACTTTCTCGGAGCAACTTCAGACCCCAAAGTTTTATTTCCCGTATCGAAAACGATCCAGGAATAGTATATTCTGTAACAAAGTTATAATGGAAATTCGATGCGAGTGGGAAGTTCCGAGCGCGAGGAACCACGAACATAACGAATTTTCATTATAACCGAGTAATAGACTGTGTTTTCTCCACAACCACAAATTTTACATATAATTGAATGGAAAGCCAACGAAAATTATTTTAACATTTCAATTCACATCTTGCGAGAATGTTACCATTCTGTTATCAAATATGATTTCAGAATTGACAAATACTGTAACGGTTGTGGAGAAAATTTTTGCCAGCGTCTCAACATTAATGGCAATCAAAAATTGTTATGCATTTATAAAAATTTCTTAATTTATGATAATTTGTAATTATTATCAGAAATGAAAGATGTCTTATTATGATCTTGATCTCGTCGGTATTACGTCATAAAGAAAATTTAGATATTCATATGTGAATCTAAATAGGAATTATATATTTGACAGCGGAAAATCTTAATAGAAATTATGCAATTGACAGCTTATCCGTAATAAGCGTGCGGAAAGTTACTTTCCGCGCCTGTGCGAAAAATATGGATGAAAATCCATAGTTATTACACTACCTGTTCTCGTCCAATTGATCATTTAATAGGTTGAATTTTTCAATTTATTCATTTCCAAGAATTCTAAAAAAGAAGAATTTCGAAGTTTTCATCGAAGTCATGGCCTTCGTCCAATATGTTGTGATTGGCATAATATGATGAGTGTGTTTTATTCTTTTCATAATTCATACAGTATTCACGTATGCGGCTTTTAAATGGTCTACCTGTCTGGTATACAGTATCGGAAACTTTTCATCTGGGGTATAGCAACAAGGAACGCTATGATAATACCACATAAATAAGAGATACACACTACTGTGCGCCTCTCCTGTTAGGTTTAAATGTGAGTGAGCCCATATCAGGCCCTCCACTGCGGCCAATGGCCTATTGTGGCTCACCCTATGGCCTCTCCTGTTAACGCACCCAACGAATTAACATCTCAGGTCGATATCCCTTCCTCGAGCGAGTAGAGGAGAAATTATAATGCTCTCTGAACATACAGCAAGCTTTTCTTTACGCTCTCATGAAACCACCATACCCAAGATGAAAACTTTCCGATACTGTATATCCTTTGGAGCAAGATCCACAATTCAATTTATAAACTCCTGATTTTTCAGATTTTTGTGTTTAATCTTTATTTTCCTTGATAAACTTTCCCAATCTGTTCTATATGCTACTCTTAAATTTTGTTTATGCATAAATTAAGCTATTTTTTTTTCTTGACGGGTTCTGAATAAATTAAAGTTCTATAATTATTGTCAAGGTTTCTCAAAGTGGGGTATAGTTCCTGGATAGCCTTTTTATGTATTTTTTTGAAAGAATATTCTTTTGTATGGGTCTAGGAATTAGCGATAATTATAGGAAGTCCCTTAAGAAAAATAAGAAATGTAATTAAGTATTTTTCAATGAAAAATAATTTGATGTACTACATTCGTTTGAAAAATACACTGTGTATCGAAACATGTCGCAAAGACAATAAATTTTGTGGAAATTTTAATCGTGTTTTACCTTAGTTTCATCATATTCGCACTATCCACGATTTTCTCTCTTAAAACCTCATCACTTTGCATTTCTACTTATATTGAATTGATAATTATAAAAATTGTTGCATTATTATAACTCGATTGGGTAATACGACGACAATTCATAACATAAAACATTCAAATTAATAATACAACTACTACACTTTGGCAATATAATAACTGTCAAAGACACTTCCGTAAAGGGTTTTTTGTTCTCATGTGTTTATTGAACTCGGCTGCGCCTCATTCAACAAACTTCACACTCATAAAAAAAAGTCCTGTTTTACGAACTCATATTTTTTTCACGCTTTGACGAATGTACCTAAATTTTGTTATGTTTCATTTCGAGAATAACGTAGAGTGAATTCTCAAAAACAAACTAATTTGGTGTGCATATTTCTGAGAATTTACTCTACGTTATTCTTGAAATAGAATGTTCAATCAAATTTATTGATATAGAATACTTAGTAAATATGGTATGTTGGTGGATTAATTTGGTATTAAATGTAAGAAAGCGCACACACTTCATTCTAAAATATGAAGGTATAATGAAATGAAATGAAATGAAATGAAATGAAATTTATTCAGTAAGTTAGGCTTTTACATTGGTACATTCATAAATATATACATTTTAATAAAGATAATCATAAATATAAACATTTTATAGATAATTAAATTCATTTGTTTGAAATCATATGCAAGAGACGCCACCTAAGCAAGGCTTGAGCTGTGGATCAATCTCCCACATATAATTTTCAAAAGAATTATAAAAAAGAGAATATTAAGTTCTGTACATTTGAAATCATGTTTACCTTACACAATACTTCGAGGAAAGGAAAAAAACAGGCATCTGAATGATATTCAAATTTTACTGATTTTCAATTATCTTCAACAATTTTTCATGGTGAGAAATTACGAATTTTTTTATTTAATAATATAATAGAATCATGCAAATCATGCAAAATTCAATGTACTTGTGAAACTTCGTACTGTTAGTCCCTTATATTCAAACAAATTTAAAAATCCACCACATTTTTTCTTTCAGGTAAGTCATCATAAAAAAGTAGTGTACAACTCCTACAGAAACTGCTTATTTCATACTCATGTGGCATGATGATGATTCACGAGCCGAGGGTGTAACATAAAATATACATATAGGCAGCCCATTCTACATGAACGCTCGCCGTGTTCCCCACTGGGAAGGGGCATGGCGTATACCACCACTGGCTCACGAGTGTCGATGTGGTTGACGAAAACCATTTTCATCCCTATTAGTCCAAGAGCCGAAGAGAGATCGACCGTTCTGTTAAACGGATGAAACATACTTTTTATGAAGTTTCATAAAAAGATGAATACGCCAAAAATGGGTTTCCTATTAAAATGTGGTCCAGACTATATACAGTGAGTTTCAAAAATTTGCACCATATGGATAACTTTTTCATCATCGATTTGTCAGAAAATTTTATTCTTCATAAAAATTAGTGCATTGCAGAATACTTGGATGAGAGTTGTCAAAATTTCAAATTTCTAAACGGTGTATAGACGGAACAAAAAATAATAATTTTGATCAAGTGTTAAATACTCCTTATTATTGACATTATCAAAAAGTTCATTCAAGAATGTTGTTCAGAATTGAAAACAAAATTCAAATTTGTAGTCACAGCCAGCGTAGTTTACTTTTGGTCAAAATTCTATTTTTTGTTCCCCCCTATACACCGTTTAAAAATTTGTAATTTTGACAACTTATATGCAAGTATTCTGCAATGTACTGATTTTTATGAAGAAAACAATTTTCTGACAAATCGATAATAAAAAAGTTTTTTATATGGTGCGAATTTTTGAAACTCACTGTATATAGTCTGGGCCACATTTTGATAGGCAACCCATTTTAAGCTTATTCGTCTATTTATGAAACTTTATAAGAAATATGTTTCATCTGTTAAACAGAACGGTGAAAGTAAAATGCCCTTGGTCATCCTGGTGCTAACGAGATCAGCTGAAGCTACGCGTTACCTATCCAGGTAGGTGTCAGAGGTTATTTCATAACCTTCGGTGTTTAGGGCTGGCTGGTAGGCTTTATGTTTGGCAGTCATTCTTATACCATATTGTTATATTTTAGATGCATTGAAATTGTCAAACTAAGCTTGTTCGTAATAATTACTCTAGAACTTATCGAGTCGTAGTTGGCTATGTCCCAGCCGAACCCATTCACACCCCCTTGAGAACCTCGACTTCGTTACGAGGGCGAATGATTCATCATCCTGTTTTAATTTCACTAAGATTTTCTTCTGAAAACCCAAGCGTTCAGAATCATGTCATAGAAAATGAGTCGTGTATAAAATACTTATTTATGGGTTATGGGTTGATGATACCGTGAAGTCTGATGAACATGTACAATACCTCAACAAAAAGCTTGCATCAGAATATTATGCTATCAGGATTTTGGAAAACTAGCAGGAAAAACTACGTTTTTCGATTGCTTGAACCTCATCTAAGATATGGTATCGCTATTTGGAGTTTCTGTAGCAAGCAGTTAATACTATCAGTATTTATTCTACAAAAAAGAGCGGTAACATATACCTATATCCAGAGCTAACGATTCGATTTCGAAAATGTTTCATGACTCGACATCTTCTTCAGAAACTGATTCAATTATATATTGTCCTATTTTACTTTATTTTAAATATAGGACATTCGTTCTCTGTCAATAAGAATTTTTTTCTTCGACATTAAAGTATATTTTGAATTGATTTGAATTGCAATTGAAAAAGTTAACGAGAAAATATAAATAAAAATAACATTCTATGTGAGTATGTTCCACATCTCTTCCTGAATGATAATAATGGGGTAAAGAGCCTTGTAGTACTTTCGGGGGCCAGAGAATGAAAATTCGGAAGCAGTTTTTCGAGCATAACCTTTGGAACACCTGCACCTGCAGTGATTTCTTCCAAACTTGGATTTGACTTTAATTAGCCCCTAGGATGGGGCGTGGGAATGAAACTCTCTGAAAATTTATAGAATATAGGAGAAAAAACTCTAAGAATACTGTAAGAGCTTCTAATGGTGCCGGAAAATTCTAAGAATCCATGGAATGAACCACAACAGAGGCTCCGGAAGGTGTTACAACGTACTCAAATAAGGCTCAATAAGTTCGTAAAGAGTGTAATAGGAGCTGTGAGATATCCATAGGGGTAGAGGATAGAGAACCACTGAATAGACGTTCCAGGGCATTGCTGCACTTTCTAGAGGAAAACTGGAACATTCTCAGTGAATATTCCGTAATGTCACACATTTTCAAAACCCACAATGAATTACTCTAAGATCTGGTTGAGTTTCGTACACTCTCGTTTCGTACAACATAGCAAAATTACCTGAAATATTCTCGTTTCGTACACCCAACTAAATAATGAGTTTTCGACTTCTCGTTCCGTACGCCGACCACTGCCAAAAGGGTTTAGGTGCCGCATAGTGCGAAGAGTAATTCTTGGGTCTGATATTACCAGAACGAACTAATCTCATGTAGACATTTCAGTGCGTGGAAATTGAGCACATACATTTTTCGACGAAGAATTTTTTAGTGTGATCTAATCAGAACAAACGAGAAGGCTGAATAATTGGGTGTACGAAACGCGTTAGTTATTTTTGCTAGGTTGTACGAAATGCGAGTTTAAGAAACAAGAAAATGCCTATATTCTCACCCACGATGAATAAATCAAAATGAATGAATCATAATTAATAAATCATTCACCTCAAAGCAGTGATACAATAAATTAAAAAACAAAGTAAAAGTGAACATGAGTCAGTTGATTACCACACCTAATATATTTACATCAGCCTGAACAATAAAAAATTAATTATAATTTCATTTTTTATTAAGATCGGTCTCATTTATATTTGCATTATTTTGGGTTTATTTCCATTCAGCTGTTTTAACAGTTTTCAAATCGTTTGAAGAACTGGTGTGGCGTTTTAAAAATATGTTATTTTTCCTTTCCACATTCAGTTTATGTTGTGTCTCGTGTTAGAAATCGCACGTTAAAAGGTAAGACCTCGTTAATACTTAGTTCGCACAAGTTTCGACTTTTGAGGGCTGCCGTTCGTAGTGGGAAGACAGATGGTTAACGGAAAAAATATTTCAAAAACAAAAGCAATGTGGATATCGAACCAGAAGATTAATCAATGTGTTAAATAGAAATCGACGGATTCACGACTTTCGAAGATTTTATGAAATAGACCCGCAGAATCAATAAACCTCCATTTGTTCATTTTTTGGTAGCCCAACCCGCACATTTTGCTGTAGACTACCAATATTATGGACACAGAACACCTTCTATAAAGAAGCGTCACTAAGAGGCGGCACCTTGACTTTTTGAGGTCAAATTATTGTGACCTTCATTTGAAAATGTGGCTTGTTTAACGTCATTTATACGTGGTAAATATTAAACATCTATACACCACTTTTACGTCATGCACATAATGAAACACAGTGAAAATAAGAGAATAAGAGCTTATGTAACTGAACAGGTCTGCATACCGATCCTGAATTTGCAATCCCGAAATTACGATATAGCGATATTTTGATACCGAATCCCGGGATCACATTCGATTGGATCCCGAGATTTTCGGAATTAGTTTTGACCAAGATTTCGTTCTCCTCTCTGATTTTGAATTCGGAATATAAACTTGTCGGTGACTTGGAATTATAGTTATTTATGGCAGTAGTGTGTTATGTTCAAAATAGGTCACGCGAGAAAGTATACCACGAGGCCGTTAGGCCGACTGGTATAAATTCTCAAGTGACTTAGGAAACATAACACACGAGTGGCATACAATGTTTTATCAAACAAGTGGAAGAAATCGTTTTTTTATGAAATAATTATTAATAAGTTTTAAATACGAACGTGAGTTATAATCCATAGAGCCACAATAGGCCATTGGCCGCAGTGGAGAGCCTGATGTATGGGCTCACTCACATTTAAACCTAACCTAACCTATAATCCATAACTCACTAATATGTTATTTGATAGTTAACGTGAGTTATAATCCATAACTCACTAGTGTTTTATGGATTATACACTACTAGTGTGTTATTTTATAGTTTACTTGTCTTAAATGGCATTAATAACAGTCATAACGGTCATGTGTTGTATAAAGATACTTAAACCATTTGAAATTACTGTGCCGACGGGATGCAAATTTATATAAAGCCGATATCGCTCTAAAATTTATGTTAGAAAAAATTGAACATATTGACACATCAGTGTGAATTTGTATTGTGTGAAAGTTAAAATTGCCCAACGCCGAAATTGTTACTCATGCATTCTCCGGTACTTGCATAATCATAATGCGCAAGACTTAGATGCATTATTCGAATTTTCTGAAAAAAAAGTCATTAGGGAGATACTAGTAAGTGTTGTAATACGTTCCCGAATAGTTCCAGAGGCAATTGATGAACAAGATGATGAGGAAGATAGAATTCCCCTTGCGCCACTATTTCAACCACTACTTCGAAGAGAAAAAACATTGGAACAATTTAAAATGAAGCATTGGAAAACGCAATGTACCCATATTGATTGCGTCCTGGAACCGATTCGAAATCATCAAATTTAACAAAGGAAATTGCGAAAATGGTGACAACAGAGGTACATATCTTCAACTGGCATATGATCTTTTAACATCAATACCAACAACGAGCGTAGAATCTGAAAGAGCATTTTTGTAGCTGGTTCCATTTGCACAAAAATCAGATCCCGACTTGCAGATAATACCCTTAACTAGTTGATTTTTTTCCACTACTGTCATCAGTAATAAATGTTCGGCCTTTTTTCTCTTTACTTGTTGTATAGAATAAATGTTTGTGTTCATATACGAGTATTTATGTATTCATTACGTATATCTACAATATAAGTACCATATACCTCTTTCAAATTCTAATCCTGACACCGAATTCCCGGGATCCCGGGATAGTGTTAATCTGATTCCTGGATCCCTAACTCAAATGTACAGTGAAAACCAAACTGAGAGAAAAAGAGATAACAAAACTACTAATATGTCGTAGCAAGTCCCAAGACTACGAACGACTCTAATGTCGAAATTTCGAGAAAAAAGTCTAAATTTCGACTTTAATGTTGAAATTTCGACATTAAACTTGAAATTTCAAGAAAAAAGTCGAAATTCAACATTAAAATCGAAATTTCGACTTTTTTCTCGAAATTTCGACTTCTAAGTCGAAGTGATGAAAAAAAAACCTCTTGTGGCCCTTCTGCGATTTCGTACAAGACTGTCAATAGCAAAACCATCCTAAAAATTGTGATGTATAGTCATTCCCAGACTTGTGTTATTGATTAGAAATGTCACTGTACCTATCTGATATACTAATACTTACAATTGTTCTGAAAGTATTAAATGTCGTGTTCATACAACCCTTGAGTGTATAACTCTTCACGATAAGTGGTTTACCTCCAACTCTTATTCAGGCTACAACGCAACATACATTACATTGGATTTCAAAAGCTTAGGTTCACTGAACTTCATTGTAATTGTTGACTATTTTAGCAAATTCATTGTTGTCAATAAGGTAACAAGCAAAACAGCAGATAGTGTTATTTCCTCGTTGAAAAACGTTTTTGCAATCAATGGTTTACCTCAGGAAATAATGTCAGACAATGGTCCTCCATTCAACTCCAGAGAGTTTCATAACTTTGCGATGAAATATGACATAAAGTTGACACCATCAAGTCCAACATATGCGGCTTCAAATGGCATGGTAGAAAGATCTATCCAAACAGTTAAAGGATTGCTCGTTAAATCCTTCGAAGAAGGTACTGACCCCTTCTTAGCGGTGCTGAACTATAATGTGACTGCAAAGCAAGACTTACCAGCGCCTTGTGATTTATTGATGGGACGAAAACTTCGGACAACTTTGCCAGTGGCAAATAGTTTACTTAATCCTAAATATTCTGCGAGGAAAATCAAAGAGACTTTGAAATGTAGACAATCCAAACAAAAACTTTACTTTGATCAAAAAGCGAAAAAATTGTCAAATTTGAATCCTGAACAACCAGTGTTAATGCAAAAAGGAATCAGAACATGGACACCCGGTAAAGTTATTCAGAACTCTGGATGCAATGATTACCTTGTTGATGTTGATAATGCTATTTATCGAAGAAATCGTAAATTCCTCAACCCTCTTCGTGAAAACCATCAAGATATTGACAATCACATCAAGAATGAACCAGAGAAATATTGTGGGAGTATGGATCGTACTGTGGAATGTCGTGCACTGAATGACGGTTCGCTTGTGACTACAAGAATTGGTCGGGTCGTCAAACGTCCGTCTAGGTTGAATTTGTAGGAAGAATGTATTGAAAAAAGGGGCGTGTGATGTATAGTCATTCCCAGACTTGTGTTCCTGGAATATATCTGATTATGTCAATTTGAATTATTGATTAGAAATGTCACTGTACCTATCTGATATACTAATACTTACGATTGTTCTGAAAGTATTAAATGTCGTGTTCATACAACCCTTGAGTGTATAACTCTTCACGATAAGTGGTTTACCTCCAACTCTTATTCAGGCTACAACGCAACACATTACAAAAATGAACCAAACAGCTGCTATTTTTGAGCGGATATACGTTAAGGACCATGAAAGTACTTTTCACTTTGCCTCTACTGAATAATCAACCGTAAAAAATTATATTTTTTGATTTTTTGAAAATATGACTTGGAAGATTCCCATCATTTCCATCCTTGCTGAGTGAAATTGCTTCTGAAGAGTATGTTTCCAAACTCCCTGATGATCTTCGAAGAATTAAATGGATTTTCGTCGAAAATATGTATTGGAAGCCTAGCGAAAAAGGTGCAATTCTCGCATTAATTAATTAAGTTTATTGTTTCAATGTACTATAGGTACTTTATTAAATACTAAATATTATTTTTTACTTTTTAGTTCAACAGTTTATGAGAAAAAGCTTATTCTTTAATAAAAAAATTCGTTTTTAGAATTTGTGCAGTTATCTGTCTCTTATTTATAGAACAATTTTTCTGAATTCCTACGCAACCTCCATCTGGCTGTCATAGGGACAAGGATGTATCATTATTGAAACATTTGGTGGAACCATGTTTTTTACAAATTTAACGAGTTTTTGCGAATTTTTACAATTTTTAACGAGTAGGGGAGTATAAGAGTATTTTTTTCTAAATCAAGCTATTCTATGGTCCCATATTTTTCACTATTTCATTACCAGGCCTTTACAGTGAGTTTCAAAAAATTTGCACCATATGGGAAACTTTTTTATTATGCATTTGTCAGAAAATTTTATTCTTCATAAAAGTTGGTGCTTTGCAAAAAACTTGTATTTGAGTTATCAAAATTCTGAATTACTAAACGGTGTACAGGAAAGAACAAAAAAGAGGAATGTTTATGAATATAATCCCTCATATCCCGGATTGTTTGATGAGATGAAACTGATTGGCCATAAAGATGATGTACGAACAACATTTAAAACAATCAATACATTGAGATCAATATTTATACACACAAAACCAAAAAACTCTGATAAATGATCAAAAAATAAAATTGTGCTTACAACATACCTTGTGGTGGAAGTTGTACAAGGCTTTTCACGACTAGCGTGTATTACATTTTTGGTGAAAAATTTCTAATTTTCTTGGACCAGATATTATCTAGCTTATATTTGATACGGAAATTGGTAAACCCTTGCTACTTCCCGCCTCATAACAATTTCCACCTAACCTATGGTGGTGCATAATTACAAATGAGACACCCTGTAAGTATATTTGAACAATTGTTTACATTCTACTGTCGATTTAGTATAATTTAGAATAATACCTAGAAAATGACGGTTACAAAAATCACATTGGTTTTATTGTATTTATTCCTCGTATTCAACATTTATCATTTATTACTAGCGTATTTCAAAACGTATATGCAAACACGTCTCCACCTTGACTCAAACAACGTGTAATCTTTTCAAGAAATCATAATGTGTTACATTTTTGATATACTTTAGTGACCTATCATGAACTGATTAGAGACAAAACCTCGAAACTAGTGTGAAGGTGGTCCCTTTGTCCGAATCAAAACAAAAATTCTTCTATTTGGTTACAGAGAATAAATTGTTTTCTCTTCATTGCGGTACATTGCACAAGTATCTCTTAGATATATTTTAATACCCATCGTGGTATTAGCCAGGAGAGTTGTTGTTTTCTGACAGTCATTTGACACAACGAGCCTACGTTGTAGGTTTATATGGGATTTTTGCTCTCCATCTATCGATTCTGCAAACACCGTAGGTCTATGTCAACAATTACGGAGGTTACGAGACTATTTTACTGAGAAAAGAAACAAATTTTAATTTTTATACATAGAGTTTTTCAAAAAGCTTTCCTTAGGTAATAGATATTTATTGTATATGCCTTAATGGAATCAAATACAAAATTTTATTCCACAGTTGAGATGATATAATTTTAGAGCTCCTTTGGCGTTCATGACATTTGGCGAAAAGGTGGAAATATACTGGGTGACCCGGAACCAATTTACCCCCCTGTATCTTCGTTGTTATTTTGTATAGATGTTATAGTACAAATATTTGATGACATTAATGTACAATGTAGCAAGTTTCCGATCAAAACCGGTTTGACCGGAAGCGCATTAATTTTCTTTAAACTATACGATTTGGTAAAAATTACCTTTCTAACGATATATCACAATAATTATACGTCCAATTCACAAACTACTGATATATTTCAGATTTTATAAAATAAATACTTTTTGTATTTCCCTCGTAACGGAACATTTTCATGAAACTGTGCTATGGCAGATGAAGCAATAGCATGTGAGTTACATTAATCAGATGTCAAAGTTTTTACACTAACTATTTTCCCAAGTTTTGTTTTTCTTTATTTTTCAACATCAATAAACTAATTTTTTGTGTAGGTTAGAAACTCCTATCTATATTGAAGAACAAAACATGAAAATAACTGTTTATTTGTGTTTCCTATTTAGTTGTATGAAGATAATCTCTATCCTATACCTACATTTGTATTAAATCTTTCAACGTATCTCCATGCAAAAAATAAATAGGAAACATAAATAAATTCATTTTCTATATTGCAATATAGATAGGGGTTTCTAACCAACACAAAAAAATCCTATATTAGCATTTGAAAGAAATGAATTAATTGATGTTGAAATATAAAGAAAAACAAAAATTGGGAAATTAGTTACGTCTACATACAAATCATGGTGTGAAAACTTTCGACATCGAATTATTGTTACCAACATGCTATTCTTTCAACTTACATAGCACACTTTCATGAAAATGTTCCGTAACGAGTGAAATACAAAAAGTAATTTTTCATAAAATCTCAAATATATCAGTAGTTTGTGAATTGGAAGTATTACTGTGATATACATCGTTAGAAAAGTAATTTTGTACCGAATCGTAAAATTCAATAAAAAATGGCACTTTCCATTTGATCTGTAAAAATTGAATGCGCTTCCAGTCAAACCAGAAGTGTCATAGTTGGTCTGATACTTTGCTAAATTTTATATTCATGACATCAAATGGATGAACCAAATTATTGGAAACATCTATACAAAATAACAACGAAGATACAAGGGGGTCACCCGGTATAAAAAAAGAGTAGCTTGGTTGGAACAAACAGAAGTCAATAAATTCTCGATGACATATCAGAGCAATATAACTCATAAGATAGTGTCTCATTATCATAAAACACTAGAGTTTTATTGACTCCATAAGATGTTCGTAAACAGAAGCAGTTAGGTATGACTATGCTAGATGTGGATATAGTATATTGTACAGTGAGCATGAAATGGCATACATTTCCCACGAGTAGGTATATGAAATTTTGTAGTACGAGCGTAGCGAGTAGTACAATAGTAGTAGTACTACTCGCTACGCTCGTACTACAAAATTTCATATACCTACGAGTGGGAAATGGGGCATTTCATGCAAATTGTACACTATACGACTATCTGAATCATAAACAAATCTGTAATATTTTTAATAACACTTTTTATCATAAACTTTCCTGTCGTCATGATTCCCATAATACAAACAACCTAAAAAAGGAATTGAAGATACAAATATTGAAAATTATAATAAAAATCAAACACTAATCGATTTCATAAAAGAAAAAAATGTGGTTTATATGGTATTTGAACCCTCACACCCACTATCCAAATCCTGACTGTTTCTTCACTCATCAATCGCTGCTACGAGCCCACATAATAATATAATGAAATTAACTGCTATAGAAACTTCCTGTCAACTATTCGAAAATATAGAATTCGATTGTCATTAATCTTCATATTGAAATTAGCGGTGTCAATTTCAAATCATCCTCACTATCACTACCTCGTTACTACTCATTTTCGATTACCTACTTATTTTTTAAACGAATTTTGTAAATACTTATGTGAAATGTCAAATAATTAGAACGTTAACGAACTCGATTCGATATAATATTATTTATTATCATAAAAATGACAGTCTAGTAGTTCATGGAAGTCGTGAGAAATTAAATATCCTGTACTGAAATGATCATTACAGTATATGGGCATATTTCCATGTGATCGTAGAAAAAGGGTATTATACATATTATATCAATTATTCATTTCCACAGGTATCGGAGTACTTTCTGTTAATATTTTTTCTTTGGTTTGAAATAATTTTGTATAATTTTTATCAAATAATGATTAATTTCATTCAGGTTTTTGCTCAAAATATCGAATGTGTTGCGACTAAGAGCTCAGTTCACGTACAAGTGCACAAGTGGGTAAAAAAATCTTCTGTGCGTAAAAAAATCATCAACAGTACGTAAAGTACATTTTACAAACTGTTCATAAACTCATGAATTTTCGAAAAATACACTCTTATGCGTCAAATATAACTCGGAAGTCATCATTTGATAAATCGACGACAATTCAACATAAAATATTCAAATTAATGATACAATTGCTATACAATTGCTATACAATTTGGCAAGATAATAACTGTCGAAAAAAAAACTTTGTACGATACACATTCGTAAAAAGCCTTTTTTTACTCGCGTGTTTCACGCTCATATAAAAAAGTCCTACTTTACGAACTTCTATCAAAATAGCTATTTTGAGGGTCTCCATGCTCTTGATACGTTTCAAAACACCTTGAAAGTAGGAATCTCGAAAAGTTTGTTAATCCAACCCTGCCAGAGTTGGCCGAGTCTTCCTTTTGCTCGTACAAGCTCTCTGGAAACCTGAGTTCATTGTTACAACAAAAAAAATACAGGGTGTTAATTAAGTACGTTGATAAACTTCGGGAGGAGATTCTTCGAAAGTTTTCAGGATGAAAAGTTCATATAAGTGAACATATGTTTTTAGAGATACAGGGTGATGAAAATACATTTATTTCAAGATTTTTTGGAGTTACGCACGATACAAAATAATTCATTATTTAAATAATTCACTGTTTTCAGAGTCAAGACTTGTTCAACTGTTGAACTGATTATTGTCGAAAATGTCGAAGTCTACTCCAAATAATATTGAAATTTATTTTTATCATCAGCCTGTATCTCGCAAACCAAGCCAAACCAAGACATATATTTATATGAACTTTACGTCCTGAAAACTATCAAAAAATCACCCTCCGAAGTTTGTGAGAATATTTGCTTCTCAAATTTCTTTATGTTATGGGATAGTGGAAAATGTTCGCATTAATATATTCATTATAGCTCCTGAACCGTACAAGTAAATGAAAAACTTTTGGAGAACAAAAAGAAGTCAAATGAAACAACATTTGATCATTCCTGTATCATAATATGTCAGTGACGGCGGGAAAATCATTCTTAAGGGTTGAACAAGGCTTGACTCTGAAAAAAGGAGGACCCTGTGAATTATTTGAGAAATTAATTATTTTGTATCGTGCGTACTATTGAATGGATTGTACTCGCCCAGTAGTAGTAGTAATCATGGGGAGGCCGCTGCCGCAGCCAGGCAAGTAGGCCCCAATGGGCCCTTTTTGCCATCCCCTGCTCTCCACATAACTACATCGCCTCTTCTAGTCTTCCTTTCCGAACCTTTGTGACCTTCTAGCGAAGGTCAGTATGTCCGTCCACTCTAGTTCGATGAGTTCCTCTTGTTGGAGTTTTTCGACTCCGAAGATTTCGAATCTTAGCCTCCCGTACGCCTCACACTCGCCAAGGAAGTGAAACGAAGTTTCTTCGTCTTCTTCGCACATATGGCAAGTGGGATTGTCTTTCATACCCATTAGTGACAGGTGTCTACCTAGTTTTTTATGGCCTATTAGTATTCCTACAAGGAGGCGTAGTGTTTGGCGATCTCTGCCTAAAAGCCACGTCATCCTTGACTTGCTAGAGCCGGCCACAAAGTCTTTTGACTGCCTGCAGCCGGCGATATTCCTCCAAGATTCGTTCAGTTCTCTTTCCACCCATTCATCTAGGGCAGAAGAAATTTGACCTCTTGCAATGCCTAGTACTGGCTCCGGTCCACAGAACGGCGCAGCGGAACCGGTTCTGGCAAGCTCATCTGCCACCTCGTTTTCCGGCACCCCTCTGTGACCAGGGACCCATACCAACTCGACTTCCTTTGTTTCCGCTAATTTCTCAAGAGCATCTCCGCATTCCTGTACCAAAACTGAGCTTGGTCTAGGATGACAGGTAGCTTTGAGCGCTGCCTGACTATCCGAACAGATATAAATTTTCTGTTCAGGCCCTTCTTTCACCTCTTGGCTCGTAGCTACGGTTAGAATGGCGTACACCTCGGCTTGGAAAATTGTTGTGTATCTTCCCAGAGCGTAGCTTTCTCGTATATCTCTTCCTTCCAGGTAGATGCCTGCCCAATTTGAACTGATTATTGCTGAAAATGTTGAAAACTGATTATTGTTGAAAAAGTTAACTACAAAAAATCTTGAAAAAAATATACATTTACCAAACCGTTTGGGACATATGTTTATATGAACTTTTCGTCCTGAAAACATTCAAAAAATCAACGTACTCAATTAACACCCTGCATATATTACAGGTTTATTGCTACATTAACTATGTTTCATCGCCTTTAAATTGAATTTAGAGGTAATGATCTTTTTCGTATTCAAAATAAGTTATTAGCTAAAATAATGATTGATATTAATGAATTACTGGGTTGTTATCAATAATGATCTTCAGTAGGACCAGGCAGCTCAGTGGTTTCGACTGTCGCTTTCAAAACCATTGACTGCTGATCGGCTAGGTTCGAATCCTAGCGACTAGATTTTTATCCGATGGCCCGAGAAAGTGCTAGGAATCGCACGTTAAAAGGTAAGACCTCGTTAATCCTTGACTCGCACAAGTTTCGACTTTTGAGGGCTGCCGTTCGTAAGGGAATGACAGCTGGTTAACGGAAAAAATAATTTCAACAACAATTTTAACATTGAAGAAAGACTGCTATAATGACGATTATTTGAAATGTTATCGAACTTTTCATTGTCCTTTGACAGCTTATATATTATATTATATTATAATACATACTCACACAAATCCATTCAAAAAAACTTGTGTAATACCATTTGTTTATACAATAACAATTGGGTGAAAACACCACTGCATTTCATGTCGGATACAGGTGAGTAAATTCAGCTGAATATGCTATTTAGAATGAACTTTACCTTGACTCAGATTGCGTTAATAAACTTTCATGAAGTAAAATTTTGTGGAACAATCCTACTGGTAATGAATAAATACAAAACGCATCGTTTAAAATTCCTGAGGAATTGATTACATTCGAATATGTCTCAAGCACGAAGGCCAGAGAGAAATTGTTATTTATTAGCATCATATACGGAACTGCCGGACTGGCCTTGATTTAGTTTCAAATCGTATAAAATACTGGGTGATAATTGGAAAATTCAGTGTCTTCGAAGAGATAATCGTAACTTTTTTTTCAGTATGACACTAAAGTAAACACGATGACATGTTATGCGTTCGATAGATTACTCAGAAATGACGATAGTTGAAATCAAGGAGCATACGTTTTTTTTAGTGTTCCATTGCCTCTGTTGCGAAGCGAATGAACCGCCTCTATTCGCCGCAAGACATGGTATTATGTTAACGCATCCAATCCATAATAACATCATCTCAAATCACAAAAACTTCACTAGACATCGGCGACCTAACCCACCATTTTATGATAGAACGGACATTTAGCATGTGAGCGTATCCTGCCGATAATTAAGGCTGAAAAAATAGTCTTGTTGATCATTCGATTACTTATTATTTCAGTTATAATTAGAAATAGGGGAGTATTAGGATAGGATGTCATTTGTGAGGTCGTTTTTGTTCCAGTGAAATAAAGGTGATAGAAATATTTTTTGATTTCAATATTGCGAGTTCCTAACATCAGCAGTACGATTCGACCACTGGAGGAACCACAAACAATAAATCATGGCAATATTTTGAAATTGACATATTGAATCTTTACCCGGCGAAAAGAAATTTGAGTGATAAATTCAGGAAAGCTGGACTTTTCAAAATTGTTAAAGCTGATTCATATAGTGAGTACGCTAAAAGAAAACTTTCCTTAATCAAGGTTTCAAACGTAAATTATTCGGAAGGACAACTGTTGAAGTAATTCATAGGAGGCACTCTTGATATACATGTCAATAGTATGATTGATACTATAAGTGAGCTGTTAACCTCACTAGTTACTGAATAAGTATGCAAATGTCAGAGATTATAAGAACTGTACTATACAGAAAAAAGAAAATTTCCATTCGAATGCAGTAATGGTACACAGATTAATTTTATTTGTGGCCAAACTGGCCATATTAAACGCTTCTGTCCAAAACTGTGTAATTATGATGAGGTTAATACGGAAGTCTTGAATAAAAGTTCGATATGAGAAAATCAAAAGATGAAGTTTGCAATTATGTGAGAAATTGGGCCATGATGAACATTATTAGGTCGAGTTCAGAATACACGGTGTTAACTAGAAATGTTCGGTCGTTATAGAGTAGTTGGTGATCTGCAATTTTGGCGAATATACTCCACTACAATGTCGTTGATGAGGATGTCATAAGTTCTGGGCAGAGATTTATTCACTTAGAAGTATTGAAATGTATACTGATAATAACGGATCTCGTCTGTTATTAGATGACACTAAAGCCCCATTTTCAAGGTGAGAGCCCTGCCATGGTAGTCCCAAAAATTTATACAATGACATTTTTGGTGATAGTTGCTATCATGGCAGCAACTATCGTAAACACTATCACAGGCTTAACCAAACAGACGTAAAGGCTCTATAAATATATATTCTGTTTTTTTTTTTTTTTGATTCATCTTGAGTGTTCTAACAAAAACAGGCAACTCAGTCACGGTTATATAAAAACCACCTAGCTCAAAATTAAACTCACAGAAACTCATCATCCACCATCGTCCTTATCTTATGACTCTATCCGAACAAGAGAAAGTTAAAACAACAAAAAAGAACTATTGAAATTGGAATAGAACAACTATTGGTCAGTACAAAGATATCGTCTCGTTTGTGAGGTTGTTCTGATTCGAGTGACAAAAAGGCGATATAAAGTGAAGGATTTTTATTTCCATCCTTTGAATTCCTAACAAGTACAAGTACAACTACCCTTCCCTCCAGTGATTCCGACTATTATTACTTGTCCTTCCTCTTGGCTCATCGAAATGCCAAATTGCGACCTTTCCCTACACCTATTATTAGGACAATACTTATCCTCAAGTGATATTGAATAATTTCAATGAGAGGTTAACGTCATACAATTGGTTTGATGCATAAGTGACAGACCCTAGAGGTGAAACAAACACAATCATAGGAAAAGAAAAAGAAATAACCTTACTTTTCCATTTCGTTTCGTTTGCTGTTCTATTTTTGAACATGTTGTGAAAATTTGTGATTTGTTTACTAAAAAGTGATTGCGTTTTTCAACACTAGATGTCCTGCCATACCAGGATGCTCACTGCAATAATCCTATACTATAGGAGTATTCGGGTCAAAAATCCATCAGAAAACAACTACTTTCCTGGCTAATACCACGACGAACGTTGAATTACATCCAATGAATTTCCGTGCAGAGTTCCTACAAGGCTATCTCCGCAATTGCTAAATGCATGGAAATGTTAATCGAAACATTTGGACCACCTATAGATCGATTTCTGGGTTCTTGCCCTCATCAGTATAGGGTAGGTCTCTGCAGACAATAACTAATGTCTGCAACAAATGATTCGATTATCAATCCATTTCAAGGCAGAAGCTGAGACACCACCCGCAGATCGGTGTTTAACCAAACCACGAGCGCCATCCCACCCACTAGCCACCCTAAGCAATACCCAGTACTTACTTCGAAAAGCGAATATATCAAAAATAGAAGAAATCTATTCAACAATGAGCTAATCAAGTTCAACACTAGATGTCCTGCCATACCAGGATGCTCACTGCAATAATCCTATACTTTAGGAGTATTCGGGTCAAAAATTCATCAGAAAACAACTACTTTCCTGGCTAATACCACGACGAACGTTGAATTATATCTAATGAATTTCCGTGCAGAGTTCCTACAAGGCTATCTCCGCAATTGCTAAATGCATGGAAATGTTAATCGAAACATTTGGACCACCTATAGATCGATTTCTGGGTTCTTGCCCTCATCAGTATAGGGTAGGTCTCTGCAGACAATAACTAATGTCTGCAACAAATGATTCTTTACCAATCCATTTCAAGGCAGAAGCTGAGACACCACCCGCAGATCGGTGTTAACCAAACTACGAGCGCCATCCCACCCACTATCCACCCTAAGCAATACCCAGTACTTCGCAAAGCAGTGAGCAGTTTATTGCAGTGAGCATCCTCGTATTGCAGGACATCTGGCGTTGAACTTGATTAGCTCATTGTTAAATAGATTTCTTCTATTTTTGATATATTCGCTTTGTTATTGTCCGCAGAGACCTACCCTATACTGATGAGGGCAAGAACCCAGAAATCGATCTATAGGTGGTCCAAATGTTTCGATTAACATTTCCATGCATTTAGCAATTGCGGAGATAGCCTTGTAGGAACTCTACACGAAAATTCATTGGATGTAATTCAACGTTCGTCGTGGTATTAGCCAGGAAAGTAGTTGTTTTCTGATGAATTTTTGACCCGAATACTCCTATAGTATAGGATTATTGCAGTGAGCATCCTGGTATGGCAGAACATCTAGTGTTGAACTTGATTAGCTCATTGTTAAATAGATTTCTTCTATTTTTGATATATTCGCTTTGCGAAGTACTGGGTATTGCTTAGGGTGGCTAGTGGGTGGGATGGCGCTCGTAGTTTGGTTAAACACCGATCTGCGGGTGGTGTCTCAGCTTCTGCCTTGAAATGGATTGATAATCGAATCATTTGTTGCAGACATTAGTTATTGTCTGCAGATACCTACCCTATACTGATGAGGGCAAGAACCCAGAAATCGATCTATAGGTGGTCCAAATGTTTCGATTAACATTTTCATGCATTTAGCAATTGCGGAGATAGCCTTGTAGGAACTCTGCACGGAAATTCATTGGATGTAATTCAACGTTCGTCGTGGTATTAGCCAGTAAAGTAGTTGTTTTCTGATGAATTTTCGACCCGAATACTCCTATAGTATAGGATTATTGCAGCGAGCATCCTGGTATGGCAGGACATCTAGTGTTGAACTTGATTAGCTCATTGTTAAATAGATTTCTTCTATTTTTGATATATTCGCTTTGCGAAGTACTGGGTATTGCTTAGGGTGGCTAGTGGGTGGGATGGCGCTCGTAGTTTGGTTAAACACCGATCTGCGGGTGGTGTCTCAGCTTCTGCCTTGAAATGGATTGATAATCGAATCATTTGTTGCAGACATTAGTTATTGTCTGCAGAGACCTACCCTATACTGATGAGGGCAAGAACCCAGAAATCGATCTATAGGTGGTCCAAATGTTTCGATTAACATTTCCATGCATTTAGCAATTGCGGAGATAGCCTTGTAGGAACTCTGCACGGAAATTCATTGGATGTAATTCAACGTTCGTCGTGGTATTAGCCAGGAAAGTAGTTGTTTTCTGATGAATTTTTGACCCGAATACTCCTATAGTATAGGATTATTGCAGTGAGCATCCTGGTATGGCAGGACATCTAGTTTTGAACTTGATTAGCTCATTGTTAAATAGATTTCTTCTATTTTTGATTGCGTTTTTATTGAAAGATTCTAAAGAGTTAGGTGAGTTGTCAAATTTCTCAGGTTATGTTGTTTTACCTCCAGGGTCTGTCAGTTGTGCACGAAACCATGTAGCATGTATTTTTACTGGAGAAGTAATTGCTACAAGCAGAATATTTTGCTGAGAATCATAATGCTGGAAAATCCTTGATTATATCAAACGCCCCAAGTGCACTCAAAAGCTCCCTGCAGCGGTTCATAATCCACTACAAAAACTGAGTGAAAATGAACTGCATAGCATTCAAGAGTCCAAAAATAACGTGGTACTAATGTGGATACTCTCTCCTATAGGTATGTGTAATAAGAAAACAAAGACATGTCAGTGAAGGAAGCAATTGATGATTCTACGTCCCATCAGCGGAACAGTTGATGGACTTTTTCGATGGAAGTCAATTTTGAAAGAAAACGTATGCAAAACTGTACGAATATAAAAAATCGGTAAAACTCTGATCTCATAAAAATATGTCCACAAGACTACTAATTTGCTATAACTCAAACAACCTGTGATGTTTGCGATATGTACTAATATATTAGTGAAGTTTGTCCAACATTCCAAGAAGCCATAGACTCATTCCAAATTCCTACCGAATTGAGAGACATTATAGGCAGACACTGTTGTGTGAAAAATGTTATTCCTCATTCGTATAAATATGTATATTATGATTTTATATATTGGCATCGTGTTCAAACATAAAGTAACGGAACGGAACGTAGCGCTAATAAGCTTCACGGTTGTTAGGCCCATCTTCTTAATAAAAGAAACTGTTCAGTTCAGGATTCTTACTTCTTGATTCTACATTTTCCATCTGAAAGATAATTACAGAGGATTTCTAGCATGACACCTTCAACATGTATGTGTTATTATTATTTTATGTGAGTGGAAAGTCTGGAAAACATATTTGTTATTTATACTGTGTAAGATGTCATTTCTGCTCATATTCAGAGATTTGTTATTTTCAGAATTCCTTAACCGGGTGACAATAGTTCCATATATTACATACAGGGTGTCCCGTGAAGACCACGTCAAACTCAAGGAAGATTATTCATTCCTTTTAGGTGTTTTCTGGGATGGATTAGATTATATGTTCTCTAATTTCCGTAGGAGAAAATAACCGAAAACGAGACATTTCTATTTTGAGTTGTGTCAAACTTGCCACATCCAGGGCCCCCGTAACCATGAGTGCAATGCGTGCCGCGCACGCGGGCACCATACCAAAGGTTTGGGAAGTAGCACCTCGTTAAAAAAGAGTTATAGAAACAATAATGTCTCCCAAAAATACTTGCTAAAGCTGGAGAACTAGCAGCAATACTTGAGGTTAAGCAAGACAAAAATATACACCAAAATTGTTCGATTATGAACAGATGGACTAGGCACCTCTAGATCCAAAAATAATCGATCAAACAATAAGTTCTTTAGATAATAGGTTTGATATGTTATCTCATTACGACAACGTTTTTTTGGAATATCTTTAAATTCAATGACGAGGATCTTTTAAAAAGCTGTCAAACCCTACAAAAAAGGCTGACAGATGAGGAAAAGAAGGAGGATGACGTAGAAACAAATGATTTATTCAACGAGATAAAAGCCCTAAGGTTATATACCCTACTTGAAGCGTAAAATCCCCTCAATAGTCTACAACTCTGCCGAATATTAGCATTTCTTTAAGAATCCTCCTCACTCTACCTGTAGCTTCTGGTGGGAGATCCTTCTCAAAATTAAAAATAATTGGAAATTATTTGAGGTATTTGAGGTCTACAATGTTTCAAGGAAGATTGGTTTGGCAATCTTGGATAGGGAGCAAGAGATCCTCGATAAAATTGATTTTAACAATATTATAAATGAATTTGCTGTAGCCAAATCTAGAAAAGTAAAAGTACTGATTCAATTTTTGGATTGGATCTGATGATATTTTTTACTCTGTTTAATTTGTTTATTGTTTAATTTGTATTTTTGCCTTCGAAATTTATATAAAAATAAAGTCTTAGTTTTGAAATATCTGTTATTTCCTTAAAAAATAAGATCAAAATACGTTTTTAATCACATGTTTAAATAGCAATGAAAGTATTATAGCAAACAATGCCATTTGAAAAACGTATAACAGCTAGCAATTTCCTATACCCTAAAGTGCTATACAGTTTCGGAAAGTTTTCATCTGGGGTATGGTGGTTTTATAAGAGCGTAAAGAAAACATTGCTATATGTTGAGAAAGCATTACAATTTCTCCTCTACTCGCTCGAGGAAGGGATATCGACGTGAGTTGTTAATTCGTCGGACGAGCCAACAGGAGAGGCGCGCAGTAGTGCGTCTCTCTTGTTCATGTGGTATTATCATATCATTGCGTTCCTTGTTTGCTCGCGTAGATTTCTGTATTTACCACAGATGAACAGTTTCCGATACTGTATACTAAGGGAAAGTTTTTTAATTCATCGATGATCCATCGATGAGCATTGCATCCTTCATCCTTATTTAACTGATGGAAAATTACAATGGCAGCACGAATGCATATGATTCACCTAAAGATTTGAAAACTCGTCTTAAAGGGCGCCAAAATTTTCCCGGCACGCGGGCGGCGGTAACCCTTGCGTTGGCCCTGGCCACATCTCTTTGTTTACCTAATTATCCAAGTTTACCTAACTTATCGCACGTTTACTTGAATATACGCTCATATTGCATATCATGTGACATCAGTCATGTTATTTCATACATGCTGGCACGAAGACTGTGTTGGTTAGTAGTACAAGTACAAGTGAAGAATGAATCGTAGCACTTTGAAACTCGGCACATGAATTCTTGAAAAAAAATGGTACTTAACCAAATAATCAGGAGGAACCGAAAAAATTTTTTTTTTAAATATATTTTTTTTTGCTTTTGTTTCGGAAAGTATGAGATTTATCAAGAAACAATTTCAACAAGGTGAAAGATAACTCAATTCTCCACGAGAAATGTACTCGGTAATTTCTCACAAAATGCGCTCGTTTTCTCAGAAAACCTGATTGAATTCCGATATCAAATTTCAGGGTCGCTTTAACGCGCCACTGCCATTTCCGGCAGGGTCAAAAATTAGATTTGTCATAGATTTGCTCAAAATTATAGTAGAAGGAAAAGAAAAAGTGTATATCGTTCCTGAAGACTTCTAATTCCTCATGCAAATATAATATGTTAGTATCTGAGTATCCAAAATGTGTTTTATCCCACTTCACATAATCCTTCTACGATATTTACGGAAGATCCGAAAGTCATGAATATTTTAGTTGATATGAAATAATTATACTGAAGCAGGAATCAGTACCCTCTTTGGACCATATGCAACGATTTCAAATAGTACAGTAACCACAGACAAATGTAAGCCCCAACTGAAGAATGAATCGTAGCTCTCGGCAATTTCTTCAGTAAATGTTGAAAATAATCGCTAATACACATCCTACATGAAAAATTAAGTATGTGATTTGACGTTCACAATAGTGTCATTAAACATATGCAAACAAATTGTTGCATATAGTCCAAAGAGGGTATGGGTTGCTGCTTCAGTATAATAATTCCATATTTACTATATTACTAATGATTTTCGGTGAAGTGCGACAAAATTACATTTTAGGTACACAAATACTCGCATATTATGTTTGCATGAGAAGGTATGAGTCTTCAGAAACGATATGAATTTTTATTTTTTCTTCTCCGATCATTTTTAGCAGAGTTATGACCAATCAAATATTCGACTCCGCCAGAATTTTCAGCGGCGCCGGCGGATAAGGGTGAACCTGAAAGTTGATGTCGACATTCAATCACGTTTTCTGAGAAAACGAGCGCATTTCATAAGAAATTACTAGGAATAATTTTTGTGGAGAATTGAATTGTCTTTCACCTTGTTGCGTTGTATTTCCGATAAACCATATACTTTCCAAGATTACAAAAAAATATGTTCCACCCCTGGAATTTTGGTAAACAATTTTTTTTCGTGTTTATCATGGTTTCAACTACTAGCACACTAAATTTGGTGGTGCTACAATCGATTCTCGTCTCAAAACCCAATCGTACTGGATTAAGATTAGTGAGACAGGTTTCACTTATACATACCAAAGAAAAAACTGGGTTTTACTCCTGCCTCAGTTTTGAACTCACCCATAATCCCGGTAATTCCTTCAGTAAATGTTGAAAATAATCTCTTATACACATCCTACATGAAGTATGGGATTTCAAGCTTGAGGTTTGTGCTTCACAATAGTGTTATTAAACATACAGTATAGGAAACTTTTTATCTGGGGTATAGACAGAAATCTATCCGAGCAACAAGGAACGCAATGATATGATAATACCACATAAACAAGAGAGACGCACTTCTGTGCGCCTCTCTTGTTACCCTTCCCGACGCATTAACGGACCACGAGGCAATGCGACAGAGCGCTCACAGCATACGTCGATATCCCTTCCTTGAGCGAGTCGAGGAGAAATTGTAATGCTCTCTCAATATTTAGTAACCTATTCTTTACGCTCTCATAAAACCACCATACCCAAGATGAAAACTTTCTTACTGTATATGCAGGATATGAATGAGCGATTATTTTCAACATTTACTGAAGAGAATACCGGTTTTATGGGTAAGTTGAAGATGAGGCAGGAGTAAAACAAAGTTTTTTTTGGCAGGTATAAGTAAGTGGGACCTGTCACACTACTCTAAAATTGTTGCATATAGTCCAAAGAGGGTATGGGTTGCTGCTTCAGTATATTAATTCCATATTTACTAAATTATTCATGATTTTCGGATCATCCGCAAACATCTCCGTGAAGTGCGACAAAAAACATTTTAGGTACTCAAATACTCGCAAATTATATTTGCATGAGAAGGTAGGACTCTTCAGAAAAGATATGGACTTTTCCTCTTCTTTCTTCGATCATTTTTAGCAGAGTTATGACCAATCAAATATTCGGCTCCTTCAGAACTTCCAGCGGCGGGTAAGCGTGAATCTGAAATTTGATGTCGGCGTTCAATCACGTTTTCTGATAAAACGATCGAATTTCATAAAAAATTACTTGGAATCATTTTTGTGGAGAATTGCATTGTCTTTCACCTTGATGAGAAGTTTTTTTTATATATTATATACTTTTCAAGATTACATCAAAACTCTATATATTTATTTTTAAACGAAAATTATAGTAAACTATTTTTTTTCGTGTTCATCATGGTTTCAACAACTAGCATACCAAGTTTGATTGCTTGGCAAGGTGAAGGAGTTTTGAAAATTATGCATTTTGAATGGATATTTGATCAGATAATTTCACGAATACATCATATTATTATGGACTAAATGTGTATTGCAGGAACAGTTTATCTTGTGTCATTAATGTCAGTTGAAGAGTTGAACCGTTAAACTGACATTTCTATATTTACGTGGTTGTCGTAACTATGGAAATGTTACACAAGGAAGAAGGAAACATCGATTTGAGAATACCACGGGCTGAGGTAAGTTTTTCAAAAAGTCCTGTTCTCATTGGTTTGAAATGAGAAAATGATGGCATTTGATTGGTTTATATAATATGAGGAAAATTGTCAACAGTAATTACACAAGTGGTGGTAATTTTTTGATAATTTTAACTAGATGCACGAATCTTTGTTGCTATAGAAATCTCACGAAGTCCACGAGTGGAAGATGAGTGGAAGATGAATGTTGGAACCTTTGTAGTTAGTAAATACAAAACTAAAAATTATCAGAAAACGTGAGAAAATATTAAAAACCTTTAGGAGGGACAATATTGTATTTTGAAAGGAAATCTGGCTCTTTGTATGTGCCATGTGTTACATCGTTACTTCGGACTCGTAGGTATGCAAACATCACAGAGAGTATTGCAACGTACTTGTTACCAATGCATTCGGTGCACTCAGAGGATATCCTGCACTTTTCATACTTGTTATGCAAAGAACTGGGCGGTTAAGTAGGTTGAATTATTCTGGGAGATTAATTCGAAATAATTGCCAAACAATGTTATGAAAAGTTTCAATGAATAATCAAAAACAGTTGATTTCGTCTGAATGTTTCTTGTGATGAATGGGTATACGTTGACATAATTTCTTGTAACCCAAATTCTAAGATTTTTAACCAGTTTAAAACATGTCATTCTAGCAAAACGAAATAAAGCTGTTCTGAATACTAAGTTACAACGGATCAC
Organism: Chrysolina haemoptera; assembly: GCA_958298965.1. Lineage (NCBI taxonomy): Eukaryota > Metazoa > Arthropoda > Insecta > Coleoptera > Chrysomelidae > Chrysolina > Chrysolina haemoptera. The sequence goes on along the minus strand of OY282585.1, from coordinate 32,526,016 downwards.
CTGTACATTGATAATTAAGCTGGCGGTGGCAAGGCTCGGCTACTCCATTTCTGGGTGACCCAGAACTCAATTCACCGAAATGGAATTATACATAGACAATGGAAGACGGATACATCTACTACCCAGCCACAAAGCTCATTATGAATCAAAATCAGAACCGATGCATGGAAAAGTATCCACCATTGATATGTCATCAGTAGGAATCTATTGAAACTTCTTTCCCGCATTCTCTCATGCAGGTATTTGGTAATTCATGAGCTGCTCTCAGACAATTCAGACAATTCAGAAAAATCGTGTAAGAAATTATTTTGTCTTGAAAAGTTTTTTTATTATTATAACAATAACCGTTATGGTAAGTAAAAATTCATTGATTGGGAGGAGTAAAGTTTTGAGTAGTTTAAATAGTTCTTTTTCGAACATTAAAAGTATTCCACTTGAAAAATTAAATAAATGAATCATAAAAAATTATATGAATTATATTGATGCTACTATATGTCGACACCGTACCTGACCTGTATTGGGAAAGAAGGACAAGCCATCGAAGAGTCTTTGAAAGCATGATTCACTTGAATAACACTCAGAACACAGGATAACCCTAAGGATTTTTCATATGTAGATAACATTATTTTGGATACTATTCGTTTTAAAAATACATCAATATATTTTCCATAGTTCTCTATAATAAAAAAATTCTCTTCTCGTTTATAACAAATCAGGTGTCGAAATTCAGTAGCATCTGTAAATATGCCCTAGGGGCAAGCTCTCGTGATGTTTACAAGCAACACAGTTTTCGTGCCTGCAAGGTAAAAGTATTTTAAAATAGCCGCTCATATTTCATTATTTCACTGAAAAGTCCCTTATAATACATATCATGTAACTTCAATCATAATGAGATGAATGAATGAATTAATCAACTCCATTCTCTACTGAATCGGTATTCCATCTCATTTGAAGCTTCAAGATTTAAATATTCAATATTAAATTTTAAGCGTATAAGAATGTTTTGTTAGTTATTGAAAATAAATCTCATTTATCTTGTCTCGTTACAGTATGATTAAAAGTCACTCTTAGACACTATTACATGTGGAATATATCCCAACAAAACGCCATTTGCATATACTTTGCATATTTTTTACTCTATCTGATACATTCAGTGGTACATTGTCTAGAATAATTTATGTGAATTTCTGAAACTACTACCTGTTAATAGTTAAGAGCATACCATCAGTTTTGTTTCCATTTTATTTCAATTTGTTAACTACGAACCAATTTGTTGACCATATCAGCATATTTAGGTCATTAAAAAATAACTAGTTAGTTAACAAAAATAAATTGCTTGTCTGTAAAGTCGGTTTACGGACGATAATTTTACGTGATACCGTCATAAGAAAACATTTTCGAGAAATTGCACACTTTTATGAACTGAATTGAATTATCATTATTTTGTGTAATACAAAATAATAGTAGTTCATTGAAAATTCATGTTACTGATGCTTTTGAAAATACCGCCAAAACCTGCTTGATATAATTAGTATATTAAAGTATAAGTGGATAAAAAGGTCTTTCAAACACGCGCGATTTTTCGAGCACGATGACGCAGCCGGAGTGCTCGAAATAGAGCAAGTGTTTGAAAGATCAGTTATCCACGAATACTTTACGATATTTTTTTCAATTGATGCACTTTGAAATCATAAATACTGATTTCATTCTTACAAATAATGAAAATAAGAATTTATAATGTAAAATGGTTGAATCCGTGATGTGACATTAGTATACCTTTCGTTAATGTTTAAATAAAAGTTTTTCATTTGTTTGTAATATTTTATTTGACGTTACAAGGTACTCCTGTCAGATAAGAATCATAACATGGTCATTCTGTCTTCACTCTCGAATTGTTAACGTAGCCATGGTAACTTTAAAAAATGCGCGTTTTTGTTCGATTTGCACACTCTGAGGCGTGCTTTAAATAGGTAAAAAAGGGTAGCAATTGAAAAAAAATATATTCCCTTGCACTATATTAACTTTTCATTAAAACACAAATATTCTCAAAACTCTGGTTAAAAACATCAATTTCTTTATTTTCAAATATTATTTACAGTTTTCGAAAATTTAATTTAAATAATTTGTTTTAATATAGTCACGAAAAATTAGTTATAGAAATAAACTGAAATCAAATCAATGTCAATGAATTGTTAATTTGAAATGACAAAATTGGACAAATAAATATTTTTTTTTCAAATTCCTAATTTATAAAGCCTGCCTTATATATTATATATAATAGAGGATTTTCTCGCACAGTGGTTGGCCGGTTCAACTTGTAATTTCAGACACATTGTTATAATCAAAGAACAAATATATGAGATTATATCGCTAATCAAATTCTGAGTGGAAGAGAGATAGATGCATCACAAGCCGAACGCTTAGGCCGATCGTGCCTCTCTATCGCTTGATCCGCGCTCTCGCTTACACGCTCGGCTCAGGCGGAACGTGTCAATGCGTCATACTTTTTCGTGCGTGCAGCCGGCGTTCATCGATTTATAAGACGTTATCACGTCAACAAAGTTTTAGAGTTGTTTCTTGTCTTTGCTGCCTCCCATTATAACACCCACTAAATGTAGAGCAGAAAAATCTACGGTGTTACATTATAACCTTCTTATTCTTGATGATGAATAATTCTGTTCCATCCATAGATATGGTTCCATCCAAGATGCTGCTGCCTTAATTATATTCGTCTGGTAAATATTCAGGTCAACAATAGTTATGATTGAATGATACATCTGAAAAGTATCTTTCTTTGTGCTCAAACTTTGTCAGTTTAGCTTTAGTGTTATTGCTAAGTGGTAAAACAAACCTCTTCATTGAGTGTTGAATATTATATAAATATTTGTGATTGTTCCGTCTTTTATGAACCAAGTATATTATTCAAATATGTATTCAACAGCTTGTTTCTTTCATTTCACTAAAATTATTATTTGACATTCGTAAACTTTCAACATGAACTTCACTCAGATACACATCCAATCCGTGTTTAGCTTCCGTTTTGGTTTATTTCCGTCAAATCCTAGATACTTTTACATTTTAAGAGGCAACATCAGCGCGTCATCACGAAACTCAAATTTTATCATTGCGCCGTACATGTTGGGTCTATGGGGATATATTTTTCAAGAGCGATAGTGGAGGTAACGAAGCACTTGTCCGTAAAAAAACTACGTAGCTGAGAGCGCCAATAAGGTAGATAGCTTCTAATCGTAAAATCGGTGTTGCGTCAAAACTAATGATTTTATACATTTTTTTTTCTTTTTCTGAGTCTATAATCTCCTTAAGAATTCGGGAATTTGCCCTTTTTTTTCATTTGTCAAACCATAAAAAAAATGTTTCTTCAAAATCTCCAAAACCAAAAATCAGTTAGATTCCCTAATTCTCACAAACGAATTGAATAGTTTTTTCAAACAAAATTTTCGCAAAAAAATAAATCGGAAAGCTCAAAATCGATTCCCGTTTCATCAAGGGTATTGTTTGCTCTTGACACTGTAATCAAGAAGTACTGAAACGCATTTCTTTCTCTTTTCATCCCAACATTGCCCTGTGTTGTAGAGGACTCTCATCAACTTGATACAATCCTTATATTTTTTATTTGCTCGCTCAGTTTATCTTTTGAATTTAACCAAACATGTATCCAACAATTATTTTTTCAGTAGGTTTCGCAATAATCATCAGAATGGCCAAGCATAAAATAAACGTTGTGCTAGTATCGGTGAAAATTTTTGGAATGGAGTAATGTATTCCTGATGACCCGGACAAGATATCGGTATAGGACCACACAAATACGACGAGGCAGTTCTCTTCATTGGAAAAAATTTCTGTCAGATCAAGAACATAGAAAAACTACCCCGAACACAAAATTATTTTAACCTCTGCTACCAAGGTTCTACCAACAAAGTTAGCATCAGTTTTATCCAACGTTGCTTTCTGGCTAACAATGTCAGCAACAGTTTCATTCAACACGCGTTCTGGTAAAAAAGATAAGATCAGTTTTATCTGACGCGAGTTCTGGAAGGTATTCTTTTTAATTTTAATTTAATTGCATTGATTTCTATGTTAAATTCAAATGAATTTAGTATTTACTTATTAAAAATCTCTCCCTACGTAATTCTGTAAAAAAAATTAAGTGGCAACTACCATGAAACCGATAAGGGTTTGTTCCCCCATATAAATGGCTAGGTATGCGAAGAGCATCGCAAAGTAGTTAATGTAGAATACATTGCCAAGCATCAAACAGATATAATTCAATAGTTGCAGGGGCAGTAGTTGTTTTCTGTTGGATAATTGCTGTGACAAATTAATATCCTAATATTCAATCACTCAGTATATCATTTATTAATACGATTGTTCAGTCTCAGAATTGTTATTCCAGAAAAACTAAGAAATCAGATCTAAATTAGTTGCATTTCCCATCTCGGGATAGTCAAAATTAAATCTATTGCGAGAGCATTTTTTTTCTGGTCGGGTATCAATTTTTATGTAATAGTTGTGAAAACTGCTCGGTGAGTGAAAATAGTCCCCCAAAAACTACATTGAACCCTTGGTAATGGCCAGAAGAAGTTTTCCCTCGTCTTCACATAGATTACATGGGACCTTCTTTAAATAATATTTTCTCATAATATGAAATGCTCATTCAAAATGGGTGAAAGTTTCTCCAACTTCTAATATTACTTCACATTTTACAATAACCGCCTTGCATAGTACATTTGCGAGGTATGGTTTAGCCAAACTCATAGTTTCGGACAACACAAGTTCTGAATTTCAACAATTTTACAAAAATTTAACATCAAACATAACATCGGCGCCATTTTTGCCGCAATCAAATAGCTCAGCTGAAAATGCCATTAAGAATATTAAAAACGCATTGAAAATGCATTGGGTCGAAACAAAAGAATTGATATCAATACTCCATTAATTAATTTTTTATTGGATCACGGAAATGGTAATCATGGTACCACAGGAGTTTCGCCGTCAATGTTAATGATTGGGCGTGATTTGAAGGGTAGATTCAGTAGTTTGAAGCCAGATGTTGGATTGGATATACGAAATAGAATTTTGGATAAACAAAAGAAACAAATAGAATATTTTGGGGGGAAAATGGATAGGAAATTTGGTATTGACGAAAAGGTCACTGTCAAAGATTACCGAGAAATCAATAAGTACTTGGATACCAGCTATTATGGAAAGAATTATAGGGAAATGTACCTATATTTTTAGAGTTCCTAAATAGATAAAACATGGAAACGCCACAATAACCAAATAAGAAAATGCTAAATTCAAAGTGACTTACGAGATCATAAAGCTTCTACCGAGAATACTGAACAAACATCAGAACCTATCAATCATAAAATGGTTATAAGTACCTCAATAATTATATATACCTAATAATTCACTTATGGAAACAAATTCGCCTGAAACTGGTAGAAAACCTCCAGAGCGTTTAAATTATTGAAATACTGTTTAGTTTTTTCTTGAACTGCTTTGTATTCGCTAGATTCAGTTTTTGTGGAAATTATTTTATTAGGAAGGATGGGATATATTGTTATCTTAATATTGAATCACTCATCAGTTCATCATTATTAATACGATTGTCCAGTCCAGGGCCGGCCGAACGCATCATGCAGCTAATGCACAACATGAGGGCGCACCTGCCAAGGGGCGCCAAAATAAGGTCCAATATTTGAATAACATATACTCATTTTGAAACCATTATATGAAATTCGGATCATAAACAATCATTATGGTAATAGCTGTGTTATCTGATAATCTTCACAGTTAGTACCAAAATGATCGTCATTATGATCCTTATATCATAAATATTGTATATTATGGTACTACCTGTGCTATCAGACTGGGCTGATGCTCCGTCTGATAATCTTCACAGCTAGTACCATAATGATCGTCATTATACAGTGTGACCCTTTTAAGATGGAAGCACCCTTATAAAACTTACATTTTTCAAACGATTGGAATGATTTTTATTTCGTTAGGTAGACATTCAAGATTCAAGAAGTCTACTAGGACACCAAATTTCATGAATAAATCTCCATTTCCAGGGCCAACTAATTTTATTTTTCTAGGTCAAAAATCTAGAAAAATTACTAGAGATTTTTTTCAGATATCACTGACTATAATTTCATTGAAATCTGTCTATACATAAAAATTATGAGATAAACTGACATTTTCCTGAAAATCCATTAATATATTTTTCAAATTTTATTATCTGATTTTTTTATTTATGAACAGATTGCGATGAAATTTTGACTAGTGATATATCGATACCTCCTCAATACAGTGGTGTAGTCAACGTTTTGATTAAAGTTCTGAAATTGACTTGGTGGGTTAATTAAACGGCTTATTTTTCAAATTTCATTCCTCATTTCAACGTGATTTACATATGAACCATTTGAAAATGTTGCGAATCCAGTGGTGAAGTCAGATTTTTCTAAAAATAAGATTAGTTGGCCATGGAAATTGAGATTCAATCAGGAAATTTGGTGTCCTAGTAGACTTTTTGAATGTCTACCTAACGAAAAAAAATCATTCCAATCGGTTGAAAAATGTAAGTTTTATAAGGGTTCTTCCATCTTAAATGGGTCACACTGTATATAAAGAAATATCCGAGGCTAGCTTATTTACTTGAAAGTGCATCATCTCATATACTTCCTTTTCATCAACTTAATCATATGTTCATCACATTACGATATAATGAGTAAAAAGAGCGCAAATAAAATCTTGCATGAGGGCGCTCAGTACCCTAGAGCCGGCCCTGGTCCAGTCTTTGTACTTTATTTCAGCTAGAAATACCTACCAATGTTTTGCATTTCTATCGACTTGGTTTTTATGTTACATCTTTTTTATATCTCTCGGAGCTCGATAGTAATATATTTTTACGATGATTTTCATTGGGATTTTGGAAAGTGAATAGAAGTGTAGATTATTTGCATGTTTTTTACTCCATATATAGTGAAATCCATGATTTTAATCTTTTGGCAGCCTAGGTATATTGTTGCCATATATGAATAGTGTTAGACTCTCTAGGCGGGGACATATCTGAAAAGAGCCTATCAATACTCAGATCGGTTACTGAGCGCATCTGATCATGAAGGTGAAACATGAGGTAGATGAAATTAAAAGTATTCATTTTCAGAAACACCCAGTTGAAAACAGTAAGTGAAAGTTATTTCAAATGGATTTCTGAGGCACGAAAGTATGAGTTACACGTACGGGTGCAGCTATAGTGTACAGATGTGATCCATGAAATTATAGGTAGGTATTTTTTATCATCATATAACCTTCAAGAATGTGGAAAATGGGTAATTTGATATCATTCTCTACACTCCAAATGGTATGTAGTATAATGTTTTTTTGATGGACTTACCTCATTCCCGGTGAAAAATTTGTGTTATCGTGGACATCCCAGTTAGTTGCAGGTACATATAATCCAAAGGCGATTATGTCTCCTGAAGGATACTATATCGATAATAAACTGAGAAACCACACTAGTCACTGAACCACCGTTTCAACGGTTTCCTTGTCTCATCGACCATCGAAGTTCCTGGCGCTTTCTTTCTTTATTATTAATTATCACCTTCGAAGAAATTAGCACACTCAGCACGATTGTTGTGACTTGCTTCCGTACACACCAGAACCTAGTGTTTTTTGTTCTATCTACCGTATTTCAGATCATTGTTAAATTCGTAATGTCACAAAGCGTATTGAATGTTGAAACAACGAGTATGAAGCATGATGCGGTTGTTATTCTTATCGCTTGCTTGATTCGAGTTTGAGCGCAAGAAATCGCGGAGAATGGGCTATTTCGCAGACAAGCTGTGATCATGGCACAGTAAACAGCTGAAGACACGGCACATGGCCGAGTTTCGAGTGGGCTATCAGTGGGGACAACCCGACGTGATGCTCACCACCAGCCGCTGTTGCTGCGGGCAAGGATTTTTGAGATGAGAAAGTTAGTTCTTCAGGCGTCTCATTTTGTTAAACCATACACATTTTTTATCGGTATTTGTTACACTTGCGTCTCGATGAAGAAGGTCATTGGAAAATCACGCGTTCACGGAAGCTTCGTCCAAAAATAGATGAATGTGTCATTATTCTACCAATTCCGGGTAAAACTCATTTGCGGTTCTCAATACTAGTGCGTTGATGTCACTTTTATTAGGGGATATTGTAATAGTAGTTTACCTAACAAGTGCGGAAAGTTATAGTTTTTCACACGCGATTGCAGATGAAAAGACACTTTACGCTCGTGTTAAGTACACTATTTTTTCGACTAGCGGAAAAAACACCCAAAAGTTAACATAAAGAACATTTATTATTAAATATATATCAAACTATACAACCATACTTGGTAAGCTATCTATTTTAACCTTCTGCGACGCATAATATTCAAATGTCAGTATAATCCGCAAAAACTAAACAAATCTACTTTTCCGGACCAGTGCGGAAAAGTGACTCTTTCAAAACTAAAATGAGTGCGGAAAAGTGGATTCATCCGCACGCTAGTAGAAAAAGACTTTTTTTGCAGTTTCCACAAAAACGGTTTCCTAACAACACAATATCTAAGTCAGCAATCACACTGAACATAGTCAGGACTGATCATCTGCAATCGTCCAGCTACTACCAAAAATTAAAAGAGATCAATGAAAACTTCCAAATTCACATACAAATCGTCTAATCGACCGTCTACAACCGACCGCTAGAATAATCTGTCATCAATCGACATTCAAAAGTTTATGCAAACTGTCTGTTTAATAATGAAAAAAAGTTAGAATCATAATTTCAATCATTTGAGGAATTATGTGGGTTGAAGAACTTCATTTACATTGAGTACAAGACGATAGATTTTGACCCAGTTTTATTAAATTACTTACTAAGAAGTCCAATGAAGTTCCAAAACGACCATCGAATGTCCATAAATTGCAATTTTTTTTGTTCTTGGGATTACTTCCCGATGGTGCATTATTGACTTTAATCCTTGAGAATTCTCACGAGGTATTCCTGTAGGAAGATTTATATCTTCTGCACGATAATTTCTGAAGATATATATCCATCGTCATGCGAGTAAGGTCTTCGCATTCAAACAGTAGGTATGTGCATAAAGTGGAGTCTTGGTGTGTCTGCAGCAAATGCGGATATTTTTTCAGGTGGCACAGTCCTATCAGCAGTTTTACCACCATCCTCTTGAGAGAGTTCCGGTCGAGTCCGAGTGTCTCAATAGCCGTTCAGTTGGTCCCATCATCATTTCTCCATCAGTATTGATTGAAGCATTCTCCCAGAAAAATAATTGATAATGAATTTTATGCTATCTCAAACATAATTTTTACTCAGTTGATGATTACCTGAGCACCGAGCACACCTCACTGACATGCCCTCTGCCATCTCAGTAGTATTTTATAATATTATATAATATTTCATTATTTATAATATTTGACTAATCTTTTATTATTTTTGATAGAATTGTTTGTTGTGTATATGTCATATTTTTCGATTCTTTTATCTACAGAAATTTACCACGAAGTGTTTGTCAATGTCTGTATTAGATGTATTGTGCTGTATATATATATATATATATATATATATATATATAGGAGAGAGGAAGAGGAAGTTACAGATATGGGTTTATATATATATATATATATGGAACTAGTAAATAGTGGGGCTTTGCAGCAAAATCAAAGAGTACTACTTTAAAGTTTGTCCAAGCTTTCGGAAATTTAATAAATCATTTCCATCATCAGGGATACTACAAATTGCATGTGTAAGTAATATAAAAAAATATATATGTATTGTTAACTTACATCTTTGTTGAGATTGTGAGACGCGATGTTATTCAACAATGAGTGACACATTGTGCAAGATGAAAGTTGATATAAAACATGTAAAATTGGTAGGATGTCTTAAAATTTTTTCATAAAATACGTTACATTTAAAATTGTTAAAATTTTTTATTTTGACCACACCAGGCCAAAGCAATGCTCTAGGTTAGGAGAAGACAGACAGTTAACATGTCATACGACTCAGTCAGTGGTACCAATTTACAGTTACCAACCTATGTTGGAATCCGTAAATCCGATTTTTAATTGGTAAGGCGACACCTAGTGAGCTAGGAAGAAACCTGAATTGAGTACATTTGGCATGTAACTAAATGATGATGGAAATGATTTATTAAATTTCCGAAAGCTTGGACAAACTTTAAAGTAGTACTCTTTGATTTTGCTGCAAAGCCCCACTATTTACTAGTTCCATACCTAACTAGTCAGCAACGACTACCCTTCCTCTATATATATATATATATATACAGGGTGTCCCAGAATAAAGGGGACAAACTCCGAGGGTAGAATCCTCACTTAATTTAAAGGCTGAAAGTTTCAATAAACATATACCTTAAAATGAGTATTAACCGAGTTACAGGGTGTTGAAAGTGAAAAAAAAAATTCTAGAATAACTCCATAACGGCTCAACTTTTCTAATGAAATTTGGTATGTCACTTGACAGCATTCAGTTTTATATTTCAAGGCAAATCATGTGTTTGTAACTCTGAACAGGGGCGTACCCCCTAACTTTCACGCCACTGGAATAATATCGATTTCGTCTTTTTTTCTTAATCCCCTATATTTCCTATACCAAAAAGGAATACGTTTTGTTTCACAAATATCAACGGTTTTCGAGATATTTGAAGTTTAATAAGTGCGTTCGTATCAAAATCTTTACTATTTTTGAAAGGAATGTGACGCTAACTATTTAGAACATTATAATAATCAACATATTTCATACCTTGCAATGAGTATAAATTGAAATATTTCGAAGATATTTGGAATTTGCAAGGGATTTAGTTCACAAAAATTTTCCGATATTTAAAACTTACATAGCCACTAACAAAATAATCACTAATGAGTATCCGTATCACATGTTAGATGTTACAAGGGAGCTGGCCCCTTGGCCTAATCCACTGCGGCGACCTTTTCAGATCTATTGTGGAGGCTCCGATTGCTTATAGCACATCATCTAGCTTCGTCCATTTCATCAGACTGAGCCGATTTGATGATGGCCTCTCGAGATAGCTTTCCGCTCTTGGTTTTTCATCTCCAAGTTGTAGAAACCGCACCCTTGCTAGTCCTTCGCACTGGCACATTACATGTATTGCGGTTTCCTCTTCTTCCTGGCAGAACCTGCAAATTGCTTCTTCCGCCAGACCTATAATATTCATATGTCTGTTAAGCCTACAGTGGCCTGTCAGCAGACCTACTACTTGTCTGACGATCCTCCTTTTATAGCTGAGGAGTTCCGTCGTTAATTTTGGCGAGCGTCTTTTGATGAACTTCTTGGCCTGTCTCAATCCTGGTCGGGTTTCCCACCACTCTTGAGATTTGTTTTGTACCCATTGTTTGGTGTGGGCTTTTGTGGTGGATTTTGCTACGCCGCAGAAGGGTTCCGGCCCAATGAGCGCTGCCAAAGAGCCTTCTCTGGCTAGTGTGTCGGCCCGCCCATTGCCCAGGTGTTCTTCGTGGCCTGGCACCCAAGCTAGGGTCACATTGTTACTACTACCCAGCTCGGTCAGATCACACAAACAGTCCCAGACCAGTCTTTATTTGACTTGGTGGGAACCGATTGCCTTGAGCGCAGCTTGACTGTCGGAGTAGATGGCCACTGTTTTGTTCCTTATCTCTCGTCTCAGTATTTCTCCGACACAGTGTTGTACAGCCGTTACCACTGCCTGAAACACTGTGGCGTATTAGCACCCAATTATTCAACTTTAAATATCTCGAAAACCGTTGATATTTGTGAAACGAAACGTATTCCTTTTTTGTAAAGGAAATATTGGGAATTAAGAAAAAGAAGACGAAATCGATATTAATCCAGTGGCGTGAAAGTTGTGGAGGGGCGAATAGGGGTACCCACCTGTCGTACGCCCCTGTTTAGAGTTACTAACACATGATTTACCTTAAAATATGAAACTGAATGCTGTCAAGTGACATACCAAATTTCATTAAGAAAAGTTAAGCCGTTATTCTGGAAAATAAATTTTTTTGTGTCACTTTCAACTCGGTTAATACTCATTTTAGGGTATATGTTTATTGGAACTTTCAGCCTTAAAATGAAGTGAGGATTCTACCCTAGGACTTTGTTCCCTTTATTCTGGGACACCCTGTATATGTTCAATATTTTTTTAAAGTATCTACTTGTTGACTTGCTACAAATATAATTGATATGTATGTAACGTAGTTAATAAACGATTTTATTCTATTTCTTCGAGCTCTGTTCCCAAACGGTATTCCACAGGCTGCATATGGATCTGCTAGAATATCTGCCTATGTGACCTGGTCACCATGCAGATAACTTTCACCCCGTTCTGTGCTCCTAGGTCGTTGAGGTTTTGTGACTCCCAAAGTAATTTGAAAGGAGGTCCTTGATTGCCGCTAGAATATCGAAGATAATGATTCTTGGTTGGTTTTTATGATCCCTTATTACGACGTCCCTTGTGAAAAAGAAAATAGCCAACATAGAGGCTTGAGTATTCCACAGGATATCCCCCATATACCAACCGTATAACCCCTTTGTACGTCTTATACAGTACGACTTTTTTTGATAGATTCGACGTAGAAACATGAAAAAAATCATTTCGAGGGTTTCACTGATAGTACCTTTTAAAATGAAAAATATGGTGTGATTGCTTGACAGGGGCATGGGGGGTACATCAACTCAAAAATTTTGAAAGGCATGGGAAGTCAATTGTCACATGGTTGAAAAGAGAATTCAATTCTCTTCACAACCATATAAATATTTTTGAAATTTTTTAATAATTTTTTCCCAATTTCTATTTTTGTGCCTTCCAAAATGTTAAAGTAGGTGTGCTCCCAGCGCCATCTATCGAGTATTTGCAGTGTTTCTTCTCTCAAAAAGTAGTGAAATTAGTATCGGTAATACACTTCAAAAAAATTTTTCATTTTTCATTATTCCACATCAAACCGTTCAAATTCGACAAGGGGGAATCCGCTGGGGTAAGGTATTACTTGAAAATAATTGGGTATTACAAGTATTACTGGTGCATTACTCGGAAATTAGAGGAATAAGTTACTGCACAATAAAAAAAGGTCTACATGAATTATCCGAAAAATTAGAGAGCAGTAGCTTAGAGGCATTACTCACGATTTTTGGGAATTAGTGTACACAATTTCCTCAGCGGTTTCCCCTCGTTTATCGAGGTATCAGTAGTATTCAGATCCGCATTTATATTTTATATTTCGATTTTGAAATACAAAAAAAATATATTAACAAAATTTAAAAAAAATCAAATGGTTGTGAAGAGAATGGAATTCTCTTTTCAACGATGTGACACTTGACCCCCCCATACCATTTAAAATGTTTTAATTGATGTGTTTCTCCCCCCGTTAACAATCAACGCATTTTTTATTTCAAAAAGTAGCATTGGTGAAACCCTCGAAACATTTTTTTTTTCATGTTTCTACGTCGAACCATTCAAAAGTTAACAAGGGGGGGGGGCTATTAAAAGCCGCACGTATAGCCATCATGTAACAGAGTTGCCCTCTTGACAGCATCGATAGTTCCCTTGATGTGTCCCCACCATCTTCTATGAAATATAAAAGTTACTATTAGTCGAACTAATACTCAACAACCATTCGTGGGTGCTGCTGTGCTGTTGCAATTGAAAATTCAATAATACTGACTTGGAACTATTCATGACAGATATTCTGCAGTAGAACGTATACCAATTCACATGAACGCTGTCAAATTTTTTGTTGAATTGAAAAAGTTTCGAAAAAATATAAACTTGTGTATAAACGACAATTTGGCATATGGCCATTGCTTCAGGATAGTCTGAAGCTAACCAAAACTTCTAGGGAACGATCGAACAGTGTGAATTGTGCAATAAAAATATATGTGTTGAAAATTTTAGTTGTTGATGGACGGTCGCGAACGGTTGATCATGGTCGTTAAGTGTGTTTCCAAAGTGTACCATTAGTACAAGGACATTTTTGAGACATTCCAGGGATATCCCACAGGTGATATCCAGTGGATATCCTAGCTGCTACCACCCTGGGTTATCCTGTTCAATTCACGAGCTTCTAGGACATACACGGTAAAGGTTATACGGTATGTTATCGAGAAAAGGTGAATGCTCCGTAAAGTCTTGTCAACGTTGAATACGATGACAAACTGGCCGGTGGCGGTCGAGATATGAAAATAGTAAGCAAATTCGGGTCTTTGGGTCGGAGGAACTGTACACTCAACACGATAGATTTGAATTTAACACTTAGAAAATGGAATTGACTCTATACTTGCAAGAAAACCACAGGAAATATCTAATAAATGCCAAAACAGTATTTAACAAAGTTCCGGTAACGGATATTTAGGAACGGCTTTATGTCAAAATTCTGAGGTTGATTTTAGTAAACAATATATTCAGATGATGCACTCAAGGAAGAGCAAGGGAATAAGGGAAATCAATTCGAAAAATAAATCGGTACTTACTATGGATACTTTTTCAACTGACGTCGGCTGGCAAACAAACTACTGGTCGGGCAGAATTCACTGCTGAATAATGAAAGTCTGGTTTAGCAATCAACTGGACAATCGAATGGAATCAATAATTCTGAATGAGCTGGTGTGCTAGGCTGGGCAGAAAATCAACAAGAAACTGTCTCGGTTTTTACTAGGATTGAGTAAGAAATGGTGCAAATTTTGGAATTTGAAGTTAACATGCATGTTTGTTTTTCAAGGCTAGGTTTTTTCAGTGAAATTTCAAAAGATTTTCTTTATTACTGTTGAATATGTACTTAATTTTTTCAATGCACTAGCAATGAAAGTAAAGTTAGGAGTCGATGTTCACCCTTAGCTGAGTAACCAGAGTAACTTTCGCAGTATTTGCATGCGTGATAGATCACCCGTTAGAGGTCCACGACATTACGAGACCGCCATTGTCAATTTAGATGAAATAAGAGGATCATGAACGCATTGGGTGCCATAAAGGAAATGTGGGAGAGAAGTCACATATTTCGATCGTTTTGGTGATTAACCTCCACCAATAGAGTTGATTCAGTACTTTCAAAAATATTTTAAAGTGAAAATTCTATATAACTATGATCGCCAACAGAACTTCAATACAGTTTTATGCAGTTACTTGTGTTTGAAGTTTCTTTCGCAATCATAAAATGGATATCACACCCGAAATGGATCAAGACGCTATTGAAAAGAAAATATGATCGAAATATGGCACCTTGAGCGATGCTCTCAAATTTGCCCAGAGAAGTGATTCTTGCATGTGCAGCACATGGGTTTGGGAAAAGTTACTGAAACCTCTCCTAGATGATATCGACATAATGAAATACAGATATTGTAGTAAGCATCACGTTGGCAATGGAATTAGGATTATGATGTGAATCAATGACGGTCCTATACATCGGAAAATATCTGTTGTTATTGCAATATAAATGATATGAATATAGGTGCCAATAAAAATGAAATCGATTTCGATGAAACGCCTTCGAAAAAAAATATAATCAGTTTTGGAGTCAGTGCTGACAGCTCACCAATACCACAGAGATATACAATTGCAATTCCTTGCGGTGCCTATGAAATAGAAGAGATCAATGCAGTTATTCAGAAACATAACATGTTTAGATTGTTTCATGATAGGAAACAAAGCGATATCAATGCAGATGAAATATTCTTCCTACGTGCCAATAATAATACTTTCAAATGTGAGATGCAATCAAAATATGAAATTGATCTAACATATCCGAATTCAATAGCAAAGATGATGTGAATCATTTCTGACAGATTTCAACCGAACCAGATACACGAATCCTCACTACCGATAAGCATTATAACTGTTAGACTCTTCCGCTCAGAAGAATCCCACATTTTTTTTTCATTCGATATCGATGTGGAGCCTCAGTTGATTCACAACATAACAGTGCGTATTTTGGATCACAAAAACAATCTTATTGATTTTGTGCACAAGTGCAGAAGAGATTATTATAATTTTGGAATTGAAGAAAATCTAATAATTATTGTTATGGGTTTTTGCTATAATAGACAAAATCGTGGAAGATTTGAAAACATTCCAAAAACCGCTAAAAAGGAAGGGTCGACTAGCAATGTTCTTTCAGTGAGAGATTTTAAATTATTGAAATCAATTGGACTTGAAGTAAGGAACAAATAGTGAAAAGTTGAATATATTTAATGAGCCAATGCTCGATCATTCTCCCACAAGTTTACATGAGCACACATACAAACCATATGTACCACCATTGTTCAGGAATTCAGACAAAATTAGAATTGCAATCAATAATCAAGACGTGATACTTAACATTGCTGAGAGTGTCATTTATATAGAAGGAAAATTCACCCCTCAAGATGAAAAGAAATTATGCTATCTTTCGAACAATGCAATCGCTTTTCTTTTTTATCAAATTCGCTATGAAATGGGTGGTGCCACCGACAGAAAACCAGGTATAACATCTACAATGAAGACTATGATTTCATTTGGACAATCACATGATAACACATTGTTGACCACTGTATGGGGACCTTCCGAAACTGAACAGGATATCTTGGGCACAACCAGTCATGTATTTAGTGGTAAATTACCACTGAAATATTTGATGGGTTCTGCTGACGATTATAACAAAAGTATTTTGAATGTCGATCAAGAAATGATTTTGATAATCGGTCGATCTTTCAAGAACTCGCGGCACATCTTCAGACATTGGGCTATAAAGACAACCAATGCTTTCGAAACACCTCGTTATGTCATCATTGGATTTCAGGGTACTACCATATCTGAAGACAGGACAAAGAATATCACAAAATTCACAACTGCTGATATCAATAATATTCGAGTGTATTTGAACTCTGAATTATATCCGTATGTAGGTTGGAATTTGGATTTCGATAAGAAACTTGGTACTTCAGCTTATGATGCCTATAAGAACTTTCAACGAAGTTATTATGACAAAGAAATGATTGAACCTCTCATGGACATTGGACAATTTCGATAAAATCCTCTCTCTATTCGTCATGTATTGTTCACATCAACCGAATGCCACAAAACCAGGAAAGTCAACTTCCCAGCCAACACCAAAGTGTATGCACACATTTTGCATGATACATTTTGCATTGGATAGTTCAGTTCACAGCAGATATTGACACTTCATTTTATTATGTATTATTTCTTCATTTGTATTTTTTTTTTACTTTATTACACTTTGTATCACTAATTTTTCAGATATGTATTATTTGTTCTTTGTAATATTTTTTTCTTTATTTATGTAAAATGTGGAAAAGGTAAATAAAACATTTAAATTGAACATAGTTTTTTATTCATTTGAATTAATTAACAATTTGGTGGTACATAGAGACAATATAAAATATTTTTTTCCTCATTATCATCATTTTCTTGACCATCCTCAGTCTCCTCATGCTCTCCTCAATTGGAACTTTTAATGATCCAAGCAGCTATGGTCAAAGACGGTACAGAAATTCCAAATCAGGTCCAAATCGATCATTGAAGTTCGTGTAGGTCCAAATTCTCATCCAAAAATTTGTCACATAGGTTAATATATGCGAATTTAGAGAAACAAGTACTAACTTATTGTGTCCTGACTTCTTAGATAGTCTGAAAATATCGTTGATATTGTTTACCTGAAGATGAACTGTCAGCTTTTGGCTTGATATTTCCAATAATGTTTCAAGCAATAACAGATGTTTCCTCTCTTATTCCGTTAAATACTAAATTATTATATCTCAATCTTCTTTCTACTTTCTCCAATTTACTTTTCAATTGACTGTTTTCTTCTTGGAGAATCTGCACTACTACACTTCTTCCTTTACGAATATCACCTCAGTTTGTAGGGCCTTGTATATGTTTTTGGTTGACTGTTCAACTTTATCGATCTTTTCAGATAAATTGATATTAATTTGTTGCATCAATATGTAGACGTCTTTTATGGTTATTTCCTGTTCACCCATTTCAATCATATAACGAGTTTTGTCATTATGGTCCGATTCTATTCAAAATTAGTATACGAGGGTTTTTGGGGTCGAAGATCATGTTTTGTTTGTTGTTTTGTTGAAATTCACAAACTCAAAATGGCGGCTCCAGGATGGCGGACAAGATTTTTTTCAAGTTCTGGTTCCCACGAAAAGGAAAATCCTGTATTGTTCAAAGAACATCGTGAGAGCCGAGGGAAAGTTGGTTGGAATTGGTGTTCTTCTTGAATTTCTGAAGGCTGTATACCTCAGGAACACTTCCCGAGGCAGCGAGTTCCAATGCTTTGCCGTTCTGTAAAAAAAAGCCCTGGGAAGCAGATGTGCGGCATGTCTCCAAAGTGGCAGCATATGGATGTGAGGACTGAGCTCGACGGGTCCATCTTGGTGGAACGATTGATGATATTTCGTAAGAGCATCGTCCATGAAAATATCTATAAACCATAGACAGATCGCCAACCTTTCTGCGATGTTCCAGAGAAGTAAGCGAGCTTGTGAGCGAAGTATCTCCGACGAGACGAATGGCTCTCTTTTGAACCGAATCTAAAAGTTTCAATTTGTGTTTTGGTGCTGCACTCCATATATGGGACTAGTATTCCAAAACAGGTCGAATATGTGCCTTATAAAATAAATCATAATCGGTTGACGAGAAGTAAAATACTTCTTGGCGCGAAACAGAAAACCGAGTTTTTGAGATCTGTTCTGACAAATCACTCGAGCTACGCTCTCGTGATTGTGTCAGAACAGCTCTCGTTAAATTGCCAATGAAAGTAAGAATTCGAAAACAACCACAAAAAATATACAGCTAAATCTGAGCTCTTGTGGTATTACCCCCGAATAAGTTTGACAGATGAGAGGAAAATATTAATTGACCAGATGAAATCATTCATTGTTTTGAAATATATCAACTATAGGGCTATCTATCACTCAAATTGTTCCCGAATGAAATATTGAATATATTAATGATTGATATGATAAAATGGAATGTGAAAATTATATAACTAGCAAGTAAATATTGGTGTCGATTTAGTGAGTACCTACATCATTTGAAAAACAAAAAGAAATAATTCGTTTATTATTAATTGGTAAGATTTTGGTATATACACAGATGTATATTTTCATATGGGTATTAATTCTTCCAAACATTTCTGAAATGGTGAAAAGTGGAACATTTCAAATATCCACCATTCATTTTGTTCATTTGAAATGATTCCAAAATGGTCGATTCAACATTTCTCAAACGTTTATGAAGTCTAACTGAATATTAATAATTCGAGTTATTTTGAATTGTTTCAATCAGTTACTGTGTAGGCAAAATATGAAATGTTTATGAATATATCAAATTGAAGTTCGTTTGTGATGTTTCATTTATTGATAATTGAGATTTTGAAATGTTTCCAACTACATTGATTTAAAAAACACATTTCCCCCCCGTTTATTTCTGAATTCACTGGCTCTTATCGGAGCTTTGGAAGAGAAAGCGATATGAAAGGTTCTATCATCTGCAAAGCTGTTCACTGGACATGAGGTAGCTCCCAAAAAATCATTGATATGAAGAAGGAACAGTGTTGGTGCTAGAATAGATCCCTGTGGAACAACAGTTAATATATAGATGGCCTCCTCACTGAAGAGCTAAGTTAAAAAATCACAGGAAACAGGCCTTGTGATAACCATGCTTTATCAAAATTCCATAGACTGATATGCGACCTAACTAAAAAATACAAAATTGAACAGTTTATAAAAACAATATTTCAAAGACAAATTTTCATTCAAATGCGCCGAAAAGTTAGAAATAATTCCTTTAAATGTGTACTGTAGGTTATTCTGTGAGTTACAGATTTGAAAGCTTGCCGCTTTCATATTCGAACTGAACAATTTGCGTGGCATTCGAATGAAAGCTTGTCTTGAAAATTATTTTTCCAACCTTCAGGTGCTCATTGTATACCTAGATCCACGAGTCCACGTCTTCACACTCTAATGTTGTAAATGGTAATGAAATGGATATGAACCAACGAATCATGTTGTTTATTACTTCCGTTCGAATCCAAATTCTTTTCGTATTCTCTTCTAAGTATTCAAACTTCTTTCCAATTTCTTTCAGAAACCTTG
This sequence comes from Chrysolina haemoptera, assembly GCA_958298965.1. NCBI lineage: Eukaryota > Metazoa > Arthropoda > Insecta > Coleoptera > Chrysomelidae > Chrysolina > Chrysolina haemoptera. The sequence goes on along the minus strand of OY282585.1, from coordinate 32,505,838 downwards.
CATTCGAAATATTCCTATTTCATTATTCATAATATTTCAAGAAACATTCATTATGAAATTAACATTGTATATGATCAATAACACATTAGAGATGAAAGTTTTTTTTCTACCGGAAGCTATCACCATTCAGAATCGGGTTACCATATTACGGTTATCGCCTCAAGAAATAACGTCAAGACCGAAATAGATGAACATTCGAAACACGTGAAGATCTTTGGCATGTGGACTGAAGCTATTCACTGAAAATATCTAAAACTTGTGCCAGTGAGATTTGCTGAAAATTCACAGATTTCGCTATGGTTATGAAAAATATCTGTCAAATTATATGTACAAGAACCGCCTGAACTTATTATTACGTACGAGCGATAAAACAATTCTGAGAAAATCAATAACCTGAATTTTTCTAAGCCTGGGAAAATATTTCACTTGAGATGAAGGCGTGATGTTCTATAGTGTAGGAATTTGATTTGATTGATAAGTAAAGTGAAAATAATAACTTCCAATTAAGAAAAAAATATATACAGCTTGGCAAATCTGTGAAATCGCCACGCTTATAAATGTGATTATTTTGTAATATCTAACAGAAAACAACTACTTCCCCGGCTAAACCAACATTGGACATTGAACGAGATCTGATAGATATTGTGAAAAGACTAACCGAAAAGAAAAAAACTGAAAGTGAAAATTCGCATTTTCATTCAGATATTTTTTAAAATTATCTTTGGTTTTCATTGAAAATAATTGAGATAGGGGGAATGTTATTCAAAAATATCACACACAAAAATCGTTCATTTCATTGAAGCAAGGATAAACTTCTCTTTATCTCCATTACTTATTTGAATTTTCAATGAAAACAAGAGATAATTGAAAAAATCAATATCTGAATGAAAATTCGAATTTTCACTTTCAGATTTTTTCATTTCAGTTAGAGTCTTTTCACAATATCTATCAGATGTAGATGTAGATGTCCAGACTTGGCTTTAGCCGAGAAGTAGATGTTTTCTGTAAAATGTTACAAATAAATTTTTTTCAATTTCAATGGAGAATGTTCCTTTTTTTCAACATGAAGAGGTTATCTTGGTCGATGGAAAATAGCGACTGAAGTTTGTCTTTCAGCCGCAGATGATTCCACAACTGATTTTATGAACATCCTTTGTTCATATTTTCAAACAAAAATCACTTTCTCATTCTTCGCGCATCTCATGCAGATTTGCCAAGCTGTACTGTAATAAGCTAACCATTGTTTCGGTTTTCACATAAGAAATAAATTTCAAGTTGAGTTAGTTAAACAGTCCAACAACTATGGTTAGAAATCAAGTGTGGAGAAAAGGCTTATGCTTTAGGGGTAATATACACCTTCAAACCAAGATATCGCATTTTTTTGTAATGAATTTGAATACAAACCTTTGTTATTTTTGTTATGGATGGTATAATAATAATAAACTTGAATTTTCTTGATTTCGAAGATCACAGAGAGGATCAATTCATTTTGATTGTAGATTCATTAGAATTGATACAGATAACAAATACTCCAACTAGAATCACCAGCACTACAGCTAGTCTCTGAGATTTTTTAATAGTAAATAGGCATAGCATATAGTAAGTAAAAGAGTACTAAACAATGAATGTACTTCGGATCATTTGCTAATTTATTGCATAGTGAAGGTGCACGAAAGGAATAAATGTCTAAGATATCTAGACGTCCTATTTTTAGAATATGTTACCCAGACAGCGTAGCCGAGAAGGTCATCTTTATAGTAAATTGTCAAATATTTCTTATTGGTAGACACGCACGTATAGTCACAGGAAGAATCACCAAACCAAAAGCCACTTTCAAGCGGACACAATAAAAAAAACGGATGTCCATCAGAGACAATGAATTAAGAAATTATATGAAAAAATCAGAAAGGAGGTTCTATAAAAATATGTGAAATTATGTCAATCAAGCTGTAAAACAGGAAAAAAGCTTATTTCACTTAATAGTTCGAAAAAAAGAGCTCAAAGGAAATGCGGAAGTCTCAGAACAAATAATATATTACCTCAAAACCAAAACGACTTTCTGGCTATCCTGAAACATCCGAATGATATAAATAATTTTTTTCCAAATATATCATCAGACACATTGCTCTAGAATACTCGAAGTTATAATCCAAGTTAACTGAGTAAGATTGCAAAGGATAAAAATAAAATTACTGAAATTGATGCGATATTCAATCATGGTTGGGCCTAGAAAATATCTTCATATTGCCGATTCTCTTTCACGAAATTTCTTAATAGATGCAGTTGAAAACAATAAAGATCTGTCATACATTAAAAAAACAATATCAAAGTAACATATACAAAAAACATGATTTCGGAGTTGCAACTTCTGAAGAAAAAATAGATCACTGGTTAGAATGGTTGGTAAGATAATATCAAGAGAGTTTGTGACAATTTAAATGCATTTTTGGGTTTTTGCAATTTTGCTACTGGTATTCCTATTCTATAATGATAAAATTACAGTTATTCCTTCTCTGAAAATTGAGATGTTGAATCAGCTTCTTCCTAATCACTTCGTCATAACAAGCTCAACATAACGTACGAAGTATTTTCTTCTGGCCAAAAATTAATCGTGATATCCAACCATTCTTTGAAAATGTGAAAAATTCAGTAATTTGAACCGTAGACGAGACACTTCGTGACATACCTGAATTACCATCTAATAAAGTTGCATCAAATATTTTGAAATATGGAGGATGTGCATATTTCGACAACTTGACGAAAGGGATTGATCCGGTAAAATTATAGAAAGTTAAATGACGAGTTCAGTGATATGTGGATTGTCTAATAAAATTCCACTCGTGATTGAAATTATCTCATAAGTCTGTCTTTTATTTATTAAATCAACGCAAGCAATTCAGTTTCGTTCAGAAATAAATCAATAGACATCACTCGTGGTATTACTACTACTGAAAAATCAATTGGAGGTTTACAAGGGGGAATGCAATAAAGATGTAGTGGTAATGTCCGACAAAAATAATAATTTTAGGAAAAATTACTTGAATCAAAACCATAGAAGATGAAGAAATTGTTCCAGTAATTACCCCTGAAGTTTTGACATAAATACTGAATGTGATACATCATTGAAAATGAAATTTTGTGGCCTTTCGATTACTGAAATTGAATTTATGGGTTTCCATTTGAAAAAAAAAACGAATATATTCTTCAATTTGCGTTTCGATCCATTCGGTACACAAAAAGTAATTATATTTCAACTGTGTGTCATGTTACAGAAACTAGACTAGATTGGAATCATTTAGGGTCCGATCAATTTTTAGAATTATTTTTCGAAGCGGAGTTACAGAGTGTTGAATAACTCATGTTTTTTGAAGTAATATCGATATATCTCCCGAAATAACGTTGTTGAACGAACATTACCCTATATTTTTTGAATGATCCAAGTAATATCTTTTTAACTATTGTGATAAAATATAGGGTATTCCATTACAAAACATAACTTTGGACTGGTGCTCTTTCCTGGGTCATCCTGTTTACTTCGGAATATTTTTCAAAGATACTCTCCTAAGAAGGAAACATGCCTGCATTCAAAGAAGAATTGCAAGTTGCGTCGTTTAGAAGCAGGACCCTGAATATGTTACTGTTCACATTCAGTACTACCCTATGTTATGTTATGTTATGCTATGTTACGTTACGTTACGATACGTTAGATTACGTTACGTTATATTATATTATCGAGTCAGTGGTGGTGATGACACTTTATAATGTCATAAGAATTTCAGAATAAAAAAAATAAAGACTGTTATGAAACAAAACTAATGTTTATGAAAGAACGATGAGGACCTTCCTACAGAGAGAAAGTGTTATCTTCAAGCAATGCTAGGCACTGTAAGGAAATACAAGTTGTTATCTTCCCTCTGGCCCCTTCTTATAGATGATTTGCTGGTCATACTCTCTTCTTTCTGGTAGATGGATCGGCAAGCATTTGATGACGCTCTTGGACAATCTCATACTGAATTTTTTGAAAATATTCAGTTGGCAACATTTTTGAATAGAAAAAAATCCTTCCAACAATTGACATCTCAACTGATTTTTCCGATATCAAATTCATCCAAAATCATTCACATTTGGTAGGTAGAGGTGAAGAACCAAAAGAGAAAACATTTTCATTTAATATTTTTCAAAATTTAGGAGCATATTTTTTTGTAATTTTTCATTTGCTAAACTTGACATCTACCACCAATAGATATAAAATCTCTAAAAACCTTGTTTCGACCGATCAGGTTTTGTTTGGCTTTTTTTAGACAAAACAAATGATATCGTGGTATGTTTCTGTTATCAGTTCGTGAGATTGCTTCCTCATAGGATATTATAGTCAATGTCAAGTAGGTACTAAAGATGACTTTTCATGTACCTGAATTTGAAGCCGCGTTTATGTAATGTAAAATTTAAAACAGTATTTCAAAAATATATATTAGTAGCAACTAAAAAGTACCTCTTGTGCAGTAATTCCGTATATTCCGCTTATTATATGTTATTTTGTTAATTTAATATTCGCACGCAATACTTGAAGCTTCTATGAAAACTTACTCTGAGTAACGCGAAATATTCGAAAAACACCCCACGATTTCAATTGTTTTTTCGTTATCAAGCTTGCAAAAGTGTCGCGTTTGATCCCACAATTTTGTAGAGGTAAGTCGCTACACTAGGGTTTTCAGGCATCTTATATAGATAGAAAAAAATCTTCATCGTAGTTTTGTATTATTTTCAAAGCACCAACTGCCCGTGAACTCTGAATGTGCGGAAACTAAATATGAAAAAATCCCATATGATGCAGACTTTAACGATGACGCTGTATAAGTGAAGGGTTTTTAAAAATCTTGAGAATGCAGTCAAATTACAAGGCTGTTTTAAATAATCTTCCGTGTTATTTGGTCGAGCTATCGGAAATATATATTCTCTTTTTCGAAATATTAACTTGAGGTTTGTAGTAAAAGTCAAAACAAAAAATATTAAATTATTGATGTTGAAAACTATCAGTGCTGTTGGAACTACTGGAAATTAGTGAAAACTTTTAATCGCACCGTGCTCTGGAGAAATCAATTTCTTTTCGTATAAAAATTCCATGATTACCACAACATTTTGTGGTATTTTTATCAAAACAAAATGTGCAAAAAAACTTTCAGTAACACTTGTTCCGTTTCGTTTTGGTAGCTCATTTCCATACTTCCCCATTACGTGTCATAGTCGGGGTCACCAAATGTTCAGATAACAGTCAGTTTTCACAGTTAAAGACACGAAGTTTTTATTGAGAACTATTTTTTCAGGTCTAGCAGTCTGCAATTCATGATTGTTATATAAATAGCCCAGTAAATATTAAACAAATTCAAGAAGGTAAGAAGTACCTATCGACAGTAAAGGAATCGAAATTACTTTGGCCACTTCATAAAAAATAGCTGTGAAAGAAATGCTCAAAATTCTTCATTGTATTACGGAAAAATCATGAGGTGTACGTAGTCCATGAAGTAGCATTATTCTTCTATGGGTCATATATTAGAGCTGATATCAAAAATATGTTTCCCTTATTGATAAAGATGACGTTTTTAGAAACTTTTTCTGGCGGGTCAATAAATTCTCTCTCACACTCATTCGGCTTATGGAGAAAATAATAGGCGATATCTCCATAGTCTTTGGAGATAATAGCATCAAACTTGTTGTTGTTGGATTCCTTATGATCGTCCCTAACCGATCATGCAATGATATACCGGGTGTTCTATTTGCAAAAATTATTGAAGATGGAACTTTTAGCTGGAATTTTCTCATGAAAAAGTAGTTTTTTATCTCCTATTTGAGCCTTCCAAATTTTGTTGCGATATACCAGGTGGTTCAAAAATTAGTAGGGGGAATGGCTTCGTGAGGGGAATATTTATTAATCCCAAAAGAGAAAATTAGTGGGTAAACCCTCATAATGCAACCGTAGACGGATCCGTTTCGGACTCATTAGACCTCTTCAGTACGGTATAGCCAAGTGTAAAGTGGTGCAACACTTGAACGCAAGATCACACAAATATAGGAGCCAACCACAGGAGCCAGCAACACATTTGTGGTTGAAGTCAGAACACCTTGTGTATACAAGGCTTGAACTAACATTACCACGGAGGCAACTATAGCTACCTGCGTGACATCCGAACCCAGGAATATATAAATAAAGTAAAAAACCATAGAATGGCTTCGTGAGGGGAATAATAAATACAAAAGAGAAAACTAGTGGGTAAACCCTCATAATGCAAACGTAGACGGATCCGTTTCGGACTCATTAGACCTCTTCAGTACGGTATAGCCAAGTGTAAAGTGGTGCAACACTTGAACGCAAGATCACACAAATATAGGAGCCAACCACAGGAGCCAGCAACACATTTGTGGTTGAAGTCAGAACACCTTGTGTATACAAGGCTTGAACTAATTTTCTCTTTTGTATTCATCATTCCCCTCACGAAGCCATTCTATGGTTTTTTACTTTATTTATATATTCCTGGGTTAGGATGTCACGCAGGTAGCTATAGTTGCCTCCGTGGTAATGTTAGTTCAAGCCTTGTATACACAAGGTGTTCTGACTTCAACCACAAATGTGTTGCTGGCTCCCGTGGTTGGCTCCTATATTTGTGTGATCTTGCGTTCGAGTGTTGCACCACTTTACACTTGGCTATACCGTACTGAAGAGGTCTAATGAGTACGAAACGGATCCGTCTACGGTTGCATTATGAGGGTTTACCCACTAATTTTCTCTTTTGTATTTTATATATATATATATATATATATATATATATATATATATAAAAGGGTAGTCTTGTTTGCTGACTAGTTAGGAAATGAGTTTTTAATATTTGGGATATGCAGCAGGCCAATAAGAGTACTCTAATACACAGATTCCAAGATTTCAACAATTTTTTATTGTCATCTTCAGGGAAGCTATAATATGGAAAGACATTTTTGAGATATTGATAAAGAAAAACCAAGAATCAACTTACAGTGTTGTGAGGTTATGTGGCGTATATGTTAAAATTATTCATAAGATATGGACAGAACTGAGAATAAAACTTCATTTATCCAGGCCGTATATTTCACGGAATCGTTAATAATGTAAACTAGAACACATTCTAATTCCTTGCGTGCTTACCCCGCGTTTTTCACGCATGCCAATAGGCATGAATTCCTCATGCAGGTTCAAAAATGCAGGGTGGGCATGCATGAGTCTGAATCGGCTTTAAAGAAATTTATTTGTAAGTCAATTTCTGCCAAATGAAGATATGCAATTCGCACAAAATTGCCTATTTTCACCAGAGTAAAAAATATGTTCTTTTCTAGTTCAGGTACAATAAAACTATATACTTCACATTTCTGCTAAATCATGCAAAACACGCTCGTTGCTGTATTATTGAACTGATTTTGTTGTCGGTAGTTTGAATGTAATTAAATAGTTAGATCTGCTCGTGAAAGTCTATGATTAGAAATGCGAGATGGAGGATCTAAAACTGAAAGGTATGACATGGATTCAACAAGCTTTCGCAGTAATTTTTTATTATCCATTGAATGTATCTTGATTCAAAAGCAATTGTATCAGTTTTTGTTCTCGAGTGCTGGATGAATTTTAATTATTACTGTTGACACGAAAAGATAGTCTCGGGAAATTGGTATTCAGCAAACTTGTTATTCAGGGTGTTCCTAAATGTCACGTACAAACGGAAAGAGGTTAATTTTTTTGGCTCATTCCATGACTAAAAATACATAAGAACGTAGTTTCTCCAACACTTCGTTAGCGATCTACATGGTGGTGAAATTTCAAGAATTTTTTAGTTTTTTCTTTGTAACTCCTACTGTTGGATATTCTGCTCGAATTCGGGATACAGGCTGCCTACGCCTAGGGCTTTCAGCATCTGTGTATGCCGAATGGTTGTGATAATGTACAGGGAGATCTTTTTCAGGGATCACGTTCACTTTTCTCCGCCTGAACTTTTTTGTAGTGAGCCGCTGGTAGATTATAAATCACAAAATGAGATTTTGGTTTTCTTTATGTGCATGATTTATTTTTATTTTCTTGTAGTTTTTTCGTACCTACCACCGTTATCACGAATAATAATAGAAAATGTTTCCTGTACTACGCTAGATATAATAATAATTTTTTTTTTAATGATCTAGAAAGTTCTGACTTTATATATCTAACTTTTTATTTTTTATTATTTTTGATAGTTTAGTCGGCACTACCTGCTTTTTGTAGCAATAATTTATTACAATACCAAAAAATCAGAATACCATGCAAGAATACTTGACATTGAAACTACGTTACCTACAATTAACAGAATTTGTTGAAAGTGACCTCCTCCAACACTCAAACACGCCTGCACTGTTCTTCTCATTGATGTCTGTATTCTTCTGAACACCCCCGGAGTATTTCAAATACATCTAATATTCGATTTTGCAGTCATCAACGGTATTCACTGGTAACGACAGTCGTCGACGACCGATGTTTTACCCTTTGTACTCCAATATACACCTATAACGTAGGCTAATTGTGGCAAGTACCTGTCAAAAAACAACCACTTCCCTGGCTAATACCAAGACGAGTATTGAATTATATCCAACAGATATACTTGTCCAATGTACCTCATTGCAGAAGTAACAATTACTTTTTGAAAATCTGTCTTTATAAAGATCCAAATGTATTTCTTTCCTCAGTTAAACAGTCTGGTAACCTCCGTAATTGTTGACATAGACCTACGATGTTTGCAGAAACGATAGATGGCGCAAAAATGTGAGACTTAGTAATCATTACCATAATAGACTACCATATATACCTACAACGTAGGCTCGTTGTAGCAAATAACTGTCAGAAAACAACTATTCTCCTGGCTAATACCACGATGGGTATTAAATTATATATAACAGATACTTGTGCAATGTAAAGCAATGAAGAAAAAACAATTTATTGCGAGTGCTCCCTGTAACCTACTAGCAGAATTTTATTTTTATTCGGACAGGGGGACCACCTGCATACTAGTTTCGAGGTATTCGACTCGTCATCAGTACAGTGTGCGTGTGTGTGGCTGGCATCGATATAAACTCTTTGCCACAGATTTTTATTGAATTTTTAAGTCATCATACAGGGTAGGTAGGTCTATATTCTACAACACTTGCTGTCTTATGCATTTTGCGTGTATTCAATCACTTCAAATTTTTCATTGTAACCTTGTTACAGATACTATTATAAGTTAAATTGTCAAGCTGTGTGCACGTATCAATGCAATTGAATGAAAAATAATTTATATTTCGTGCAGAAATTTATTTATAAAATCGTAGCAGAGCGCTTTCGACTAAAAAGTCATCAGTGCTTACCTGAAAATTATTTGATTTAAATTAATGACAATTGAAAATTGAAAATAATTAGGTGATGATTAAAAATAGTTTGGATAGAATTTTTTTTATCATTAAAAAAATGTGATTTGAAATAATGGAAAAACCATAAAAACATCATGCGTCCAGAGTACGATGGAAGTGATTCAAAATTAAGACATTTTATAACATTAACAGATTAAAAGGGCTAGGCCAGGATTAACCTGGATAGAAAAATTCCAATAGAATGTCTGTTTGAATATATGTCTCTTACGAAATGAAATGAAAATTGAATTTTGACATTGTGGGACAAGGTGAAGTTGACAAATGAAATATGGCATGGAACCGAAAAAACATAAAAGGAGTGAACTGTGAATGAATTCTAATTTTGACAGACCCAAGATATGAGTCTTTGAGGCAACCAAGTCAAATCCCTGAAAATGTCAGTCTAATGAGAACATCCAACATTCAGATATATGCCAAGATGGCCCAAAAGGACTCCATGAAGATAATGTGAGTGAATTTGAAATCAAACTGCTAAAATAGAACAATGAAACAAGTTTCTAAAGGTAGCAGAAACAGAGATCTGACAATTTTTCAGTCTAATGAGAACTTGCAATGATCAGGTGTGATCAAGTACACCAAAGAAACAATCATGATATATTATCATTCTGACTATTTTCATTTCTGCTAGTTGGGAAAACCAAAATCAGACTCAAGGTCATAGGATAAGTCTGATGAGAACCTTCCCAATCCCAAGAAAATCAACTGGATCCACTTAAAAAAGGAGAGCCAACAAATAGAAACTACATTCAGAAATTTTCAAATTGTTAATTTCAGTTATGTATAAGAAAATTATTAAAGTACTGTAGTATTAATGATAATCAAAAGCGAGGAAAAGCAGTTAAACTGATAGGAAGTCTAATAAGAACTTAGTTCAGTGATTGGGCAACCCAGGCTCAGAAAAAATACAAAATTTTAGACTAAAATTAAATTGGGAGATACAAATTCGAACTCATGGTCGTAGGATGAGTCTTATGAGAACCTTCCCATACGAAGGAAAACAACTAGATACTCCAAAAAAGAAGTGCCAATACAACAAAAAATTTCTTTAAAATTAATAATTGTAATAACTCTGTAGTCATGTTAATAAAAACCAGGGAATGCAGATTGTTGGATTTACCTACATAGTTTCTTGTTAGATTGCTTATAAAACGTTAGAATATTCTGTACAACATATATGATGAAGTTTTTTAATGCCAAGTTTTTGAAGTTGTATTGTAATATATATATATATTTTGCATTAAAAACAAATACATATTTTCCAAAGAATTCTTACTGAATCTGTGGAAAAAGCATCAGGTTAGGTTATGTGCCCAGGGCTTCAATAAGTTTGACTGAAATTCAGTAACCATGCCTGGAAATGGGGAGTCGAGCAGTGCACAGACAGGATCCCAAGTTTTTATGCAACCGACTGATTTGGGTATGTTACCGACCATAAAGAAGTTAGTACAATACCTGAAAATTTGGTATGGAAATGTTTCTAGTAGCTGTAGTTAAAGGAGACGAAACAGATCCCAGGAGAGATTCAAAAGCAAAATCGAAAATACGTCTGATGATAGATGAATCGCTTTATCCAATAGTCAGAAGTTGCAACTCATCGAAAGAAGTATGGGAAAAGTTAAAGAATACCTATGAAGATGAAGGTCTGTCCAGAAGACTTTGTTGAGGCGACTATTTCGAATAAAACAAAATGAATAGTATTGGAATGAGATATTGTCAATTACTCAAAAGTTAGATGCCATAGGTGCAGAAATAGAAGATGAATTCATTGATGTCATCATGTTGAACGGTTTAGGAGAAGAATATGATCCGATGATCATGGCCATGGAAAGTTCGAGTGCTGAAATCACTAGTGATTATGTTCGAACTATTCTGATTCAACAAGAATCAAGACAGAGAACCGAGTATGCAGAAAATGTCTTCTTTTCCACTTCAAAAGATAAGAAGAAAAGTCCCAATGTTATTTGTTTCCGTTGTAACTATTATCTTATGCAGTTTTGATAAATGATTTATGACGATACTCTTCAAAAAACAACTTGGAAATATAAAGTATATTGACTGACTTTACAAAAATCAAAATATTGACAACTAACAAACATTCAAAAATTATAATACAAAGTGTATTTCTTCAGTGAGCATTGTATCCAACACCCCTCCTCAATGGTCACCAAGAAATAAAACCCATCATATTTCGGAATTTCTCCAATTTGTGTGCTTCCAATGATTTCGTCAATGCATCAGCAGGCATGTTTTCCGAAGAGCAGTACTTGAAACAAACTCTATTTGATTGTTTCATTTCTCTTGCAAAATGGAATCTTGTTTCTATATGCTTCGTGCGATCATTGATTTTTCCGGTATCTAACATTTTTATGCAGCGTCGATTATCCTCATATAATAAAATTTTTGTGTAGCTTTGCCCGAAATCAGTTATACATTCACTTAACCACATGGCCTCCTGGCATGCTTCAGAAAGAGCAATAAATTCGGCTTCTGTTTAAGAAAGTGAAACAGATTCCTGTTTCTCACTCCTCCAGCTCACAAGGCTTCCATGAAATTTGAATAAGTAGCTGAGTTTGACTTTCTATCAGATCTATCACCACCCCAGTCTGCATCAGCATAATCTATTATATATTCATTCATTTCATTCACATCACCAAGTCTAATTTTCAAATTTTTTGTTCCTTTGATATATTTTAATATTCTTTTTACTTCAGTCCAATCGCATTCTCTTGATAGATTCACTTGCCTGCTCAATATGGATGTACTAACTGCTATGTCTGGTCTTGTATTAACTGCGAGATTTAATAGTGATCCAATAACTCTTTTGTACCTTTCATTATTTTTCAAATACCCCTCCTCTTTAGAGTGTTTGTAGTAACCTGGGTCCAGTGGTATTCTTGATAATCTTGAGACCGTAAATTATGTTCTTTCAAAATTTTGTTTATATATGCTTCTTGACTAATAGCAAACATGCCACTGTTTTCTTTCTCAACTTTAATTCCAAGATAATAACTTAAATTTCCCAAACAGTTCATCTGAAAACTATCATTCAGTTTTGTTGCTATGGTATCTATGGCTTGTTCATGTTTACTGGCTATGATTATATCACCCACAAATATCAAAATGTAGCATTCATCATCAGTTGAAATATATAAACATGGATCTGCCTCACCTTTTCTGAAACCCAAATATTTTAATTTATCATCCAAGAACCTATTCCATGTCCTAGCTGCTTGTTTCAATCCGTATATGCTTTTATGCAGTCTACAAACAAGATGTTCCTTTCCTCTTTCAGTATACCCTTCCGGTTACCTCATGAACATTTCTTCTTCCAATTCCCCATTCAAAAAATCTGTGGTATCATCGTAGTGCATTACTACCAGTTTTCTATATCCTGCAATTGTGAGAAGTAATCGAAATTTTGCCTGTTTAACCACGGGAGCAAACACCTCATCGTAAACTTCTCCATATTTTTGAGAATATCCCTGAGCAACAGTCCTTGCCTTATATCTGCTTATTTTTCCTTCTTGGTTCGTTTTTAATTTAAAAACTCATTTACATCCTGTTTTCAGGTGGAATACACAAAGTACAGGTTTTGTTTTTATACATTGCATTCATTTCTTCATCCATAGCTGCGATCCACAAATCTCCGTCTTTCCTTTTCAATACTTCTTTATAACTTCTAGGCTCCTTCATTTCTTCTGAAAATGCTTTTGAACTTATAATAACATCAGTATCACAGATACACAAAAATAAATTAATAAAATAAAATATATTTGAACGCAGATCACTGCTCAACTCAACAAATGCAACAAAATCTGTATATCGTTCATTATTATTATTATTATATTATTATTATTATTATTACTTTTGAACATTTGTTTAAGAAAACTTCATGATCATTTTCTATTATTTTATATCTCTACTGATTATAATTTTGTTGGTATCTGTATTCAGAAGTCTATAAGCTTTTGATCCTTCCTCATACCCAACTAGAATGAGTTTTTCAGCTTTCTCAACCAGTTTTCTACGCTTTTCTTAAGGTATGAAACTATAGGCTATAGAACCGAATACCCTCAAATGATTCATTTTTGGTTCTTTTTTCCACCACTTTCTATATGGAATATCAGTGGTTGATCTAGTTGAAGTTCTGTTTTGGATATAATATGCAGTAGCAACTGCTTTGCCCCAATATTTATTATCGAGGTTTGCATCGAGCAACGTACACCTAGCCATTTCAAGAAGTGAACGATTCTTTCTTTCAGCAATACCATTCTGTTGTGGGCAGTATGGTGCTGACAACTGATATGTGATACCCTTCTTCAAATAATCTCGTACATTTTTCCCAACATATTCGCCGCTCCTATCTGATTTAATGATCTTAGGTTTTTTATCAAATTGGTTATCTACTTCATTGACAAATTCCTGAATAATTTTCGAAACTTACATATGTTTCAGTAAATAAACTTTTGTGTATCGACTGAAATCATCTATAGTGGTCATGATGTATTTCTTACCACCAGGAGTTACAGTCTACATTGGTCCACATATTTCAGTGTGAATCAATTCCAATAATTCAGTGAACTTACTTGATGATTGTTTTGGAAAAGATAATTTAGTCATCTTACCTCGAACACAGCTATCGCAAGTTAGTTTTTCATCGCAATTTTTCAGTTGCAGTCCACATTTGCATTTTGTTTACCGTTTCAGGATCTCGATGTCCAAAACGTCTATGCCATAGGTGAATACAGCAGCCGCTTTCTCTATGCCATATAGAATATAATTTTTCAGAAACCTGTAACTTATAGAGATTTGCTTCAGGAATAGCAACAGCATATAATTTATTTCCTTTTTTGATTTTACAATTTTCGGTAGAGAAATCTACAGTAAACCCTTGTAAAATCAATCTCCTAACTGATAGCAAATTATTTTCAATAAATTATCATCAGCTGAACATTTCAATGTACCCTCTCCAACACATTGTAATTTTAAAACTTTCCCATCCGCTAGATGTATTTCATTATGAGTTTGAGATGAAAATTTGTTGAAAAATCATTTGTCATATAACAAGTATATCCAGAATCTATATACCACTGACTAGATTTCGATAAATTTTCAGTGTTTACCTGGAAACATATATCTGTATCACCTGCTTCATTTTTTGTTTCTTCAATCACAGTGTTAGCTTTGTAAGTTTTTTTATTCCGCTGAGCTTTGAAGAAATAACAATCTCGCTTAAAATGTCCCTTTTTATTACAGAAATGGCAAGTCAGATGTGTTTTAGCGTTGTTTTCATCATTTATTTTATTTTTCTTGAAATTTGCTTTCAAAACTCTTTCACCACCTACCTCAACTTTCTGGGTTTCTTTACGCCTCCTATACTCCTGTAATAGTTTCTCTTTTACCATATCTACAGTCAAATCTGCTTCAGATCTGCTTTCCAACGCTGTTACTAAGGAATCATAACTCTCAGGCAAGCTACACAATAAGAAAGATACAATAAGATGATCAGCAAGTTTTTCTTCCAATACAGTTAACTGGTGAACCAAATCTATCATTTCTGTGAGATGTTCTTCCATATTTCTATGTTCTTGTATATCGGCAAATCCTCTTCAAAAGAAAAACTTTACTAGTCAATGACGACTTCTCGTAATACCCCTTCAAGGAATTCCATGCTTCTTTGGCATTACTTGCATTTCTAATATATATGATTGGATTGTCTTCTACTGAAAGCCCTATTGTTGCCTTAGCTTTCCTATCCTTCTTCGTCCAAGATTCCGTTTCAGGATTCAGTTTATCTTCTGAAATTGTCTCCCACAGATCTTCTCTTGTCAGTAGTAGTACAGATGATATGGTTGCAGATGTCCTGACGAAAGCTCTGAATGTTCCAAAGCACAAGAAGTTTGTACAGATGATTGGTTTGATAACGTATGATTAAGGGGGAGGGTTGGATTCACCTACATAGTTTCTTGTTAGATTGCTTATCAAACGTTATAACATTCTGTAAAACATATATGATGAAGTTAGTTAATGTAAAGTTTTTGAAATTGTATTGTAATATATATTTTGCATTAAAAACAGATACATAATTTCCAAAGAACTCTTACTGAATCTGTGGAAAAACCATCATAGATCAACCGATGGAAAGTCTAATGAGAACTTAACTCAGTGAATGCGCAGACCCAAGCTCAAAAGAAACAAAATTCAGAGTTTAAATCAAAATTTAAACATGAAAAACATCAAAAGAGGAATGCCAATACAACAACAAATTTTAAGAGACTTATTAAATGTGATAACTCTATAGTAGTGTTAATCAAAACCAGGGAATGCAGATAAACTGATAAAAAGTCTAATGAGAACTTAGTTCAGTGAATATGCAACCCAAGCTTGAAAAAAACTCAACCCAAAGTTTCAATTAAAATTCAAAAGTGAAAGATCTTTGTGTTCTCAGAATTGAAGGGAGGAGCTGAATGGGTATAGGTGACAAACAAACTGCAAGTAGGGTTCAAGTAATGTCATCGTAGAGAAGGAGTTATAGTATATAAATAGAGTAATAGTGTGTGATAAAAGTTAATTGAAGGCAATTACTAAGTATTATGAAAAATTCTATTATTTTACTTTAAGCGCCTGTGAAGAGGGATGTAATTCTGTTTAAATTAACTTGAGTGTTGAGACAAAAGTCATTGTTCAGTAATTTACTACTTATGTGTGAATCGTTAAGAAAATCTAATCTATTCTAATTTTAAGAACTAACTAATTTTTAGAATTTTTTTGAATTTGTATTTGGACTGAAGTTATGGTTATTAAACCTTCTTTTTTAGAGTATCTAGTTGTTTCTCTTGGTCTGGGAAGGTTCCTATTGGACTTATCCTACGACCTTGAGTTGGAATTTGTATCTTCCAATTTAATTTTCCAATTTTGATTTTTTTTTTCTGAGCCTGGGTTCCGCATTCACTGAACCAAGTTCTCATTAGACTTTCTATCAATTCATCTGCTTTCCCTTGCTTTTGATTAACATTACACTACAGTCTTATCACTTTAATAATTTTCTTATACATAACACTGAAATTAACAATTTGAAAATTTCATAATGGAGTTTCTTTTTGTTGCCTCTCCTTTTTTTGGGGCCGTCCAGTTGATTTTCTTGGGATTAGGAAGGTTCTCATCAGACTTTTCCTATGACCTTATATTATTCTATTTGTATACTTTATTTTCATTTTACGAGTATTTTTCAATATTATATACTCTGTTTACTTAGCATATAATTTATTTAATTTTGTATTTGCATTTCCTGTAACTGGGTACCCCTGTTGGGAATAAATTGCTTTTTTTGTTTTTTATATGACCCAGGAAGAGTGCATTGTTGGGGGCCAATGGACGACAATAGGTTTTATTAACGACGAAACATTATTATTATTGAAAACTTCTAATGGAGGTGATAGAGGTGAGAATAATCAAATTGACTAACAAATAATATTTATTGTATTATCACAAGTAGTTACGAATTGCTTTCAACAAATAGAAATCTTTAGAAATAATATTCCTGTGAACCATATATCAACCCTTCCCTATAGAGATTCATTATAGAACTGGCAATGATTCTAGCAGATTTCTTCAAATATCCACCACTGGTCAACATCACTATAGGAATTTTTCTGGAAAACGCTTCTCGGAATACTATTTCGTCTCTCATGATGATTCCCTGAAAAATTATTAATTTTTATTATTTTTATTTCAAAATGGTTCGTCATTCTTTGAAAATATAAAGTTATGACATATGTTTAATAGGTTGATGATTGAAACCAAAGTACCGTTTTCAAAATTACGCTTTGAAATCAGCTGCGACGATATACTTTTTCTATGGAAAGCCCTGAATACACCCAATGCTCAACAAGTTCAATTTGAAATCACGAAAGGGGGTCTACAAGAACTGAAAGTTCCATGAAGAACGACAAAATCAAACTTCGGTAGGATACTTGGTAATACATGCAATGGAAAAACAGACAACTGAGAGCTTGTACAACACAGGAGTAGCAAGCTTGACTTGAATCTAGCTTGAAAAAATAGTGTAGTAAAAATAGCGTTAGAGGTTGAACTAATTGCAACAGAAATGATTCTTGTGTAAATGATAGGTAATGATAGGAAAATATTCATCTGCACTATTGTGCAAAATGCTTTTTTTGCCCGTTATCTTAGTAAAACAAAAAATTTGAAAATGTCATGAATAATCATGGTATCAAATTATAGGAAATTTTATGGTGGAAAATAATATAACATTGGTTTTTTAAAGTAAAATGTATATATAGATAAAAGGGGGAGAGGGGATACGATGATGAAATTATACGTATACCTTGGATTTCCACGTTAAATGCTCAAAGTAAAATACTCAACTCACATTACATCTATACATATCGCTGTTTTTTTATCTGTTTTAGATATATACAGAATCATAATCAGAATATTCTTCATTATCAGAAGATTTGCATCCTATTGACAAAGACTTAAGTATTATATACATAAATAAGTATACAGGTAAATTACAGTGACCGCCAAAAAGTATGTACCATATGGGGAAAAAGGTTACTATTAAAGTATTGGAAAAAAAATTCTAGGGAAAAGTTTGCGCATGTCCGATAACCTAAAAATCAATTTTGACACATGTAACGTGATTGCTGTTAATTATGGAAAAAGTTGCTTTAGAATTCATTTCAGACAAATAAACGAAGTTTGAAGAGATAATGCAAGAAAATCGAAAATAGCTATTTTTTGAATATTTTCCTAGTTGTATAAAAAAAAAATTTTTTTCTTATGAGTAGCTTGACTATACTGAAACATTTGTTTTTCAATAATAATGACGAAACTTTCTCAGTTTTTCCACACCAGAGAGCACAATATTAAAAAAATGGATTATGTCAGCACCTTGGCTGTAACAGTTATATCAGAATTACACGATTATTGCGATGATAGAGCAATCCAAAACTATCGTGTTTTTTCGATTATAATCAATTTTAGATGATAATCGTGAACGAGCGTTCCACTTCGCACATAACCTTAAAAACAGTGCGTCATATTGAGGCTGCGGCGGTAGAAAAATCAAAATCTAGAAATCTTGAATACTCGGGAGATAATCATATTTTTCACCCCATTGGCATTGAAACTTTTGCAGCTTTTGGGCTTCTGAGGAAACCAATAAACCAAATCTATTGTCGACAGTTTTGTCTCTTTCTCTCTCATGAATTCAACCATAATGTGATCTCGCTTTTTCTATCGACAATAGAATTCTATGGTACACAGAATCCCAGCAGCACCCTGGGCGGTCGGTTGCTCTCCATTCAAGCATTAGACGTCAGGATTGGTATCTAGGTGGCTCACATCACACTTTCTTGCTAGACCAGGCATGTAGCCACCTGTCGACTTCGATATGCTTCAGAAAAATTCTCTCGCATGCGGGGATTTGAACCTGAAATTGATGTCCAGTGCATATTCATTAGACGTCCATGTATCATCTGCGATACATTATATATATATTTAAGGGATATATTATGGATATCCTTGGAGCATAACGTATGGATATCCATGAAGGATATCTCATGGATATACCCTAGGGATATTTTATGGATATCCTGGATGGATATCTTATGTAAGTACACGTTGATACCTTCCGAACATCCATTGGACGCCCATAGTATATCCTTTGGATATAAACTGGATATCTATACTATTCCTGCAATTCATGATTGATTTCCTGTGGATATCCATTGGACGTCAAGCCATGTATCATATGGGATACGTTATTGATATATTTTATGGATATCTTCGAAGCATATCGTATGGATATCCACGAAGGTTATCTCATGGATATAATCTTGGGATATCTTATGGATATCTTCAAAGGACATCTCATGAATGTACCCACCGAACATCCATTGGACGTCCACAGAATATCTTTTGGATATATACTGGACGTCCATAGTATATCCATTATGTCCATAACAGATGTCCACTGGATACCCATTGGATGTCAATGTGTTATCTAGGAGGGTAACTTATTTTATTTCAAGAAATCAGTCTCGAAAGAGGCACTCAGCTTCTTTTCATCTTCATTTTCTTCATCCGGGACGTCAGCTTGCAGCTCGATATCGAGTTCGCTGGCATGTCTTTCGTACAACAAACAAATCCATTGTCAGAACAGATATTTTTCAGAAAACAAAAAACCTTTCAGCCCACGTCACCGTCGATCACTCTCGTCGGTGTCGTCAGAACCCTCGGTCCTAATAATGAGCTCAAGAACTTCGAAAAAACTTGTTTTATGAACAGCGTAATCCAATGTTTTTCCAATATTAACACCAGCCTTTTTAGAATAAAGGTAGCTTGTATGAAAGCTTTTGCTGATGTCATAAAAGAACTGTGGTCCAATGATTCTTTAGTTAAGGTTGTCAACACCGTCTCATTGAAGATCCAAATCCAAAGGTTCGAGCCACGTTTCTTGGGTAACGTCCAATAGAATGCGCAAGAATTCCTACAGTACTTGCTGAAAGGCTTGCATGAAGATGTGAACAGGGTGTTGATGAAGCCGAAACTTGTTTGACAGCAAAGCACCAGTCATTTAAAGCTATCACAATATATGGATTTTTTTAACGCGTAAGGAGACAATGGGCGGAGATGAGAAGCCGACTTGTTCCCCAAGTGTAATGAGTGTAGGATATATTTCGAAGGTGTTGATTATTCATTTAAAAAGTTTCACGTCGTCCGAAGGATTCCCAGACAAACTTAACGTCACCATAGACTTTCCGTTTGTATGTCGCCAACAACGTCGCTCCATGTTGCTACAATCTTTACGCGCTATCCAACCATAGAGGCACCATGAATAGTGGGCACTACACCACTTACTGCGGACATCCATACTTCGGCACATGTCACAAATACAACGATTCTCGTTTTTCTCCTATATCATCGAGGTCCCTTGTGAGTGGCAATGCGTACGTGTGCTCTTTTACGAGCACGAGCAAGAGCTAGGACACATAATCCACCTTCGAGCTTTTTTTAAGCATTTTCTCTTTGCATTTTTTAAAGATTATTATGTATTATGAATGAATAAATAGCACATTGGTTGAATATTGAAAAAAACTTTGAGTTGAGAACAATTTATTTTTCTACGTGTTTATGCACTGTTGACAGTATGTGAAGTGACACTTTTTTGCACTGTTGTGTAAAAAATCAGCTGTGCGTAAAATCATCAACTCTGGATTTACGCACTGTTCATACATGTATGCATTTTTATAAAATACAGTATTTTGCGTCAAATATAACTCGGAAATCATTATTTGATAATACGACAACAATTCATAACATAACATAAAATATTAAAATTAATGATACCTACAGTTGCTACAATTTGGCAATATAATACATGTCGAAGAAAAAACTTTGCATGATACATTTTCATGAAGGGCTTTTTTGTACTCGCGTTTTTGTTTAACTCGGCTGCGCCACAATCAACAAACTTCAGACTCATACAAAAAAATCTGACTGATGATGCGTTCCAGAATTCTGGGATTCATCAATACCTTATAGCGAAACCTCGTGATTTTTCCTACTAAACATGACCTGCATATATTTTTGAATGAAAATGCAGATAAATGTTGCATACGTCGGTGCAATAAGTGATTAGCTACTCAAGGGTTAACATATTGCTGATACTTGAAAATAATCATGAATAAATTTCCTTTTTTTTACCTTGTACGGTATTATTACTGTTTTTGCCGATTTTGACTAATCTTTCACAATAAATTACTTCGAACATTGGTCGACAATTTTTGGAAATGACATTGAGTTGTAGTTCTATCGCTACACATATTTATATTTTCATTTTCTTTCTTTACTACATTGAATAAAAGGCATTTTCAATTTCGCAAAAATATATCTCACATTCTTTTTCAACAACATGTTGCGTAGGGGCTAACTCGGCAATAAGAACTATTTTATTTATTTGAGGTTCCACCTTCCGATGACAGAGCTTGATTTTCTTCTATTTTGACATTATCAAGCTATGTCTTCATCTTCATCGAAGTTTCTTCCTTTCTCTTCTTGGTCTTGTTCTTCTTCTTTCGCATTTATATTCGTTGCAAACTTTCCGATTTTATAATATATTTTCCTTTCTGTCATATACCTATCTATATTTTTATTTTCCAATTTGGGACAATCAGATTTACTGTGGCAACGGATTTGATAAAAATGACATCTGTATTTAGATTATGTGCTCTAGTTACCTTTGTCTAGAATTCTGAACTACTTCTTCCTAATATCTTTTCCCGAGTTTGTCTCGCTTCTTTCTGAAGCAACTTCATTCTGACAAATTTCACTGTTAACCCAGCAGGTTTTTGAGAAAAGGCAATGTATTTTGAGGTGATCGCTGCTTGGTAAGTTGTAGGCATTGGTATTAATAGCTTAGAAATTATTTCTTCGTTAACCACTATTGCACCAGTTGATTTCAATTCCTGCAATTTTCGCAAAAATACCCCCAAAATATCATTGAGTTTACTCTAACGAACTGTATTTCTTGCAGCTCAGGTTTGAGATTGAGTCTAGAGCGAAAAAGCTGTCAATTTAGAGTCATTTTATGCAGGCGTTTTGTATCGCTGGAAGTACGACGGTAAAATAACGTCACGTTTCTACCATTGAAGCAAATATTGCACTGTCGTCGCGTTTTGCTGTCGCGACGGTTTGTAAAACATGCCGCGTGATATGGAGTACGCGGCATTCGGCTTATCACTAGGATTCTTCTAAATACATTGTACCGATTGTACCCAATGAGAGCATTTATGCAAACGTCATTTATTTGCTGTCAGTTGACCAGTGTAGTATAGGTACAGATAGTTGTGGGTATTTTTGACATTTTAAATGTGTGTAAGATGAAAGAAAGAAAGCGTGGACACAGTTGATATATGCAGTGAAGGAAGGACCAGTGCTTTCGGATACATCCTCAGAGGAATATAAGGTTAAAAATTCGAAGGCTTCAAGTTTGCGACCGTCGGGACCGAAGTCATTGCAAATATGTTTTCAAAATCTCACGAGTTACGGCTATATTTCTGAATTCTGCAAATGAGTGACCCCACTTGCTAATAATTCCTATGGGCCCATTACCTGTTCACATAGTAATGAATGCACAGCAATTCAGTAACTCGATTTTTCATCAGAAAACTGAGAAAACTAACGTATTTCAAAAAGAGACTTCTAAACTAACTGAAATATATCACATTCATCTAATATTTCTATTGAAAGAATTGTCAAGTGTAACTGGTACTTCTGGAATGAAGAAAAAGTTAGTTGGAACGGCCACCAAAGTATATCCTGCCACATATCGCAAAATTGTCATAATTATATATTGTACAACAACTTGGGTTATCTGATTCAAAGAAAAAATCATACGGAAATGCGGGTACACTCAGAAGATTTCAAAGAAGTTCAGTGTTTATTTAATGGCCAAGCTATTACACAAATTGTCACCAATTTTGGATTCTGACAGAAAAAACTAATCCGTTCGAATGATGTGGGAAAAGATGCGGAATATAATATCATCCTTGATCCGAAAAACCGGTTGACAAAAATATTAATATTTCACTATCCGCTGAAGGCAAGACATATTGTATAAGCAAATGTTGTTTATAAAATCCGGCCACATTATTGGATAGTGAACATAAGGTATGCGGTGTTCTTGGTTTGACTGTTAAAAATTAAAGAGCCAAAATTGAAGTACCAGACATAAGTCCATTGCTATCTTCCCGATTAACTTAATTTGTGAGACCATTCACAATAACAGGCATGGGTCCGAAAAATCCGATTTTCTCAATGTGTTTCCTCGTGTTTTCTACCTACGGTACGAAAGTACAGAGGGTCATTCGTTAGATCGTTTTAAGTCAAAAAGTTCCTATAAACATATGTCCGGATTTGCTTCGTTTCGGAGTTACAGGGCGTATAAAAAAAATTCTCAAAAACGAATCAACTCCCAACGTATGTTCATAGGAACTTTTTTTCTTAAAACGACCTAACGAATGACCCTCTGTAGTTCCGTACCGTAGTTAGGAAACACGAGGAAAACAGCAAACGAAGCAAAAAAGTCACAGAGGAAAACGGTGACAGACTTGATCCAAAGAAGCCATACAGAAATTATGGAGAGATAATGACGTCATACAGCTCGTTGAGACATGGCTCCTGGCGGCAGAGAACTGTTTTAGTCTTCAGATCGAACAAGCAGCGTGACATCACGACCATTCCCGCGCGTTTCATGTCGTTTGAAATGAATAGCTGGCAATCAAAATTTAAATTGTTTATTGCAAATTAAATATTGCGAATTGAGGGCTGATATTTGATATGTTTGAAGTTCCCCAATAAACTAATTTGAGAGGTGCCAAAAGAAAGCTGAAGAAAGCTTTGCAAGAACTTGATCAGAACCGAATTACGTCAGATCTAACAACTAACAATATAGAATGACATTTCATAAGTGCTTCAGCGCCTCACATGGGAGGGAGCTGATAGGAAAGCTGGTCAGGTACCTATGTGAAAATCTCTCTCTCTATTATAATAAAAGGAACAGCCCTAAAAGGAGGAATTTGACACACACTATTACAGAAGCCGAGAACATTTTTAGCCTGGTACATGTTTTCTTAGAAAATTCAAACAAAGAAGTATTAGGAAACACCCAATCATTTTTTGTTCGGCTCTTCCAGCTCTTCTCAAGTTCCAAAAAGTTTAGTGAGGGTGATTCAATTAATCAGTGGGAAACGATGGAGAATTTCTGTTTGTTTTGGCGCTGTTGGATATGACAGTATTTGCTTGTTTTAACCAAACGAGCGAAATAGTTTCTTCAATGCAAAAGAAAAACCAAAGTCGACGTTGTTACAGCTATTCCTCCTGGATTGGAAGGTCATGTACGAGTAGTAGATATCAAAATAGCCAATGGCGAATACGGAAGACCTGTAACAAAACTCTGCATTCTTAATACATCTTAGTTATTATTTTTTCATGCTGTAGAGAAATAAGTAATATTAGACATGAGTTACTCAGTTGGATTTCCTGTCATTGACAAATTTTATCAATAATTATAAAAACATTTTGACGGCCACATAAAGTTAGCAACATAAGGAAGTTTTTTTATTAATAAATATGATGAAAATATGACTTTTTCAGTTAGTTTGTGCTTGAAAAGTTAGTAAATAACACCCTCTTTGCTTTGGTCATGTGTTACTGTAAACCTGTCAAATTTAACATTTTTTTCGAAAATTCTCAAAAAATCAGATTTTTCTTGAAAATTCCGAAAAATGCCAAAGAAAAAAGTTACTCAGTTTCCAATTTTCTACCTTTGCTCCATATTTGGACTCTCTACTGTCACTTCAACTTTTTTCCATTATTTTTAATTTTTCTAATTTTTCGCTCTATCGATTCGAACGAAGCATAATTTCGATGAATACAAGACTTCAATGTTATATTTTACCCAGAAAATACCCACATTGGCCTACCAAAAAAATTATCAAATGCACCTCCAGAAATTTGTCTTTGTTGTTGCAAAGTTCATGTAGTTTTTTCATTTTATTGTTAAACTAATTCGGATTTTCAATGTATGGATGTTAATATTTCATTAATCGAATAAACGAATTTCTCTTCATTCTTATTACATTCGTATTTATTTCTTCAATAGATTATTTATCCAGTTTGATTATTTTTCTGATCAATAATTCAGATTGAATTCTCGTATTCATCAAAATTCTGAAATTTGAATCATGTTTCGTTCGAATCGATAGAGCGAAAGATTAGAAAAAATTTGAAAAAAAGTGAAGTGATAGTAGAGAGTCCAAATTTGAACCAAAGATATAAAATTGGAAACTGAGCAACTTTTTTCTTTGGCATAATTCAAAATTTCCAAAAAAAACAGATTTTTTGAGGATTTTCGAATTTAGAGTAGCACATGACATGAAGTGAGGCTTTTTTTACTAATTTTTCAAGCACAAACTAACTGCGAAGTCAAATTTTCATTATATCTATTAATAAAAAAAAAACTTGTTACGAACTTTATGTGTGACACTGTATGAGTTTGATACATATAACAGCTCAGAAAATCTCACATACCTTCTCTGTAATTGATAATCCTCCTAACCTATCGCCCTGAAGAATGTCAGTTCCCGCATTGTAAACTATCAGCTGCGGTTCAAATTCACCCAATGCCTCAAATAGCTGACTGTAATTCATTGAGAGTTTATGCGGTTTTCTTTACCCTTAAGAAAAGTTTCTCACCGTTTCACAATTCTCAAATAGTCTTCATCCTCTGTGTAAAAGTCTAATAGAACTTTTCTTTGTATCGCTTTTTCAGCTTCCTTGTCCTTAGGATAAATCCACTTATTATAAACATCCATTATATAAATATTCGAGTTATCCCTACAGTCACGTTCGTATCCATTGCCCTGATGAGCATCTAGATCGACTATCATGACCCTACGCACCTGGAAATCAAATAAAGAAGTAATTGAACAAATAAAAGGAAGTGATTGAACAGATGAGCATAAATTTTATCTCTATAGGTTCTAAAATTCCCTGCATTAAGGAACTCAAGTGTCATTTTCAATTCTTGCAGGATCAAAAGTAACTGCGAGATTGAGAGTTACTTTTGTTCTGGCATGGCAGTGACTGAAAGTAAAAAACAATGAAAAACAATAAAAATTCCGATAAGCTGCAAAAAGTAATTATTCCTGGAAATCCTATGGAATAGCTCTTTACCACAAGCCAACACATATGTAGGGATAAAGGGTGAACTACCACCACTTACCGAAAATTAAATGGCATACTTGTCTGCCATGTGCGAAAGCTCCTGTAAAATTTGAGAGCTATCCGTGATTATTAAAACACTTTTTTGTACGCCAACCTTCATATATACGCCACCGGATCAGTCGAATTGTGAAAAAGCATTCATATGATTCTACAAAAGGTCCTCATGAACCACCTCACGCGCGCTTGCAGTGCTGCAACATGTTAGGCTCTCCAAGTGCAGAATCGATGATGGGTTGTTCAGTTTTTCTAGATTTCTCTTCGTTTCAACCCGCTTTCACCAGATAATTCAATTGGATACTCTAATTGTCCTAGGTAGAGACATTTGAAAAGCCCTGGCAACGATGCACGTCCCTATATCACCCCTCAAAAATATCGTCGATCCTCAACTTTTGCAATAAGGTATCTATATACAGTACAGTGATGCGATTGTATATAAATTTTGATTTTTATCCTTTTGTATATCGATATCGTTCAATATGTCAGCATTAAGTTTCCGGGAATATTGTGAAACATTAGAAAATTTAATTCGATTTTTATTTGGTGGGCGATGTGTTGTGTTTTGCAAAAAATATTTATTTTTGCAATTACCTATTGGAAGTACGGCTGAAATTTAATTCCAAACAACCAACTTAACGAAGGAAGTGCGACAAGGATTCTGGCCATCCACGTGTAGAAATCCAGGAGCGGTGCGTTCTTATAATTATAAAAGGTCATTTTTCGAGTCCAAATTTCCAAATCTCCAAATATTTCCAAACAATGATTTTAGCTTATCTTTCCTTCAAAATATAGTCCGTTGTTGAATGAAACACGTGTAGTAACAAGAAATAACATAAAAGCATATCTTATTTTTTCTCATTCATTTGGGCCTAGGTCCTTTCGTAATTTTATATAGTATCGCTGTCCATCTGAAAAATCTCATAGTTCTCATCCTCGTCCTCAATAAAAGGAACAATATTCAGGAAGTTGTGGTACGTAAAGAAGCAGTTCATACCAGCCTTCTTACTACCGCACTTGGCACCATCACAACCTTTGGTGCGTTTCAAAAACAAAATATTCAAAACCTTTTCGGGAGCTTTGAGGGCAACTGCTCGAGCTGATCTCTTCCAGGTGGTCGTTGAAAAGTTTCCATTCCCAAATTTTTGAAGAAGGCTTGCTTCTCAACCAGGTCTGAATCCGAAGAAAAACACGAAAGCTATACTGATTTGCTGTTTCATTACCTGTAGAACGGAAGTGAATATCTGGTTTCATAATAGTGGCAGAACTTCACGAAGGAGTAATATCGAAAAATCTGATACCATGTTAGAAAACACTTGCTACCAGCGTCTTCAATTTCACTTGGAGACGACGTGAAACTAGTGTTAAAGTTAATAGAAATCTCTTGGATTAAATACTTATTCTATTAGCTACCAATTTGAGATTGCAGTAATCTTGGCTGGCCAACAGACTATATCACAGTCTCTCCTTGAAAATAATACTTATTTTAAAGGGAAAGAGTGCGTTTGTTCTTTAGAGATCCGACACAATGCGCCGAGACAATTTCTGAGATCATAATGCTGGGTGAACTTTTATTTCCAGAACGCTGATGACATAAGAATGGACTTTCAGAAGATATTTCTTTTTCAAAAACTCGCGATCACACATAACACAATTTTTAGCCATAGTGATATCTGATATTTAAATAACTGCCGTTACAGTGCGAATTGCTAGGATTCCATAATTTGCCAATACCGTGCACATAGTAACATCGTCAGAGAGTATTTTTAGGAATCAATTTTTTATGTATACAAATTTTATTATTATACTTCTATAAATAATAATTGTGAAGATTAATACACGCCTATTCTGACAGCCAACAAAATTTCTTCAATTTCTTAGAACCGACCAATCAACGGTCAATTACAGTAATAAAAACCTACTTAGCTTTCCCAATAACTGATAGGTATGCACCTTGATCACGTGATCAATCCCGTTGAAAACTGTAACTGTCAGACTGTCCGAGACAAGGAAGCGGCCCAATGTTAAATGTGCAGAAATTAATATCCGAAAAAAAAAATCAGCGTATAGGAAATTAAAATTCAGGATGAGTTTCTATTTCATGCGACTCGATCGTGATTACCAAACATAACCTAAAAAATTGCGAAGGTTACAAAAAGCGGTTTTTTGCTGATAACTAAAAAACTACAGTTCCGATCAAAAAAAGTTTAATCATGAAATTGTAGGTATTGAAAAGATCTATCAATTAAGTGAATTATAATTTTTCGATATCATTGATACTTTTCGACTTATATCGGAAACACCGTGAAAAATCGTATTTTCTACAACTCGTTAATTGTATTCAAACTTGTTACTTACTGTTATGTGTAGCCTATGGCAAGCCAAAAAAGTCGTTTTTTGAAAAATTAACTATTCAGGGCTTATTTTTTCCTGTAAGAGTTGTACTTTCATATTATCGATAAGTATATTGTTTTTTTTTTATTAAAAAAATTACTATAAAAAAAATTCACAATTTTTCTACATGTTTTTTCTAAATAAATTTCATAATTTTTTTTATAGAAATGACTTTTATGAAAATAGATTTCGAGCATGATTTCACGCATTTAAATAAAAAATTGAATTCCTACGATCACTAGGAGCCGAGATGATTTTTTTATTTTAAAAAAATCTGGAAGGCGCAATAATAATAATTGCAGAAGAAGATGCCATTTTACTTAATCTTACTAGAGAAAACAACATAATTATAGTTGGAGAAGATGTTAATTTGATTGTACTTCTCACGCAATTGGTTCCCAGTACAGTGAATGCGAATTTTGAGACGCCTTCCATCGAAATAGATGGAGAATTGCCCAACTTCATGGATAGTCTGCTCACAGACATTATGGAGGAAAAAAAAGAAGAAGAAAAAAGAAGAGCCAAATGATTCAGCGGACAATCCTCCAATTAAAAAAGGAAAATTAGTGAATCTGTATAATATATGAATATTTTTTCTGTAATAATTTCATAAATGTTTTGTGCATAATAGAGTTATTTTATCATTTTGTGAATATGATATTGGTGTTTTTCTCGACGAGCTACCCCAAATTAAGTACAAAGGGATTTTTATGCGTTGTCCAGAAGCCGAGATACTCAATATTTTTCAAGCGCAAGCCACTTTTGAACGCACGAAATAAGTTTTCAGTGCTATCCCCACTCCGCCACCCACCACCCGCTACAGTTGCCGCGATCCGCGCCTGCATGCCTCACTTTATTCATCAGTTAATTATACTGCAATTGAACAAGACATATCCTAGTATTTTTTGTTGAAAATATAGGTATTCAACCTTAATATCCAGATTTTTTTGAAATAAAAAAATTATCTCGGCTCCTAGTGATCGTAGGAATACAATTTTTTTTTTAATGCGTGAAATCATACTGGAAATTTATTTTCATAGAAGTTATTTCTATAAAAACAAAAATGAGGAATTTATTTAGAAAGAACATTTGAAAAAAATGTGCAATTTTTTTAAGTAATTTTTTTACTCTTAAAATTGAAAAAATCAATATACTCATTCGATTATATGAATGTACAACTCTTACAGAAAAAAATAAGACCTAAGTCGTTACTGTATCATTATTCCCCGAGCAAGAGTAGCCAAATTAAAAGTGCATCTTTTTTGAGAAAACTTCATATATTTTAAAAAATAATCAATAATTATCAATTTTTCAAAAAAATTGTTTTTTGGTTTACCATAGGTTACACGTTCAATTTCTTACAGTTAACGAGTTATAGAAAACCCGACTTTTCACGGTTTTTCCGATATAACTCGAAAAGTATCAATGATATCAAAAAATTATAATCCATTCAATTTGTAGATCTTTTTAATACCTACAATTTCTTTATTCAACTTTTTTTGATCGGAGCTGTAGTTTTTTAGTTATAAATCGCTTTTCACAACTTTGCGAATTTTTTAGGTTATGTTCGGTAATTGCGATCGAGTCGCATGAAATAGAAACTCATTCTGAATTTCGATTTTCTATACGGTCATATTTTTTGTTTTCGGTTATTAATTTTTGCACGCACTTTTCCCTATTACTTGGACTATCACGTAGTTGTGTATTAACCTCCCTAAAATACATTTCAAATTGCATTCAAATTTTATTGTCTTTTGACAAACCATCTTGAATCAAGAAAAGTAGAAAAAAAAATTTAACTTCCTTGATTCTCGATATTTTATCATGACAATAAAATTTTCATGCAATTAAAATGTATTTATCCATAAAAATATGTATGTATTTTCCTCCGATAATTTCATTTTCTACGAATAATTTGATTGGCTATTTTTGCAATGAGGTTTAGAAGAGACTTACATATCAAAAAACGTAGTGTGACAATAAGTTTTGACAAAAATGACGATGAAAATTGTAAATGAACTTTTGTGAACTTCAATTTTGTAGATGATGTTTTCGTAAGAGGCCAAATTATCGAGCAAAAAATTGAAATAGGGGCCATTTCGCTATGTCCAGTATCATCGATCCCAGAAGTTTGGTTTATATTGCAATATTTCGTCGTTTCATCTTTTGATAGCATTCGACAATTCGAATCTGAAGGTTTTTTTGTGGTTTATGAGATGAAAAAATGTATTTGTATTTTATGTAAAATATGAGAATAAAAGAAATTATAATAATATTCAACACTGAGAGTTTTGATATCCTTTGGCATTTTTTAATAAGGGGTCGAATTTTGTAATTGAAGTATATTTGAATGCACGGACACGATATTGAGACAAAAAAAAATCGTGAAATAATGTTCGGTTTGGCCTGAACCTATAAAAGCATATCTTTGAGACTTTTAAATTGTTGTGTGATGCGACCGAATCGAGTGTAAACCACACGGGTATACGACACACATTTTCATAGAATTCATTTCATTTTCATGAATATTGTGCAACTGAAATCGTCAAATGAAGTAGAGAGTAGAGAACCGTTAGTTTTCGATAAACAAGACAAATGTACCCATCACTAATTAAAAATCTGGTCTATGAATATTCATTCAAGGTTCCCTACTTTGAAAATTATTATTTTGTATTCATTTTCACTAGTTGCCACACTTGACCTTGTATTGGTTTCATTTCGTGGTCACGTAAAACTGTCCTAAAAATTAAAGCTCATAATATACATCTCAACATGAACCTAATTTGGTCGATTTGTACGCACCTTCCTTGGGAAATGATAAAAGAGGAATTTGATCATAAGAGTAATATCAGCGTATGCACAAAATCCACCCCCACGTGATGCTGAACAGTGATGAAAACCACCACCTAAATTGATGGCCCAACCTCTTTCTAGAGCTAATTTCCCTGACAGGATAGAACCCCCAGTTTGGAATCTGAAAACATAGAAATGACTTCAGTCTTCATCATTATAATATCTAATGCAATTGAAGCGTTGTAAAAAATTGAAAGAAGTGGAAATCTTTCAACCATTCAGACAATGGATGTCCGAAATGTAAGTAAGCAATTCGTACGTCGTGGTACACTGGGACTAGGGGTCATAGCTACAGATGGTAGCCCTATAGGGAAACTCGTAGACAACAACAAAATATAAACATTTTATTCAAACAATAATTGGGGCATAGCTTTATATATATATATAAAAATAAATAAATTTCTTACCCCACAATCATACCACTACTTGGTCTAAGGCCTAAAAGGGTCAAGCCCTTAGCCACACTGAACTCAATGACCTGATTTATTACTTCTAACAAAACTTATTATGAATTATGAAAAGAATAAAACACACTCATCATATGCCAATCATATTTTGGAGGAAGGCCATGACTTCGATGAAAACTTCGAAATTCTTCATTTGGAAAATAAGGCCATTAGGGAATTAATAAATTGAAAAATTCAACTTGTTTATTAAATGATCAATTGGACCTGAACAGTTCTCCTTTGTTAAATTTATTCAATTAAGTAGTAGCTATGTTTTGAGATTTCCAGGTAGGGACATTCTTATTATCAATTCTATAAGTTGTATGAGTCTAGGAATTCACGATAATTATAGGTAGTCCCTAATTATGTTAATTGAAAAGAAAGGTATTTAAGTATTTTCCAGATGAAGAATAATTCGCTTGAAAAGACACTGTATATCGAAACATGTTGCAAAGACAATAAATTTTGTGTTTTACCTTAGTATCATTCAATTAATACAATACACATTTTTTGTTAACACTCACCTCATAGGCTTCAAATAGGCACGCTGAATAATATAATTCGGCACCGAAACAAGTGCTAAAACTTCTGCAATTTGGGCTACATGTAAGCTACACTGAATAAAATTATACATATTAGAATTCGGATAAAACATCAGAACCAGAGTTAGGTTACGTTTCTGGCAAATATGTGTGTTCACAAAACCAAAATTTGTAAATCTGTGAGAGAAATGTCCAATAATTTGCAACCACCTATTAACAATTTTTGCATGACAGGGATTGAGATCCCCAGCTCGTGTTCTGATACACATATAGGTATTATACCTCTATGAAAGAATAGAAAAGATAATTACTCTCAAACGTTTTAAATATTTTTTTGAATGCACCATTAGTAAGTCTTCTTCAGTTGCTTCATTTGGCATAACCACAGTCTTTTTGTCTATCAGTCCACTCTCCTTCAACATCTGAAAAAACATATTATTTATCAACCCTTTGAAGTAACTTTGCCATGGACGGTGACGTCCTATGCCAGTCACGAGCTCGGGTAAAAGAGGAGTGGCTATAGCTGGGAATCCTGACATTGCACCTCTACCGCCCGGCTCTTCCCAGCAACGGATCGCACTTTGCTTCAACTTGGCTTGGGTAGATCCGTCTTCGTCTTTTATCTATGATCTCTCGGTGACCCTAGATTTCTCCCTAGACCAACTCTTGTTCATTTCTGACCCCTGCGCTATTAGAGCATTCTAGGGCTAGGGGGCATCCCTTTCCATCACTATCTCGCCTAGGGAGTAAACCCTTCCAAAAATCAGCAACCCAAGATATTATGCGACCCTCTGAGAAAAAGGGGAAACTTCAGAGTAAGTAGCCTTAGCCCTACACGGTGGGCACCGTAGGGCTGGACACTTGAATGCCCCCATACTCGTTGATCTAGATGGAAAAAACTAAAGAACCCAAACCTAAGTGATATTTTGCCGGTGAGGATTCAGACTCATCAGCAAGCACCTCAACCACCACTACTATGGAGACGGGCAACTGTAGTGACAAATCAACGGAGACGCAAGGAACCTGCAACACAGTTTCAGAGGGGAGTTAAGTATCTGAAACTGCATAGAAGACCCCCTGGAATGCCCGGTGCGCAGTGGAGGAAAATGGTGAAGGCGGAAAAAATCGCAGTAGGAACGTGGACAATGTTGAAGCCACGCGGAGAAGCACGTGAAAAACAGCAACCCAAACGCGACAAAGGAACGGAAGGTAGAAAAAAAACTCGGGACGAAAAACGCCAGAAAGGCTCCTAAACCTTCTGGTACCTACAGTGAGGTCGAAAATGACCTCAGACTGACAAACGCCATCCTAAGATTTCCCTTGATCAGAGGCGGGCGGACCTGATCCAAGAGAAAGTAGTCGAGGAAATAGACAGATAACCTTTGGGGAGCCAAAATCAGATCCAGTTCCTCAAAACAACTTTCATAGGACGGGTACTCTAGGTGACCTGCGCGAACGACAAAATAAGAGACTGGCTCTGGGAAAAGGTAGGAGAGATAAGTCAGATTTGGTAGGGTGCTGACATTAACGTTGTGGAGTCAAAAGATCTCCTAATAAGACCCAGGGTCCTGGCCTTCTTTCCGGAACCCAAAAGTGGTAAGGGAACCAAAATCAGAACCTATTGCCTCGTTTTTTTCTACATGAATATAACTGAAGGCTTGCACAAGTCACTATTTTCGATTGGTGTTTCTCAAAATTATTTTTCACTTTTCAGCATATTTTAAAGCTTGTCCCTGACAATATTTTTTGGATCATTTAATTTTGTGCTTTTTAGTTATGGTTAGATTATTACAAGGCATGGTTTGAGATATCCAGCTCTTCAATGAAGAGGTCATCTGAATATTACCTAATCCGCCATTTTGGAGTTGCCATCTAGAATTTATAAAATAACAATTTTAAAGAGAATCCTACCATAATTACAAAACTCGTCCACCATCTTGGAGCCGCCATCTTAAATTTATGCATTTTGACCGAAATATTCATAATGTACAACCCCCAAAACCCCCACATACAAATTAGGCCAGTAGAGATAGACATGAAAAATCGAAAATTTAACAATAATTCCAGATCATTCCAAACTTTGATCAAGTAAATGGAACATTGAGAAAGCAATAAATCTCAATTTGCAACTTGTTCCGAATTCTACAACATTGTCAAAATGGCAATTAACTCGAATTTTGCTGTATACTCTTTGAGAAAATTGGAGCAGTATTAAATATATTATTTCATATCACGAATCAAGTTTGCAACGAATTCAAGTGTACGGAACATTTTTTTTTATCGACCATTAATGTTTTTCTTTGATATACCATAAGAGAAAATTCCAAAAGTTCTACAAATTCGACAGATACATCGGAAAAATATTCCAAACAGTTGCGTAGATTTAAGGTGGTCTCGAAATAATTACAAAAGTTTGACAACTAAATTTTGAAATCATGTATTCTACACGATCCGGATCTTCATGCAATTTTGAAAAATCCAATTCATTTTCAAATTAGATTTTTGCAAACTGCATAAAGTTCCGGATCGTGTACAAGAAAATTTGTGAATGCAACAGATTAGATGTTTTCAAAATTTCCAACAAAGTTGCAAAACTTTTGTATTTATTTCGAGACCACCTTGATCAAAAAAATGACCACGAATTAAAAACATATATGTTCCGGTTAACGTAAAAGGTTGCAACTCTGCACAACATGTATGTATGTATCTGCCAAGTTTGCAGAACTTTTAGAATTTTTTGTTATGATATATTAAAGTAAAAAATTATAGGTCGATAAAAAAAATGTTCCGTACTGTTGTGGCCGACAGGGGATTGAATTATGTACACGTTGAAATAATGTTTAATATTTCGGAAAAAGAACAGTTTGACATCTCATTACTATTAATTGACATTAACTGACCAAACTCAAAACTAAGACTACCGCTTGACTGAACTGAACAAAAAGTCAAAAGGCCATTACTTACAACACGTACACTTGACTTGATTCGTGATATGAAATAATATATTCAATACTACTCCAAGTTTGCAGAACTTTTCGAATTTTCTCAACGAGAATACAACAAAGTTCAAGTTAATTGCGAGGTTGACAATGTTGAGTACTTCGGAAGAGATTGCCAACTGAGATTTATCGCTTTCTCGATGTACCATTCACTTAACCAGAGTTTGAAAACTTTTGGAATTAATATGAATTGATTGTCTATTTCTACTGGCCTCAATTTTTTTTCGAATCGGATCATAATCACAAAATTATTCCCCTATCTTGGAGCTACCATTCTAAATTTATAAATTTTGATAACAAATTCATAATCTCTGACCCCGAGGTCCTCCAAATACCAATTCTGAATCGAAACGGACCATGATCACAAAACTCGTCTTCCATCTTGGAGCCGCAATTTTTTTTTTTCGGAAACACATTCCATAATGCATTATAATGTATTATAATCGAGATAATACAAGTTGTCTTCGCAATTGTTCAAATTATGTGAGAATTATGAGTGAAATAGTTATTGTAATTAATATTCTCTCTTGCCCCAGCTTGTGCAGCAAAGCTTATAGGTTTGTTTTTCATTAGTAGGTGTCACATGTCACGGGGCAAGACCTATGTGCAATGATAGGAGTGGATTTTTTCCCATAAAGTGCATTGTCAATAATAAAGTATTTCAATACTGGAACCAATAATAAACATGACCAAATATTTTTATGTGAAAATTCGAATTTGCTATCCAAAGTTATCTTCAGACATCTCATATATAAGGCAAGTATCTACGCTTCTTAGGTGTTAGGTGATTGTTTTTTGCAATGTCAACAAAACATTAAGATGATCGTCTTCTGATGGAAAAGGTCTAACAGATTTATGAATATCAAAGACATGTACAAACTCATCTCTAACGATCATACTCTCTCAGGAAGATGGTTGTGTTGAAGTTTATAAAACAGATCTTTACTGGTTTTAAAGTAGAAAAATAAAAATGACTTTTAATGACAGATTTAATAATCAATCTTACTGACTTCTCAAAAATAAAATATACATAGTGTTGACCACAAAAAAATGTTCAATGCTCTTCGGCAAGCCTTCAGGTTTCAACAGGTTGAACTCCTAATCAGGGATCTGTCACCTAAGAAAACATCTGCATCTGCTGAGGATACACCAAGACACAAGACATTATGCAGGTTATGTGATGGGGAAGAAGACAAAGCCTCTCACATAGTGTTTGAATGTGAAGTTCTGACTAGTATGAGGATGGCTATCTTCGATCACTTTATAGTGCAAAAGATATCATCCCAAAGAGCAACCTCGTGAGAAATCTCTAGGAGTTCGTCAGAAGATCCGGAGTACTCACGAGACAGATCTGACAGCGACGAGCAGAAAGGTTCTGCACAGAACTACCAGTACTTCGGCTGATAGCCAGCTACGCCGGGCAATAATATTATAATTAATAATAACAGAAACACTTTGGAAGTTTCTATCTCAGGTTTCTGTAGGGTTTTTAAACTGTATGACATGGTTCTTCTCCAATATCAGGATTGTAACCATAAATATAACAATACTACAGATTCTCCTCTACTTCTGTGAGTGTGCCCCTTTTCATTTTCAACTTTGTTAAAATTATTCAGCCTGATCCATCATGTCCATCTGTGGTATTTAGTACGCATTCAAAATAAACTATACACAATGCTCGTTCGCAACAGTTGATGCAGATTTGCAGGAAACCGGACATTACAATTTAACCAGTATTTATCATGTGTAAGATTAATCGCTAAAAAAATTACTGAACTTGTTACCTTGTAAATATTTTTCCATTTCCGCGCATCGAATGGATGTAATTTTTCTAGTCCCATAAAATTCACATTGTATTCCTTTCTGTACACAATAGGCCATTGCTCCTTGTTAATGTTAAGGTAGAGGTTCGTTCGAAAACTCATTATTAGTCACATCTATCTGAAAGTGAATCACAATCAGCAATGAACTCGGGTCAACATCGCATTGTTTGAATATTCCAAAAAGTATTATAATTCATTTTATGATATTTTTTATGATTTATTGTTGATTAGATAAATTTGAATATCCGTTGATATATAGCATTATATACGGATAATTTTTAATTGCATATTTTTCAGTCATGATCAACTTCGCTGAGAAAATGCTTTGGTTACTTGGAATTGGAAAAAAAATCTTCAGGTGAATGCATAATGAAAGTCAAGTTTTATTTCTCTCTGGTGATCTTTCTCTGGTGTTCAAAGTGTGATGGTTGGGATGAGTCCCGACGACCCTGAGTTATGCTGTAGTTTTCTTGTTGGTCCACTACATATTCAATGCACTAAAATCGTCTCCGGGGGCATTTTTCCGTTCCATAACTGGTTAACGCACTTTATGCTACTGTTGGACTCAATTGCCGATTTCGGCCATTCGCCGAAATAATACTTTGCTCAAATGTCGAAAAACTAATTCACGCATTTTCAACTTGCAAGCTAAATTATCTTGCTCAGGTTAGGTTTGTGTGTCAATCGCGAGCATTTTCGGCAATTGATCATTTAAGGTGCGTTAACGAGTTAGGGAATGGAATATAGATCTCGCGCTTCCGTTTCCTACCTGATTAGTACACCTGGTTGCTCTAGCCGTATAGGAGACGGAAATATGCCTCCGGGGGTGCCTGCTTCATGAAAAAAATATAGAAGTTGTTTTATCACTCATTCTTTATGTTTTTCGGGGTTCTGAATCTGAATTTTTTTGCTACTTCCCACTGATATGGCTTCACAACAAAAATCGCAAAAACCTACCTTTGTGTTGCCAAAAAGTGATAATTCCACACAATTTTCGAGGTAGTCCATTCCATACAGAAATAAAGAACAATAAATGTTCTACACAAAACACCCCTCGAATGTATATTTGTTTGGCCGTTAGAGAGTGCTTCAGTCCTAGCAGAGAAGGGGATCTGAACTGATAACTTTACAGGGTCCATCCAGTATCATTTTGTTATGTAGACACTCCAAACTCAAAAGAATCTCATATGCATCTTAGGCGCTTTTCTCATATTCCTACAAAGATATACTTACGACGCGAAATTTGGTACAATTTATCATTTGTTGTAGAATATCGACGTTTGTTGAAAATTGGTTGAATTTTTAATAGTTTTTTGGTGCAAATTAATCACTCTGTATGTATGTCCATAATAACTCTCAGTATGATTCTATGAAAGGAATCAATTAATCGTTTACTAATAAATAATGGATTTATTGAATAATTTCCTTCCATAAAATCATACTGATTGTTATTATGGACATACATACAGAGTGAAATATCAAATTTGCACCAAGAAACTAGTAAAAATTCAAACAATTTTCAACAAACGTCGATATTCTAGTACAAATAATAAATTGGACAAAATTTCGCATTGAAATGTCATTGTTGTGATATAAGGAAGGCGCCTAAGTTGCATATGACATACTAGTACTCTTTATGGGGTTAAGACTAAAAAAATAAGGAAAAAAAAAGTCGTTACGTAGGTGGCTGTGATTACAAAGTTGAATATTGTTTTCGATTCTAAAAAACTTGTCTGAATAAACTTCTTTGATAATATCAAAAATTAGGGTAGATTACTATTGATCAAAATTTCTGTACACAGTTTGGAAATTCATAACTTTGATAACACAAATACACATTTTTCAACAACTGTCAAAAACATACGATTTCATTATCAAACGGAAAAGCGTAAAAAAAAGTGCACTTTTTTAACGGCTGTTGCTAGGCAACCGACAGTTTCATGCAACAACAGTGACATATCCCAATAATAACGAAATCCTGTCATAAAGCCAGTTCTCATTTTCTTTGGCAACTAATAACCTATAAATATCTGATATACAAATGTTATCAAATAAGTATTATCAAAATTCCAAACTATCGCGGCAATATATTCAAAATAATAGCATATACCTCTAAGGAACTATTGGACCTAATCTACACTAAGTAATCCAAGGTAGCTATGGCTGTTTGGCCGTCAGAAACTAGTTGACAACAATAATTAATGAAATTTGTGAAATTGGGCATCTATCCAGATAACGAATTCTGGATAACTATAAATTTAATTTAAGTAGAAATGAAACGTGATGAAGATTGAACGGAGCAAATCGTGGATAGTGCAAATATGAGATTTCCTTGCCATAGTTCAAAGAAAGAAAAAGGTACTCGTTGCTTCACGAGGATTGTTTATTCATTTTGAATACAAATCTAAGAAAACGAAATGTTACTTAGATGGAGTAGTTATTCGAAAGTCAAGTCAACATTAATAATAATAATATTAATTGACCTCGATGAATATGTTATTTTAATATTCGTTTCAAATTTTCTTTCGGCTATGTCGAAATTATTCGTTTCATTTGTTTGAAACTCAACTCTCCGGCATACTCTTCAAAGTGTTTTTTTTACTCGTAGGAATGCCGCACTCCGGCGTCGTGCGTCAACATGTCCTATTCGTAAAAAAAAGTATATTTACTTACTTGATACATAAATTACTATTATACAAGTAAAAAAAACACTTTACTCACGAGTTTCATGCAGTATTTTTTCTACAACTGTCAAACAATACAACCAATTCAGGTTTTTTTGCAAATATGAAATGAATTTGGCATATATATTGATTCCTAATTCCTACAAAGTTCGAAGAGTATGCCGGAGTGTTGAGTTTCAAACAAATGAAACGAATAATTTCGACAGAGTCGAAGTACCTTTCTCTTTACACTATCCCGCAAAATGGAAAATTTTAAGTGAATATTAAAGTAACTTATTTCTCGAAGTCAATATTATTATTATTATTAATGTTGACTTGACTTTCGAATAACTAGTCCATCGGAAGTTCATTTTCTTAGATTTGTCTTCAAAATAATCAAACAATACTCGTGAAGCTACGAATACCTTGTTCTTTCTTTGCACTATGTCAAGAAAATCTCATATTTGCACTATCCACGATTTTCTCCGTTCAATCTTCATCACTTTTCATTTCTACTTAAATTCGTTATCTGGGATAGATGCCTGATTTCACAAATTTCATTAATAATTATTAATGTCCACTAGTTTCTAACGGCCAAACAGTCACAGCTACCTTGGATTACCTATTGTGGATTAGGTCCAATATATGCTATTATTGTGAATATAATCGCCGTGATTGTTCGGAATTTTGATAATACTTATTTAATAGTAAGAATGCTAAGAATATTATTCGTGAAACATTTGTATATCAGATATTTATAGGTAATTAGTTGTCAAAGAAAATGATAACTGGCTTTATGGCAGGATTTCGTTATTATTCGGATCTGACATTGTTGTTGCATGAAACTGTCGGTCGCCTAGCAACAACCGTTAAAAAAGTGCACTTTTTTACGCTTTTCCGTTCAATAATGAAATCGTATGTTAATAGTGAAATATTGTAATACTTTACGCTCACAAACAACACAAAAAAGTGGACTTTTTTTACAGTTGTAGAAAAATTACTATTACGCACTGTTGACAATGCGTAAAGTGACAGTTTTGCGTACAAATGCGTAAAAAAATCACCTGTGCGTAAAATCATCAACAATGCGTAAAGTAAATTTTTACACACTGATAATACATTTATGCATTTTCTAAAAATAAAGAATATTCTGCGTCAAATATAACTCGGAAGTCATCATTTGATAATACGACGATAATTCATAACATAAAACATTCAAATTAATGTTACAATTGCTACAATTTGGCAATGTAATATCTGTCGAAGAAAAAACACTATGAAACACTTTCATAAAGGGTTTTTTTGTACACGCTCATACAAAAAAGTCCTACTTTACGAACTTGTATCATAAATAGCTATTCCCATATATGGTGCAAACATTTTGAAACTCACTGTAGGTACATCTTTGATTTGGAGTTCATTTAAGTACCTCAGATAAAACTATCCACTACACCACTGGTTGTTGATGATCAAAATATGGAATTAAATAATAAACATATTCATTTACCCAGTACAATTCTGTAAACTATCATTGATGTCCACAAATACTACCGCATGCGGTATATCATCACTATTTGAATCTCCCTCTGAAAGGTATTGATCCAACCTACATTTTCAACTGTGAATCAAAATACAAACAAATCTGCAGCACAATACAAACAAATGATTTAACAAAACGTCAACAATCACATTTCAATCGAACTTTGAGTCTATTAATGTTCATTTCTGACAAAACTGTTAGAAAAATGATGCAGAATGTCATTTCTGGTGTGACTAAGTATTCTATCCTGGTTTTTAGTTCATTCAGAGGCTGTAGATGTCCTTGATGGTGTTCGACGTTCAAAAAATATCAGGGAAATTTGGCATGTTGCAATGGAAACTACTTGTGAAATGGATTTTCAGTGAGTACTCGCATTTCCTATATTTTGTAGTAACTACAATATTTGCCTTATCATTCATCATTCGATTGCATTCGGCTGCTCTGAACGAAAAACGCTTATCATTTCAACTTCATTGTTTAATGTCTGAATCCAATCATATCTCAACAGTTATAACAAATGGCATCAGAATAGAAACACTTGCATTGAAAGAGGTGGAATGAGGGTTGGGACTTTTTCCAGTTTGCCGAAAAATTTACCAAAAAATTGGGTTTCAACAGCTTATAATAGTTTAATTGTTCATTTTTAATGAATTTGAATCCCCTCGCTATTCATCTTATCAATTCTGGTTTTTTAAATTGATATAGCCGGTACTTGATGACAATCCATGTTGATAATCTATAGTAAAACTATAGTTCAAATGATTTTCACAAAAGAGATTAACAAAACCACAATTGTTCCGCTGTAGAAGATGTCTTCTTCAACTGAAGAAGTTGTTGTGCTGCTAAACCATTGTCGTGGTTTTGAAGATATCTTCTCCACTTGAAGAAGCTGTTGAACATGGAAACAAAATGTTTTTGAAAGAAAGTATTTATGTAATTCAAAGATATTCCCGATTATCCATTTCAGCCTCTATTTAAACATTTCATTTGTTGTTAATAATTATTCAGCAAATATTTTTCTAATAAATATTTCCCTCTTTTTGAAGAATCCTGGCTTTATATCGTTACATTTTTATAACTGTTTTCGTGGACTCATCTTCAAAATTTAGTTAGATCTAATAATTGCTTTGACAGATAATTTATACTGGTTTAGTAATTTACTACGCAAAAATCATTGTCGATAATTATTCCCAATTAAAACTGAGACTAAATCATTTAGCAGTTAGTAAAATTAGTAACGAACAAGTTTCCATTTTATTGTTATGAATTAATTATACAAGTTTAAGTAAAATCAAACAAAAATGTAGAAGAGTCATAGAAATGAAAGAGTTATTGGACTTTGAACGTGGGCTTGGACGAATAATTTCATTACACGCGGCGCTCTAGTTTGACGTCACGCGAATTAAACGAGGCCACTCGTATTCGCAGAGTACCTACAAATATAAGTCACATCACGTCACAAACTGAAATAATCAATTTATCAGTGATTTATTGATGGATTTTAAATAATGTTTCACTGATTTGTTAGTTTTGATCTATATTTTAATTCCATCGCGTTAAATATAGTATTAACAACACCAGGAAACTTGTCCATTGGAAGATTAAATTTGATAACTGGGAATGTCTTTCAATTGACAACAACTTTTTTCAATAACATTTTTCGATATTATGCAAAGTAATGCCACTCTACTCTAGAA
Organism: Chrysolina haemoptera; assembly: GCA_958298965.1. Taxonomy (NCBI): domain Eukaryota; kingdom Metazoa; phylum Arthropoda; class Insecta; order Coleoptera; family Chrysomelidae; genus Chrysolina; species Chrysolina haemoptera. The sequence continues at coordinate 32,462,622 of OY282585.1, read as the reverse complement.
AGTGAATTTAGAATATCGAACAATTCCCGCTTAGTCATACTAATAATAACCGTTATACACAAATTTAGTCTAAGTGAATGCACCAACTTTTATGAAGAATGCAATTTTTTGAGGAACTATTAATAAAAAAGTTTTCCATTATGGTTCCAATGTTTTGGCGGACACTGCATATTCAGCAGAACCTAAAGAATTTTCTGTAGGAGCCAGCCATTATGAAACCCTGGCCTCTCCTTCCTAGCAAACACATATTTTGTTGCGTTTTTTTTGTCTCTTCCACACAATGTTTCAATGAATTCATTTTCAGACGTTTTCAGGATGTAACAGCCAACAACGATAAACTGGTCAGTGAACTTACGAACGAGTTGCGCACTGTCAAGGTATTTTTATGTTTATTTTTATGAGCAAATCCGTAAAAATAGTAAAAAAACAATGGAATCATCAAATAATTTCATTAAAAAAAATCAATCCCCCGTTCTGCCCGCTTGAAACCTAGATAGACAACGCGTAGGAATTATTTATATTTCCGTTGCTTTGAGACGTCAACCCCTCTATTTTTCGTAAAATATTGCAAAAACTCGCGAAAAGAATTTCTGAAAAATCCGTAAAAATAGTGAGCAATATGAAACAATCGTACGGAATATTACAGATAAAAATATTGGTTAGAGAGGTCGAACATTTCGAGAATCCAAGAATCTGGATGGCAAGGGATATTACACATACGCATGCCACTGTTATACCAACCTCTGGGCATCTGACGAACGTATTTCGACCTCAGAGTGATAAAAGACATAAAGAAGCCTTTTCCATCCTTGTCTTGAAGGCAACATAACTTTGTTAAGAAATATGTTTTAGCGGCAATCCAGACATGAAAATGAAATATTAAAAAAACTTGCATAAAAATGTGGATCAGCCGGGAATCGAACCCGGCCTCCCAATTTCCAGTCGCATACACTAACCGCTATGCTAACGGTCCTCAATTCGAAAACCGGTAGTTCATACTCTTAGTTCAGTCATTCATGTTAGTGAACTAGATGGTGGTTAGTATGATAGCGTTTAGTGTACCCGACTGGAGATTGGGAGGCCCGGGTTCGATTCCTGGCTGGTCTACATTTTTATGTTTTTCAATTTTTCATTTTCATGTCTGGATTGTCGCTATAGCATATTCCTTCATATTGATTTACAGATATCATAACTACTCAACTTTGTATTTATTTCGGCTGAGTCATACATACTTGAGATTTGAAGTTTGACGTCAGTTGAGGATCCCAATACGGATCGATACCGCCTGAATGATTTTCCTCGTCATCATACTAACCACCATCTCATTTATTGAACTAAGAGTATGAGCCACCGGTTTTTGAATTAAGGACCGTAGCATAGCGGTTAGTGTGCCCCACTGGAGATTGGGAGGCCCTAGGTTCGATCCCTGGCTGGTCCACATATTTAATTCAGTTTTTCAATTTTTCATTTTTATGTCTGGATTTCCGCTAAAACATATTCCTTCTTATAACATTGCTTGTTTACATGCGATGGCTTTATACATGTTATGTCCGTATTCAATCGGGTAGTTTCGTGTATGCCCTCTCATTTCATTCGGGTCAAGTTGTCATTCTTCGTTTTTATTATGGTCCGACTTACTCTCAATGTGAACAAACTGTCCATAACGTCTAACGGCTTACAACACGTCAACCCCTCGCTCACGGTTACGGTAAAAATACCCCCAAAAAAAAAGAGGAAATAAAAACCTGAAAAAAACACAAAAAACTTTCAAATGAATAATGAATGGGTATAGTTTGAAAACTATGCCAATCACCTCATAGAAAATAGCCACAATTTCACACAAAATCCGGAAATTCTATACATTCAACCGAAAAGCCTAAAATTAAATATATTGGAATCTATAGAAATCAAAAAAAATCTTTGTAATAAAAACAGCTTAGTTCTGAATGATCAGATAGACCTGTATAATTCACCAATCATTAATAATGTTATCTGTAAGTTCTCAAATGCCCCTTGGTATCTCTACCTACCTACTTTCATACTTTCCCAAATGTCCCTTGATACCTCCCTCTATCTACCTTAATGTTACGTTTAGTATTTAAGGAGATGACCTTCTGTAATTAGGTTAGTTTATAACTGGCCCAGAAGATGACACAGTGTGTCGAAACAGCTGTTATCATTAAATGTTAGTATTGTGTAAAAAATCTTTGTGAAAGTATTACTTTCACTCTACCCATTCATTTAAAATGAATTTACACACATTGAACGCCGAAACAGTAGAACAAAAAACTTTCAGGAAAAAGAACGGAAAAAACAGGAAATTATTACTCCTTCTTTCTAGGCCTTTTTTTGTTGTTTAGTTTTTTTCTTTTTTTTTTTCGGTGTTTTTTCCGTTTTTTTTTTTTTTCGTTTTAAATGAGGGTACGCTTTTTATAGGGAAATTTGGGCTATTCCTGAAAATATATTTATGTCCTTCATATGCTTAGAAATAAGTAATGTAGTAGTACATCTAATTTTTTTTTCAGTCAAGGATAACTTATGTAATAATAATAATGTTCTTATCAATCATTTAAAAAAAAATAACTGATTGTCAGAACTGACATTTTCCATTTATTGTAGGTACATAGCCCTAAAAATTTACAATATATTATGACCGGGAGCAGACGACCTAGAAAGCATACCTCCTTTTGAAATATTTCTGTTTTCATACACTATAAATATCTTTTTTTTATTTAATTTCATTGGTTTGTGAATGAAAACTTTTCAACTATTTTTTTAAGAACGTTTATTTCATTTTATTCTATTTAAAAACAGAATTCTATGAAATTCTGATAATCAGTGATATTTCAAGACTTCCTGAATCTAGTGATGTTGTCAGAATTTTGATAAAAGTTCTTAAACTGAAGTGGTCGATTGATTAAACGGAATATTTTCAAAATTGTTTTCCCTTATAACTATTTTATCGATGGAGACATCACAACTGATTTCAACATAAACCATTTGTAAATACAGTAGTGTGTAAGATTTAAAAAAAGTCGCTACTTATTTAAGAAATTTCTTATCCTAAGTGGACTTTTTGGCAATAAAACTTTCCTATCGGTTGTGAAATGTATGCTTCAAAAGGGTGCTTTCATTTCAAATGAACCACGCTTAATATAAGTAACAAAATAAAATTAGTTATTAATGATATGTTTCTTACTTTTATATTAAAGTACATTTGAATACCAATATACTAAACGGGTTTGAGGTCAGAAAAAAAGATACCTTTTCTTGTAAATATGACATATTTGATAGTTAACTGAGGAACCGTTAAAGGTACCTTCATCTTCCAAGTGACATTGTGAAATCGATCGAGGTTAGAAAAAAAAGGCCTTTGAGTCTTGTAAATATGGCATATTTGGTATTTAACTAAAGAACCGTTAATGAAACCTTTAAGTCCAATGCATAAACTTGACGTTCCGTTCGCCGTTTTCGTTGCCGTTTGCGTCTCTAATTCAATACACTGAAATGACTAGGATCATTCATAAACGCCGTAGACCGTTTTGCATTCCATCGGTGTCAACGTCAAGCTCAACGGCGAGCGGAACGTCAAGTTTATGAATCGGCCTCCAAGTTAAATTTTAAAATCGATCAACAACAAATATGGCATATTTGGTATTGAACTAGAGAACCGTTGAAGGTACCTTCATCCTCCAAGTGACATTATAAAATAGATATTTATTTTGATAATGAAATTGGCACTAATTTTAATGACATATAGTAGTAGTTATAGTAGAACTGTTTCAAATACTACTTTTTCAGTCCGAACAAGATGCTCTCAGACTAAAAGTGGCCACTGTTCTAAACGAAAACAACAGGTTATCGAAGCAACTGAAGGAGTTGTCAACTTGCAATTCAAATACTAATACATCGTTACAATCAGAACTAGTAAAAAATCTGAGACAACAAATAGACTCTCTTTTACTTGAGAAGGAGGAAATTACGAAGTTATGGCAACATTCCATGAAATCTGTTAATATTCTCGAAAATGAATTGAGAGTTTTTCAAACAGGAAGCCAAGATTTCGTTCCCAAGAAAGAGTATATGAAGGTTAGTAAATGCTGCTTAGTGTATTCTATAAAGAACAATTTTGAAAATAACCTCTCATTATTCCCAGCTCAATGAATATTTTCAGATCAAACAAAACTATGAAGAGAGAATCAAAACTCTGAACAACGATCTGGACACAACAAAAAAAGTACTCGAAGAAACTATGAGGAACGCTAGCCAAGAAATGACTATCAAATATCAGGAAATTGATCAGTCTTTAGAAAATCAAAGAAGTGCCCTTAAAATTGTTAAAAACTTGGAGGATGAAGTTTTGGCTCTTCAAAGCAGACTACAAGAATTCGAGAAAGAGAGAATCAGATTACAAAGGAGTCTGAAACACGAAGAAGGCATATTAGAAAAATTAAAGAAGAAAAATTCCGAGTATAGAGAGAAAGTTGCCGAAGCAGTTCAGATTGTCGAAGCAGCTCTGAATGAAAAAGATGCAGCACTATTCAGAGAACATGAAGCGAACGTTGAAATTCAGAAAATAAATCAAAATATGAGAAAAACTGTAATGGAATTGGAGGAGAAAATGACGAAGCAAGTCGAAACCTTTAAATTTGAGTACACTAAAAAATATGATGATCTTATGGACAAATATAACAAAACACAAGAGGATACAAAAATAAAGTCCTTAGAAATTGAGAAATTTGCCACCAGATGTTCTCTGCTTGAGAGTGAACTAGACAAATTCCGTAAGGGAGATTTCAGTATTCAAGAAAACAACATTTCTAAACTCCTCATCCTGGAAAAAAATTTAGAATCAACTTTTCAGAAGCTGGTGAGTACAGTGAATCTTCTTTTGTTTGTTGACAATATTACGTTCCAGTTTTAGTTAGTTTCAGAAAAACTAAATGTAAAATTTGCTTCTGAAAAAGAAAATATGAAGAATGACATGGAACAGATGGCTGGACATTATGAAAGAACTCTCAAAACAAAAGAAATTGAAAAATTAACACTACAAAATAAAATTAAACAATTAGAAACCAGCTTAGATGATAAAGATTTAACTTTGAAAATGTCGAATGAAAAATTGAATTTGGAAGAGGGAGAAAAATCAGTAATGCAAAAAAATTTCAGGCAACAGTTGGAAGACCAAGAAAGGTGAGTTATCCGGTTTGTTCTTGTTGCCGAATTTATTGAGAACTTCGCTATCGACAAAATTTAAAAATCGCCAACACGAGAAATTTACTATAACTATAATACTCTAGATTTCATAATTTTTATTCGTTCGGAAGTGTCTGCACAGTGCTGAAAAGATCCATATAGTTCGAAACAGCTGTCCACTGTTTGACGTTTTGGTGAGCAAGTGTTATGAAATTGAGAGCATTATCCTTTTTGTCGTTATGTATAATAGTAATTTGTTGTCTATCATATCATATATATAATGCAGGAATTGTAACAGCCTTTTTGATAGTAGGTTTGTTTTAAACAGGATATGAGGCTTATGGGTACAATAAAGAAGACTCTTGTCTGCTTTTAATTGAGAGCTTTCGAAATATCTTTATTTATTTTTCAATCAGTGTCTGGAGAAAAGTATAATGAATATTATGATTACATATGATGTTGTACTTACAGCATGGTGAGATTAATTAGTAAACTAGACGCAACATCGACAGAAGTGTTTTTTTTTTAAACTTTAATGCGTATCTTGGTCAATATTTCTATTTTTATGTATGAAGTTTAGTAATGATTCATGACAACTGAAAATTTTGTGGCACTGAAATTTTGTTTTTATACTCATTTGATAATTTCGTCAGTCATGTCGAGCTAAGTATGGGTTGTTTCTGTTTTGGTTATGGATCTTATCAATCGAGGATGTTACAATAGAAAATATTCAAATTGGCAATGTCTGATCTCTTATTCATGGTTTGTCCAGTTTCTTGAATCCATGCCATTTCTAAGAAATTTCTTTTGAAAATTTTTTTTTCAGAGTCTATTACTGTCACGTTATCATAATCGGGAATATGGTTCAGAGAAATGGAATGGTTAGCAAGAGCACATAAATTTTAATTTGTTCTTATATCACTACGATGTGAAGTGATGCGTCCTTTTAAGTTTCTGGAGGTATTACCAATGTAACTCAACTCACAATCTTTGCAAGGGATTTTGTAAGCAATGTTAGATCTGTTACTGAGAGGAGTGGTGTCTTTGAGTTTGCTAAATAGATTACCAACTTTTTTGATGGGACAATTTGCTATTGTTATGGATGGATCTATTCTTAATAATTTAGAAATTTTGGGTGTTAGGTTTCTTATATAAGGTAATGTTCTATATTTCTTTATTTAGGGTATTGTAGTATTATGATCAATTGTGGTAGTAATTTGTTGAGTAGGTTGAATTGGTTGAATTTGATTTGGTTGTCTATTGTTATCTGAAATTTGGTCTATCATATTGGGAGTAGAATAGCATTACTTTTTCAAACCTCAATGTCCTTTCGATCATTGGCACTACAGTGTGGAAGGGAACGATAAAAAGTAAAAGTGACAGAGGTGACAGGCTCATGCAGGCGCAGTTTAAGGATTTCAGTTTGGCATTTTTTAGGTGCTCGTCTGAAAGTCCAGTTGGTTGTTTCTCCCCTGGTGCTATATTATGAGATAAATATTAGAAACGTGAGGGTTTCCTACAGTTCCGGCAATTTACCAGTCTTTTCTCAGGCAACACTTTCTTAATCATCTTCCTTATGGCAGCTTCAAGTGTGGAAGGCTCCTGTGGTTCTTCTTCCATCATCCGGACCTTACTGTGGCTCTTGCAAGATTGTTTTGCAGCCTCAAATTCCAAAGCGCGTGCCAGTGCATCCACGAGATGTGTTGGACGAGCTAGTATCAACACTTATCCGGTTTCTTGGTCGCGAAGTCCATCCAAGAATGCCTGAGCCGCTAGTCGTTCTATTACCTTTTCCGGTGTGGCTGGATATGCAAGACGAACCAAGCGTGCAATGTCTGCTTCAAATTCTTGTAAGGATTCGCTCGATTTCTGGCAGCGGTTTTTGAGTTGTCAGTTGTATACATGTTCTAGATGGGTCTGTCCATACCGTGTTTCTAGATGTTTAACCAGCTGCTCGTAGTCCTCCGGTTCTTGAGCCGTTCGTTGCTTCTCCACGCAACGCTGCATCTGCAAATTGTCAGCGGTAATTTGCCCATGGTATTTTTTCATCAAACTGAAAAGGTTTCATGATGAGCTTTCCTGTTTCCGAACTGATCTTTATATCCTTCAAACCCTTTTGAACATCATCCAAGTTTAAACTCAGTTCTAGCATCGACTTTCAATTGACAGATTCTGTGGTATAGGTATTGTTAATTCGGTTTCACAACTTACTGATTCTTTCTTTCATTTTGTTGATTTCCGCCTCAATTTCTCCTTTGATTTCATCACTTATTGATTCCTTCAATTTTTCCATTTCTAATTCGATTTCATCTTTGATTTTGTCACCATTTGTTTCCTTCAATTGTCCCATTTCCTCTTCAATTTCATTTTTATTTTCTCCATCTCTCTCTCTCTCTCTCTCGAAAGTCCCCATTCTTTGTTCTAACCGGCTCGCCACATCACAAAGTTCTTCTTTCAGTTTTTCCTTCAAACTTTTATAATTTTCTAGAAGTTTCTCTTGAAGTTCTTCCTCAAACTATTCGAATTTTCTAGAAGATTCTGTTGAAGTTTTTCATTCGAACTATTCGAATTTTCTAGCAGCTTCTCATCCAGATTATTCGAATTTTGTAGTTTAGTTTAATTTTGAAGTTCTTCCTTCAAATTATTAGAATTTTCTAGAAGTTTTTCTTTCAAACTCACCAAATTTTGTTGAATTTTGTCCAATAATTTGGTATTTGCGTCGATTTTATTCATTGTCCAAATCAACCCCAGAATCTTCGAACAAGAAGGTTTCGGGGTCTTTTCCTTCAGATATCAATCTGTTAAAACCCTCTTCTGGAGTACAGCCTTCTTACCAGTTGTGTCAAGCTCTCTCTCATCTAATTCAGTTTTAAGTTCCACGACCTTGAGGTTGACGAGTCGAACTCTTGTCTAAAACATTTTGTCTTGGCCTATTTCAAACAAAAAAAAAATCGATTTATTCAATTTTTTACGCCGACTTTATTTTTACAGGTCTATTATTATAATTATTTTTACACGCGAGATGTATATCAGTTTATACTGCCGTTAATTAATGCACACAACTGTCCACTTCACGAAAAATGTCACTGTTGATTTTTTGCGATAACAAAACTCGAAAAATGTATTTTCTTGAGACACACAGCTGTCTATTTACACGAACATTCTGTATTTTATTTTTAAAATCCACTTCTGATCACTACTGTAAAGAATTATCACATCTTCACTCAAAATTATTTATTCGACACTTAAATGGTTGGGTTTTTTTGAAGATATTTCATAAACTATTTAAGATATCCAAAGTTTTAAAAAATATCCTCAAAAAGCAGGATTTTCCTCTCTGTGCTGTACCGACAATATTTATAATTTCAATATAGAGGTGAAACTTGGGATTAAAGCGGGTAGTGATCCTTGCACGCGCGACGACCGAATCAGAAGAATATAAAAAATATATATATTTTTTTAATCAACTATGCTTTTGTTGCTTGTTTAATTTTTACTTGTTGTTGTTACCATAAAAACCCTGATTATTTAGAAAAACTGAAAACCTAGATTTTTTTTACTTCTTCGAGCTATTCGCGAAAGGATTTAAACTCCTTTGGAAAAATTAAGACATTTCGATTTTTCACTTTTCTATTTTAAGGTATTGAAAAATCAAAATCGCAAATAATTAAGCAATCAGATTTTTTTTAATCATCCCAATAGTTATAAACGAGAGCATTGTTAATAAAAAATTTTAAAATATTTCTTCAAGAATTTAATTCTTGATGAAAATAATGATTCATAAGAAAAAAATCGTTTCGAAAAAGAAAATGCTTGCTAAAAAACGCAACGCACATACTAATTAACAATTCATTTGTTGTTGCTTCATGTTTACATTGGGGAACCATTTCTTAACATGATTTATCACGTTCTTTCATATTATAAAAAAACAATTTTTTTTAAACAAATGAATTTTTGCACTATATATTTTTTTTAAATACTTAAACAATACTAAAAACAAACATGTGCAATTTTGTATAGAATTTTAAAAAATATGAAGAAAAAAATTCATTTAGAAATGCACATGGTTGTTTTTATTTTTTTTTTTTTTTGTTTTTAAAGAAATATAGCATAAAAATTGTTTATAACAAATGGTTTGTTAAATATACAAATGAAAACAATTTTTTTCATATAGTATGGGAGAACGTTATAAATCATGATAAAAAAATGGTTCCTAATATTAATATTTACCAGCAAAATATAATTTGTTGATTAGCAAGTGCGTTTTTTAGCAATATTTTATTTAAGAAACCCATTTTTCTTATAAATCATTATTTTCATCAAGGATTAGATTGACAAAGATTTTTTCAATCTTATAAGCAATGCATGTGTTTATAACAGTTATTTGAAGTTATTTTTTTTATTATTATCGTTAAGAACCATAATAAGGATGACTGAAAAAACAATTTTTTCTGATTGCCTATTTTACGATCCTTATTTTTCGATGCCTTAGATTGTTAACAAAAACGTAGAAAATAGGAGATCTTTTCTAAATCATTTCACGAATAGCTCTAAGGAGTGACAAAAAATCACTGTTTTCAGTTTAGAACAGGTAAAAATTAACTAATTAACAAAAGCTTAGTTATTAGAAAAATTGTGGTAAAAATTTATTGTTGACGGATTATTGTTCATTTATGTGTTTAGATATATAATTTAGATATATAGTATACAAATATTTGTATTCCTTAAATTTTATATTTGATGGGTAGTTTTTTTTATCATGCTTCTGAATAGGTCGATGTACGTGTAAGGACCACTACTCGTTTTGATCCCAAGTTTCACGTATGAATTGAAATTATAAATATTGTCAGTACAGTGCGAAGAGGGAAGCCTTTTTTATAGGAAATATCCTGCTCTTTAAGAATCTTTTATTCAAATCTTGGTTATCTCAAATAATTTTTAAAATATCTGCAAAAATCCAAACCGTTCTTTTTGTGTTTACTTATTTGTTGCAATTTTTGCCGGCCCCAATTTTTCTACTTAGACGCCATTCCGAATCGAATGAGATCAAAATCATAATTTTGGGTGTTCTTGGTCAGCTTTTTGACAAAATAGCACTTGTGAACCAGACTATAAGTCAGACGTCTAAGTCGGGATCTCGAGATCCCGAGTTAGAAGTCGGGATTGAAAAAAAGAAAAAACCGTGGCCCTTCTACGCCTTCGTACTCCAGGGATCACTCGCGCCACCGTTATTACTGCTATTCTCCCCTAGGTGGTGCCAGCCATTGCTCGACTAAGCTGGTCTGAAGTCTGAATATTCGTGACAGTATTTAGATAATATATTTTTGCATTGATCAGAATATTTCCTGTTTTATGTATGCGGCAATATTTTATATTTTCTAATTAATAAACCTTTTTTGCTTTGCTTTTGCTTTGCATTGATCACTTACTTTATGGAGACAAATTTTAAAACAACTTGATCATAAGGGTAATTCTGTAAGCTTCATGTTAATTTTCACCCATGTAACATATTTTGTTAGATACAGGCCATACGGCTTGCAGAGATAACACCATATTTATATATTTTTTACAGAATAACCAGATATTGAATATGTGTGAAAATTAACATGAGTTAAAAATTAACATACAGCTTACAGAATAGGGAATTACACAGAGATTTTTTATATATTTTTTCAAATACTTACAAGTCAAACTGTGTGAAAACGGATTTTTCTATTTTTTTTTTAATTGTATTTGATCCAGAAAAGAAAAAAGAGTTGGAAGAAGAATTCAAACACTCTTACCGGTATTTCATTGGACGAATATAGATGATGTCAATGTCTCTCCATATATTGCACGTCTGGAATCAAAACGAAGTGTGCCTTCCCATTAAATTCAACTGAATAGTTTCGAAAGAAGTTTAATCGGGTGTACCTGCACTGTGATTCAAACTGGGAATTACTCTTTCTCTAGCAGAAAACATTTTCAGAGGACTCAAGGACAGACGTTTGTAAAAACATTACTGATGACGTCAGCCCGCGAAAATAATATATGTCGTTTGAATCTATCTCAATTTGATATGATATAGATTAATAGGTTCGTGGTGTGATTTTACATGCATCGTATATACAGATAAGATCATTTGTTACAAATGAAACGTCATTTTTTATTAAAAGTGTAATTCTCTATTGCCACTCATATCTGTTTGTTTGGCAACATTGAATGTCAAGTGGAAAAAATGAAACATCAACTCAACAGACCAATAAGGGGTAGTTTAACAAAAGACGTTTTCAACTTTATGAATGCAAATTGGCGCCCTACAAGGGTACAAATTCCTGGGGTTGCAACCACCTTATCCAGGATTTGATTAGAATGGACTGTATGCAGGACTAGGTCTTGACTGTTGATAGTGGGAATCGGGAATTGGTACTAATAAATCACTGATATACATAAACCACGAAAGAGCATCGAGGGTTTCAGAGCGCACACCTCTCTTCCGCAAGTTTTTAATTTTCGAACTGGCCTTTTCCTCTCGCGCAAGTCCGTCTACCGACCAGTTTTGACAGTTATAAGCAAAAAATATAGAGTGGGTCTACTATGAACCACATCGAGAGGAGAATATTAAACCAAGGGAATTGAATATTATATAAAAATATGTAAATAAAATTTGTGAGAAATATAACCCTACCAAACTTAATATATGAAAATGAGTATTCTATACTATTTATGTGGGGCCTTAACACTCTCTATAGATTTCAGATAAAAAATGATTATTACAAGGCCAGTTTCCTGTGAGTTTTGAGCTATCTAGCTGTTGAATGAGGAGGCCATCTCAATATTTACTCGTCAGCCATCCTGAAGCAGCCATCCTCAATTTGGGAATTTTAGCAAAACATCCATGATCTTCTATACCAAATACTCCCACATACCATTTTGAAAAGAGTCAGGCCATAATTACAAAATTCGTCTGCCATCTTGAAGCCACCATATTGAATTAATGAATTATGACCAAAAATTCATAATCCCCGACCCCTAAAACCCCTACATACCACATTTGAATCGAATTGGACCAAACTCGTCCGCCATATTGAAGCCGCCATATTCAATTCATGAATTTTTACAAAAAATATATTTTACATTTTAAATTGAATCAACCCAAAATCACAAATCCTGTCCATCATCTTGGAGACTCCATAATGGATTCATAAATTTTTACAAGAAAATCATAATCTTCGACCTGAAAAATCCTCGCATAACAACTTAGAATCGAATCGGACCATAATAATAATAATAATAATAATAAGTTCAGATCCCCTTCTCTACATGGTCCGCGACCATGAAAAAGCGTATTCGACACTGAACGGGCAAACCCAAACTCTGTCACTAGTTGGAACCCGTTCAGCAAAAAGCTCACATCAAAGCTGCGGAGACTGACGTCCTCCTGCAGCTGCACAAGGATAAGCCAATGCATGGGGTCTTCTTCAAGAACATTGAAGACCTTGGCTTATCCAAAAACTTGACCTTTGCTTTCCTCACGTCAAGTGAGCTGAAGTCGGAGACCGAGGGATTCATAATGGCTTGCAAGGATGGTGTCTTCAACACCTTGGTCTACCGTAGCCGCGTGATGGGCATAGAGATCCCCGACACTAGATGCAGAGCGTGTCGTGGGGCGCCTGAGACCCTTATGCATTTGCTTTCAGCATGTGCAGCATATGCGGTCTCAGCCTATATCCACAGGCATAACGCGGCTCTACGAGTGTTGTACTACCATCTACGACACTCGTACGATATAGAGAGATATAGATATAGAGACACCGGTGTTGCCTTATGCTCCGGGGGATATTGAGTCCGTTGTGGAGAATGAGAATATATTGGAAATACTCATTCACCACCCTCAGGCAAATGCAAGCCAATAAGCCTGATGTAGTCCTCGACCATCAGAGTAAGACGAGTTTTCGGCTCCTGGTGAAACGAACATCGTCCGAAAAGAAGAGGAGAAACGGGCTAAATATCGAGACTTACTCTTTGAACTCCGCAGGCTCTACCCAAACCATTCTGTTAAAATGGTGGTTCTGATTATAGGGGTCCTTGGTGGAATGATGGACACACTACTCTCGAACTTAAAAATCATACTGGCTTGCCGTAATATGGCAGAAATCTTAGCCGGACGAATGCAGAAGGCTGTCATCCTTGGTTCACTGCGTTTGCTCAGGGCACATGATTCTCGGACCCAGTAATCGCTTACCCCACGGACGTGGGGAGTGGTTACCTTTCGGCTCCTGGCGAAACGAACATCGTCCAAAAAGAGGAGAAACGGACTCAATATCGAGACTTACTTTTTGAACTCCGCAGGCTCTACCCAAACCATGCTGTTAAAATGGTGGTTCTGATTATAGAGATACTTGGTGGTATGATGGACACACTGCTCTCGAATTTAAAAATCATACCGGCTTCCCATGATATGGCAGAAATCTTAGCCGGACCAATGCAAAAGGCCGTCATCCTTGGTTCACTCCGTCTACTCAGGGCACATGATTCTCGGACCCAGTAGTTGCTCACCCCATGGACTAAGATCTGGTCAAGTCAGTGTCCAGACAGAGCAGGTAATCTTTGGAAGGGGCGTATTTCAGGGAGATTTCCTCAACCCTCTTCTTTTCTGCATCTCACTACTGCCATTATCCGTTGCACTCAGAAACACTAGTGGTTACAACTGCGGCACCCCCAGCAACCGAAGGCACAAGTTCACCCATTTATTTTACATGGAGTGTCTATATAACAGAATGGTACTGGGTGGAGCCTGTAAAGTTATCAGGAGTTCAGATCCCCTTCTCTGCTTGGTCTGTGACCATGAAAAAGCAGGGATCGGAGCATTTCTTTTCAAGGCAGCAGCCCGTGCAGCCGATGAACTTGGTCTCGTTTTCGACTTTGAACTGGTTAATCCAAACTTTGTCACCGAGTTGGAGCCCGTTCAGCAAAAGGCTCACATTAAAGCAGCGTAGACAGGAGTGCTTCTGCAGCTGCATAAGGATAATCCAATGCATGGGGTATTCTTCATGAACATGGAAGACCTTGGCTTATCCAAAAATCTGACCTTCGCTTTTCTCAGGTCAAGTGAGCTGAAGTCTTCAAAACCCTGGTCTACCGTAGCCGCGTGATGGGTATAGAGGTCCCCGACACTAGATGCAGAGCGTGTTGTGGGGCGCCTGAGACCCTTATGCATTTGCTGTCAGCATGTCCAGCATATGTGGTCTCAGCCTATATCCAGAGATCCTTGGTGGTATAATGGACACACTGCTCTCGAATTTAAAAATCATACCGGTTTGCCATAGTATGGCAGAAATCTTAGCCGGACGAATGCAGGAGGCCGTCATCCTTGGTTCACTCCGTCTACTCAGGGCACATGATGAGTAGTTGCTTACCCCATGGACGTGGGGAGTGGCTATCTGGATAAAAGTCACCAGCGCGCCCTCCGGATGTGTCGGAGCTCCGGAGACAGGGCCCGACTGGTATAATCCAACCGGATAAAAAAATATAATAATAATGTAATAAAGGGAATAAAGGGAAAAAAATAATAATATGTCTTTATTCATACAGTACATATCGGTTTATATAATATAAAGAATATTGAAAATTTAAATGATGCTGCATGAAAGGGCGGAATTCAGTCACCCCTATCCGAGGACATTAGTAACCGCTCTTTCTCGCAAAACTGATCCTCCATATTGGGGCCGCCATATTGAATTTATGAATTTTGACAAGAAATTAATAATCTCTGAGCACAGAAACCCTCACATACCAACATGCATACATGCATACATACATTTGCCCACATGCATACATACATACATTGCAAGTTGAATGAGAGCTAGTGAAAACATGTTTTTTATGTAATAATTTTTTTCTGTTTTTATAATATTTTATCTTATTTTAATTTTGCTGCTAGTTTCCACTCCACCCATAAGGTATTGGCGCTTTTTTTTTGTAGTTTTCTCTGTAGGCCTATCCACTAAGCTAACTTTGGTCTGTCTATACAGTTTCTAGAATGTACTCGGTATTCGTACAACTTTGCCTACGACAGGTTCCACACATTTCAAACCGGCCTTATTGCAGATGCATCTTTTTACATAACCTTGTTTGCAGCTGCAAGTTACTAATGATAAAATTGAAGCGGGCGCTTCTCATATATGTAGTTCATTTTCTTTCAAACCCATTTGTTGAAATTTGAAGTATCTGCCATATTTGAACCTGTAGGTACGTTATTTGGGAATGTTGGTGCGCTGCGGCTGATGTTGGAGGCAATTCTGACAAATGTAGTTACAGTGCCGTTTGATTGACCATCTATGTAACTTATTGAAACAAGCAGCGTATCTTTGCTCACTAAAGACACCTTCGGATGGTTGAAGTTTGTACAGTTCCAGTCGAGGTTCCAGTACAAAGTTGTGTCACAGTCGCTGATAGTGTGAATAAATAGAATGTAATGTATTCTAGCAAGTTTAAAGTAGGGGGCGCTGCTGCCAGAGGAGTTCCTGTTGGTAATGTAAAAAAGTGTAGGTTGGTGCTTTAGGAAATTGAAAACGTATAGTTTTCATTTATAATCATGCCTCAGAATGATTTTGTTTTAGATTAGATTTATAGAATAAATAAAAACCTAACCTTTAATTATTGAAGAGAGTTTATTTGCTTTAAGCAAAACCATTACTAAACCATTACCTTTATCACTTTTATTGAAGAGAGCCGAAGAAATATATATATATATATATATATATATGGAACTAGTAAATAGTGGGACTTTGCAGCAAAATCAAAGAGTACTACTTTAAAGTTTGTCCAAGCTTTCGGAAATTTAATAAATCATTTCCATCATCAGGGATAATCTTTGTTGAGATTGTGAGACGCGATGTTATTCAACAATAAGTGACACATTGTGCAAGATGAAAGTTGATATAAACATGTAAAATTGGTAGGATGTCTTAAAATTTTTTCATAAAATACGTTACATTTAAAATTGTTAAAAAATTTTTTATTTTGACCACACCAGGCCAAAGCAATGCTCTTGGTTAGTAGAAGTTGACCAACTGTCTGTCTTCTCCTAACCAAGAGCATTGCTTTGGCCTGGTGTGGTCAAAATAAAAAAATTATTAACAATTTTAAATGTAACGTATTTTATGAAAAAATTTTAAGACATCCTACCAATTTTACATGTTTATATCAACTTTCATCTTGCACAATGTGTCACTTATTGTTGAATAACATCGCGTCTCACAATCTCAACAAAGATTATCCCTGATGATGGAAATGATTTATTAAATTTCCGAAAGATTGGACAAACTTTAAAGTAGTACTCTTTGATTTTGCTGCAAAGCCCCACTATTTACTAGTTCCATACCTAACTAGTCAGCAACGACTACCCTTCCTCTATATATATATATATATAAAAAACGACAAGTTAACCTATAAACCGATGTTTCAACGTCGATTCCAGCAACTAAACTTCGAATCAACGCTCTTTGTGGCCGAATGTTTTTGCTCCTTCCTTTTTCGATTCCACACTCAGATGACCGTATTGTTAAATATTAGCGAATAATTTAAGTGATATGCTAGTATTTGCTTGATACTCAGGACCTCCACTTACAATAGCGCTTCTGTCGGAAGCGAAATCGTCCATGTCTTCTTCGTTTTCCTCAGGTATTATGATGGCAGTACGAATAAACTGGAGATCAGCGTCATTTTATTGCAGTTGATGTTCTGATATTATCGCTATTCAGGTGCAAGCTGCGATATGAGTCGTTCCTTATTTTCGATATTACCCAATAATTCACTTTTCTGTTTGATAATCACGTATATTGCTATCAAAAACGATCTCGCAACCGGAACGCTTCAGCAGTCATGCACGTTCGAAGCATTTTTTGCTTGTTCTGTTTTCGGATTAACCGTCGAACACCACAGTAACTATTCGACCATAGCATAGTCACCTTTCAAAACTCTGGCATATATGTTGATAATTTTTGCATCACACAAAATGTCGCTACTCTGATAGACTTGGAAAATATATAATTCCATATATATTATTTTTCATATCTGTTGAAAGCAAGAGATGGTGAAAATTTACAACAGAATATCCATTAAATTACTTCGAAAATATACTACCTTTTTTACCCTCGGAACAATCGAACATTATTTCAACATCTCGAAGTGTTTGTAGAAATTGAATAACAATCACATACAATTTGTAAAATCAGATAATAATAATAATAAAAATAATATTTATTACCTGATTCGATGACTCGAGCATATATTACAAAATGCTATAAGGATAAAAAGAGCATGATCAGTATAAAACTGTTCTACCTCATGAAGCTGAAACAAAAACTTCGATATAACTAATCTAACCCCATTAATTGCTCGAAATTGATTTGTTGAATCAAAACATTTTTTATACGACCAATGGTTTCAAAAAAAAACGAGAAACAAGGTGTGGTTTTTGGGAGTGAAGCTGACACTTCTAACTCAATAACTCTTTCTATTTTGAAAAATCTCCTTTTTGGTGCATATAATCTCAATATATTAAAACTCAATAATTTTTTTCCTCTAATTATGCCAATATCAATTGATTATATAGCCGCCCTTCTAGTGGATCTTCCTCGTACTCTCTAAATGAAAATTATTTCAATTCTTTGGTGCAGTGTATTTATCATTTTGAACAATAATCAACATCGAATCAACAACGAACTAAAAATGGTGAAAAATTAGTTGACAAAAACTTGCTATATTTATAAGGTTTTTTCCCCAATGATCAATCAGTCTTATTCCATATTCCGTATTAAAACAATTACATTTCTTTGTGTAATTAACGTACAATACTTTCAGGTTAATGGCTCAAGTTCAGGCAGATAAAATAATTGAAATAACTACAGCTTACACAGAACGAATCAACCAACTACATAACCAACTGGACTCCAAAGATAAAATCAACAAACAATGGATGACCGAGACTAAGACAATTATAGAGAAACTAGAAAAAGTAGTGGGAGATTTGAAAGCTGAAATTCGCAGAAATAAAAAAGAAAATGTTAAACTGAAAGAAGAGTTGCAGCTTTATAAAACGAAATTCGAACAATATAAAGGTTTCATGCAAATAATTTCACAAGATGTAAATAAAATTAGTTATAGGGCTTTCAACAAAGACCAACCGGGTTGAGGGTTATATTTAATTCGATAGACTGATGTACGTTACTGGAATATTTTCAATAATTAAAATAAAATTCAGATATGATAATTTTATTGTATTGTATCGACTATAAAATACAAAACTGAGTTTGTATAAATATTATTGATTTTCATGTGCAGAATCCTCACGTAAAAATATTTTCAATTTTCTAATTTGTTCCACAACGCTGGACTTAGCTGTTCCTCCAGTGGTTTGATACTGTTCGATACTATTTTCATAATTCCAAACTTTTTCAATGTCTGCTTCAAAATGATCACTGAAAAAAAAAGCGATGGAATTTTTTTTTCATGTTGAACCAAATTAAATTAAATGAGGAAACAATTTTGTCAACACATTATAATAATAATATAATAATAATAATATATATTGCAAGAAAAAGGATACACTGTTAAGATATGATCAGAATTTTTTGAGTAGTTGGCATTCAGAGTCGTATGCTCTGCATGAAATGTATATCCTATAATTATCACATTTATAAAAGAAACCTTAAACGTAGGCTCTGATGGCGTGTGCTATTGGACTGCCACAAATTACAGAAACAAAATTGATTTGTGATCTATGTGGACCAATCCCGCGCTGGTTTGTGCAGAAACTACAGAGCTAATAATAGACCTTTACAGAATTACCTGTGCAGGTTGATCCTATTGGTCAAAATTTTCCGGTGAAAATCATCGACATTTGACAGGTGACATGTGGTATCCCGGTTCATTTATAGGTAGAATTCATAATTTATAAAAGTAAAAATTTCAGTAAAACCAGTAGGATCTCATTCAATTATTTTCCTTAACAAGTACCATAATGCGGGAACAATGGTAAAATGCCATTTACTTAAAACTTTGAACTGGGAGAGAAATAGCTATTAATTTAACGAGATCATTATGCGATTTTTGATAATCGAGGATGTTGCCAGGCGATGAGGCGTTCTACGCCGAGTCGCCAGTGCAACTTCCGAGATTTATTTGAATTGCATAATAATCAAGTTATATTCAAAGCTTTATCGTATCATAATGTGAAAATAAAATCAACAGATTTTATGAATGTCCTATTCATATTTTCGAACTAAAATCAAAATCAACAACTTTGGTTATGTCACGTTATTGTCATTTTAGCGTGCCATTTGGTATCTAGGGTATTATAACGTATCTAACGTATTATATTGTAACTAATGTATTATGAGTTGTTATAACGTTACGAGCCGTAACAACTATATCAACATATCATCAACATAAAATATATAATTAAACCGTAAAAATAACTCCATACGTCTAAAAAAAATAGTGCTTATTTCATATATACTCTCAGATGTGATGCCAAGCACAGAAGAGAATTGAACTATTAAAGTATGTCACTCAGCCATACAAGTGATAGCCACATTCAGTCTTGCTTGACTTCAGCTATCGATAGTACCTGACTTACTTACTTAGTTGCCATCTGAACTAAGCAAAAACATGGTTTAATTAAATATTTATTCAGCTATCGAAACGTTAATCTTTTTGATCTTCTTATTTTTATTTCATACACGAATAATATTGTAATCAGTCAACTCTTGTAATAACGATTTTAGTCCCTTTAATACAATGA
Source organism: Chrysolina haemoptera (assembly GCA_958298965.1). NCBI lineage: Eukaryota > Metazoa > Arthropoda > Insecta > Coleoptera > Chrysomelidae > Chrysolina > Chrysolina haemoptera. Next base: position 32,442,638 of record OY282585.1, on the reverse strand, counting down.
ATAAATAAATAAATACATACGGCAATTTGCATGAATTATAGTTAAGTTGTAGTTAAAACTCAATCTACAATTGAATCAAAATACCTTTGCACCACATGGTTTAATCTAAAATTAAGGATGTAACTACATCTCAATTTAATTATTAGTAAATATTAATCCTTAATTAATTAAGAGCTGTTCATAAAGCAGTTTGTTGACTAATTTGGTAAGGTAACTATAGATTATTCGTAGATGGACTCATTAAATGAATATTTATTTAGGTATCTGTAGTGTGATCGTAAAGTGACAACTGTCAACAGGGCATAGGACAAGGACGTGACAACGGTGTTCGGTGTGGACAATTTTGACAGTGACAGACAAAGGCGATCGGTTTTCATGATACTCAATTGAATTATTTTTAATGTACTATGTACTAATTGAAGTAATTATAGAATTTAAGAATACGGTACATAGTGTACCAGGCCCGCGCCGCCAATGTGTGCAAAGTGTGCGGCGCACACAGGCGCCAGGGCTCTAGGGGCGCCAGAGGCGCCCTTAAACTTATTAAAATGCCAGCGCCACTTACTGAAATACAAATTTTTACACAATAACATTCCAATAAAAAAAGTGATGTTACTTACGTAGTTTTGTCTCCTGAACACGAATCTGAAAATATTTTGCGGCGCTCTCTACTTCTTTCCGAGATATGGCTCTCCAAACATTGAAAATTGACCGTTTTCAAACACGAATTTTTCAGTAAAAAATCACTCAACGGTTTTCCTTCTTTTGATAGACCATTTCTTTACACATTAATCAACCCACATTTCACAATTGCAAGCACTAAAAACATTATTTTTTCACAAAAATCCACAGATTCAAATTTGAAAAGTTAGCGCGCGCAGTTACCAACCCACCAGATGTAAAATGATAAAAATATCCAAATTTGTTGGTTATGTGTTGTCCTAAGGATTTTTTACTGAAAAATTCGTGTTCGAAAACGGACAATTTTCAATGTTTGGAGAACCATATCTCGGAAAGAAGTAGAGAGCGCTGCAAAATATTTTCAGATTCGTGTTCAGAAGACAAAACTACGTAAGTAACATCACTTTTTTTTGATTTGCGTAGAAGCCCGATAAGCTTACCTTTACCAAAAAAGAAATTATCTGGTTACCAGAATCTTATAAGGAAAAGAAAACGAGAAGAAGAACGCGATAGAAATTGTACAAAAACTAGTAATTATTTTATGGCTCTAACATCCACTTCCAAGGAATCATCTGAGAGTTTTGAGACAGAGTCCAGTCAGTCTATCGATGAAACCGCTAAAAGTGATTCAAAAAACGCTTCATGCAGTGGTAAGTACTTTTAATGTAATTTATATTTATACGAGCAGTATTTATAAAGCTTTTTGTTTGTTTTTAATTCAAGGTGATGCCATTGAAATTACGCCTGTGACTGTGCCCGATAAGCCATCGCCACCACCAAGACAATTTTCGTCGTTATTATCAACTTCTTCCAAAGATGGTCACTTGTTGATCGAAACACGTGTCGAGGTAATACAATTATTGGTTTGGTGTTGGGATAAAACTCCAGTATATTCGTTATTACACCAAAGGTTCCAAAAAGTGCATTGCAAGAACTTACAAGTCGTTAAAATGTATTATTAGAAAATAAACCATTTTGTAAATAACTTGAATAAAGACTGTGAATAATTTAATTCGAGTTTTCTTTGTAAACAAGTAGAAGCGATCCGTTGTTTATCTATTTACGAGAATACTATGAAACTAGAGAACCCATGTCCGTCTAAATAAAAAATAACCAAATTTTTTCGCCGCCATTATAGGACTCGCACACAGGCGCTGCCCAGGGTCGGCGTGGCCCTAATAGTGTAAATAAAGTGGTCCAAGTAACTAGGAAGTTTAAATAATTAACACAACAGGTATCGAACGTAAATCTTTTTGATCTCATTATTTTTATATCATACACGAATATTGTGATCAGTCAACTCTTATAATAACGATTTTAGTTCCTTCAATACAATTAATAAATAATAAATACATATGACAATTTGACAATTAAAAATACCTTTGCACCACATGGTTCAATCTGAAATTAAGGATGTAACTACATCTCAATTTAATTATTAGTTAATATTAATACTTAATTGATTAATTAAGAGCTGTTCATGAAGCAGTTTGTGATTCCAAAACTATTGGATTGTCTTGTAGCAAAATGTATTATGTGGGGTTGTCGGCAAATCAGCATCCATCGAGTGGAAGAACTGTAAATGATGTCTGGTGGAGTGATGTGGATGTAACTTTTGTCAAAGAGTTTGTCCACGATGTTGAAAAAAAGGCTGCACTGCCAAAACAATGCTTGGAAACGTGAAAGATATTTGCTCCTCCCATAATTCTTGGCACAGATGAGGGATGCATCATAATATTAATTTATCATAATAAAACAGATATCAATAATAAGACTTGAGGTTAATGTTGACATTTTAATGACATGTCACATGTCACTGAGCGAAAGGCTCCTCGTGTGCTCTCTCTCGTTCGCGCATCTTTTAAAACTTTCCACCAGTTGCGCATGAAATATACTTGTTTTTCTCTAATACTGGCTCAGTTCATATCTTTTATCTCTGTTCTGCGTAATCTGGAAAGGTCTATTGCTCTGTTTTTGGACGGGTTCAATCCTACGGTCTTTTTCTCGTATTTTTCGTGCAGTTAAAAGCTTGTGATTTTTATTATCACGTGGTCAATGTTCTGTTCGTGAGTTCTTTTCAGATATGTTGTAGGTAGGATTTGGGATTAGTCATTAGCAAAATATTCACTTTCATTTTTTATTGAAACAAACGAACTTAGCTTGAAACCTCATTATGTTCTAGAATTGGGAAATTGACGATTTTCAATTGACACTAATAGCAGTTTTTTCTGTTCAGGTAAAAGTAGTAGAACATAATTATTTAAGAATTGATATCTCACTTTGAAGATATATATCTTACATCACTGGCTCATGCGAACTGTATATGTGGAATTGAATATGTATTAACATAACAAAATGAATTCTGCACAAGTGCAAAAGGAAAATATACGTTAAATTCACAAGAGTGATTCCACGAGTAGTTTTGGTATTTGGTTAGATTTTCTGTATTTTTAAACTACGGGCCCTGCCCCTACCCTTTTCCTACTCAACCAAAAGTATCAAGATTAATATATTAAAGATAATTTAGATTATTCATTCAGCTCAAAACAAGAGAAATAGTAGACTGTTCTAACGAGTAAATCAAATTTCCAAGAGATAGAAAACTTACTTTTCTTACGCATTGAACACGCTTTTCATTCGTATTTTTAATAGAAAAGTGTTAATTCATAGAGTGAAAATCATATCATACTGCATATGAATATGAGTATAAGAGAACCAGATTATATCGAATAAAAAAACATGTTAGAAGCAAGAAGAAAAGAAAAAAATGGAAAGAATTTTTGCAGAACCGCCTAGTGCACTGAATTAGAAGAGTCCCGTAATGATGACATTATGGAATTCACCCAAATAGATTATAAAAAGCAAAATAAAGAAAGTGACCCCGTGAAAACCATAATACATTTAGAAGAAGAAAATTTATTACTGAGAAAAATAATTTCTGACAAAGAATCAATTGTCACAGAAATGCCAAGAAATATAAAATTGCTAACCAGAGAAAATTTTTCCTTAGAAGAAAATTATGAACTGATTCTTTCTAATATTGTAGAAAAGAATACGATTATGAGAGTCTAAATAAAATAATGGAAGATATTTTGAACAATGCCAGTATATCAACACCATCATATTCTGAAATCCTGCAATCAAACAAATCTAGAAACAAGATCAGTAAAAGTGAAACAATAATAGTAAAACCAAAAATTACTCAAGAAGCCAAAAAAACTCAAGTGTATTGAATATTGGCATTAAATCATTGGAAAAAAACAGAGATGGCGGTGTAAAAATTCAATGTAGCGATAAAGAAGATTGTCTGAAAATCACAGAATTAATCAATGACAAATTACCTCAGCAATAAATATCAGAAATCAAACAACTATTGAAACCAAAGATTAAAATTCCAAATCTGAAGATTTGAAAATAAAGGAAGAATTAGAGGAAGAAATTAAAAGCCAAAATAGAATAAAACAGCGGAAAATTATTGAACAAAATTATACAAAACAATAATAAATTGTTCGTAGGTTGGCAAAACATTACAGTGTATGAAACTGATTTCATGAACGGAGGAGTCCACGGAGTCAATGGCGCTTGCTCAAGTGTGACGTCACATTCAACCCCACCACCCTTCGCAATGTTAGAAGAGGGGCGTCAAACCAGAGATGAATAGGGTATTATATTCAAGTGCAAATACGGTAATGAGTTTGTAATGAGGTCATAGGAATGTTAGTACCATCCATTAGTCTATAATGACTTTTTATATGTACTGTTTCGCAAAATTACTAGTTGGTTGAGAGTACACATAAAAGTCATACTTGATCATCACTACAGAGCTTATGGTTTTTGTTTTGTATGTACTCTTTACAAAACCAAGATCTTCATTACCGTGTACATAATCTCTCTCAACAATCATCAATGTCATCTCAAGGTAAAACACATACCCCACATACAAGCACACAACCCTCATAAAGGTCATACAACAGAAAAAATCAAGTACACAAAGTACATCTCAAGGCCATAAACACACAATGGCACCTATGCACCAGTCATACACTGAAGGTCACTAATGACGTCATAGTGAGAGGTCCAGAACCGGCTCAAATCTCCTACTGCTACCAATATGGTGATTGAAATTTTATGAATTGGGAAATTGTATATATTGCTATATTTTCCAATAAAATTTTTTTGGAGTATTTTTATTCTACTACATGTATTCTACTGTTTTCGTTGCGTTTAACCGCCAGTGAGAAAATGAAAAAGTTACTTAGAAACAGAGACCTACCAATTATTATTAATTTTTTATGACTGGAAATTCAAACACATATTTTAAAATCCTATAAGTTACCTTCAACCTCCGCTCATTGGCAGTATGAATATCCTCGTCACCATTTTGATTTTGGAATTCCTTTCTCCCCCATTCGTTTTTAACCGTGTCCAGACCACTACATATTTCTTCAGTTTCCTTGGTGGTTAATAAATTGATTTTTCTCAAAGCTTCGGCATAAGCTTTACTACCATCAATATCCTCCGCATACATGCGACTGTCCAAAGCGATGGAAGAGTTCAACTTTTCCAAGGTAGCATCAGTAGATTCCGAAAATCTACCACCCCAGAGCTTGTCTTGTTTCTGAAAATTGTTTTCGACTAAAATTGCATGTTCTAAGCTACTTGCTTATATAAAAATCAAACAGTTTTTTCGTCCTTCTTAGAGATGTTCACTTGGTGATTGAAACACGTGTCAATTTGTTAAAAAATGGTGGTTTGGTGTTGGGATGAAACCAGAGTATATTGTTTAAAAAAATATTTCCGTTAACCAGCTCTCGTCCCCTTACGAACGGCAGCCCTCAAAAGTCGAAACTTGTATGCGAGCCAAGGATTAACGGGGTCTTACCTTTTAACGTGCGATTCCTAGCACTTTCTCGGGCCATCAGATAAAAATCTGCAGTCGCTAAGGATTCGAACGTAGCCGACCAGCAGTCAATGGTTTCGAACGCGAAAGTCTCAACCACTGAACTACATGGCCCATGCATGCATTACTACACCAAAGGTTCCAAACAGTGCAGTGCAAGCCGTGAAAATATCAAGCTTTTGACAGTTTGTTGACTTTTATAAGTAATTTTTTGACGGTGTTTCAAAAAATCTCCCTATAAAAGTTGTAAAAAAGTAGCTGTTCCCTGGAGAGTTTTAATGAAATTATTTCATGATCTTACAAACTCCATCTCGTTCAGGATACATTTGGTAAAATTTTCTGCAAGTTCTGGCAATTAATTCATCACATCCTTCGTGTATAATAAATAATTTCATATAAGAACTTATAAAAGTCACTAAACCGCCATGAGCTTGATATTTCCACGGCTACCTAAAATTAAATTTTCCGACGACCTACTTGAAATACATATCATTTCGCACTGTAAACTAGTACAAAAAATTAGGTATTTCGCACTAGTGCGAAATGAAATATTACACACGGTCTCCTCGCTCCGTTATTGGTACGATTACCTAATACAGTTAACTCTACTCTAATTTTTACTTACAGGTAGCTGTGACAATAACATGTCTACAAATAAATTCAAATTTATAACACAGGAAGTGAAATTCTTCTTGGCACGAAACAGAAAACCAAGTTTTCAATAGGCACTTTCGGCAACGGACCTCACATGATTTTCCCATGAAAGCGTACTGCTGATGGTAATACCGAGAATTGAAATGGAAGATTTCATTTGTATGGATACTCCTGACCTTTCTAGAGAAGAGACATGCTTTGATTTTATTCGCTTTGAATTCTACCAAGTTGTTGAATCCCTATTCTAGAATATTTACTATTACTAGTCCGTATTTATTTCATTCGCGATTCTTCCCCGTTCATGCTTTCTACTATCATCCGGACATGAGGTATCTCCCAACAAATTATTGGTGTGAAGAAGAAACAGTGTTGGTGCTAGAATGGGTCCCTGCGGAACACCAGCATTTATTGGTAGAGTATCACTTGGAGCAATAGGACTGAGAGAAAGCTAGATAGCAAGAAACACAACTGGGGAGGCAAGCCATAAGATGAAAGTTTGGCAAGGAGTCCCTAGTGCCTAACGCGATCAAACGCTATGGAGATATGTAATACAACGGTTGCAAAACAATATAATTTTAGTTTCAAATAATACATTATTTCGAGTTTCCTTTCATTCATCTGAGCATTTATTAATTTTTGTATTGCAGCTTCCTATTAATCAATCCTTATACCTACCAATGGATTGAATATGAGATTGATCTTTTAACAACTCTTATTTAGCTGACAGCACATTAGCGATATTCTTTTTACCAATTTTAACTGAGATCAAAGTAAGATTTTCAGCACAGCTCAATTGCTCAGTATATGACACTAATCAGTCTTAAGTGAATGTAACATGTCATATACCTGAGCTATTGAGCTATGCTAAGAATCTTACTTAAATCTCAGTTAAATTGTTAAAAATAATACTACTATAAGTAATTTGTAACTTACCGCCATCACACATGGATTTTCGTCTCACTTCGAGATTGTAGATAGTCTTTAATCAAATCAAAACAATGAAATGCTTCGCGATGATGCGATTGTTGAATCTTATCATGGTTTTTAACACTTGTTTGTTTTGTCAAAAATTCAAACAAATAAAGAAGATTATAATTGGGGCGGGGATTGGCGCAGTGGTAGCGTCGGGGCTTCGTGATCGAAAGGTCGCGGGCTCGATCCCCAGGCAGGACAAGAGTTTTTCAGTTTCAGATGTAAATCTGAGTGATTGAATCTTGTTGCTGGCTGGGGATAATCCTCCACGATTCACTGTTGCGTTAATAATTAACAGTGCTGCTCCTAAGGTGGCGTATGGAGTTAGTAACAAAGCCTAGCCAGAACACTAGTATGAATGAGATATATGTTTGTGACGAATGTCCGCCGTCTTTGACGTGCCATACCAATAAAATAGGGATGTAGGATTGCCTAGAGCAAGACAACTGCATCCCCCCGATACAGCTTTGTTGTCTACGCCGGTTAAAGCCCGGATGGTGAGAGAGAGAAGATTATAATTGCTATTACCACAGAAATTGATACGTGACCGTAACCAAGGTCGGTGAAAAACAACAGCTCAACTGGTTTGGTTTGGCGTTTGCCAGTGTAGGACTGCCAATATGTATTGAGAAAGGGTTCCTTTGGGATTCAGATAACTGATTGAAATCCCGATTTGGCTCTTATTTTTACTTCAGAGAAGTAATGAGGTTATGATCTATGAAGGCGTTAATTTCGGTAATTTCGTGTTACAACTCGAAATTAACACTAATTTGAAGTTGTAATTCTAAATTAAGCAAATTTCGAGTTGTACCTACATCTAAAATAGTTTTGATTTCTTAGTTAAAACTCGAAATTGAGCTTATTTCGAGTTGTAACACAAAATGTCCGCTCTGCGCATTCGTGATCAGATAGGTACAAAATGATCCGAAATATTTTGAAAAATACAGTCATGACCCTCGGAAGGACGTTGCAAAGCTTAAGATGTACTTATATGGTATGATATGTCCAAGCTGCGCAAAAAGAGGGCCTTTGGCCAATTTTCATTTTATTATTATAATTGTGTAAAAATTTCCTACACAATTATCCGACATGGAAATGTTTTTTCATAAACTGTAACAAGTGTTCCCATATATCATAAAACCACAATAATCCGTATTGGAGAGCCATAGCTTCGCCCAAAAAAAATACCACTTTGGCCCAAGAAGCCTGTTGACAATATCAAAATAGTTATTTATGATACAAGTCTTAAAAGTGGCATTTTATTTTGTGAGTGGGGAAATTGCGAAACGAGCGTTAGCGAGTGGAGCAACCCCACGAGCAAAATAAAATCACTTTTAACAAATGTGTCATACAAATTTTTTTGTTCAACAGTTACTGCTTGTGAGAAAAAAACAAAAAAAAATAAGATCCATGAGGATTCGAACACACGATCCTTGGATTACAAGGCAGAAGCTCCAACTATAATAAACCCCAACGCACTTTAATTATGAATGTCATTATTTGTCAGTGATGAAGGACCTACTACAGTTGGACTAAATACTACTTCGTCTGTAACTTCAAAAAGAATTAGTATTGCCAATTGCACCAACGGCCAAATAAATGTGTAAACTTTTATAAATGATTCCTCTTGAGCAGGTGTTCTGATTATGATATCTGATTAAAGTGTTTTTATTAGAGAGATCTATATTACTGAGATAATTAATAAGAACATATCATAGAAGATTACTTATTCTAGATTGAAAAAAATTAAAAGGTATTACTACATTACTCATTTCTAAGCATTTGAGAGAATTTAAATGTTTTTCCATGAAGAATGCTTCTTGGTGACCATGCAGTAAGCTAGTCGGCTAGCCGGCATCTTGCAAAGGTCTCGTGTTACACTGCGTAGCATTCTCTGGCATAACGGTGAACTGCCACAATACTAAACCAACGGTGAAAGTTGATTTTTCTCGATCTTCTCGAGCCACTTCTACTTGTCACTATCTACTCTTCAAGTCTACAGTTGAGAAATCCTTGGAACCAGCCAACGTGTTCAGAGTGTAGTCTATCCTCGGGTGATGATAACTGTCCTTCTTCGTCAGGTTGTTCAGTTGATGATGGTCTACGCAGAAGCCAGTACGACTCGAAATAATTATGAACTCTAGATGGTTCGATAACTCCTTTCTCCATATCGCCTACTATTTTGTCAGCCCTCCTCCTTTTTGGAAAAGTCTTCTAGCTGGTTGCCGGATTGGTCGGGCAATCCCAGTGTCAATTATGTACCGGGCCATTTTTTTCTGCCCCTTCTGTCTTATCTAGTATCGAAGATGTCTGCTGAACTGGTTATATATCTTTGAAAGAGATGGCAACCAGCCTATCTAATTCTACGGACAAGTTGTTTGCTTAGCTAGCAGTACCGCGTGCACTGACGATATTGACGAGCAGTGCTCTAAACTTGTTTCTTTCTTCAATGTTACCCAATAATAATTGACATTCATTACCTAACGGGCACAAATTCATACACATGCAAGAAGTTTTCCTTGTCCAATTTTCTTATCATTAAGCTTGGGCCCGAACATCAAAACGTTTCTATTGCTCGCACCCCCATGAAGTTCCAGCAATTCTCCGTTGACACGTATGACGCCGCCTTCGAAATTCAGCTCAAATCCCTTGGAATTCATTTAATCCATTCCAATGATTTCATCTTTCTCGATGTTCCCTACTAATGCCCGATGTTTCAATTCAATGCTGCCTAAAATCGGTTCAATTCGTTGCTAACTATACAGGGTGTAATCTAATGCACTCCCGTGAAGGACGAGTGTATAATGTCCTTTTATAACGAATGGCAGGAGTGAAAAATTCGAAAAAAAGTTGTGGAAAGTTTAAATTGTGTTGAAAAATTCGTCGGAAATTTGGAAACCGCTGTCCGCCGAACTCAGCTGACCGGAGCAGAGCCGCAATAATACTGGAACTGTCGGATTGGAGAAACTGTGGAATTTCGAACAGCGGTTTCCAAGATTTTCCGAATTTTATAGCTAAATTTGAAATTTCCACAATTTTTTTCGAATTTTTTACACCTGCTATTCGTTATAAAATGGCATTTTATACACCGGTCCTTCACGGGAGTGCAAGAGGTTAGATTACACCCTGTATGTATACACTGTAGTGGATAGTTCCCCTATTGTTGTGCGTACCGTCCAAGTTGACAGTTCAATTCTTGCCGGTGTTTTAACAATGCTAGAACCAAGAATTGTCCCAATCACACCTGTATCTAGTAGATTGGTGCAAGGATCGTTATTGATGAGACCCACGAAGAAGACACCTTTGTTTTGTCGTTGAATGATAGCGACATATGTGTTGTTAACCGATTGCTCCTTCCCATGGATTTTCGTCGGTGCCGATTTTTCTTAAGCTGAACAAGCTATAGTATCAGTGCTTGCTTGATTTCTTGGTCGCGAAGCCCATCCAAGAATGCCTGCATCCATTACCTTTTTCGTCAAATTGCTGTAAGGATTCCCCCGATTTATGGTGGGTCTGGCCATAGCATAGTTCTAGATATTTTATCAGCTGTTCATATTCTTCCTGTTCCAGTTTATGTCTTCTGCTACTAGTAATTCTACGAAGAACTAGTTTCAGTTGATAAGTCAAGAAGAGTTCTTCGACCATGCCACTGAAGATGGCTGCCGCGGTTGCAGTCGAAATTTTTTGAGATTTTGACCAAAGAAGACCACGGAAAACTCCGGAAACCAACCAGAATAAATACATGTTTAATTAGTGAAAGATACATTGATATTCCAGAAGATCTAGAATCGAAAAAATCATGACAGCTTGCTACAATTTTTTTTTTTAGTTTTCATTATTTGATATTTTTGCCTGGTCACAAAAAAATTGAATATTATTTGCAATGTAGTCTTCTTGTAAAAAATTCATCTGAAATGTATTTGAGGGCGATGAATACACAACTACATTTCGAAAACAATTTAATTTAAACTTCATTTACACGATTTTTAAAATTATTTTTGTATTCGAAGATTATAATTTCACGAAGCTCTTGCAGGGACAATCAAAATCTGAGTTATAACTCAGAATTTTTAAGTAAAATTCTTACGTATAACTCGGAACTTTGTATTAAAATTCCAAGTTATAACTCGGAATGTTAAAATTCCAAGTCATAACAGAATTTTTTACTCCCGAGGTGTCCCAAGTTACAATTTTCTTAAAAAAAAAATGTTCATTCAAAATACATCTTTAAACAGTTCTAGTATAAATAAAAATAAATATATAATTTATGAGAATTTCAAAATGAATAACAACTTCAACAACTTTTACAGATGTATAGATTAATTAACATCAGCTGACGTATTTCTGCAGCGACTTAGCCTAGTGACTCATGCTTTGTTTGCGATCTGAAGTGGAGCAGACAGAACCAGCTTTAGAATTATTAAATCGACCAATTCTTAAAGACATTTCGTCCCGAAATGTAATTCTTGGAGTGTATATCGATACCTTATCTCTCTCTCTCCTTATCTGTATGTTTGGTCATGGAATAAGGTTACAGCACACGCCTCTGGATCTGAATATCGTCTCCAACTTGCTTATTATAACTCTCGAGTCCATCGAAAATGAATATTTGGAGCCCTTGGTGTGAATATAATTCAAGAAATAGAAGCTATCCAAAATACCAGAACTACGTCACTTTCACTTGACGCGCGTTTCGCCAACAAAGTTAGCATCTCCAAGAGCTATGAGCTTACTAGTAGATATAAGCTAGTAGCTTATAGCGCATCGAGTTAAAGTGACGTAGTTTTGGTGTTTTGGGTAGCTTCTATTTCTTGAATCTCCAATCCATCCCATTATTCCCCCCCCCGAAAATTTTGAGATTGCCAGGTCCATAAGATTTTGGATTTGCATCGTATCTCTCAATCTGATTGCCCGCTCATGGATTTAGTCCATTTTCTGACGAAGCCCACTGGTAGTCCACTACCACATGTCTTGTCCTGGTGACATCCCAAATTTCAAATCACAGGGAAATCGCAGCTCTCGGCCCATAGTGATAGTAGCAGGGGTTTGGCTGGTTGACTCATGCACTGCTGAAGGGTAGGCCATCAGGAACAGATGGAGGTATTAATCCCAGTTGGTTTGGTGGTCAGAGACTACCCTCAACAAGTGGCGATTGATCATCCTATATTCATCAGCTCCACCATTCCATAGGACTGCGAATGTAGAGCTGTGGTTCATGTCTTTCGGATGTTCAATAATTGAAACATATTCTGAAAAAGGCTGGACTCGAAATGTCTGCCTATCCGAATGCAGCTTCAATAGAACATCGAATCGACATCTTCATACTCCTTTATCAAGACGTCGTTGGGAAGGGGATATGCTTTCGCCCTCACTCACTGAAGCAGTCAATTGCTACAAGGATGTATTCGTTCACGTGGTCAGATTCTGGAAACGGACCAGCCATATCAATAGCAAATCTCTCAAATGGGCTGCCTACATTATACTCGGGGCCCTAGGTTGTCCATGGTAAGGGTATTTCATTGGGTCTAGTAGGATTCAACAGCTGGCGAATAATTTGCGATATCTTGTCAAGACGTTCTTTAATTACTCTTCTTCCAGCTGATGAGCAAACCAAGATCTGTAGGTATTTGATCTTGGTCTTTGTGGATCTTGTTGTCATTCCAGTAATCATCCACTGCAGTCGTCCTGCAAATTGTTTCTTCCTTCTACTGCTCATCGGAAATGTGAGCAGTCATCTGGGTATGGTCTCCGCGACAGGGTTTGTGAATTCTTATGGGTACTCCGCTCTACCTTCGATCTCTATGTTCGATCTAAATTCGAATTCTTGAAGTCTCTTGGTCCAACATGCTCAGAGTTTTTGAACAGTTAAATCAATCTAAAGACTGCGTGGTCAGTCCTCATCAGGAATCTTCTTGACAACAGCCAACAGCTTCCGCCTGGTGACACAGTAATTACGCTCCGGTTTACAGGGGGTCTTGCTGAAGTATCCAAAAACTCTCTCTTCCTGGATCTGGGATAGGACAGCTCCAAGTCCCATGATGCTGGCGTCCGTTTCCAAACTGAATTGTCCATTCGGTAGGGATAGCACAACACAGGTGCGTTGATCAAAGCTCTTTTCAATTTCTGGAACGAGTCTTGGCATTCCACGGACCACAGGAAAGTTGTTTTTCCTTCCAAGTGTCTAGTCAGTGGTTTGATGATGTTGGCAAACCCCATTACATATCAGCGATAGTAGGTGCATAAACCTAGAACACTTCGCAGCGGGGGTATATCTTTTGGATGTGCCACTCATACTTTACTGCTTCGATTCTCTTTTCATCTACTGCTCCTCCTGTTACAGAAATAACGTGGTCGAGATAGCGTACTTTTTTTTGGAACAGCACGACGGAGAATAATCCAGTCAAATCGTATCCGAGGTTGCCAGTTTCTGGAAAGAAATACAGTAGTTGTTTTCTCACTCGTTCTATATGGTTTTTGGGTTGCTGAATCCGAATTTTAACTTTGCTACTTCCTAATCCAAAATTTTCGACTTTTTTCAGTTTTTACCGTAAAGTCATAAAACTACACAATATTTGAGGTAGACCATCCTATACAAAATTGAAGGACTTAAAATTTTCTACACAATGCACCCCACAATTATATTTTTGATTGAACGGTTTGGCTACTGGAGCGCGCTGAAAAAATGCCAAAATTTCCTACAGTGTTGAAAACCCAGTTTTCGTAGTAGTTGTTTTCTCACTCGTTCTATATAGTTTTTGGGGTGCTGAATCCGAATTTTAACTACTTCCTACGGATATGGCTTCACAACAAAAATCGCAAAAAACACCAAAATTTTCCACTTTTTTTCAGTTTTTTGCAATAAAGTCATAAAACTACACTATATTTGAGATAGACCATTGTATATAAAAATTAAGAATATAAAATTTACTACACATTGCACCCTTCAAATTTCCTACTTTGCGAAAAAAACCCGTTTTCTCGTAAGTTTTTCGCATATAACTCGAAAACTATGCTTGCAATCACATAAAATCTAGTTTATAAATAAACTACATGAAATTCCCTAGAAATTGCACACCTTTAATCACTTACTTACGACAAAGCCGCTAGAGCGCATAGAAATTGTATGTCGTAGCCATAGACTTCAACCAAAATTCGGAAAGAAACCTATATTATTGCTATTTACTACTTATCAAGAAGCAATATAAGCCCCAATGCCCATGCAAGTCTATCCTGCATTGGAAGAAAATAAGCTGCAGCAGTTTCTCAGGTACAGAGGGCTCGAGGATGGTGATGGGTTGGAGACCATGGGTGGTACTCTTTAACTTGTTTTGCATATCGAAGCGAAGCGAAACGAAGTTGAACGAAAGCACACGCTATCACTTTGTGGTGTACCGGAAAGAGATGCCGATTGTTTCGTTATCGCTATCGCTATGCGAAAAAGTTACAGAATCCCACTGCATATCTGTTTTTCATCCACCCCAACTGTGCAGGATCTATCACGAAGCCCAGCCACGCCTGTTCTTAGAGATCAACTTTGCCACGTGCAGACTCTGTAGAGGGGAGGATGGCGATGTTAGATGAACGCAGATTTCATGGTGAGACTATTTCTCAATTTGTTCAAGGAGGTCATTCGCTCGCTAAACCCATAGATACCAAGGAGAAATGTTTCTCCTCCACTCAAAAACTGCCTCTAGATCAGCCTGAGGGAGAGACTTTGAATATGTTAAATAAAGGTCTAAATTCTGGGTTCTCCTTCAACGTTTTGACACAGTTCACTTTGCCCTGGCTATATATATATATATATATATATATATATATCTGATGTTGTATCACAACCTCGAATACTTGGTAGGTCCACAGCAAATCTTATAGAAGTGAGAGAAAAACTACTTTATTTTTTCCTGGCCAAAACACCGTTTGATTTACTTTTCGAAGTTGTACATTATTGAAGAAGTATGGTTTCCGGGCTTGGAAGCCGTGGTCGGTTCACCTCCGGGGAGGCGGTTCCTTCGAACGTTTCACTCACAACTGCGGTTAGCATCTTTAGCTTGGATGCTGTCTTCTCGAAGAGCGACGTTAAACTGATACAGCGATTGGAGAAGGCAACATCCAAGCTGAAGATGATCACCGCAGTTGTGATCGAAACGCCTCCACAGAGGTGAACCGACCACGACCTCAAACCCAGTCAACCAGCGAAGTCGCAGTAAATCGCAGGGAATTGGATTATTCACACAGACCAACCCAGAAATAGTCATGAATCCGAAACACCTAGTAAATAAACTACTAAACCTGGTAAAAGCCTATTTAACTAGGAACTACTGACGACTGAATAATATAATAGACCCCAGCTGGTCTCAGTGTTAAGGGACACCCTCACGCGTAAACCCTGCATCGGACTCGTCAGCTTCAAACCAACCAACCAACCAACCAACCCTGTATCTAAGAATATCACAAATACTCCTCGCGAAATGTATGTATTCAATATCCACATACTACATAATTTTATTTTGTGGTTAATTCAAGTTTGGGATTAGTGCAACATTTTTGGTGGTGAGTTTCGGTGCCAGATTAGGGTTCAAGGTAAATTCGGTGTTGAGTTCCGGTGAAATGATGGTAGTAAATTTCAGCCCAGTGCGCCATATTTCAAAATACGCCTCTGTCTCTAGTGATTTTGAGTTTAGATCTCGTTGATCAAACTGCAATAAAAGAATCTATCACGGTTGCGACTTTGGTCACATGTTGGTTTTTTGGTGTCCCGTAAGGGTGGGTTGTATCGCAGGTATTTAAACGATGGATTACGAAACTGATGGTTGGTTTGTAACTAATGATTAAATCAAATTCCGCTAGGTTAGCAGCTTGTTATCAAATCACAGCTTTTCAAGGAATTGGCTATACTGATACCTACATTTTCCTACATTCATGCTATGTTTTGAATAATTTTAATGGACTTTTGACCTGAAACCGATGAGTATATAATCAGGAATCTGAGATATAATTTCAGTTCACATTGGTATAGACAATGATTTTATTAAAAAATACATATTTACTATGTGGTTTCTAAGATATTCACAGACAAAAACTGCAGTGTAGAGCAGAATACAATAAAATATAAGGTGTTCAGTAACACTTTCCTGATTAAGAGATTTTTGAAAAAAATGTTAAAGAGGACAATTTTTCTATATATGAAAACCAGATTTTCATAATTATCAGGTCTAAAATTAAACACACTCACAACACACAAATAAAAAAGTTCTAATGAATATATATAATAAAGAATAAAGGGAACAAACTCCAAGGGTAGAATCCTCACTTCATTTTAAGGCTGAAAGTTCCAATAAACATATACCATAAAATGAGTTTCAACCGAGTTACAGGGTGTTGAAAGTGACACAAAAAAATATATTTTCCAGAATAACTCCATAACGGCCTAACTTTTCTTAATGAAATTTGGTAAGTATGTCACTTAACAGCATTCAGTTTCATATTTCAAGGCAAATGACACCAAATTTGATTTGAAATATGTATCTTCAAAACTATAGAAAAATTGGGGGCGTACCTCCCTTCGTGATCACCCGGTATATATAAATATATATATATATATATAGGGGTTGTGTTAGTGCACAACTATTTCAGTGTATTCGATTTAATTCCAAGAGACTCCATAAAGCCTCCCTGACGAGTGGTAGACAACGAAACAGCTGTCGTTGGATGGTGGACCTCTTGTGAATTAAATCGAAAACTCTTTCTCTTCACCTATATCTGTATCACCTATATACATATATATATATATATATATATATATATATATATATATATATAATTTGGAAAATATTGCCGTGTAAGTAATAATAATCTTTCATTTGAATTTAGAGTTGCAACATAAATGCATAATTACCAGTTTAAAATGTTCTAATTATATTAGCATATACAGTATCGGAAAGTTTTCATCGGGGGTATAGACAAATCTATGCGAGCAACAAGGAACGCAATGATATGATAATACCACTTAAATAAGAGAGACGCCCTACTGTTGTACGCCTCCCCTACTACCTCGTCCGACAAATTAACAGCCACGTCGATATCCCTTTCTCGAGCGAGTCGAGGAGAAACTGTAATGCTCTCAATATAATGGCAAGCTATTCTTTACGCTCTTATGAAACCAGCATACCCCGATGAAAACTTTCCGATACTGTATGTTTGATCGAACAATTTAGGCTAGTATCAGTGATGCTTTTTGCACTTAGGACAAACGCTGTAGACATGAATGCAGTGATATATCACGTAGATAGTATAGTTTGATTTTACACACATGTGCAAATATCAGCGAATCCAACTAGCCAAGAAAGTCAAAATGACAAATTTTGCAGATGAGACCTTTCATGTTACTAGGGCAGAATTTCTCTGGCAAGGAGAAAAAACAACTTATTTTCTTGGTGAAGAAATATTCACATATTTTAGAAAATAAAAAACAGATACCTAGTGATGTGAACAGAAAAAAAATCTACTTAGATAATAACACATGCAATAACAACACGGAACACAAGCACAAATAACGAGGACGGACTGACGAAGATCGGACAATACAATTGATGAAACAAAAAAATCAAAATACAATGCCCATGACAGGTCTATGTCAAAAAATAACTTTCAAAGTTATACCGTAGAAGAAATATTTCCATAATTTCCATTCTTGATGTATTATAATTGCTTCTGAAGAGACTGCTTTCCAATTCTATCAATCTCCCTGGTGAGCTTGGCAAAGCGAAATAGATTTTTGTCAACCAAAATGTATTGGGGATTAAATGCGAAAAAATTGAAAAAAAAATCAACTGTCTGAATGAAAATGCCAATTTTCACTTTCAGATTTTTTCTTTTTGGTAAGACTCTTTTCACAATATCTATCAGTTGTAGTTCAATGTCCATCGTGGAAGTAGTTGTTTTCTGTTAGATATTACAAATAAATCACATTTTTGCCCTTTTCTACATGAATACCTCCCAAGAGGTTAATCTTGACAGATGGAAAATAGCGACTAAAGTTTGTCTTTCAACCGCAGATGATTCCACAACAGATTTTATGAATATCATATTCATATTTTCGTACAAAAATTAGCTTGTAAGGGTTTAACCTGAGGAGATCCGTTGGTTACGAAAACCGATGGTAACATGCCGTTAACTTTCGGTCAGTGGCCGATACAACGACCTCATTCGATTTAACCGTGGCTAAGGCAAATCGGATGGTAACCAACTGCGATACAACCCATCCTATGAGAAATATTCTTGAAAACCCTTGTTAGCAAATCTCTGGTTAACCAGAAATAGGTCTGGTGACTTTCAGCGATTAACGGAACGTATCCCAAGTTGTGCGGAATATGTGCGGACTGCGGTTCACAGAAGAAAGAAAAGACAAACTGTGACAACTGACACTGACAACTTAAGTTTGGGCAAGAGGCAGGAATGCCAAGAATGGGCAATGGCAAGTCAAGATGCCAGATAGGATTAAAAAAAATGTTGGTGTGGTTTCAACAATTTTATGAATAATTTTGTATAGCCGAAGTGTTTATATCAAAGTATTGACCTTATGAGTATTATGTGGCACGAAGCTAGGAGGCAGGAGAGGAAGATTCGTGGCATGCTTGTGGATTATAGGAGAAGAGCCGAACGGCGACGAGATTTTTATGAAAGAATTGTAGGTTATTTTTGGAGTTGTTTTTTATGTAGGAAATGGATATTTCACGCCAAAAATCATCAAGTGGTTTCCCGAATGAAAGTATGAAAACTGCTAATACCTATGTTTTAGAAAGCAGATCCCACGCAGTTTCTGCAAGTGCATGGAAGGCGGTGCAAGATTCATCTTGACCCCAGTGTTGCTGCAGCTGCTGACAGTGCTGTTATGATGCCATGGCAGGGTCAATCAGATATCCTCATTGACCGTTTTGATGTACGTGCCCATTTAGATTTTATTCTTCCTGTTGTAAAACTAGAAGATGAGGAACTCACTCAGGAAGACAGACAAATCAATTATGAAAGGTATCGAATAATTGCTCAGAATTCGTTTCTGGGCTTGACTGAAGAAAAGTTTCTCAAGCAGTTGCATCTTGAAGAACAATATGGGTATACTGAGATGAAAACAAAGAAGGAATCACGTTCAGGTGGAGCAGCTATTGGATTCAATTATGAAGATGGAACAGGTAAATTGATCTCAATAATGAAGGCCTAATCTATTTAATATATTGAAAAGTCCCCCAAGAAATGTGATGAATATTTTTACAGTGTTTCGCTAAATCTAAAAAATAATCTCGGGTAAACCCACTTGATATAGTTTTTGTATTTGGGCTACAATAGTAATTGACTGAGCTGAGTTTGTAAGGGGCCATTCAAGTATTACATAAGAACTATAGGGGGGGTTCTTTAATTTGCATATTTTTGATGACATGGGGGATGGAGGATCTAGATGGTGATTACATCAGCAATATTCAATTATTCACTTTTTAGGATTTTCTGCAGAATTTAGTCGATTTTGATTTGAACATATTTGACAACCTTATTTGTCTATGCTCAAAAGCGAAACACATAATCGGGGGTGCATTCAAATATAAACTCCCCAGAGTGCAGTAAAGTTTTGTAAGTTGAGGTATTGTTTTATTTCCTTAAAAATAGAAAAATGGCATGAACATCTTATAATGTATAATGTCTTTACAATTAATAATTTCATATTCATTTGGGCGTCATATTGAAATAATAATCATTCATCAAACAATTATTTTTTTTTTCTTTTCCTGAAATTTAGAATATAATATTATATCATTTTAAAAATAGATAAAACCACTCACCCCAAAGTCGTCAACCACCTCGCACAGAACTTTTGTAACAATAGTAGAAAATTTTATAATTTTTTTTACATATATATGCTATTTATATTACGAATACAAGAAATTTAGAGAGTTATTGGGAAAATTCAGTTGGCAGAACCCTCAGCAACTTTTCAGGAAAAGTATAAACTATATGGTCTTATATTAAAATTCTCACTTTTGAACCAACTGTTATCGGGGTTAAATTTACCTACCTATTTTGTAGAGTTGAGAGAGTTAACTTGGTGTAAATAGTACTTATGTAAATGTTTATGTAATCATGGGAGGGGGGTAAGAGCTTTGCTTACTTTTACTGAAAATGGGGGGGAGGTGGTCAAAAATTACACAAATATTCTGCTTACATAATATTTGAACGGCCACATAGTTATATAATCGTATTTGAATTATATTTCATTTAGGTATACATGATTTTTCTATTCTGTACCGTATATTACCTTGGTTATCTGGGTTAGTGAAATCACATTCTGTGAATGACAACTTTACAAAAATTCCAGGTATACAACTTATGTATTTAACATTTTTTTGTAATATGTAAAATAAAGAAGTTACGGGGAGGGCGACGGATTTTTGGTCCTCACTGTATTGTCTCCGACCCATTGGCTTGCGCCTTCGAGTCTGTAGGCAGTACGCATGGCTTCATGTTCAATGTACAGGGGCAGAGGTGGCAGTCCTAGTAGAACTTCAAGGGCTCTAGTTGGTTCCGTTCTCATAGCGCCTGTAATTCCTAAGCAGGCCATCCTTTGAAAGCGCAGGAGGTCACTAGAGTTTTTTATCATTTATCAAAAAGAAGTCGAAATTTCTAAAAAATGTCGAAATTATAAGAAAGCGCTGGATTGGGATTTGATTATTTTCATTAGCGTAAATTATTCATTTAAATGATTCAATCGTAAATCTTTAAAGGCCAAGTGGTCTAATGCTCGAGACAAAATGAGTAATGAAGTAATGAAAATATTATGATCTACAGCTAATGAACGAGTTGTTTCCCCCTCGGGCTTGCCTATCAAAATGTGATCCGGACTATATAAAGTGAGTTTCAAAAATTTGCACCATATGGAAAACTTTTTATTATCAATTTTTCAGATAATTTTATTTTTCATAAAAATTGGTACATTGCGGAATACTTTTATTCGAGTTTATTTTTTTTTATTTTATTTATACTGCATACAAACAGATAAACCTTTTACATGTATACAGTTTGGATATTTAAATATAAATATTGTAAATAATATAACATAATTTAAATTTAAATAGGGTCAACTTATAAAACTAGACATAAGTAATACAATTAGATTTTAAACAACACTGGAATATAGATTATAGTTCTCAAAAATATCACATTTCTTAGTCAAGTTGAAATTTGTGTAAATAAATAAATGACTAGTCTCTGAGTATCTGACTAGTATTTGAGTTTTCTTCATATTGAAGAAATCTATGTCATTATCACTGTTTTGCATCAACTTATTTGCAGCAATCATGCAGTATTCAATTGGTGAACCTGTATTAAATATTTTAAAAGTGGTTTCTCTACGTCGCAGTCTTATGTCAGGTACGTTAATATTAATTTTGTTTAGGAGATCAGGTATAAAAATTTCACCTTGTAAAACATTGGAGATAAAAATAATTTGTGCATTTTCTGTTCGTCTGCTCAAACAGGACATGCTAAAGTCCTTCCTTTGTTTTTCATATGAAACTTTCAATGAATACACACCGTATTTTTTAAAATGCATTGATCTCAGAAAATTTTTTGTACCCATTCGATTGTTTCAGAATGTATTACAGTTTGTGGATTCCATATGACACTGGCGTATTCCAATTTGGAATGAAGGTATGTGTTATATAATGTAATACAAGTTTCCCAGGTAAACTCGTGCCCTCTTCGTAATATGAAACCGAGAGTTCTATTGCACTGGCATACTAGTGTCTTTATATGTTCAGCAAATTGAAAGTTTTTCGAAAATATCACCCCAAGATCTTCCATGTCCTTAACTACCTCTATTGCAACTCCATTTATGGAGTAATCTGGGAGTAAGTAATCTCTTCTCCTCGTAAAAGACATTGCTTTACATTTTGATTCATTTAGTGTGAGATCGTTCGCTTTGCAGTATTTAGTAACAGAAGCAATATCACTTTTGAGCTTATTCATGTCTTCTTCAGAGCTAATCTTCATGTACATTTTTAGTTCATCTGCATACAATAAGAAGTTGGCATGCTTGATGTGATCAGATATATCATTTACAAACATTACAAACAGCAATTGACCCAGTATGGACCCTTGTGGTACCCCTGAATTATTGACAAAAGGATTTGACTGGGAATTGATGAATTTGACGAATTTGACTACATTTGTACGATTTGTGAGATAGGATTCCAGAAATCGGATGATATTTTCTTGAAATGAGTATGATTTTAATTTTTGTAATAGGACATAGTGGTTAACTCTGTCAAACGCCTTAGCCATATCAGTATACACAGTGTGAACTTCAGACTCTTGAATTGCATTTGCTACATAGTTACTGAAAATAGCCAGATTCGTTACTGTAGATTTATTTCTGATAAAACCATGTTGTTTGTTAATTAAGACTGGCTCTACATGGTTTGTGATTCTATTGTATATTGTTTTTTCAAATATTTTAGATGGAGAGGATAGTTACAGCACGATAGTTTTTTATTTGACTGGTATTACCAGATTTATGAATCGCAGTGATTCGTCCGTTTTTGAATTGGTCTGGAAAAACTCTTTTTTTTTAAAGATATATTGAAAATAGTTTGCAGAGGTGTACAAAGTATATCTGAATATGCTTTGAAAAAGTAGGTAGGTAGTCCATCAAATCTGATTGAAGGTTTTGGTTTCAAGGATTTAATTGCTTCTATTATCTCCTGTTTAGTGAAACTTATAATATCAAAAGTGTTCAGATTGTAGTCTTTGTGTTCAAAATTGTTCTTTGGTTGATTACTTTCTGACAAATTGATAATAAAAAAGTTTTCCATATGGTGCAAATTTTTGAAACTCACTGTATAGCCTGGACTATATTCTGATAGGCAAGCCATTATAGGCATGTTTATAAAACTCCATAAAAAGTATGTTTCATCCAGTTAACAGATGGGTGAAGGTCGACCTCTATTCTGTCTCTTGTACTATATGTATTATACTTTTATGTAATATTCCTTGTATTATAGTTTTGTGACAGGACTTGCTTCTTAATGATAAATACAGTATTACTTTGAATACCTATGCCTGTCTACCCAGGCGTGAATGCCGTGAATACAGGATTTCGTTTAGGGGGAGGGCGATTTTAGTTTGATTTCATCTATCTTTTGGAAAATTCATTGTAAACAATGAATTTGATAGAATTTTAGTTTGATATAGTGAGTCGTTAGGGGGGCAATTGCCCCCATTCCCCACCCCCCCGTATACGCGCCTTTATTTTACCGAATACTCGGTGCCTAGCGATGCCCCCCCGCCCTGAATTTCTAGAACCACCACTGTTAATCAAATCAAAATATACTTTATTGTCCGAAGAATGAATTCTTGTTGACAAATCATTTATAAATATAAAAATAAAGAAGTACAGAAGTATTAAAATGGTATGTGTAAATATGTGTTGATAAAATCACAAGTCGTCAAAAAAAAGACGAAAAGAGAACAGGTTCATCATAGAATATCATCATAAAATATAATAGTATAAGGTAAAAGCATAGCATGGAAGAAAATAATGCTACATAAATGGCACAATAATGATAAAGTAATTAATAAACAACAACATAGATATTAGTTTTGCTCATGTGTAAAATTATATTACATTAAACTCACATTGATAACTTAGAAAGAGTGCATAGAAAATTCCTGAGGTGTTCAGCATTTAAAATTAATTTACAATATGGTACATATGATTATAAGCAGGTTATGCAAAATCTGAATATCACCACTTAGGAAAATAGTAGAACAAGGTCTGACTTACTTACTCTCTATAAGATACTATCTGGAGAAATAGATTGTTCTGCATTGCTCCACTCGATTAATTTCAAAGTTCCAAATCGACCTACTCGAAACTCTGAGTTATATCAAGTTCCATACCATCATACAAATTATGGTTTAAATAGTACTATGTCACGTCTTGTAAGATTAGGTAATGAATATTGCAATAGGGGTATTGAATTCACTGGACAATCATCAAATTCATTCATTAGTGTCCGTCTATTACTTTATTACTACTAATATTGTTTGTATATTTAGTTTAAGCATGTATTTGTATTATATTTTATCTGTAAAAAAGGGGAGAACCCGTTGATAATAAATAAATGAAATTAGACTACGCAAAGAAGGGAATGTCATATAAAGAGAAGAGAAAGCGCATAAGAGTGTATGAGATTAAGATAAGTTCGAACAATTCCAATCTTTGTCTAGATACTCTTGAACACTGTAGTATGGTTCATTGATAAAAAGACTTTCCACAGATCTCCTGAATAGAACTGGAGAGACAATTATTCTAGTAGTAACTGAGAAATGATTAAATTATATCAAAACATTATAAATGAGAGACTTTTTTGTTAAGTTCGATGATGGAATGGGAAGTCTTAGATTATTATCCTGGCGGGTAGAACAGTCTCAAGAATGAATAAAGTTGGAAGGGTAAGAATTTTGAGATCCAAGAAAACAAGAAAAGAGGTTTACATGATACCCTAGGTCCAACATTGAGGAGGTAGAACGGCCCGTTTCTGCAGAATGAAGATAGAATGGAAATTGTGGTCATTGCAGATACCCCAGAAGGGTAAGCCGTATCTAATGTGGGAATCAATCAAAGCATGATAAACTACTTTTGCAGTGGCCACACCCAGTTCACTAGACTTGTCATATATCATTAGACTAGAAAGAAAGACATATAATGATAATAATAAAGACCATCCATTACCTGCACAGGCCATATAGTGTTTTTGAGAGCGATTAATATTATTTAAAAAAAATGTATTCTCGAAATTCAAAAATATTTAGATGGTTGTAAAGATAATTGAATTATCTTTTCAACAATGTGACACTTAACCCCCATGTCATTTGAAATTTTTAATGTGCTCCCTGCGTCCCTTGTCGATCAATCATCATATTATTTATTTCAAAAAGTAGTATTGATGATACCCCGTAACGTTTTTTTTTTTTTCATATTTGTATGTAAATAACTTTGTATGTATAGTAGTCAATAAACGAAACTAATAATATTGACTGTGTCAATCAAACAGGTATCTTTTACTTGAATGATTAACCAGTACAAGATTTTTTTATACAAGAAAACCGCAACTGGCAATAAAAATTGACACCTCGAACTAATCTAGGCATTGCTGAGTCTCATGTTCCTGATGTTGAAGAGGAATCAGATGAAAACAATTCCGATAGTGATCTTGATGTGGATTTGGCAATCAACGTTTCAAAAATGGAGCCTGCACAAGCTCATGAAATGAATAAACATGGACGAAACTATGGAATGAGTTCTAATGATTTTTATTCTTTTCTGACTAATGATTTGGAAGAAGCAGAAGCTGTGAAATTAGCTCGTGAAGAGGAGCAAGAAAAGGCGTTATTTTCAGGAAGAAAATCTAGGAGAGAAAGAAGGTAATGTGCTCTATTGCATTATTATATGACTATAACAATTTTCACTACCTACCTCCAAATTTGGCATCAACTGTTTTATAAGTAATGAATTGGTTAACACGAGAAAGTGGTAGGAATCGCACGTTAAAAGGTAAGACCTCGTTAATTCTTGGCTCGCACAAGTTTCGACTTTTGAGGGCTGAAGTTCAATTTGATTCAGTATACATACATTCTTTGGAGTGCTGATAGTCCAGCTCATGAATGACCAGAATATCACATTATGACCTTTGTAAAATATTGATAGTTTTGGAGATATTGGCACTTTTTTTAATTTCGTAAAATTCAGAACCTTTGATCAGTATTTCTAGTGCCGCAGGTACAAAACTTCATTGTTTATGATTATTATTGATGTTATGCAACCTCTAATAACCCTTCTATTGATTACATTCTAAAATAAAAATATTGGTGCAATAATAATTCGAGAAAAAAAAACATTTGCCTGATTCACGAGTTAATTCATTTTATTAGCTCACTAGACTCTTCATACTGGAAATAAAATCACCAAGCGCACCTGGCAAGTTATTTTGAAAAATTGCTCATTCAGTGTAGTTTTTGACATGATACAACATTCACTATCTTCCACTTGAGGAAAAAAGATATTCCTAGTTTACTGCAATAGGAATTCGAATGAAAACACTTTGTAAATTGAAGTGGCAGATATTTATTGACAACTAAACAAAAGACATAGATAAATTAAAGACTGCCACCAAGTCGAATGCAAGAGCGGCATCTTTTATAGAAGCCGAAGAGAAGTCGACCTTCACCGTTCTGATTAACGGATGAAACACTTCTTATGAAGTTTCATAAATAGACGAATAGATTTAAAATGGGTTGCCTATCAAGATGTGGTCCAGACTATATAGTGAGTTTCAAAAATTCCACCATATGGAAAAAAAATTATTATCGATTTTTTAAAAAAATCTATTCTTCATAAAAATGAGTGCATTGTAGAATACTTGCATAGGAGTTGTCAAAATTTCAAATTTCCAAACGGTGTACATGGGGGAACAAAAAATATAATTTTGATCAAGAGTAAACTATATATGCTGTCTGTGATTCCAGATTTGAATATTGTTTTCAATTCTGAACAACCTCCTTGAATGAACTTTGTGATAATGTCAATAATAAGGGGTAGTTTACACTTGAACAAAATTCCTATTTTTTGTTCCCCCTGTGCACCGTTTGAAAATTTGCATTGTCAATAAATACCTGTCATTTCAATTCACCAAGTGTTTTCATTCGAATTCCTAATTATTAAAATAATTTCACAATGGGCTCCAATTGTGAATTGAAGAGTCTAAGTAAGCTAATAAAATAAATTAACTCGTGAATCGGGCAAATATGTATTTTTTCGCCCAAAGGTATTGCACCAATATTTTTATTTTGGATTGTAATCAATGAAGGAGTTATTAAAGGTTGCATAACAAAAGTTAGAATCTTAAACTATGAAGTTTTGTACCTGCGGCACTCCATATACTGATCAAAGGTTTCGATTTTCACCTAATCCATATTGTGATTTTCTGATCAGTCATGAGCTAAACAATCAGCCCTCCAAAGGATGACGTTGAATTTTGGGACACCCTGTATAAGTTAGTTAGTTCTATATGTATTTTATACCTATTTAAGCAATTTTATGTATCTTATCTGTATCAATAACTGTAATTGTGTTACACGTTAGTTAAAAAAAAGACTGTAATGATAATTGAATACCCCATATTGTTATTATTATAAATTCAGACATCCGTATTGTTGATTTGCAATTGCAGGTATCACAGAGAGAAACGACTTGCAAATAGGGTTATCAGTCCTCCAAGTTATGCTGCTAAAGCATCACCAACACTACCTAACTTTCGTGACAGTAAGTCAAAATCACATTCCAGATCTCCTTCCCCTGATAATTCTGGAAAAATCACTTATATCACTTCCTTTGGAGGTAAGTTGACATTTACTTCAATTTCGAATATCTTACTTATTCACCCTATTATTTCAGACGATGAAGAGGTTCCTTCAAGCAGTAAGACAACTTATGCCGATAAAGTTAAATATGGTAAACCAAAAAACAAAACTGGCCAGACCAATGAAAGAATTCATTTGGAAAAAAAGAATGAATCAAGAAGCAGAGAAAGATCATATGGCTTAAAAAGAAGATCTAGATCCATTAGTAGAAGCAAATCGAAACCTTTGGGGAGTAGATCCATGACTAAAAGAAGTAGAAGTAGATCAAGAACTAGGATAAGTCCTAGTAGATTGAGATCTAGAAAAAGTAGAAGCAGGTCAAGAACTCGTAGAAGTTTGTCAAGATCGAAAAGAAGCAGAAGCTGGTCCAGAACCAAAAAAAGCAGGAGTAGATCAAAAAACAGACGAAGCCGAAGTAGATCGAAAAATAGGCGAAATAGAAGTAGATCAAATAAAAGTCGTAGCAGATCCAGTTCAAGGAACAAATCAAGAAAAAGCAGAAGTAGATCTAGAGAGAGGTAAATTCACTGTTACAGATAAAAATGAATAAGTATTTGCAAATTAAAATTAACTTGGCTATGGGAATAGAACAATAAGTAGGGTGTTTTTCAATAAGTGTTCATTAAAATTGAAAGAAGCTATTTCTGGGAAAATATTTTACTCGCATTTATAATGATCTGATAATGAAATAGGAAGGAAAAGTGGTTCATCCGACAGAACTACCACTCTAAATCATAATTAGCAAAAAATTAGAGACTTGATCAAAGTCATACAGTTTTTGTTTATAATATTCCAAATATATCCAAATCTATCTTTACGGTAAAAATATTTCACTGCCTTGTACGAACATTTGAAATTTCAAGAATTTATGACATCCTTCTCAAAACAATCTCATAACTGAAGCTGCGGTTCTGACTACACTAAAAACGTTTGAAAACCAAGTCTTCCGAATAAGTTGTCCATAGTAACAATAAAACAAGTTAGCAGTATAATAATAACTCGTTTAACTTATCTATTGAATAACTTTTCGCAAGGATACTTTCCAAAAGTATTGAAAAAACCATTGATAATACCATTATGTTATCTCTGTTAATCCCTACTGATGAAGCTACTTTGGTTAGGAATTAAATCACTTGTGTAGTAAAGGGAAAAATACTTCTTGTTCTCATATCATTAAGAATAATTTCTGATAAAAGTAATGGGGACTTTGTATAACAGAAAAAATAATGTGTATAATAAAACTTTAATGTTGACTTTCACAATTTTTTGTTATACAAAACCGTGACAATCATTTCGCCATGCAGTGGCATCTTTAAGAAAAATAGTATTCCAAATAATTTTTGAGTTATTGGTCAAATCAAATGGGTAGTGAAGTGGACTTTTTAGGAACTTGGTTGAGTCGTAAGAATTTCAACTTTATTATCCTAAGAAACATTACATGTTTAAAGAAGGGATAAAAAAACTTAAATTAGGTTAATATAAATAAACATACAAAAAAGGTTCATTCGATTGCATCGAGTTGTAGTGTAGTGTAATTTACACCACATTTTGAATCGAGTGTAGCTGAGTGCAGTTCTAACAAAGCAATGTGTCAAATTAATCTGCAAAGGAACACTGAAAATCGAGTGTAAATTGCACACAGATAGGAGTAGAAAAGTGCTACACCTCGATGTAAACGAATGAACTTAATGTATGATCAATAAATACTAAAAAATAATTCTGACAATAGCATTATATATTCACTATGCCAAGCTTGCTTATTTATCAAATCTTGATCTACATCAAAAGGAACATTTCTTGTCTACCAAAGAATGAACAAATACATGATCATTACACCCGGAATAATATACAATTACACCAACCTTTTAATAGGTTGATAGTGTCGCAGAATCATCCCATACACAGTGGAGTGAAACTATATAATAAGCTCAATGATGAGATAAAATCATCTCCAAATGTCGGTGTATTTAAGAATAAACTAAAGTTATTTTTGTTGAAGAGAGCATACTACTCAGTTGATGAATTCCTCCAAGATTCATAATTAGATGGGACATTTTAAATGTATGTATTGAAACTATGGTGTCTAATAATATTTTAATACTTTTAATACTTTTATGTATAATTTACTCTATTGAGTAACTGTCTTTTAGTGCTTATTTTTATTGTTTATTTTGTGTGTTTTGACCTGTTGGAGTAGTTAGTATTTTCCAGTAATGTTTGGTATCACTTGACATTATTGTAAAAGAAAACTGGTTCAATAAAATTTTGATTGATTGATTGATTGAAGACTCTAAAACTAAAATGTGGTGAATAAAAATGTAATGATGTACAAAAGAAAAAAAAATTACACAACTATTATCTATTTCCAATCTATGAATCTATAACTTGAAAAACTTGTTCGGATATTATTGCTAGAGATGTGGGGGAATAAAAATATATGTTTTATAATATATACTATCCAATTTTGAAGTATTAAAATAAAAATGTGCAGTTAATTCACTTCTCTATTGTGTCAGACTATAAACTTAGTTTTCACTTCATATTATTCAAAGTGGTTTAATTTTATCTCATTGCATAACTCAACTTACCACAAACGAATTATTATTATTATTATCCGATAGAGAAATAACCCCATATCTATT
Source organism: Chrysolina haemoptera (assembly GCA_958298965.1). Taxonomy (NCBI): domain Eukaryota; kingdom Metazoa; phylum Arthropoda; class Insecta; order Coleoptera; family Chrysomelidae; genus Chrysolina; species Chrysolina haemoptera. The sequence continues at coordinate 32,412,323 of OY282585.1, read as the reverse complement.
CATAGGATCAGAAGATCACATTCTGTATCAAGAAACAGAGGGAGGTTTTTCAGAAGACGACGCTCAACATCATCCTCTTCTACAACTTCGAGTAAAAGTAGATCAGGATCACATTTAGAGCAACAAAACAGAGAAACTGTTATGTTGCCAGAAAAAGATTCTCCAGAGAAAATATCGCCAAATGTATCCGAATCTGTTAAGGTTATCCCAAGATATTATGGTAGGAAGAAGAGCGATCTAAGTTCATCAGGACTTAGTGATTCTGATGATGAAGGAGATGTTGAGATGAAACCGGCATACAACCCGTAAGTATAGCATCTGAGACTTTTCACAGAACCTCAAAAGCAATTTGGTATTTTGCACAGAAATTCATTAGATGTAATTCAACGTTCATCGCTATAGTAGCCAGGAAAGTAGTTGTTTTCTGATGAATTTTCGACCAAATTATTCCTATTGTATAGGATTATGGCAATAAGCGTCATCCTGGTAAGGCAGGACATCTTGTTTCTCTCTTGACAAGCTCATTGTGAACAATACAGATTTCTTCATTTGTATTTGTGGTTAAATTAATCATGAAAGTTTTTGGTATTGCTTTGGTTGATGGGTTGGAGTTGAGATGGCGCCTGTAGTTCAGTGAACGCTAGGCTGCGGACGGTGTCTCAGCTACTGCCTTGACATGGAGATTTTGTTAAACCATTTATTGTAGACATAAGTTATTGTCTGCAGAGACCTACCCTATAGTGATGAGGGCAGGAACCCAGAAATCGATCTATAGGTGGTCCGAATGTTTCAATGAACATTTTCATGCAACTAGCAGTTGCGGAGAAATCCTTGTAGGAACTCTGCACGGAACTTTATCAGATGTAATTCAACGTTTGTCGTGGTATTAGCCAGGAAAGTAGTTTTTTTCTGATGGATTTCCGACCCAATTATTCCTATTGTATAGGATTGTGCCAATGAGCGTCGCCCTGTTAAGGCAGAACATCTTGTTTCTCTCTTGACAAGCTCGTTGTGAACAAGGCAGATTTCTTCATTTGTATACAAATAAGTTCTGCAAAAACTTTTATCAATTCAAGACAGAATGGAGAAGATATTTAAATGTTGCAAAAAAAAATTAATTATCTCTGTTGTGTTACGTGTTGTGACAATATTTCGTATAAGCTGCCTAGACAGGAGAAGCGATTATAAAGAATTAGGTGGATATAAAATTTACTGCTCAAAAAAAATGTGAAAAAAAAGATCAAAAACACAAGAGAAATTAAGAGAATATTCTCAAAGAAATAAGAAAGTTGAAAAATTATATAATCCAAAGGGACGAGCTGATCAACAAATGGAAATATGAAAAGGGAGACATGCTGAACAAACTACAGAAAAAGATGGATGTAATTAGAGAAAAAAGAACATATTTGTTGAAAATTGACAGAATTGTTGATACACGTAGAACCAAAACCAAACCAAATAACATTTCCTAGCTGGAAGTCATGGAAGACACCTTGTGATAACTTTTGCCAGTAAACTGCCACACAGTTATCAGTTCCTGTCTATTTTGAAACTGAACGCAACAGATAAAGAGTTACTAGAGACAACCGTACATAATAGTGAAAATCTCAGAAAAAACGATGTAGTAATATTTTGGCCCAATAAGATAAATATTAGTCTAAGGTGGTCTTTTATAGATAGATTAAATTTTACAAAAACTGTTATTATTACCGAGCCATACCGATACGATAAGAGTCATTTGAATAATTATATTCGTAATATGTCCTTGATAAAGGAACTGCATTAGAAGAACAAATTATCAGTCCGATGAGATCAGTATCAAAAGAGTAGTTAAATGGTTCTTGGGTCAAGCAATCATCAAAATTATGAATAATTTATGCAGTGACAATCATTCCAATAATGTACATCACTGTAATATAATGATGCCATAGTTTGAACTATGGCAACTAACTAAAAATATTGTTTCAAATACTAAAGAGGAGAATAGAATTGCTTTAATCACTGACAAGGAGAATATTGTGACACAGCAACTACATTTACTGAATCCTCCTCGCCAGGATAGTTCTTTTTTAGACGTTCAAAAAGTGATAGTTTCATAGGCATGAATACAAATTTTATATTTCATGCAAATGCTGCTAGTCTTGTAATAATAATCTTTATTCAAATAGGCAACCTAATATACATACGTTTTTACATGTTACAACAGAATTCAAATCTGTAACATTATCAATTAACAAGATCCATTACATGATCCATTGTATGCAATTTAAATAACATTTTAATGAATATACATTGTCATAACTCATTATAACATATCACTGATGATATCAGACAAAATGAGATAAAAATAAATGGTTATGAAATACTGAATTGTAAATCTACAAGTAGACACACTGGTAGGGTCAGCATTTATATTAAGACAGGTTTAGGATTCCAACAAGTAATGAACAAATCAATCTATATGGACAAGTGGATGTTAGCAGCAAAGGTAAGACTGGATAGAAATAGTATATTACGTAACAAGTGTTGTAAAAGGCATATTACGCACGAATGCGTAATTGCTTTACAACACGTATTATGTACTATACTTTACACAGTGTGCCGTTTCCGAGATCCAAAAATTCATATTATTATTATTATAAGTAAAATGACCTTCTTTCGGAAAAGACGCCTATATAAATGAACTTCAGCAATTCCTCATCTGAATAATAAATTTTATCCAAAAAGTTGAAGCCATTTCACAGATCCAAAAATTCATATTATTATTATTAGTATTATGAGTAAAATCACATTTTGTCATGAAGGGCGTTTATATAGATGAACTCAAGTAGCAATACCTTATCTAAATACAAAATTTGATACAAATCGTTGAAGCCGTATTCGAGATCCAAAAATTATCATTATCATTTATATAAACGTAAAAAGCAAAACTCTATCTACATACAAAATTTCTCCCAAATCGATTGAACCTTCCGAGATATATCATTATGAAAACTGTGCGATTTGTTTACCGTGCGTAAGGAACTATTTACCGAGGCTATGAGTCGTGTGCTTTTGCCTATTTTCAGCAGTGGCCGTAGGTAAAGAATCTTATATTGTTTGTACCCTTTACCATTATCCAAATTCTCCTCAGCTATTTTAAGATTCAATTTGGAACAACTTCTCAATTCTCCAATAATCGAAGATATTTTTTTAATTAGATTTTCATGTTTCTCACACTTTAATTTATCGGCAATCCAAATGCCAAGATAATTTATCTGAGGAGTTTGTTTCAATTAATAATTTTTTATTATTATATTTGATTTAATATTTTGTTTATTTCTTCGTTGGAAAATCATATAATCCGTTTTTCCAGGATTTACAGAGAAGATTAGAATAAAGCCACTTTTCAAATTTTTGTAAGTCCTCGCTTATAGTTTTTTCTAGAGTCAAAGGGTTTTTCATTTGCATATAAAAGTTTATATAGATTATATATAACAGGTGATTTCAACATAGACCTAAAAGTAGACTCAACATATAGTAGAAAAATCAAGCATCTATTGAACTTATTTGGAATTTATCAAATTGTTGAAGAAAGTACAAATATTACTAAAAATTCATCTACACTGATTGATTATGTGATAAAAGTATTAACACGTTCAGTGACAGTTCTCATATAGAAATTCCACTTCATGTGACACTACCGTTTTATTGTGGGAATAGATTCGTTATTGCTTTAGCTGAGTGATTTATTTGAAATTTGTTGTGAAAAACATTATAATGTGTTTTTTTTGCAATTACTTTTGATGACGCCGATCGGCGTCCTGTCACTCTGTCGAAGCATATTAGTATTATTTGTCTTCGTATGATGCTGAACGGCGTTATAAATAAATAAAATAAAAAATGTAAAGAAAAAAATTTATTCGAAATCAAAAGCGCTTCTAATCATGATAAGAAACTCTTATAATTACCCCTAGTTTAGGCACGGCCTCACTGAACTCCTTGCCGAAGTAGCCATGCATAGCGCAGCTGCGAGATAGGTAGTATTCGTCGGTATTTGTAGGGTTTCTCTTTACTTTGAGTTGTTGGTAATTTCTCGTGTGAGACAACCTTGCTTTCTGGTGAATACGATTGTGGATATTTGCTACTTGTTACCTGCAGGTATGTAATAGATCAATATTAGTTCTGACTGCTTGCTTGGTAGCTGGTTACTGCTAGATAGATAGTGTAGAGATATATTTTATTGCAGGGTTGTGTCATGCTGATGTTCCTAAATTCAAGTATTTAAATAAATTGTAACGGTCTCACTGTGATTTTTTTTGGTTGCCGACTACGTTCCAGCCGGACTTCGTTTTACCCCTGAGCCCCCTCCAAGAATCTATTTTGCTACAAGTGTTACATCTATTTGATATGCCATTCCTCATAACAGAAAGGGTACAAAGGTGGCTTTCCAACTCCTTGCATCGGAAACTGGTTTCGTGGCATGTATTTTTCACAGTACACAAATTACACTTCAGAAAAACAGACTTTTTTCCAGACTTAGGTCCTGGGACACCAGGAATTTTCTCGGACCAATGACCTAAGTTTTCTTATGGTACAGAATTTTAAAATCTTCTGTTACTGTAGAACTGAAAAAATGATTCGAAAAACATTGAATCGATTATAAAATCATAGTAGATCAAGAATACTATTATGTATAGGTACTTACTTTTTCTGTTGCTCCGACATAAAAACCTCTTGGTTAACAAACTCTCTTCGTAAACAGACACTACTCTGATTAACAATGCTTTTCAAATGGCACTGAGACGCCGCACGGCGTTGTGTGCGCCAAAAGCCAAGCTTACCGAGAACCTGATATATTGATAAATTGAATCCAAAGACAGTAATTGTCAATAGAAACTTTAAGAAATCCAAGAAGCTGAGTTTCAAAGTGGGATACAAATATGGTATACATTTACAACAATACAGTACTACAATAGTTCATATGGAAAAATGGGTCATTTCATGCAAATTGTACACCACTTTTTCAACGACCATCTGAATAATAAACAAATTTGTAATATTTTTAATAGCACTTTTAATCATAAACTTTCCTGCCGTCATGATTCCTATAATACATACAACCTAAAAAAAGAATTGAAGATACAAATATTGAAAATTATAATAAAAATCGAACACCAATCGAATTCATAAAAGAAAAAAATGTGGTTTATTTGGGATTTGAACCCTCACCCCCCACTATCCAAATCCCGATTGTTCCCTCACTCATCACTCGCTGCTACGAGCTCACATAATAATATGATGAAATTAACTGCTATAGAAACTTCCTGCCAAATTTTCCAAAATATAATATTCGATTATCATCAATCTTTATATTGAAATTTTGGCGGTGTCAATGTCAAATCATCCTCACTATTACTACTCATTTTTTTAAACGAATTTTGTAAATACTGATGTGAAATGTCAAATTATTAGAACGTTAACAAACTTGATTCGATCTTATATTATTCGTGATCACAAAAAATGACAGTCTAGTAGTTCATGAAAGTCGTGGGAAATGAAATATCTTGTACTGAAATTATCATTACAGTACAGTTCGCGATGTAGAAATGAAAAAGAGTTTACAATTGGCCTATTTCCTTGATCGATAAAGCCCATAAAATGGGCATATTATAAAGAACATTCAATAACTTCAAACTGAAAGTAGGGCTCACAGACGATATCATGGAACAAATAAAATATAGGAACATTATGTATAAAGGATTCAGCATTAGAAGAGGACTGGATCAACTAGAAGAAAGTCAGAAATGCTGTTACTTCACTGATTAGGCAAGAAACAAAAAAATATGACGAAGAACAAATTGATCAAAACAAAGGAGATGCAAAGGCAATGTGGAGGTCTCTCTCAAAGAGTTAATAAATGGAAAATCTCAAAACAGACCTTCTAAAATAAAGTTCGGTGATCGCTGGAAAGAAAATGATGTAGATACAGCAGATTCATTCAATTCATACTTCATAGAAAGTATATTGGAAATTGTAAGCAACATCAAAACCTGTTCACAACTCCGATTATATCGTGAATATTTTGCCTCAAAACCAGCACTGACAATGAATGAGATTAAAATTATAATGAATAGAGTGAAGAAAAACTGTGGTGATAAATACGGCTCCAATTTGGAAATATTGAAATTAACCTACGAAGTTGCAGCTAATCATCTATTATATTTGAATAACACTTCATTGGTGACAAGACAATTCCCTGAAAAATGGAAAGTATCCACAATAGTGCCTATTGAAAAAGTGTCCAATACAATCATTATTATTATCTTTTATACTCTGTACTTTATACTTGAGAGCTGATGATGATAAAGATTATTATTAATATTCCCTTTTTTTTGTTTTTTGAATATTGTAGTTTGCCAGTTAGTTTTTCTTGATGAAATGCTTATATTTTTATAAGTGCTATAACTTTTATATATTTTCAGGGTTGGCGGTGAATCAAAGAGTGGACATGGTAATAGTTCAGGCTCAGCAATCAAAGTCAGTAAGAACCAAATAATAATGTTTTCCGTGTTTAATTTTAATTTATCTAAACTATATGAACGGTACTTGAGGTAAAGGGTTGTAATTTTTAAATTATAAGTAATATTTTCAAATCAAGAACATTTTAAATTAATGATTTTCAGAAAAATTCAGCGAGTATGACGGTCATAGAACGCCTCAAAAGAAAACGACAAGCTTTATTAAATAGACAGTGTAAGTTTTCAAGATTCATGATACATTTTTCTTCAATTTTCACCAGTGTATAGTTCGCATTTCAAAATAATTGATAATTGTTGATTTTGTTTCAGTTAAAGCAGATAAAATTGCGGAACAGCTCAAAACAGAAAGAGAGAAACTGGAACAACAAACTAGAGAGGATGAACTTCGAGAAATGGCGATAAAATTGCGAAGAAGGTATTTCAAATACAAATATTTTAGTAGAATAGTTTATTTTTTCAGTAATTTTGGCTTAAAATAAAAACTACTCTTTAGGGAACACCAGACAATATATCTTTCTGTCAATTCTGGCAGCACATTTTAGAAAGTGGTTTACTATTGTTTCTTTCCAAAAAGTACAAAGGAGCCATCCAACTTTCTCTTGAATTTATCAACCTGATATTTTATATAATAATAATAATACTCCCTCATAAACACTCGCATAGTGTACCTAAAGGCATAGCCTGTGCGGGTAGAGGACGGCTATTATTATTATTTGCCGTGGCGCTTTTAACTAACTTTTAACTTTTACTAACTTTCAACTAAAATCAAATACTTCTGCAAAGTAAAGTTATGCAAAATAATGAAAAAGGGATCATAAACAGGGAAGATTTCATCCGCAAATCTGAAACAGCTACTGCTCCTCACTACTATTGAATTATAGCTGAAGTTTTGTGGATTATTCATAATTTCAAAATTTCATTTTTTAAGACTGGATTTGAAAAGTTTGGGTGGACTACAGTGATCCATCTATCTTTAAATACTTTAAGTTTCTTCCAAAGATTATAAAAAAATTATTTATTGTCTTGTTCCTTTATGATGTCAAAAATAATTGAAATAATTCCTTCTTATCTATCTTCTACTACCACTTTGACATAGCATTTCCCGAACAACAACATTTAATAAAAACTGATTTAAAAAAGCTGGGGGTTACCCAGAAGTCAAAAAAATGTCGCAAGCCTTAAGGGACCTATATGTTCATACCGGTAATAATCAAGAAAAAAAATAAAGATGACTATAAAAAAGTTGTCGATCAAAGTAAAAGATCTTTCAATAATGGGCTAATACTGAATTCTAACAATAAAACGAAGACAATTTGGAAATTGATTCCAACTTTAATACAAATAAAGTCGCTGATCTCAGTAGGCCGATTCCTTTCCCTTTCTTCCTGAGACCAACGGACAACCAAGAGGTTGAAAGTGTTATAAAAAAACCTGGCAATCAAATCTCCAGTGGTATAGATGGAATACCGAGTATTGTTATGAAAACTTGCACGTGAAATATCGGAACTACTTTCAAAATTGGCCAATGTATGTTTCTCAACAGGTATCTTCCCAGATGACCTCAAAAATGCTAAAATTACACCAGTCTATAAAAATGGTCTAAAAAGTGACTTCTCAAACTATAGACCTATATCGATGTTACCAGCATTTTTAAAGGTCTTGGAAAGACTGATTTATGCAAGACTGCTTGATTTCTTCAAAGAACACAACATTCTCAGCTCGTGTCAATTGGGTTTTTTACCAGGAGAGTCATCAGAAAAGGCCATTTATCATTCACTGAAATACTTAGTTGATCATATTGATAAAGGAGAGCTATTAACAGGTATATACTTCGACCTCTCCAAGGCTTTTGATTCTCTCGACCATGATATTCTTCTGCAAAAACTTCAATGCTTTAGCATTAGAGGTATACCTTTGCAGTTGTTAAAATCCGTCTTGACAGGAAGAACTCATTATGTTAGTTTGAGGTTCGAAATCAATGGCAGAATTCAGGCATTCAATTCTTCCACTAGAAATATTAGCACTGGTGTTCCATGGACATTGCTGCAGGCCCAGATTGGGCCGGCGAGCTACCGAGAAAATCTCGGAGTGCCGATCTAAATTGGTGTAAAATGGGCCGGTATATTAGGTGTAATAAAAAAAAAGCACAAAACACGAATAATTATTCCAGAAACAAAATTACACGCCACTGAAATCGTAAATAGCGCCGCGACAAATCCTCGGCCATAGTCAGACACAGGTGCGTGGGCCACCGAACTGAAGCTATTTAAAGGTTTGTTCGCGTTCACCTGAGGCGTTCACAAAATAAATAGTCCGAAACCATCACAAGCATGCGTAGTCCCACAGAACTCAAAGAATCCGTACAGTTCTGTGCAACTGCGCATGCTTCTGATGGTTCGAACGAATTAAAATATGTACAAAACCACAGCCGACTTAATCTCCCGAGCAGTGGTGAGAAAATTGGCAACACCGCATTAAAGCAATTTGACGTCCTACTCATTAATTCTTTAATGTGAATTTCTCGGCTTATTCGGAAAACTAGGAAAAAAACATAAGAGTGTTACATTTTGAATATAAGACTTTTTCTGTTAAACTTTTAAGTATTTAACATCTGAATATGAGTGAATAAATAGTTTTGAATCAATTGTTTTCATTTGTCTGGTTAGACTGGTAAGAATCACTTCTAACTTTGTTAAATTATTTCATCGATGGGCCGGTTCCTCACAAAGCTCGGGCCGAAAAAAATCCCCAATCCGGGCCTGCATTACTGTGTTGAAAACCTACTACTTTGCTCATGCCCAATCAATCTTAACCTATGGCTTGACTTTTTGGGGAAAATCACAATTCGCTGATAGAGTTTTCTTGGCACAAAAGCGTGTAATATGGTGTATACTGATAACACTTTTTAGAACCGAGCAGACCACTTTTCAAAAAACTCGGTGTACTACCACTTCGCTCTCTTTACGTAAATAGGCTACTTATTTTTGTTAAAAGCAACCCAAATTTGTTTATGACAAATGTAAATGGACGTACTAATAGTTATTCCGAGAAATTGAGAATTCCAGCTCACAGTACAGCCCTATTCGAAAGGGGGGCAGAGTATAGGGGAATAAAAATTATCAATTCCTTACCTATCAACCTCCAATCAATTAAGGGTATAAATTTATTTAAACATTAAGTTAAGGAATATTTACTTGAGTATTGCTTCTACACTATCGAAGAGTACCTTAGTTACACCTAACTGTTAACATGTTAATGTAAATAACGTTTGTACTATGTTTGTTTTATGATATTGAAGTTCTTTAAGTTAATTTACTCAAAATATGTTTGTAATAGATACTGACCATGTCAATGCCCAAATGGATCCAATGACAACAATAAATATTATTAATTCATACTGTCCGAGAGGATAGCTCGGGCGCGGGATATCGATATCTGCAGTCAAGCTATGCAGGGCGAGGTTGTGGTTTGGATGAGTGATTTACACACGACCTCCTTTCGAGCTCTATTCTCCTAGGATCATGCTAGGTATCGCACGTTAAAATGTAAGACGTTGCTAATCCTTAGCTCGCACAAGTTTCGACTTTTAACTGATAAAACAATTTTTATCAACAAAAACAAAACAAACAATACCGACTTTTTATGTTCCAAGACTCCAATCTTCAGTATTTTTCCTTTTTTAGGCAAAGGGAAATTAGACATGCTAATGATAGCAGGAGTTCCAGTTCAGATTCTGATTCAACCAGTCAAACTAGAGATTCAGAGGAAGCAAAAACTAAGTCTCGTAGTACAAGTCAGGAGAAAGACGAACCAAGAAAACTTGAATCTATTCGTGATAGCAAAGACAATGATCACCAAGAAGGAAGAGATACTAGAAATAACAAAGATCACAAAGATAATAAAGAGCACAAAAGCAAAGAAACGAGAGATACTGCTAATCGGGTCAGAGATAAAAGAGATTCCAGGGAACATAGGGATTCCAGGGAAAATAGAGACATCAGGGAAAATAGAGACATCAGGGAAAATAGGGACACTAGGAGAGATAGAAGAGATCGCCGATCACCTTTGCCAAGAAGAGGTTCTAGGGAAAACTGGCGTGATGGGAGGGAAAGAGACGGGGACAGAGGTAGTAGGCTAGTTGATTATTAAAGTATTGAATGTGAAGATTTTACATAATAAAAAAATATATTCATATTTTGTTTTATTTTGACGAAAAAAAATTTTACATGAATCTTATGCATCACAGTACGATACAGGCAGTATTATTTCAATATTGAAAATTCACTCCATAGACAATGTATTATCTTTTTTACCTCCAAAACATAGAAAAATATTTGACACAAGACGTCCACTAGACGTTTCTTTAGGATAAATCAATTGATTCACTGAGAATTTTGTATAGACGAGTAATCAGATGTGACATGACAAAATGTTGATCACTGCCATTTCAAGTTATGCAGAACTCAATATTGTTGTTTTATTTTATACACACAAATATATCTGTGGAAAATCTTGTTTTTCAGTTATGAAGTAACAACAAAAACGTTTCAGAAAGATGGTTTGCACATTTCCATTCTCGGTTTTTTGAATTTTTTTCCAGAATAACCATTTTCTGTCAGCATCACTTCAAAGTTATTCAAGGAGAGTTTGTTAAATAATAATATTAATTTCACATCACATCTGTAATCTCAATCTGATACTATTAACAGACTTGCAGAAACATCTAACTGATACTGTGAAATAAAAAAATCACTTGGCATTTATGATATTGACAAATTCTGGCTTGAGAGAAGCTCCACCAACCAAAAAACCATCTATATCAGGCTGTGTACCTAGTTCTTTGCAGTTTGCTCCAGTAACGGAACCGCCATATTGAATTCTGATGCTTTGGGCAACTTCAGGGCTGATATTTTTGCTGATGTATTCTCTCAGGGATTTGTGTACGTCCTGAGCTTGTTGTGGAGTAGCAGTTTTTCCTGTTCCAATGGCCCACACTGGTTCATATGCAATGACAACATTTGTCCTAGAAAAATAACACTCCGGTTTTGATAGATAATAAAATATTTTACACAAAAAATTTTTCATTTGAAAACTATTTCAAACAAATGAAATATACCCTTATCTTCAATATCTTAATGGGACGGATGTCAGGCCCAATATGAAACTACTTCCCTCACTAATTCCACAAATCTTACGGAAACAGACTGGATTTGGAGTTTGTTCAAAGCAGTGTAAGTAATAAAAAGGTGGGAAGATCCACTTTGTCATTCAAAAAAGTGAATATTTTTTTTATATTACAATAAAATTACCAAAGGATGGATTTCAACACAGAATTCAAATTCAAAATTCCTACCTACGAAATGTAGTTTTGCAGGAGTAACTAACAAGATACCTGCTGTAAAATCGAATTAAACATTGTTGGAATGAACTTCTACCTAGTAGAGGATCAAAACCATTATAGCCAATTGGTGATTTCATAATTTTTATTCATCCAGAAGTTGTCTGTCTGCACAGTGCTGAAGAGATCCATATAGTTTGAAAAAGCTGTCCACTGTTTGACGTTTTAGTGAGTACGTATTATTTACATGAAGAGGTTGATAACATTTGACTTTGGCATTACTTTGTGTTTTTCGATGGGTAACAAATGACTAATTCGGAAGTACTTAAGTAGTCCCAAGAATTAATTTCTGGAAATTTCAAAACATTCTTTGGGAAAAAGTTACTTTTTTTCAATTTTACATTTTTTTCATTCCAGAACTTATACACATTACACATTTCTAGCTGGTTAAAAATCATTTCATATCCGCCACTACACCAAACTATTCATTTTTCATATATTTTCATGTAGGTACTATGCAAAGCTGATTACTTTTTTCAAATTAAAAAATTGAACTAATCAGTCTACATGTTTTGATAGAAAATAAGTGTCAAACAAGTTTCTGTTGGATGGTATTCAATTGGTCAGGGAAGCAGATGTTTTCAGGAGAGTTTTTTCCACTTCTTTAAGATATAAAATTTTTCCATATTTATCAATGACAAATTTTTGGGCTCAAATTTTAATCAATATAGTAATTTTGAAATAAATTCATAGGAACATGAAATCTTGTTGACTATTAATGAAAGTTATTTGAATATCTTGATATTTCTGAATAAACTGAAGTGCAAAATTTTATTTGTTATGAACATCAGAGTAAAATTATGGTTCTGACACCCATTTGATGATAGATGAAAAATCAATAAAAAAATACATTGAATATTTAAAGGCTTCTTGAACTTGGGAAAAATTTTAAAGTGTGAAATACAATAATTATACTTACCAATCCTTGATTTTATCAGCTATAGCTTTGGTTTGCCTAAATACAACCTCTTCAGTTTTTCCAGCTTCACGTTCTTCTAGAGTCTCTCCTACACATGCAATAACCTTCAATCCATTCTCAAGTGCGAATGCTACCTTTTCGGCAATCAACTCGTCTGTTTCTTTGAAAATCTGTCTACGTTCAGAGTGTCCCAAAATAACCCACTTGACGTTGATGTCTTTCAGCATAGCGGGTGAAATTTCTCCTAAAAAAAAATGTGTTAGTAAAAATAAAAATTCAAAAATGAAGTACAAATTTTTACTAAAAATTCAATTCAATTACTATATTAGTTTGTTTTTTTAAATTCTGCATTAATTTTACCTGTAAAGGCACCCTTTTCAGCCTTGTAGCAATTTTGCGCAGCAACTTCAACATTTGCAGGAGCGTTACATTTCACATAGTCCAGATAAATGGCAGGTACACCAACTATTACCTCTGTTTCGCTGTTAAGTGGTCCAGCTTCGAGAAACTTAAGAATTTCAGATATTTGCTGCTTGTTTCCATTCATTTTCCAGTTTCCTCCAACAACAAATTTACGACCCATTTTGCTGCACTGAAATTATATGAACAAGTGAAAAAAATTACATAATGTAAATAATAGAAAACAGACTTTTTTCGAAAAGTTTCTTACTATGAAGCGATTACTTGTAAGAAAAAAATGGACTAAATTAGTATTAAGCATCTTGCAAATTACAAATGCTCGAAGAATAGAAAAGTATTTTGGATACTAAATTACCCTAGCAGTACAAATAGCTTCTGTATCAGTCATATTGACGTTAAAAATTGGTTCTTTTACTAAATTTTCAATATGAAAGAAGCCTACTACTACCACAAAATTAAATTTCAGAAATTTCCTTACCCAAAATGTGAAAATCAATGAGCTAAAACAAGCCTGTTTTGAATTTTATTCCTACGCCGAAAATTTCTGGATCCTGACTTCTAAGTGAAGTTCGAAAGTTTCAAGTTATTTAACAAAAACTTATATTCTTGCCTCTTGTTGTATCGTATAACCTTCAGCAACTGAGAGGTCAAACGGCAAACGGGACAACGGGACACACAGAAGTCGGAAAGCACAAAATCGTCTAACCGTACCATTCTACTTTTGATCCCGCAGTTTCACATGCGCACTTGTTTATGCTAGTCTGGTATGGTTTTTTCAACTCGGTTTGCATGCAAACTAATTCCCGCATTTTCGACTGACTCGCAAGCTAAGTTAGCTTGCTCAGATTAGGTTTGTGTGACAATTGCGAGCGAAGAAACTAATTCACGCAGTTTCGCCAGTTTCAACTCAGTTTAGCTTCTTGTTTTGTCATCTAAACCTCTAAACACCCCGCCCCGGCGCCATTAAATGACCCAGCTGGTCGATTACGTTATTTTAATTCGAGTTGTGCGCATGCAGAACTGTGGGTCCAAAAGTAGAATTGGTACGGCTAGACGCTGAGCTTGACGCTTATTGAAAGGACGGGACAAATATTTTAATTATAACCTCACATTTCTTCTTTCTTTCCCGTAATGGTTACGCATCCTCCATTACGCATCCCCCATTACGCAAGGGTCCGCCCTGCCCGGCCTTATTACGGCGTAAATAATAGAGCTTCGTCGATGGATGTGGATTTGTCTTCCTCGAGGCATCCTTTTATGTAGCTTACTCTTCAGGCACATTAGGTAACCTAATGGCAAACAAGCCAAACTTTAATCTTTAGACTACTTTAGAGTCTATTTATTTGTTTTACAACAATCAGTTCGATTTCGATACTTCAACCAAAGCCGTTTTCGATTGGCGTTTGGTTCTGGTAGCGGTTGACATAAAAATGTCAGCGGTTTACTTTCTGGTACTGTTAAATGACGTCAACCACTAACTAACTGGTTAGTGGTTGCGATAATCAATCAACACATTCTTTTCATTATTCACTATGACGTCATTAACAGTACCAGAAAGTAAACCGCTGTCATTTTTATGTCAACCGCTACCAGAAGCAAACGCCAATCGAAAACGGCTCAAATTCTGTGTGACAACAGCAACCAAAAGATAGCAACTAATTTTCCGAAGATTGCCGATCGGTCAGTGGCGTCAGACTGACAATTTATTTGGGGTTCTGCGCATATATATTAATTTCCAATGTAATTAAAAAAAAGTCAGTTGGATATTGTAATGAAAAAAACTATTGAATGAGGAATGGCAATTCATGAATCAGAATGATGGAAAACATGAATTTGAGATCGAAACGTCAACCAATACTAGGTTTGTTTAATTCTCTCGGTGCAGAGAATGTCATGTCGAAAAAAGTTTTTTCTATACTAGCGTGCGGAAAAATCCACTTTTCCGCACTCATTTTAGTTTTGGGTGTTTTTTCCGCTAGTAGAAAAAATAGTGTACCTAACATGAGCGTAAAGTGTCTTTTCCGCACGCGATTGCAGATGGCTGAACGACGCGTTAGCGGAGTTCGGCCAGAAAAGTATCACTTTCCGCACTTGTTAGGTAAACTACTATTGCAGCACTTGCGGAGAGGGTGGATGAGTACTAACCACTTTTCGAAAAAATGCTATTTCAGGGATTAAACCAGAAACTGTCTCATCCAAAAAGGTTTCATATCATTACTATAGGTGCAGAGAATAATTTCCTGTTGAAAAAAGTTCTTGCGCCACTTGCAGAGGGGGTGGAGTACCCCATTAAAAAAAAAATTATTTGAGGTATTAAACCAGAAACTGTGTCAACCAAAGTGGGCTCATATCATTACTATGGGTGCAGAGAATCATTCCATGTTGAAAAAAATGTTTGCAACACTTGCAGAGGGGATGGAAAACCAACACCCCATTTAAAAAATATGCGATTTTAGGGATTAAACCAGAAACTTTCTCAATCAAAATTGGTTCATTTCGTTATTACTGGTGGGGAGAAATATTTCCCGTTGAAAAAAATGTTTGCAAAACTTGTAGAGGGGGTGGATTACTCCATTTAAAAAAAAATCGATTCGAGGGATTGAATCGGAAACTGTCCCAACCAAAGTGGGTTCATATCATTACTATGGGTAATGCAGAGAATCAGTTTCTGTTGAAAAAAATTCTTGCAACACTTGCAGAGGGGATGGAAAACCAACCCCATTTAAAAAATATGCAATTTTAGGGATTAAACCAGAAACTGTTCCAATCAAAATTGGTTCATTTCGTTATTACTGGTGGGGAGAAATATTTGCTGTTGAAAAAAATGTTTGCAACACTTGTAGTGGGGGTGGATAACCCCATTTCAATAAAAATCGATATGAGGTAATAAACCAAAAACTGTGGTTGGTTTTTCACCCTCACTGCAAGTGTTGCAATAATTTTTTTCAACAGGAAATGATTCAGTACCCATAGTGATGATATGAGCCCACTTTTGCTTGTGACAGTTTCTTGTTTAATACCTAAAATCGATTTATTTGTAAATGGGGTACTCCACCCCCTCTAAAAGTGTTGCAAGAATTTTTTTTCAAGACGAAATATTTCTCTCTACCAGTAATAACGAAATGAATCAATTTTGATTGAGACAGTTTCATGTTTAATTCCTAAAGTTGCATGTGTTTAAAATGGGGTTGTTTTTCCATCCCCTCTGCAAGTGTTGCAAGAATTTTTTTCAACATGGAAATGATTCTCTGCACCCATAATAATGATATGAGCCCACTTTGGTTGCGACAGTTTCTGGTTTATTACCTTAAATAATTTTTTTTCAAAAATGGGGTACTCCACCCCCTCTGCAAGTGTTGCAAGAACTTTCTTCAACAGGAAATGATTCTCTGCACCCATAGTAATGATATGAACCCACTTTGGTTGGGACAGTTTCTGGTTTAATCCCTCATATCGATTTTTATTAAAATGGGGTTGGTTTTCCATCCCATCTGCAAGTTTTGCAAGAATGTTTTTCAACAGGAAATGATTCTCTGCACCTATAGTAATGATATGAACCCTTTTCGGATGAGACAGTTTCTGGTTTAATCCCTGAAATCGCATTTTTTTGAAAAGTGGTTGGTACTCATCCACTATCTATTAAACTATTTCAATGAAGAACACACCCATCTAGCTGACGACCATTATGAGCTTTGAGTTTATTCTGTCCCTACTATATCTTGGCCAAAGGCAACAGACTGGTACAAATTCAACGAGAGTTTAGTAGATGGAACGTCTTTCAAATTGGACATTTTAATGCCTCTGGAGACACCATAATATATCCTATTTTACGGTAGAGCAGATATCAACAATTCGACAGACCAGTTTTTATTCAGTTGATTCCAACTCTTCAGATGATGTGGTGTTGCAGGTTTTTTCAGGTCCTGCAGCTGTTAAAGCGAATGCGCCACCAAATCCATCTAATAAGCCACCTCAATGTGTAGTTTTTTTATATTGCTATATGTTTATTTATTTACATTGATTACAGGCAATGTCTAATAATATGTAACAGTTACAGGAATAAAAATAAATATGTACAGCTGTTAGCCTTCAGATATGTACATTATGGTTCAAAATATAAGAAAGAATAAACATCAAAAATCACTTATACTAGGAATAGTAGGGAGGCATTAGAAATATTCATAAAATCAATTTCACATGTTCTCAATAAATTGTTAAGGTTTTGTAATTATTAATGGGACCGCTCACATTCTAAATAAAATAAAAGCAAAAGGAGTGACTATAGACGCGATAGGTGCTAATTTGTGAGTAAGTAAATATTGATAAATGTATTGTTTATTCCACGTCCCTGCTTGTCCAAATGAGGCATGTTCCTCTCTTCGAAATACAACATACACATTCTGTGTTTTGAACCTCATTACCAGTATGTTTGCTAAGAACCACTATGCACTTTTCTTTTGTGAACAATTCACCACTTATATCAAAAATAGAAGAAATCTATTTGTTGCAGACATTAGTTATTGTCTGCAGAGACCTACCCTATACTGATGAGGGCAAGAACCCAGAAATCGATCTATAGGTGATCCAAATGTTTCGATTAACATTTCCATGCATTTAGCAATTGCGGAGATAGCCTTGTAGGAACTCTGCACGGAAATTCATTGGATGTAATTCAACGTTCGTCGTGGTATTAGCCAGGAAAGTAGTTGTTTTCTGATGGATTTTTGACCCGAATACTCCTATAGTATAGGATTATTGCAGTGAGCATCCTGGTATGGCAGGAAATCTAGTGTTGAAATTCACCACTTCTTTACTTTTTCTTTCTCTTGCTGGTATTTCCCTTTTAATTATTGTATCCTTATTTTATTCAGAACAGCTAGCAAATTTATAAAAATTGGTAATTTCAACTGTGTTTGTAGCTTTAGAACTGAAATCTGTAACCAAAAAAATGAATTTTTCTAATCACCCCATGTGCAATTCAATAATGCTGTAAGCTGTAAGTATTCTTATATCTACCCTGTTGTAGTATTGCAATTGGTGTTTGTAGTGAGGATTATTGAATAAGCTATGGCTGATGTAAAACAACTCACAGCTGGAAAGCATTTATAGATTATTCGCTGGTTTTCTGAACAACATGGGGGCACGACAAAAATATGTTACTTTAGTACAATTATAAGATATGACTTCCAGACATTTCTTCAGAAATCTGGTAAGCATCTCGATTTTCAGAAATAAATGTATTTTTGTACAACTGACATTAAAAATGACGTTTTTAATTCATTGACACATGAACTAAAAACTGACGTTTTCACAAAATCACTTTTAACACTAGTGTTAAAAGTACTTTTAACACTAGTGTTAAAAGTAAAATGACAGATGAGATGATGGATACTCAGTAATATAGATCTCTCTAATAGAAACACTTTAATCAGATATTAATACTATTATAACAATCAGAATCAAAATTACTTATAAATATGTATTTGGCAATTTGTACAATTTGTGATATTAACTGACGAAGTAACTGCAGAAGCTTCATCGCCAATCAATGATGGTGCTATTATTGAAGTGGGATGATCAAATAATGCTGGGAGAGAACTAGAACTTATACCAGGAAACATTTTATCAGCTATTTTATTTTTATTTTCAATGGAATCCTCGATATAACCCTCAGCTACAGTTGAGGACTTCCACCCGCCATGTCGTTTTATTGTAGTCAAATTTGCTCCTGAATTCGCTAACAGAGATGCTGAAGATCTTCGAAAGCAATGGCCGGTAAACTGCTGCGGATCTAGTAATTTCAGAAATTCAGCAATAGTGGAAGGCATCTTCCCAAAAGTATTTATTCCAACTGGTTGAATAGTGCATATGTAGTTAGAGTAATTCAGGAAAAATCGACGGTGAGTAACAGAAGTTGGGCGTAATACAGCATATTCACGGTAATAATTCACGTAGTGTCCAACGATGCAAAAACTTCTTTGAATGTTGGTTTTGGTATCCGAAATATGAATTAGTAATGACTGTATAGTTTCTTCAATGTCATCTACGCTCAATTTGCAGAGTTCTTCACGACGGCACGCTCCAAATAATCCAAAAATGGTTGCCACTTTAATCATAAGATATTTGGTATCGGGAGCTTCATTTAAAAATCTGTCAATCTGTTCCCTTGTCAGAATTTTCGATTTTTTCGGACGGTATCCGACACTTTTTCGTTTCAAAAATGCGACTAATTTATGGTATTTACTTATATCCACGTTTTCCTTGATTTTCAGTTCAGCTTTTATCATAGAGAATTTAGACCACAGTGTTGATGATTTCCATAACTTCGATTTTTCTTCGAAATAAACTAAAAGTACGCTTTCGCTGAACTTGCCTTCAACTTTCTTCAGTTGACTCCATTCGATGAATCCATTATAAGCAATATCATATTGTTGCCGTGATTTTTCAGGCAACAGATCTAAAGTTGCTCTGTTTGCAGCTTCTTGAATTTCTGGTGGAAGAAAATCATCTGAATCATCCATTCCAACTTCTATTATATTTATATTTGCAACAGTAATAGCTACGAACACAAAGAAGCTAGGATCCTTTATTAATTTGTGGTAACTAATAAACAACAATTATTAGGCAGTTGTTTTTTACCTGCCTGTCATGCTTGCAATTTAGATTTGAAATACAAAATATGGTTGTCAATTATAAAGTCCATGTAGCTAGATCCGTAGAGCATCTGACTTGTAATCCAAAGATCGTGTGTTCGAATCCTTATGGATCTTATTTTTTTTTTGTTTTTTTCTTACTAGCAGTAACTGTTGAACAAAAAATTTTGTATGATACATTTGTTAAAAGTGATTTTATTTTGCTCGTGGGGTTGCTCCACTCGCTAACGCTCGTTTCGCAATATTCCCCACTCACAAAATAAAATGCCACTTTTAACACTTGTATCATAAATAACTATTCTTCTTCTTCTTCTTCTTCGGTTTAGTTTCTTGGATTTCTGGCTCCTCTCGGTGCCAATTTCTCCAGATCAGGTAAATTAATAATTCAAGAATAAATAAATAAATACAACTCCCGACCACGAGGACGCCATTAGTCCCCTCAAACCGGAAGTCGCGTCCATAACTTTCACACACACGTAAATTGGATAAATCCAGATCAGGTATTATTAAAGTTCATATGTAGAGTACTTTAGGAAAACATTACAATGAAATACGATCACACAAACATAAACTTGACTTTCTGGCCACATGGCAGACACCGATGCACAACCTCCATACACGTCCGTCATGCACGGGCTCAGTAGCATAGACAAGACTTATATTGCTCAGTAGGCGAACTGATAAATGTATTTCAATCAAAGTTTGATTCGAAATATTCAATACAGAATCTTGTTTAGTGGTACAAACAAGATCCAAAACTTGAACTGATGACATATATCACTTGTCACTTTATCAACATTCAATGTTTCAAACATTTAAAAATAAAATTTAATGCCAACGTTACAACAAAAAGCGATCACCGATAGCCTGTGGAATATTATGTTCCCTTCCACCTTCACACCACAGACCACATACCCCTAGACGGTTCACGACAACGCTAACTAATGAAGACGGAAATAAGCGCCATCTGAAGATTCGTATCGGTACTATCGTAAAGATGCGGGAAATTCAAATCTTGAATTTGATACTTAAATGTTTGTGAGAAGTTTCAACGCGTTGTTTACAACCTCAAACAACACTTGATATCACGATTAAAAAGTTTTCCAAATATCAAGTGTTGTATGAAGTTGTAAACAACACGCTGAAACATGAAGTTGAATGAAATGTAAAAATTTGTTCATAGTATATTACGTAGAGTAAATTCTCAGAAATCAAACTAATTTGGTGTGCATATGCCTATGTATTTCTGAGAATTTACTCTATTTTATACTTGAAATAGAGTATAGGATTTGTTGCTAAAACATTTTTTATTAATGTAATGGTAAAAAAAACAATTTCAAGTCAAAAGTTGGTTTATTGTCGAATATGTAAAATGTCATTGGACAAGGGTAAAATAATCATACACATTGTTTGAAAAATAAAATACAAAACAACATGGGTGCAGTACAAAATATATGGGTCCTAATATAAGAGAGTACATAAGGTATACAAAGGTACTAGATAAATAATAATAATAATCTTTATCAACTAACCATTTTGGTACGTTGTGTTGGATTAGGGAATGTATGCCTTATTTCAATACTTATTGTGGTAAACCATGATGAATGGTGAAAATAAATAATCACTACAGAATTTCACAGTAAAAACTTTTGAATCACACTAACAATAACAATGTTCACTATTATAGAAACACACTATCACACTAAACGTAACATTTCTCAAAGTCCATTTATTAAAATTTCATTTATATTTTTATATATGTTTTGTTCTCAGAAATTTACTCTCTTCTTCTTAAATTTGACATGACCGTCATGACCATTGATACCACACGCACAGAACTCATAATTATGAGTTCTGTGACCACACGACAAACGTTTTAGAATTAAGCATAGAAAGAAGAACAAATCGACAGATCACAGCGACCCCATAAGATTCGTATCGGTACTAAAAAAAAGTTTCATGGTCACGTAACCTACGTGAATCGTCTAGGGGTATGTGGTCTGTGCTTCACACACTTCGTCACTACAATAAAGATATGTTAACAGGTAAACATAATCAAGTAACACACAGATATGTGTTTTAATAATCACTTGAGGAAGCTACAGTCATAGCGAAAACATGTCGTGGTTAAGTAAAAGTTTGTGATTTGTCAATCATCTCTTGTCTATACAGTTAGATTGGATTATATGATCCATTTTCCATGAGTTAATAATGGTCTTCCGTCAAGTAGTATCGTCAATTTATTATGAACTGAACTTTTCTATCATGGAATATTTGCCATCTAGCTTTTTCTCAGACCGAGCTCTCCACGTGGTGGTTGATAGAGTTTCATTCGACACTCTGCCTATAAATGCTGGTGTTCCGCAAGGATCCATTCTTGCATGAACACCGTTTTTTCTTCACAACAATAATTTGATGAGAGCTATCTCATGTACAGTGCATAAACTTTGCGAATGATACTATACCCTTCAATGCCTTTTCTTTCAAAGTTATCAGCCAGTGAAACCAGAAATGAACGGGGAATAAAAGTGATCGATTCAAATGAGAACGTAGCAGAAATACTAGAATGGAGATCCAACAGCTTGGTGGAATTCAATGGTAACCTAACCTAAGCATGACTTTTTTCCAGAAAGGTCCATCTGACATATTGGTCAGCGTAATTATATCGGAAGTGTCCATTACAATGAAATCTTCCATTTTAATACTCGGAATTACCACTAGCAGTACTATTTCATGGAAAAACTTGTGAGGTCAATTGCTGAAAGAGCCCTTCCAAAACTTATTGTTTTATTCCTTGCCAAGAGCTTTTTTCACTTCCTTTCAACTGATTGTGACTTACAAGACGTGTTCAGGAAGTTCCCATATATGGAGTGCATCGCCTAAACACACCCTGAAACTTTTAGATTATGTCCAAAGAAGAGCTTTTTCATCTCATTGATGATGCTTCGCTTCACTTCTCTGAAGACCGCAGAATACTTGGCGATCTGTCTCAGTTTCATTGAAGATTTCATGGGCGATGCGCTCTTCTGAAATATCATCAATTGTTGTACCGTTAGAGGTCTCATCGAGACTGACCTGTCAAACTCAGTTCTCACATAAAATTGGCGTGGCTTTGGAGACATGCCAAATATTTCTTTCCCAGTGATAGTTCTTCCAACAAACAACAAAGCTTTGGAACTCACTGCCTCGGGGGTGGTGTTCCCTGCGAAGCATACGGTCTGCAGAAATTCAAGAAAAACACCAATTCTCACCTTTCTTGCCATCGGCTCTCAGGTCTCAGAATTCACTGTGAACATTACAGAATTTTTCATTACGAGAGAGTTAGTACGCATCAATGGATTCCTGATAAAGCAAGATTATTACGACTGTTTCCCGTCAGTTTTGAGCTATCTAGCTCTTCAATGCATCTCGAATGTATCAATTTTAACAAAACATTTATGATCTTCGACCCCAAATACCAACCATAATGTATAAAACTCATCCACCATTTTCAATTCATGAATTTCGACAAAATATTGATAATTTTCGACGCCATTTTGAAAATATTTTCATAACAAATTTCATAATCTCCGAGTCCAAAACCCTACAAATACTAATTTTGATTCGAATCGGACCATAATCACAAAACTCGTCCTCCCTCTTGGATCCGTCCTCTCAATTTTATGAATTTTGACAAAAAATCCATTATCTCCGACCTCAAAAACCCCTACATATCAGTTTTGAATGGAATCGGACCATAACCACAAATCTCGTCTACCATCTTGAAGCCACCTTTTCGTTTTTTCCTTCAACAAAAATTCTATAATGCATGTCACCGAAATTATGAACACCTGCCAAATTTGATTCAACATGTCCAGTTGATATAAAAGCTTGTAAAAATTATTAAAACATTAAAACAACTAATGAATAAATTTGACTATTTATGGTTATGAAGAGCTTGGCAAAGCGAAATAGATTTTTGTCGACCAAAATGTATTGGGGATTAAATGCGAGAGAAGCGGACCTTGCTTCAATGAAATGAACGATTTCTGTGAGTGATATTTTTTAATAACATTCTCCTATCTAATTTATTTAATGATTTTTTCAAGGAAAACTAGAAAGAATTTAAAAAGTCAGCTATCTGAATGAAAATGCAAATTTTCACTTTCAGATTTTTTCTTTCCTTTTCAGTTAGAGTCTTTTCACAATATCTATCAGATGTAGTTCAATGTCCAGCGTGGCTTGTGCCGGGGAAGTAGTTGTTTTCTGTTAGATATTACAAATGAATCACATTTTTCATTTTTCAATTTTCATGGAGAATGTTCCCCTTTTCAATACGAAGAAGTGTATTAATAAGGGCGATTAACAATCGAGATAATGTAACGCGTGAGCGGAGCGAGCGCGCGTTATTGTTGGAGATTGTTAATCGCCATTTTAATTCACAGAGTTTGTTACAAAACTTTTCTGTTTACACTAGTTTTCAAAAATAGAGATAACTTACTTTCAGTGTTTATTTATTTAACGATACGATAAAAAACATTCAGTATTTCCTATTTATATTAACTCTACTCAAAGATAGTAGGTAGTTTTATTTTATTTTTTATTATTTATTTTCAAATTGAAATTAAAAACAAAAAACTGCTCTCGGTGGGTTTGAACTCTCAACTTCAGTGTTGGCTGCCAGGCGAACTTTACCATTACGCCACGTGACTATATATGATTTTGAGTGACAACTGGTGTAATGAAGATTATCTGAAATTTTATTTGAAAATTGACAAATAAATAATGCCAGATAGTACTAACCAATATAAAATGTATATTGGGTATAATGTATGTTGGGTTGCATACAGTGTCACACATAAAGTTCGCGACATATGGAAGTTTTTTTAATAGATATAATGAAAATTTGACTTGGCAGTTAGTTTATGCTTGAAAAATGAGTAAAAAACAGCCTCTTTCCTTTTGTCATGTGCTACTCTAAACCTGTCAAATTTGACATTTTTTTCGAAAATCCTCAAAAAATCAGTTTTTTTTGGAAATTTCGAAAAATGCCCAAGAGAAAAGTTGCCCAGTTTCCAATTTTATACCTTTGCTCGAAATTTGGACTCTCTACTGTCACTTCGACTTTTTTCCAATTTTTTTAATTTTTCGAATCTTTCGCTCTATCGATTCGAACGAAACATGATTCAAATTTCATAATTTTGATGAATACGAGACTTCAATGTCATATCTTGCCCAGAAAATACCCGCATTGGCCTGTTACCAGAAAAAGAAATAAATACACCTCCAGAAATTCGTCTTTGTTGTTGCAAAGTTCATCTAGTTTTTTCATTTATTGTTAAACTGATTCGGTTTTTCCATGTATGGACGTTAATATGTCAGTAATCGAATAAACGAATTCCTCTCCATTCTTATTACACTCGTATTTCTTTTTTTATTAGATTTTTATCCAGTTTGATTATTTTTCTGACCAATAATTCAGTTACAAACTATCCCGAAATATCATACTTTTCTGTAAACTAAACTGTAGGTCACAGTTTCAAAACTATTCAAAAGACTTTGTGTACGAGATTGTCTCGTATAGAATAAAAGGGTTCGGTAATGCTTGCAGTTTCCGATATTATAATCGAATCTGTGACCGCTGGAAATATCTCATAAAATTAAATGAGAGTTGAGTGAGAGGAGAGAGAGAGAGAGAGAGAACGACTGTAATTTCTTACCTTGAATGATTGGAGATGTCTGGAGGACCGTTGTAGGATGCACTTTTGGAGGATGCAGTCTTGAAGGATATGCACTCTTGGAGGATGCACTCTTGGATCATGCAACCGGCCGGCGCAGTAATGAGAAAGAACAGAGAGAACGCGATGAATAATGTGCACTTCTATTGGTATTGGTACGTACCCGTCCCAGTAACCTTTTTTTGGTACTGTCACGCCGAGGCCCTTTCTGGTCTCCTAGTGGGGATAGAAATCACAGAAGAATCGCGAAAAGGCATGGGCGTAGGTATGGGTATTTTAAGAGATCTTTAACTACAATTAATTATAAACTAATCTAATCTTAAACTAATTAGGTGAATGGAAACTGTACATAACCGCCCACCTAAAATGTGTAACATTTTATACAAGAGGTGAACTGTCCACTGGTAAGACACACAATTTGACCAATGGACGCTTGAACAAACCTTGTTTGGTTTTTACCGTGGCAACTCTGACGACTCCATCGAGACCCGGGTGAATTTCAGTTACGCGACCAAATAACCATTGAAGAGGGGGTAAATTCTCATTTTTTATTAGCACCAAAGTGCCAGGCTTAAGAGTAAATGAAGTATTTGTCCACTTGGACCTTTGGTGAAGGGTATGTAGATATTCCTTTGACCAGCGAGACCAGAAGTCTTGATGGAGCCGCTGCACGAGCTGCCATCGGCTCAGTCGATTCAACTGAATATGATTCAAGTCTGCATCAAAACAAGTGCGTTCAGAGGCTCAAGAGTGAGAAAATGCCCCGGAGTTAATGCTGACAAATCATTGGGGTCAGCACTGATGGGATAAGGGGCGTGAATTTAAGACAGCCTCAACTTGAACAACAAGTGTCTCGAGTTCGTCATATGTGAGAACTTGCTCACCGATGACACGGGAAATATGGGATTTTAAGGATTTCACTCCCGCTTCCCATAGTCCACCAAAATGGGGGCTGCTAGGAGGGTTGAAATGCCAAGTGATATTTTCATAAGATGCAGCTTCAGCCATAAGTTTTATTTGCCTGGAAGCTCCAACAAAGTTGGTACCACAGTCACTGAAAATGTAACTGCATCTACCACGTCTCGAGATGAAACGTCTTAATGCTGCAAGAAATGCATCAGAAGATAAATCTCTGACTACCTCAAAGTGCAGAGCCTTCGTGGTAAAGCAAACAAATACACAAATGTATGCTTTGTACTGCCTTGCATTTTTATATTTACCTTGAGTTATCAGGTACGGACCACAAAAATCGACGCCTACTGCAGAAAACGGTTTTATTTGAGAAATCCTCAAGGAGGGTAGATTTCCCATTGGAGGTTGAAGAGGGGTAGGGTTGAGTTTCCAACACCGATGACAATTTGATATGACTTTACGAATAGTTCTTTTGGGAGATAGTATCCAATATCTTTGTGACAATAAATATCCTGGATGTAAGAATTGTTTATGTGTGGACTCAATTATCAAGAATGTCAGTCGGTGAGAACTGGGAAGAAGAATAGGAAATTTCTTATCGTAAGATAAATTTGAGTACGTGAGTCTACCGCCCACCCTCAAGAGACCCGCTTCGTCTAAAAACGGATTAAGCTTCCTCAGAATTTTATGAACAGGTTTTTTCGCCAGGAGAAGTGACAACTCTTCAGAAAAACTCTGACTTTGAACTTGTTTAATGAGAACGAGCAGAGCTGAATGAAGCTCAATTTCACATAGAGAAGAAAATATTTTCTCAGTAGGGTGGCGGAGGTTTTGAATGAGGATTTTTGCGTAAAGGGTGATTGGTGAAAGAAACCCCAAGGGATCGAAAACACGTGCCAATTCTGACAAAATGGTTCTCTTGGTGCAACATGAGTTAATTGAATTAACTTTGAATGAAAATGTGTCAAGAGAGGAATTCCATTGTAGACCAAGAACTTTTAATGTTGTGGGTTTATCGAAATCGAGTGAAACGGGTGGTGAAATTGTATTGGTGACTACTAAGGAGCGTATATTGCTACCCCACTTATGAAGCTCGAAGCCTCCACTCTTAAGTAAGGAAATGAGTTCTGTTTTGAGAGCATGAGCAATTTCAAGTGATTCGCAAGATGTCACTACGTCGTCCACATACATGGATGCTTTCAGACATTTTGACGCTAGTGGGAAATTTTCAGCTTGTATATCAGCCAAGTTTGGTAAACACGATCAGCTTCCCTAATATTGATCTGTCTAAACATCTGCCTTATATCTCCGATTAGAGCTACAGGATGAAGGCGAAAATTCAAAAGAATAGTGGGAAGGTCTCTCTGGAGTTTGGAGCCAATCAACAGACAGTCGTTGATTGACATTCCATTTGACGCCTTGCAGGAAGCATCGAAGACCACCCTGAGTTTGGTGGTTAAGCTGTTGGGATTGATAACAGAGATAATTTGTGATCTGGAGGGGGACATGTGTCCACTGTCCAAATAATCTCTCATAAATTCACAGTATTGCTTGTGTAGTAGAGGGTCGGCCAATAATCGGCGTTCTAAAGAAATAAACCGTCGTTCGGCAATTGATCGAGAATGGGGAAATAAAGGCTGTTCAATACGGAACGGGAGAGAGACGGTAAACCTGCCGGACGCGTCTCTCCGAACATTTTCGAGAAACATTTTTTTGCACTGTTCATCCTCGGGGGAAGCACTAGCAGTTTTAGGTACGTCTTCCAACTCCCAGAATCGTTTGAGAGTTTTCTCTATGGAGAGATCACAAGAACAAAAAAATGAAGTTGATATAACCGAAGAGAGATTACAACTCACGGTTCCCATGAGTATCCATCCGAAAATAGTATTGATAGCAGTCGGTTCGTTATTTTGACCAGAGAGTTTACCTGGTTGGAAAATTTGAGAAAATATATCTGCTCCCAAGAGCATGTCAATTGCCTTGGGAACATGGTAATCGGGATCAGCCAACTTAATATTTGAGAGATGTGACCATGTGTCACGAGAAAGGGGAAATCGAGGCATATCATCACATATTTGGGAAAGGACTACTGCCTCAATTGTGATGAGAGGATCTGGAGTTTGACATGGACGGAGAGTAAGTGAAACTGCTTTCGATGCAGTTGAATTCATATGAGTTAAACCTTGAATTGATAAATTTATATTATGGCGGGATAAACCTAACTTATTACAAAATTTTTCAGAAACGAAGTTGGCTTGGCTTCCACAATCGAGCAAAACACGAGCTACATGGAAATTTCCTTTAGGGTCGCGCACTTCAATGAGAGCAGTAGAGAGGAGCACCAATGTTTTAGAAGGCACTAAATTTGTGAGGGAAGTGACTGACTGGTGAGAAGATGGATTATTATTTGGAGCTGAATCACTCAGAGGTACATTTTGATCATGAGGGGGTTGGTTGAAATGTAGAAGACTGTTATGCTTCATTTTACAAAAAGCACACCGTACTGATGAGGAACAATCCTTGTATTGATGTTTATTGCCAAGGCAATTTATACACCATTTATTATTTTTAGCAATATTGTAGCGTTCTTGTGGTGGATGTGATGAGAACTTTGGACATTTGTAGATTATTGAGTGATCTTGTTTGCAATAAAAGCAAATGGGAGCCGGCTTGGTATTAATCATGAACGAGGAACTTGGGCGCTGATAATTTTGAGGACTTGAACGCGAGGAAACATTCTTGGATTTCGATTTTTCAAAATGACGAGAATTTTCCGAACAACAGCTATTGACCGATCTATCAAGTGCATCACACTGTTTGAGAACAAATTCTTTCAAATCAAAATAATCAGGAATGTCATTGGAACCAAACTCAATTTCGAATTTCGAAGCCGTATTCGAATCTAATCTTCGAAGTAGCATATTGAAAATCAGAAAGTCCCACTTGTCTGTTTCAAAATTCAAGTTTTTCAGCGCTGCCAAGTTTTCTTCATACGTGTCCACAAGTTGGCGCAAATTTTGAGAAGTAGCAGTGTTGTCAGTCAATTTGGGGGCATTTTCTAGCTCTTGATAATGAGCCGTTGCTAACGCACGTTTATTGTCATATCTCGTTTTTAGAGCATTATAGGCGATGGGATAATTTGCATCTGTCAAGCGATTACATTTGACTATAGTTAGTGGAGGTCCACTCAAAGAAGCTAACAAATAATTAAATTTTTCTACATTTGACAATTCGTCATTTTCGTGTACAAGAGAATTAAACATGTCAAAAAATGTATTCCAATTTTTCGAATTTCCGTCAAATTTGAATAAATCAATTTTAGGTAACCGAACATTACTCGATTTTGCAATGACGGGAACATCTCGTTTATTATCGAAATGTTGAACTTCAACTGCTTTGATTGCATAAAAGTTATCATCGAAACTTTTACGAATAACAGTTTCACCAGCCAAATCGTGAGCATCAACTGTGGAAACGATAGTCAAAAGAGCTGCATGTTGTTCATCAAAATCATGTTTTATTTGTTCGAGAGATGTGAGACGGGCTTTGAACTGAACATGAAAATCTTTATTTCCCAATGCAGCATCGGCTATTATCCGCAAGTCTGATAATCGATCCACACAGTTCTGACGTAAGGCTTGGATTTGTTTTATTTTGTTAGCTTGACTCATAGTGAAGAGACGAGAGAGCAATCAAAAAATAAATAATCAATGGAAATAATAATTGAACGTACGTTCGGGACCACACCGTATATAGTCAATAGAGAAATAACCGAAATCTATTTTTTTTTTTTATAACTTAATCTTATTATACCACCCTGTAAAATTACGGAAAATTCAAATGCAATCATTTCCATAAACAAAGCCACAATTCTGTTCCGAGTTTATCTCTGATGTATATAAATAATATTTTATCTAACGGAATGAAATCGGAACAGAATATAGAACGGGTTTTTATAACTGGTAAGAATACCTATATAGTGAGAATACTTTTATTTCTATGGAAAATACTTTTACTGATAAATAAATCGATAAAGTATTGTTGAGTTGCCGAGAACTTCAGAGCAAAAAATGTCCAGGAACAAAAAATTATTGTCTTATCAGTGCACCTAATTCAACTGCTTTGGAGGACGAATTTAAAAATCTCTTTCCGTACCCAATGAAAATAATAATTTCAAACAATCACACTCAACCAAAATATCAGAAAATACAGCATCCGGGCTCGATAGGACCATGTACGAGATTGTCTCGTATAGAATAAAAGGGTTCGGTAATGCTTGCAGTTTCCGATATTATAATCCAAGATGGATAGAAACCCTGGTGGATTGACTGATTCGCTTTTGTTTCACCCAAAGTTGTTAATGCTGTAATAAGATGGGATTAGCTTTCCCGTTGTCAGTAGATGGCGCATTATCAAAAAATAGCCGAGTTTACATTTCGAAGTACTGAGTCATATTTTTTTTTGGAATATTTGAAATTTGACTGTTTATTACTATGTTTATAATTTTTGATTAACTGTGATTTACATTTCATCGGGATATTTATCGTTTTTTTCTGTTCTTTTACTACTTTTCGTTCAGTTCGCAATGATTAGTTATTTGTTTATTGTTGAGTTTTCTGTAATTCTTGTATTTGTAGTGCATAATGTTTTTTCAAGTTTGTACTTGGACATGGCTGCGTTTGTATGAAAGATCTAAGGTTAGTATCATTGTTTAAATATCCCGTACATATCACATATCCAACTAGTTAATTTAAAATTACTGTTCTGATTTTTGATGAAATAATCACGTTAAACATGTTATGTCGTATTTTTTAACAAAATTGAATAAATACGAAATGTAAACATGTCATGACAATGACAATTGTTCAACGTCATCATGACAAGTATTCATTTATCAATCTGTAATGACTTTACCGCCATCTACGAATGATCGTGAAGCTAATCCGATCTAAATAAAATATGAAGAATCACGTAGGCCGTACCTTAACAGTTATGGTAGGCCGATTTCACAGGTATAAATGAACGCACCAGGGTTTCTATCCATCTTGTTATAATCGAATCTGTGACCGCTGGAAATCTCTCATAAAATTAAATGAGAGTTGAGTGAGAGGAGAGAGAGAGAGAGAGAGAGAGAGAGAGAGAACGACTGTGATTTCTTACCTTGAATGATTGGAGATGTCTGGAGGACCGTTGTAGGATGCACTTTTGGAGGATGCACTCTTGAAGGATATGCACTCTTGGAGGATGCACTCTTGGATCATGCAACCGGCCGGCGCAGTAATGAGAAAGAACAGAGAGAACGCGATGAATAATGTGCACTTCTATTGCTATTGGTACGTACCCGTCCCAGTAACCTTTTTTTGGTACTGTCACGCCGAGGCCCTTTCTGGTCTCCTAGTGGGGATAGAAATCACAGAAGAATCGCGAAAAGGCATGGGCGTAGGTATGGGTATTTTAAGAGATCTTTAACTACAATTAATTGTAAACTAATCTAATCTTAAACTAATTAGGTGAATGGAAACTGTACACTTTGGTTCTAGCGATTTGTACTAAACATGATATAAAATTTCGTGATTTTAAACATTACAAGACTAATGCAACATGTCGGGAAGAAAATAGTAGGTACTGATCAAATCGAAATAAAATTTTCCCTTAGTAGGCTTTTGAAACAAATTTTTAGTTTTGGTTAATGTCAAATTATTGCTTTTAATAAATCGAGTGTTTTGTGTACATATTTTCGTATATTTATACACAAATAAGTTTTATGTACAATGTTATCCACGCAAGACAAAGTGGAAATCGTTCTTTTATGTGGTGAGAATGTGCCATATTTTTAATCGCCGGCATCCAGGAAGAAATATTCACTTTAGTACCGTGGGAAGGATATTGAAAACATTCAAAGAAACTGGCTCTGTGGACAATCGTTTCAAGAAACCACATAATCCAATAAAGTATAATGAAGAAGAACAACTCAATGTTTGTTTGAGCGTTGTTGAAAACGGAAAAACTAATATTAGGAGTATTAGTGAAGATACAGGGGTTGGCAGAGAAACTGTGAGAAGAATTTTGCACAAAAATAAATTCCATCCCTATAAGCCAAAGTTCATACACACTCTTAAAGAAAGAGATTTCGATATTCGAGTAGGATTTTCATTTTGGTTCCAAGGTGAGAGAGAAAATGATATCGCATTTCCCTACAGGATTTTATGGACAGACGAGGCAACTTTCACGTCGAACGGAACAGTTAGTTCCCAAAATTGTCGCTGGTGGTCCAACACTAATCCAAATTTTGTAATAGAATGCCGTGACCAATATTCATTCAATACAAATGTGTGGTGTGGGTTATTACATAACCAAATAATTGGACCATATTTTTTTAGAGAAAATTTGAACGCAGCCATGTACAGAAATTATTGAATTTTTGAGGATTTTCGAAAAAAAAGTCAAATTTGACAGGTTCAGAGTAGCACATGACAAAAGGAAAGAGGCTGTTTTTTACTCATTTTTCAAGCACAAACTAACTGCCAAGTCAAATTTTCATTATATCTATTAATAAAAAAAACTTCCATATGTCGCGATCTTTATGTGTGACACTGTATAATCAAATCGTTGATTGATAGAAAATCATTTATTAACAGGGATCATTAATCAACGATTTTTAATGCGTTCAAATACATCATAAATGAACGGTCGACGGAAAATGATTATTTGGGCTTCTCCAATATCATAGATTTCTTCTACCATTAATATTTCCACATAGTTGTAAGCAAGCGCAGAGACTATAATTATGAAAAAGTACGTTATGATACTTTACGTTCTGGATATGACGAAGTACGTTATGACGCATTATCAATTCTACCGAATATGATTATGATCATTTGATATTATGATGCGTTGCTGTTGTGATGAAATGATTTTATGTTATGTTATGTGTTATTATTATGACAAGAAAGCACGTTATGAAAAATTACGTCTTGATGCGGTATATTATGATAGAGTACGTTCTGAAACTTTAAATTATGCCGCTGTATATTTCTATCTTGTACTCAACTTGTACTATATGATCTATTGCGATTTCTACCCTTTGACGATATGGTGGAGTAAATTTCTGTGTGTTACGATTTCTATAGGTTTGTTCGAACAAGGAATCCTTGACGGTTTCCTGACTATTTCTGATTTATTTATTGCGCGTGCTTCTGACGTGTACTATTTATGTATTGTTTTAGGATTCATGTTTTGTTCGAACGATTTTCGGATCGCGATAAAAACTGTCAATTGTCAAAATATTACCTAACCCCTCAGCTTGGGCCATTTGTTCAAGAAAAAAGTATAAATTAGATATATGATCACGCTGCGACGACAAGACACTAGAAACGAGACATGAGGAAAATGGTGCATAAGCCAAAAGGCTACCTCACCTTTCTGCCTAAAGGCTGAGAATCGAATAATTAATCAACTGCGCAAACTCCTGATTTCTAATCCGAGTAAAATCCACGAATCGTTTTGACAGTTTGAGAACGGTCCAAAAATAGTCCAAATCCTTGTTCGAACAGTGGATAAAATGGTTAGGGATTCGATTTGACACTTGTTCGAATGCTCAAAGTGAGAATGCGCATGCTTCTGACGATCATGTACTGTTTCGTCTGTTTCTGACTTTTGTTCGAACGAACCTTAAACCTTATACAATTAGCCGTTTTCGATTGGCGTTTGGTTCTGGTAGCTGGTAGCGGTTGACACATTATCAACATATCAACATCGATCTGATACAGTGATACAACACTTTCACAGTCACTGTACCATTTCAAACTATCATGGCCACAGTAAGTTTAAAATTTGAATTATAGGTCAGAGATTCTTTCTCATTTTGATACCAAATAAATTTGCAGATAAAAGTACACGAATTCAAAGTAACGATGACTTGCGAAGGATGTTCAGGGGCCGTTGAACGAGTTTTGGGAAAACTAAAAGGTCGGTTCTCTTATCTATGCATGGTTCTTTGTCTGATAATGCCGTTAGTAAAAGCAACATAACTCAAAAGTTTATAGAAACACATCAATTGATAGTTTTCGGTAAAATTTCACTTATTTCGTTGTTGACGAGCTAGGTATAAATAAGGCTAATTCATCGATGACTAGAGCCAAGGAATTTCGAAATACTGATACAATCGATAAATTAATCTACCATAGTGTATAACATACTGACAAATTCTGTTCTCATCTTATGAAAGCTTAACAGTTGTCACATTATGTCTTCATACCTTACTTCATCTGCTAAAATTACTGTTATGATAAAGTTGTTTTATAATATTTTATTGAATGTGAAGGTTTGTGTTCTCTCAGATGAACTTTCACACCTCATAAGAAAGTAGGTAATAAAATATATTCTTTGAGTAGGTACTTGTCTAATTCAAGAACCAAAGGATATCTCAGTTAAAAGTCGTAAGGTGGATTCATGCAACATTCATTATATAACTACATTTTCATTACATTACAAAATATTTGACACTGCATTGTATTTTAACAAGAAATGGTACCAATCATGGAAAAACTTTATTACAGACTTGCACATCCTTTCATGCATAGATATGAGATATTTTGTTAGTAGGTTTTCCAAGTACTAGTGGTTAACTTTTCTTAATGTAGTTAAAATGTAATTATAATGAACGTTGCATGAATCCGCCTGTACTCACAAAGTTTAAAAATGGATTTATGTGAAGTTAGCCACACTTTTCCAGCCACGGTTTCTGAAGATTAGACCGTCGAGTATGGGATGCAGCATTATTTACTGGCAATGTTGCCAGATCTCATTAGAGAATATGTTTTCAATAAAAAATGTTCAGCCACACTTCCTGACCGAAAGCAAAATACGTATTGCCGGAATATATCAGGATGACACGGTAAAAATCTGTTATATATGTTAATCATGAATCATTTGAAGAGGGTAAAGAAAATATTCCATTCCAAACCTATGGTGTTTAGAAAAGTATATCTGGACGCCCTCAAATATTATGAAAACCCTAGAAAGCATTGCGCATGGAACAATTTCCAGATTTCTTTAGACTCCCGTCAACAAGACAAAACAAATTAAACTGTTTTTCCAGACAACAAAAATTTTAGAAACAAACGCTCTGCTACAACAAGAATCTTTCCAGAGGAGATCGAGATGTGCAAAAAACCTCTTTCAGATTTCTTTGGACTCCCGGTCAAAATGGCTGAAAAAAAATAAGAATTTTCTCAGACCATGAAAATTCCAGAAAGATACGCGCTGCCGCAAAACTAGAAATACTGTTAGAAAGAGGAGATCGATATGTAGATGATTTTCATAGTCTGAGAAAATTCTTTATTTTAATTTTTTTCAGTCATATTGACGGGAGTCCAAAGGAATTGAAAAGAAGTATTTTTATTTTTGCGGAGCGCGTCTCTTTCTGGGATTTTCATAGTCTGAGAAAATTCTTTATTTTAATTTTTTTCAGTCATATTGATAGGAGTCCAAAAGAATCTGATAGAGGTTTTCTCTACAACTCGATCTCCTCTTTCTAACAGTATTTTTAGTTTCGCGGCAGCGCGTTTCTTTCTGGAATTTTCATGGTCTGAGAAATTTCTTATTTTTTTTCAGGCATTTTGACGGGAGTCCAAAGAAATCTGAGAGAGGTTTTCTGCACATCTCGATCTCCTCTTTATAGTCTGGAAAGATTCTTGTTGTAGCAGCGCGTCTGTTTCTAAAATTTTTGTTGAAAAAAAACTTTTAACTTGTTTTGTCTTGTTGACGGGAGTCTAAAGAAATCTGGAAATTGTTCCATGCGCAATGCTTTCTAGAGTTTTCATAATATTTGGGGGCGTCCAGATATTCTTTTCTAAATACCATAGGTTTGGAATGGAATATTTTCTTTACCCTCTTCAAATGATTCATGATTAACATATATAACAGATTTTTATCGTGTCATCCTGAAATATTCCGGCAATACGTATTTTGCTTTCAGTAAGGAAGTGTGGCTGAACATTTTTTATTGAAAACATATTCTCTAATGAGATCTGGCAACATTGCCAGTAAATAACGCTGCATCCCATACTCGACGGTCTAATCGTCAGAAACCGTGGCTGGAAAAGTGTGGCTAACTTCACATAAATTAAAAATAGACAGTTTTTGAGATGTGGCTGACTGAATTTGAATTTGTTCTCATTTTCTCAGTTGTAAATCAGTTGTATTCAAGATTACCTTAGATGGAATTTGAATAAGTTAAGCACAAAAATGATGCGATGAATAGATTTTTTTTGTAATCATTACATAATTGAATCATTGAGAAGAATAATCTGCAATTTTCAAATCTTAAATCATGAAAAACTCTGTTGTTGCTTTAGGCATAATAATGATCAGTTCTAAATAGAATCCTTGAAAAAGTTTACCAAAATCCAAACAAATTACTTAGTGTATTTTCAGTATCAAGGGCAACACACCCAATACTTTATGTCCAATACTGGTGTGAAGTTAATGGCTACTATCTAGTGACTGTTTTCATCTGAAAGCCAAACAACCAGGGGCATCAACTATTGATGGTGACAACTATATTTGATGATCAAGCCGATTTTGAAAGATGAATTTCTGTAATAATTTGCATTGATAAGTGGGTTCACGATTGTCAGCTTTTTAAATGATATCCAATTTTCACTCTCCATTACATTAGGTCGAATTGATTTTTTGTACAAATACTTCAAGAAGACTTAAAAACTCTATACTGAGAGATGAATGATTTGGATGACGACAGGGGTAGTTTATAATTATGAAATATTCAAGAAAATCGTTTCACACCTAAAATATTTAACTTGATTTGCAGAGACTTTAGCTTTGTTACACCAACAGGTGAAGATTTGGAAACTGTGTAATGGGTAGTATACAGTATCGGAAACTTTTAGTCTGGGGTATAGACAGAAATCTACGTGAGCAACAAGAAACGCAATGATATGATAACACCACATAAATAAGAGAGACGCACTACTGTGCGCCTATCCTGTTACCCCACCCGAAGAATTAACAGCTCACATCGATATCCCTTTCTCTCATGAAACCATCATACCTAAGATGAAAACTTTCTGATACTGTATAATCGTCAAATAAAAAAAATCTTCAATACTCTGGTACCCTTTTCTGGGGTGCCCACCTCTGCACCTAGGTTTGCCATCTGAGAGGCACCCATGAGGGTTCCACTGAATGGTGCTCTTAGAACTGTTGGCTTGGCTCCCCTCAAATGGGTTCCATGGGTTCCTGCTTCGGTTTACCTTAAAGTCATACTCTTGAGAGGTGGTTACATTAGTCCATTTGAAGGCCCTCCTGTGAAATTGTGTGTGGGTGTACCTTCTGTTTCTCTGGTTTACTTTTTTGGGGTGCTCACCTCCGCAGCTAGGTTTGCCGTTGGCTTGACCCCTCGAGTGGGTTCCATAGGTCCCTGCTTCAGTTCCCCTTAAAGTTGTGCTCATGGGAGTTGGTTACAGGGGTCCCTTTGAAGGTTCACTTGAACTTTGTGTATGGCGATACCTTCGTTTTCTCTGGTACTCTTTTCCAGGGTGCTCATCTCCGCACCTAGGTTTGCCATCTCAGAGGCGCCCTTAGGGTTCCTCTTGGCGGCTCCCACAGGTTGCTTGGCTTGGTCTTAGTCGCCTTTTAAAACAGACACGACCCTACCTGGGATCAATTCTTTCTAGGTAATTGGTTTAAGTTATATCTATGAAATATTAAAAAAACATTGTTTTACATCCTGTAAAAGATTTAGCCAACTTGATTTTCAGAATAGGCACTTTAAACACGTTAAATGCTCAGAAAATAGTGGCAATTCTGTAAGCTTTATGTTAATTTGTACCCATTTAACATATTTTGTTACACGTTTATATAATTTATACAGAGTAAACAGATATGTTGATATGTGTGAACATGGACATACACCTTGCAGAGATACCAGTGAATGTATATATTTTTAACAGAATAACCAGATATTTAAATATGTGTGAATATTAATGTCCGTTAAAAATTAACATACAGTTTACAGAATTACCACTAATGTGTTTAATGGGGCAAAATATAAAACATGTTTGAAATATTCGTTTGAGCATGATACTTGGATGTTCTTTAATTTTGAATCTGGCTTTCATATAGATTTTGATTCAGAGAGCCTTGTGATGCATAACTGCTTATCTTAAGACAGTAATATTCCTGTCACTCTCTCCTAATAGATAACTTCCATACTGCCATTAGCGCCATTTGATTAGCACACAGGCAAAACACTCAACCCAAAGAATCGAAAATTAAAGAAAGGGAGATCAGTGGGATATAGAGTAATGCAGATGTGTTGATCGCTAAATGGAAGAACAAGCAAGAATTGCTTATGCTGAGTACAAATGATACTGCTGAAATGGTACACGTCCTTCGTTTTCTCTGGTACCCTTTTCCAGGGTGCTCACCTCTGCACCTAGGTTTGCCATCTGAGGGGTTCCTCTGGCGCCCTTGGCTTGGCTTCCCTCGAATGGGTTCGATAGGATAGAACTTTACACATTTTTGGAAGCTAATAAGATGGTTACTGACACGAGTAAATAAAAATAGTTTTTTTTGCCATTTGACTGTGTATGTATTATTGTAAGTGATCTTTGAAACTCAATGTGTTATCAATCATGAAACCGAGGTATTTGATTTTTTGAACAATCTCAATGGGCTGAAAAGGGGAACATTCTCTATGAAAATGAAAAATGTGATTTATTTGTAATATCTACCAGAAACCAACTACTTCCCCAGAACAAGCTACGCTGGACTCAATGTAGTTCAATAGATAGATATTGTGAAAAGACTCTATCTGAAAAGAAAAGAAAAAATCTGAAAGTGAAAATTCGGATTTTTAATTAAGATAGTTGATTTTTTTAATTTTCTCTAGTTTTCATTGAAAAAAATCATTAAATAAATTAGATAAGGAGAATGTTATTAAAAATATCACTCACAGAAATCGTTCATTTCATTGAAGCAAGGTTGCTTCTCTCGAATTTAATCCTCAATACATTTTGGTCGACGAAAATCTGTTACGCTTTGCCAAGCTCTTCAGGAGGATTGATATAGGATTGAAAAAAAAACAGGCTCTTCAGAAGCATACACATCAGGGATGGATATGAGGGAAATATTCCTTCTGCGGTGACACTTTGAAAGTTATTTTTTGACATAGACCTGTCATTCCACAACAGATTTTATGAATGTCCTATTCATATTTTCGAACTTAAATCTCTATGGGCTCTTCATACATTTTAATTATAACTGACGTAATGTCAATGCGACTGATTTTATATTGTCTTGTAATAATCATTGCTTTAGTTTTAATACAGTTAAGATTGAGTTTATTTACAGAGAAAAACAGATATGTTATCCAAAATATGATTGATTTTTATGACGGGACGCCTCCACCCCTCGGAGGCAAAGAAATTTGTGTTACCGAAAAACAACTAGTGTCGTCTCCCGTGTATATTTTAAGTTATAAACAATCGTCTATTGCCTCCCCGACCCTTTCTTATCAGACATCCGTCACCTATCATTTAACACCATCTCAGCCCTATTTTACTAAGCGTCCAGCTCGTGGTATTATATTCAATAATGGTTTCTTTTGAGAAAGAATATCCTAGTGA
Organism: Chrysolina haemoptera; assembly: GCA_958298965.1. NCBI lineage: Eukaryota > Metazoa > Arthropoda > Insecta > Coleoptera > Chrysomelidae > Chrysolina > Chrysolina haemoptera. The sequence goes on along the minus strand of OY282585.1, from coordinate 32,372,134 downwards.
AGAATTAGTATACAACGACGTGATGCTAGCAACTGAACTACTAGCCTAATTTAATATAGATGGTTTGGTTTTTATATACCTTCCTTACAGCATCCAACTACCGGCCTAACGTCATCCAGTTGAACAGTCGGCTAGAGAAAAATACTCAAAAGTTTTTGAGGAGGAAATAAAAATGTTCTCAAAACCTGAGCATCACGGCAAATAATAATAATAGCCGTCCTCTACCCGCACAGGCAATCCCTTTGGGTACACTCTACGAGTTTTTATGTAGACATTATAAAGCTCTGTCTTTTGATATCATTTTTAGAATTCGAGCTTAATAAGCATATTTTATACGATTTCTCATTCGGCGATGGAATGTAAACACAACAAGTGAGTGCACTTGAAAGAATAGTTTGATTGAAAAGAAAAATGTGCATGTTTTGCAAGGAAACCACACATAATCTTACAGAGGTGCAAGATATTAGAATACAATCCTTGTTGTGGAGTGCTCATACTATTTAGGCACATGTTGTATCACAGAGCGACTGACAGGCCTCTCTAGAATTACTTGATCGTAAACAGAAGATATTTTCAATTAGGTATGTGTCTCTAATTAGTTTCATTGGATTATCTTATGTACTCTGCAAAAGGGACACTACAGTTTCTTGATTATGTAATCGTTTCAGAATTAGGTCAGTGTTGCTGGTGGCGCCAGCTTCTGACCAATAGTTGAAACGTTCACATTTCAGTCAAAGAGTACTCCAGCTAACAAGACGAGGCAAAGAAAAGCACTTATCATCATCACAATTTGAATGCGCATTTCCAATTTAAGTAGTTTAACTGCCAATGTCAATCATAATTTCCTTTCTCTTGTTTGTGTCGCAGTGTTGCCGGTTTGAGAATAATTACTGGGAATTAACGAGAATAAATTGAAATGAAAAGTATATATGATAGGAATATGCCAACATAATAAACTAAACATAATCATAGAAATTGCATGGAACACTTATACTAAAATTATGCATAAAATCAAGTTCAATTTAGATGTCTGCTTGGTAGGTTAATCAAAGAATTCCCTGAAATATCGAAAAATTACCAGAAATGTCAAGAAATTAGCTGAAATAACAAAACATTATCCATCTTACATACATGGCCCCCACATTCGATTACGGGCCCTGTGCCCAGGATCTCATTACAGGCCTTGTATCCAGGATCTCACTGACGACCAACTCCTGCCTATTTCACAGTCTCGTCATATATTATAATTGCATGGTTATTTCTTACTCATACTCTTTTTAGACTATAATTTAGCCTGAAAATACTACAAAACTTTATAAAATTATTTTTACCTAAAAACTATCGGTCGCGACAGACACTGTCCTGTATATCGATGTGTCCCGTTACATATTTCCCGTTTCATGTTTCAATGTTGAAATGAGTAAGTACTCATTTCCTTTATTTGCCAGCATCAAATGATACTGAGACATTTTATTAATGTGCGATATACATACAGTATCGGAAAGTATTTATCTTGGGTATGGTGGTTTCATGAGAGCGTAAAGAATACCTTGCTATATGTTGAGAGAGCACTACAATTTCTCCTCGACTAGCTCGAGGAAGGGATATCGACGTACGCTGTGTGTGCTGTGTCGCATTGCCACGTGGTCCGTTAATGCGTCGGGTGGGATAACAGGAGGGGCGCACAGTAGTGCGCCTCTCTTATTTATGTGGTATCACACTAAGGTGAATTATAATAATTGAAAAAATAATTAGTAGGCTGGCTCGGGCCCCCTCCCAGGCACGGGCCCTGGACCGTGGGGTCCACCAAGTCCCACCCTTATGGGGGCCATACTTACATAACATATCAAAATATTACTGAATAATAATCCCAAAATATTTAGCCACCAACAGGTACTTTGCTAATTATTTTGGATTAATATTCAGTATTTTTTTGATATGTTATGGAACTTGGATAATGGGATAAGATCGGTTTGCGCTCTCTAAAATGAATTAGCGAAAAATTTGAATTTTGCGAGGAGTAAAATTATTAATGGGACAAACTGTATATTTTGGCATTTCTATGTTCCTCCCGATATAACGATTCCGACAAACTATCCCACTTTTCGTCTAAAACGGTTAGTTTAAGAACTACAGGTACTTCAATATCGTTTGTCCCACGACGTCTGAAATGAGCAATTGCCAAATTATTTAGTTTTAGGGTCACCCTGTATATTTGTGCAGTCTCATATTTTTTGTGATGATTAAAACAAGCGAAAATTATAATAATCGTCCATATTTTATTAAAAAACGTCGTGTGACGAAGGATATTGAAGTACCTGTAGTTTTTAAACCAATCGTTTTAGACCAGAAATGTAATAGTTTGTTGGAATCGTTCTATCGCGAGGAACGTAGAAATGCTAAAATATACAGGTTGTCTCATTAATAATTTTGAATCAGATTTCACGTGACCGAGAACAAAAAGCTCATTAACATATCAGAAAAAAACTGCCCAATTGCTTTCATTTACAAACACAAAATTTCAATTCTCTACTAGTCTCGAGTTCCGAGATATTTCCTGGCCAAAACCTCGTGGGCCACCCTGTATAAGTAAACGAGAACCGAGAAGCACAGCCAAAATACTATATTGCATGAGATGCAATACTGCGACTTATGGCTTCAGTGAGTTCAATTTGTGAGATGAACGCGTGTTATGTTATGCCGAGAAATGATTGATTTGGAAGGTATCGAAGGGGTTATTTATAATCGTGAAATATATCAACAAATCTTTCAACACCCTCCAAAATCTTTAGTGAGATTTATTTTGGGTATAGAGAATTCCAGACACAACAATGCTTGTGGGTATGAGTATTGTTTCGAATGGACTGGCACTTTTCTGTTTTTCTGGCAAACTTCTACCGCTCTTTAAATTTGTAATAAAACCAGGATGTGACGACTGCTAGTATTAATTATTCATTTTCTAACGATCTTGACAATGTTTTACCAAGAAAATATTGATTTGGAAGCCATCCAAGAGGTAAAAGCACTGGCGGCCCTAGAGCGGTGCAACTGCACCGGGCGCCATCATGGGGAGGGGGAGTCAAAATCAACCAAAACCTACCATCAAGGCAGCAGTCCGAGCGGCTGATGAACTTGGTATCACTTTCGACACCAAACGGCTTGAACAGAAACTATTACCGAGTTGACACCCCTTTTGGCAAAAAGTTCAAATAAAGGCCGCAGAAAATGCAGTTTGCTGCAGCTGCACAAGGATAAGCCTATGTTTGGGGTAACCGCGTGTTGGATATAGAAGTCCCTGATACTAGATGCAGGGCCTGCCGTGGGACGCATGGGATCATAATGCATTTACTATCAGCTTGTCCAGCATTGGCCATCTCAGCCTACATTCACAGGCATAACGCAGCATTACGAGTGTTATATTACCATTTACGACACTCGTACGGTATATATATATTGTACAGCGATTGTATGCTGCCTAAACTTCAGAGTTCAAAAAAGTGAAGGAACACAGGAGTTATTTAGTAATCAAAACCTAAAACCCTTTTTCGAACTTTGAAGTTCGACAACATACAATCGCTGTACAACACTTCATTGAACACAACTGTACATTACTTATTTGGTAACGTCTTCTGGATACTATTCACAAATCCGTATAAGAAACTGCATTGTATATGAACATGAAACCCTTATGTTTTGTATGCATAAGGGCGCCGCTTTGAGATCTCGCACCACCTAAAATTTTTGCTAGGACGTTCACTGGGTAAAAGCTATCCAAATATCATCTCTCAGTATATACATTTTTAGTCATTCAAAGTATATACTTTGTCACAATCATCCAAATATTCAGTTCAGTTATATATTTTGTGATTTTCTGAGTGTTAGTTTACCCGACGCCACTGGTCGTTTAACTGGAAAGTGACCGCTAATTTGTATCATTATCTCTACCAGCCTGAGTACTCCATGAATATTTCATCAGTAAATAGTGAACACATGAAATAAAAAATACATATCATTCAGAACATTTTTACATTACTATGCTCGATTATGTTCTAAAAAACTTTTAAAAACCATCATTATAAAACTCTTTGTTAACTGTTGTAATATGTGTGTCTTCTACCTCAGTTTTATTAATATCGAATGCATGTTTTTCCATAATTTCAGATAAGGGAGTAGAAAATGTTGATATTAGCTTGGAAAATCAATCTGTGAAAGTTAAAACTTCTTTACCAGCTGAAGAAATACTAGACGTTATCAAGAAAACTGGAAAAGTAACTACATATGTGTCATCTTCATAAATATTATATTTTTACTGTTATATACATCATGCAGCTTTTTATTACAAGATTCATATTTTGTCTTGAACATTTATACTTCATTTTAATATATTGTTTATAATTTCTTCTTGGTTTTTTGTAGATTTTATGAGTTTCATATAATTGAGTAGCTTTTCTTTCCTTTTCCTCAGTCGCTGTTCATACAAATCCTCAAAATAATTGTTATACTTTTCATTTTGGCTACTCAACAGTTTGGTTTTAATGAAGCCAGCTTCTTCTTGGTTCTCCTGAAAACAATATTTTTTAATAGGATGTAATGTCAAGAATTGGAAAATAGCTCGAAAAATTTTACTATAGTACATTCACATTTCAACCTTGTAATCGCCAATTCTTCCAACGCTATTGGTCGTTAAAACATCATTTGACACGACACAAAACGAAATATTTTCGCAGAGTTGTATTGAGCTTGGTTGCGTTACAATAATTATCAAAGTCGAGTTTTGAGTTTTTCCGTCAGGATTTGTTTTTGTGTTCTCAATTAAATTATGGACTATTTATTTCAAGTCCTGATTTTGTTTAGTTCACATTTTAAGAAGTATATGAAATATAAATATACATTTTCAAATTCAAGTTTGGCGATCACGTGCTTTTGTTGATATCATCCGTATTTAATATGAAATACGCTATAATACCACAATGGAAATTTAACGACATCTGACAGATATTTTTTCAACGTTCCTCCAAGAAGACCATGATATTATCATTCATTGGGCAGGAAGACTCTATAATGTTGTCTGACATACCCTAGCAATGACTAGAGGCAAGAATCTCGAAATGTCTGTAAGTGGTCATTCCCAGACTACTATCTAGTGTTGAATTACAATAAGCACTTGCAGTTGGGTCATCATGGACTGGTTATTTTTTATCATACACTCCTTGTATAAATGATTTAATTTTATTTTATTGCCTAAATAACTGAATTTTGACATCAACTTGTATTTGAAGTTGAATAAAAACAGTTTTTGAAAAAGTTCGTTTTCCTCAGTTTATTTCGACTTTGAACTAGAGGAAACAACGACAGTAGGAGTGACTATTCCAGAATATTGGCCCTTTGAGCAAAAATTTTGGAAAAAGCATGTCCATCCTAAGAGGCGAACGAAAAACCAAGAGGATTCCCCTCGAAAGATATGAAAATATAGACGAAAACATGAAACCTGTAGAGTTATATTTTAATAATGAATTAATAACTTCAACGACAATGTGTTGGTATATTATCAAGTAAATTTTTATTAATTGTCAGTGTCAATGACAACACAATAAGTAAGTGAATATACAGCATGTTACATCTCCCTTATAACAAAAAAAAATATCACCGAACTATATGCAAAAGAATGAATAGGTATTTATAAATCCCAATATTTATTATGGGCTCATTTTGAGAATATAATGCCTGAAATGTTCTCAGAATATTCTTAGACCATCCGAGAGTATGTCCCACAGATGTTCTGAGGATATTCTTGAAAATATACTGATGATGTTCTGAAAATATACTTGGGTACCTACTCATAAATCGAAAGGTTTCACAGGCTTTATAATTCTTCCAGATCTAGTCCTTATTTGAATGGGTTGAACAACAGGACTTCTATAAGAAAATATTCCAGTTGATGATGGTGGAATCCAATTTGTTTCTTCCAAACTAGACCCAGCATAATTCTGATGAAGAGATACAAATTCTTTATTGTCATGAGAGAAGTCAGCTTTAGTTTTATGCAGTTGACTGGTGTTGGTTATCACCCTGTCCGATGACTTCCGCACCCTTCCATTGACGATGATCAACCTGAATACGTACTTTATCTCCATTTTTAAATTTGGGAGATTTTCTAGCATGATAATCGGCATAAACTTTTTGTTTTTCTCGTTGCCTCTTAAATTCTTCATGCACATTTTCTATAAGTTTTGGTTTCAAAGGATTTTCCGCAATGGAGACCAGAGTTCGTGTAACCCTTGCGAATAGTCGCTGATTTGGCGATCCTTAATTATTTCTGGGAGTGTTACGATAGTTAATCAGGGCTAGATGAATATCGGACTGATCTAACAGACATTTCTTCAAAATGTTTTTATAAATCTGCACGCCTCTTTCAGCTCAACCGTTTCCTCTTGGGTGGTAGGGACTACTGGTAGTGTTGAAACGACCATTGAATGGAAAATATTTTGAACTCTCTTGAAGAGTATTGCGGGCCGTTGTCTGTTTAAAAAATCTGAGGAATTCCATGGACCGAAAACCAATTTTTCAAGTGATTTATTGTCTCCATCGAAGTAAGTGTTTTGATAAGTTTGAATTCAACAAAACCAGAGTAACTGTCATAAATATTCATGTAGTGTTTTCCTCTGCAAGTGAATATATCCGAACTTACGATCTGCCAAGGAAGATCTGGAATTTTCTTCAAACAGATAGTCTCTTTATAATTTGCTCGCTGGGATGCTTCACATACTCGGCATTTCTTTATGAAATTCGCTATATATTCTTAGCCCTTTCCAATACAACATTTGCCTATCACGGTTTAGACAGCTTTTAATTCCAAGATGTCCTCTGTGAATGTTTATTAACATTTTTGGAAACAATGATTTAGGAACAACTATTTTCTCGCCTTTGAATATCAGTCCTTCATATTCAGCTAATTCGTCCTGGAAACATGAGTATTGTTTGAGTCCCTGAGGAAATTTCTTCAAATTATCAGGAAACACTTGATGGATTAATGTTTTCATTTTTTCCAACTCTTCGTCCCCTCTAGTGGATTGAATCAGTTCCTGTTTCACTTGGGAAGAAACTGTAAGAATTATTTGAACATCTAGTTCATCATCTTCCTCAGTCTTACTACCGCTGTGAGTACAATCTCGACTCAGTATATCTGCTAATGGTATATCTTTCCCTTTTCTATAAATCACTTTAGGATTATATTGAAGAACATCAAATATACTTCACTGCAATCTAGCAGGAGCGGATTGGTAAATATGGACTCAAGGGGTTTGTGGTCACTTTCAATTGTAAGTTTTTTGCCATAAATATATTCATGAAATTTCTGGCAACCGAATCTTATTGCGAAAGCTTCTTTTTCAATTGAGGCCAATTAACTTGGGACTGAGTAGGAGCTTTGGTTGCATAAGCTATAGGCTGCCACCCTGTAGAAGCACTGCACCTAAACTTTTCGAACTGGCATAAACTGACAGTGTGACGTCTTGGTTCACGTCATAGAATTTGAAGAGCGGTGGAGATGCCAAATGTTGCTTTATTTTGATGAAAGCTTCATTTTGCTCATGATCCCAATGGAATTCTATGTCCTTTTTCAGTAATTGATGTAAATGATCTGTCAGTTCCGATAGATTGGGAATGAATTTGTTCAAATAAGTGATCATGTCCAGTAATCTCTGCAATTCTGTTCTATTTGTCGGTGTGTTCAGATTATGTATTGCTTCTACTTTATGTGGATCTATAGATACGCCTTTCTCGGATAGAATGTGTCCTGAGAATCCAATTTCTTTAGCTTCGAATACACACCTTTCTTGATTGAGCTTCAATCCTGATTTATAAATTTCATCAATAACTCTCTTAGTGATTCTATTGAGCTCATCTTTAGATTCGGCATGGATCAAGATTGCTTATTTGGTATTCCTTTTAGAACTAAGCACATCACTTCTTGGAATACTTCTGGGGCTCAACAAATTCCGAATGGAATTCGAGTACAAGAAAAACGTCCCCATGGAGTTGAGAAAGTAAGATACTTTTGAGTGCGCTGTGTTACTGGTATCTGCCAAAAGCCTCGTCTACAATCTAGGAGTGTCAAGTATTTCGCTCCATTGATCTGTGCTGAAATTTCCTCCAGAGTTTTCAACAGATAATGACGTCTCAATATATTTTTATTCAAATCGGTAGGATCAAGGTATATTCTGATTTTCCCTTTTTGACAAACAATCACCATATGACTGACGGCAGGTGTTGGCTCTTTAACTGGTTTAATGACGCCCAATTTCACCATGTTGTCCAATTCTTGTTTGACTTCACCTCGTATAGATATATGCTATTCTTCTGGGGGGATGAATGATGAATTTTGGATTGTAGAATTTTGGATTGTCAATTAAATCTATCTTTCAATGAGGCAATCTTTCTATGAGACCTAAATCTTGACATGTTTTCCGACCAAGGATTGGAGATAGCTTTTCTCTTACAACTTTGAAAATTATATCAGCTTCTTGATTTTTGATTTGGCATCTTATTTTGATTCACCAATGACAGAAATTTTATTTTCAGTTAAAAAAAAATTGTTAAAATTGTTTTTTCCGTTAACCAGCTGTCGTCCCCTTACGAACGGCAACCTTCAAAAGTCGAAACTTGTGCGAGCCAAGGATTAACGAGGTCTTACCTTTTAACGTGCGATTCCTAGCACCATTGACCAGCAGTCAATGGTTTTGAACGCTTCAGTCTCAACCACTGAGCTACTTGACTCCAATGAGAAACTAATCAATCGTTTCGTACTAGAAGGATTAATTTCTGCATTGATTTGCTTCACTATATGTTCTGACAGAACATTGCACTGTGCTCCAGTGTCTAACTTTACCCGAAATCTCTTTTTATTATTTCATGCCAATCTTCCTCGTCATTTTTTGTCAACGTTCTAATGAATACAATTTCGTCTTCGTCTACATCTTCTTCTGTCTCATCACTTACAGTATTTATTTTTTTCTTATTTTTGTTGGAATATTTTTTCTTAGACCAGCACTGAGTAGAAAAATGTCCCTTTGTATTACATACTTCGCATTTTCGTCCGAATGCAGGACATTTCTTTCTTTGATGAGTAGTACCACATCTTGCACTTGAACGAATTTATCATTACTCTTCAGCTCATTTGGCCTATGTTTCACAGAATTAACATGGCTTGATTCTGGTTATTGGATTTCTTTCAACTGCTTAGTTGTTTGTTCACTCGATCTACAAATTACGATAGCCTTCTGGAGATCCAAGTTGGCTTCGTTGAGTAAGTTTTCCCGTACTACATCAGATTTTAGTAAACTTTTTTGTTGTCTTTTAGTAAACTGTCCTGCAGGTTTTCAAATTCACAGCTTTTGACTTGCGTTTTGATCTTTGTCAAAAACTCATCGTTTCATCCTCTTGTTGAGCAATCTTGAAAAATTTATATCTTTCGAATGAAATGTTCTTTTTTGGTAAGAAATATTCTTGGAATTTTTGTTTGGTCAGGTTCAAATCTTTCTGCTGATCGGTTGTGAGATTGAATGTATTGAATATTTGGATAGCATCTGGACCAATGATTGCCATGAATGATGCTGCTTGTACTTCTTTGGGTTTTCTTGCCAATTATGTAGCTATTGCATACCATTCAAATTGTTTTATCCATACACTAGCCATATTTCCAGTAATCAAAATTAGATTCTTGGGTGGCCGAATGCCTGAAACTCCAGTTTCGTCTGATGATGTTGGAACTGGTGGAGGTGGAATTTTGTACCGAACTGCCCTAATTCTTCTTTTTGATCGAACTGATAGTATAAATCTAGTGAATTCTTTAAGTTTCGTAATTTTTTGACACCATGAATTAATAACTTCAACGACAATGTGTTGGTGTATTATCAGTAGTAATAACCCAAGGACATTGATAATTATAGCAGATTCCGAAAGCTTGTTGCTTGGAAACAGACCGACGCACAAGTTTGAGGAAGTTGTTATATTTATCAATGTTCGAGGATTATTCGAATAGAAAATTTTTTGCTAACCGATACTTTGTAACATTGCAATAGTCTATAAATGATTTCCATACAAATTTGTTGTTGTAAACAGTTTATTTTGATATATTTGATAAGAAAATTGCATCAATCTTCTCGTCAGTATTACAACCAAATCATCATGACATCACTGACATTTTGACGTTATTGAATATTTGAAACTTCAAAATCAAATAAATCATAATCATAATATGTATATCCATAGCAACGTGCCTTAAAGTGAAAACAGACCGTTGGGTCTGTTATCAGTGTAATGTTGTTCTTATTGGTTGTATTCAATCACCCCAATTTAACTAATTTCATTGGATTTCCGCATGAGCAAAAAATTTTCAAGTAGCTGAAATAGAAAGAAGAAAGGCTGAAATAGAAGCTGAAATGATAAGAAATGAAGCACAATTGCAACGCCAATCAGCCAGATTTGTGATGCTCTGAAAGTAAACTATTATAAAGTGAAACGTATTGACAGAACGGAAAGTTTCAAATATAAATTACCAATTTTTTATGGAAATCCAGAAGACTGGCCTATATTTCAAACGTTGAACGTTCTACAAACATTTTAAATATTAGTAAGAGGACCATATAATACACCTTCAAAAGTGTTTGAAAGGAAGAGCAAGAGATGCAGTACGACCGCTTCTTGCACCAGAGAACGTGAAAAAATCCTAGAAACTCTCTAATGTAATCGACAACTTAGTGACTAGTGACTACCATGGAACTATTCAATAACACGGGTCATATGAAACCCAACAATATTGAATGAAATTGTGATTGAATTACCACCTTTTCTACGTCTGAAATGGAAGTTCCCCCAGGAGGGACTTCAGTAGCTATAACTTTCCCGACAAGATAGTTTTGTCGATAAATACCCAGCCAGAAAGAATGTGAATGTTTTTTCCACTAGGAAATTCGATTAATGTTCATGCTGTCAGATAAATCATCTTTTGGTAGATCATCAAAATTTCAAGAATAACGATGTCAATGGAGAGTGGAAACTTGAAACTTCAAAAGAACTGCGTTTTCACTGTCTGAAGCCATCACAATGTGTACTATGTCAAATCAAGCAGGAGTGTGGAATAGATAATTGTCAGAAATTCCACAATATTTTGCACAATATTCATATCAGAAACGAAGACGACGAACAACTAGCAAGTACACAAAACACTGATCCTGAACAGGAAGAACATGTTGAAAGAGTAAATTTGGTCTACGAAGAAAACCCCTTCATCTTACTTCGAATAATCCCAATTAAACTGAGAGAAAAAATAAAAGAAATTTCGACTTTTACCCTGCTGGATGAAGCTGCAACAACTTCAATGATTGATAGCAAAATCGCCCAAGAAGTAGGAGTTGCTGGTCCCGTGTGGAGCTTCTTTGCTACCAGTGGCTCAATAATGTTACACAAAATGAAGGTAATTCAAGAAAAGTGTCTTTAGAAATAGCCGGAGTGGAGAAAAGTTCCAAAATGTTTATAATGAATACTGTCAGAACTGTAACTGACCTGTCACTACCCAGACAAACTTAAGATGTGGAGAAAATGAACAAAATATTCCATACATAAAATAAATGCCTGTTTATTCTTTCTGTAATGCCTATTCAACAATTCTCATCGGCGAAGATCACTGTGCTTTGACTATCGGCAGAAACATGTATTATCATAGTTTTTGGAATGCACCTTGCCATAGTTTTTGGAATGCACCTTGCCTATCAAAAACTCTACTGGGTTGGGTTGTACATGGAAGATATCCACAAGGACATAAAGTTTCGCGATTTGCGAAGAAAAATACCCATGTTTCTAAAGTATGTACCCAGTTGGAAAATCATCAAGGAATGAACGAAAAGTATTCTTTCATCTCTAACCTGATAAGTATTATCCGACACAAGACTCGTAAACAAAACCAATTTGAGGAAGAAGCTGCTAATATTGGAAAAGATGACTAAACTTTCAGGACTAGCTTTCCCAATCGATCATGAAATTGAAGGAAAACCGCATGAAAACGAAGATGTACTGAACCCAAGACTGAACAATTTGGAGCAGATGCGCATTCGAAAAATGAAGAAGACTAGAGCAAAAGTAAAGGTGATAGAAACAGAAATAAGAGAGATCGGCCACATTCTCCAAATGACATATCATGTTGTAGATCAACCAAGAGAAGACGAAAAAGATACAAAATTTCATGATAAATATACTGTGAAAGACAAAAAATCTCGAAATGGTTCAAAAGAATATAAACGTTCAAGAGAAAGAACATATAGGACTACATCTAGATATCATAATAGTAGATCTAGAACTAGAAAACAAAGAAATATATCAAAAGAGAGACAACATGGAAATGAATCGGTGAAAAATATCTTGAAAGTGACTTTTTGTGAAAGACGTCCAAGAGAAGAAGTACTGAAAACACTCCAGCCCAGCTGCACCACTTACTGAAACTTGAGGAAACAATGGAGGGGGTTCCAGGTTTTAGCAGATATTTTTGGAGACGATATAAAAAAAAATATTTACTCAACCTGAACAGACAAACGAAATGGTATGCTGATAGGAGCTGTATCCCAGTGAACAACATAGTTCTTGCCATGGATCACTCACTTCAAAGAAACTTGTGGCCTCTTGGGAAAATACAAAAGGCATATAAAGGAAAAGAAAAAATGTCGAGTTGTTGAAGTGAAGACAAAAACTGGAATTTACAAACGTCCAGTCCACAAAATTTGTAAATTACTCAGCATCAACGAAACCTGAAAAAGAAGAGTTTTGTGATTTCATTACGAGGGGGACAATGTTCTTGTATTTACTTTTGTTATTTTATTGACTAAAAAACTGAATTTTGACATCAACTTCTATTTAAAGTTCAATAAAAAAAGTATTCGAAAGACTTCATTTTCATCAGTTTATTTCGACTTTGAACTAGTCCAGAACATGGAGGAATGTTGCAAAGTTATTGTTTTGCGTCATATTTTTCACTTGGTGGAAATGTTTAGATAGAATGGTACTTTGACATTGTCTATTTTATCCATGTCAGGCCAATGTAAATGAATTTGGGCAGATCTGACCATTGAAAGTGTATAAAGTGTTATACAGTGCTTGACAAAAGTTTCTGAATTTCTTATTCATTAAATTGTCCTGCCGAATTACACTCTAGGTTTGTATTGATATCGGGTAAATTTGTGTTGTTCCAATTCGGTGTCGTGTTTTTAATAGTTGACAGTTACTTTCGTCGAATTGCTAGGAAACAGTTTCTCATTAAACAACCCAAATTTACCCGATAAAATACAAACCACTTGTGCAATTATAAGTGAAAAATTAGTGTTAAAATGATCGATTTTCGGAATTTAAAAGGACATACTCGAAAAGCATTAGAGAGCGCCGCGAGTTAGTTATTTTATTTGGATTTGTGTTCAGGAGATAAAAAACTAAGTAAGTAGCAATGCCTTTTTTTTCTACTGGGCCGTGGTAAAAGTACCGATCTTTTAATGACTCTGGGGCTGCAGGTTGTGGGTTCAAAGCCTAGCGACTGCACTTTTTTTTCTTCTAATTGTCCGAAAAAGTGCTAGGAATTGCCGTTCGTAGAGGGACGACAGCTGGTTCACGGAAAGAAAATTTAAAACATTTTTCTTTCAATAATTATGAGACAAAAAAGAAACTATATTTGAAAACACATAACTCTTCACAAATACAATTTTTTATAATGGAGAATGTGCAATAATAGTACAGTCGGTGTAGAAAGGAGACCGCACACTTTTATAGGGAAATTGGCCCCCTGTCGAATCGGCTGATTTTTCGATATGTTGTAGTCCAAGTCATTCCAAACAAAAAGTCCCTTTGGCAAAACTTTTTCTATATGCTAGTTTTGACGGTAGAGGGCGTTGAACATTCTCATTTTTTCTCTATTGTTAAACAACAAAAAACGTTACCCTGAATAATTTTCACTATTCTGAGTAATCAAGATATAAACATTCATCAATATAAGATAATAGAAGTATTGTTCATTGGTGACATTACAGATGGTCAATTATACAGTGTGTTCCATCTTGTGTGGTCAAACTAATTAATACTTCAAGTTGATGATAAAACTCTTGTTATTAACACGCTTATATTAGCTTCACTTGTATGTATCTATGTGTCTATGTAATTAATTCCGGTGACAATGCAATATGACATTTTTGAAATAGAAAAAAATGGCGGATCCAAGATTTGTGATAATGGTCCGATTCAATTCAAAATTGGTATTATGAAAGGATTTTCGGGGTCAGAGATTATGATGTTTCTTTCAATATTCATAAATTCAAATGGCGGCTCCAAGATGCTGGATGAAATTTGTGATTGTGGTCAGATTCAATTAAAAATTGGGATGAGGGAGTTTTCGGAGTCGGAGATTTAGATTTTTCAGTATAAAAAAATATTATGTAGTTTAAAAATACTAAAGAACACGCTTTACTTCCAAAATGGACTAAAAAGTAAAAAATAATTGACAATTCAATGTAAAAAAAGCATAGGGTGCTTGACGAAGTTTTTTTGAGCTCTTAGACGCTCAGTATTGTTATATTAAACTAAAAAATATGAGAATGTAGATCGGAAGCACCCACGCTTTTTTTACATTTGAGTAATTCAATTGTCAAATATTTTTTACTGTTTAGTCCATGTTGGAAGTAAAGCGTATTCTTTAGTATTTTTAAACTACATAATATTTTTTTATGACTGAAAAATCTAAATCTCCGAAAAAATTGGGTTGGATGGTGGTACGCATTATTTTAAAATAAAATATTTATAATATATATATATATATATATATTTTTATTCCTCTCTCTACTACTACTATTGATTGTCTCTGAATCAGTTGGATGTTACGAATTTTTGCTCGAAATAAGTCCATTTGAAGATGCATACCATAAAAATCCCTGACGTTACAATGATAGATTTAGAAAGAAAATTTTTCCAAGGCCGTCTTATTGACATATTTTCAATATTTCTTATTCTTCCCCATGCCTTCAAATTATACAGGATGGCCAAATATATTTTTCAGTATCGAACTTTTCGGATTTAACTTTCGCTTTCGTATATTTTTCGACTATGTGATGTGGCATTCGCTGTAGAATGGGACTCATAAACATTTTTTCATTGTAGATTCCTAAAGCGAATTGTAACCATTTTCGAATTATTGAACTTTAAAAATTGTGAGCTGGAACATACTGTATAATTGACCAAAGAACAACAGCTAAATAGTATATTGATGAATGTTTACATCTTGATTACTCAGAATACTGATCATTATCCAGGATAACGTTTTGTGTTGTTCAACAATGGAGAACAAATGAAGGTTTTCATGGGCCTCTAGCGCCAAAACTAGCCTAAAGAAAATGTTGTGCCCATTGGACTTTTTGTTTGGAATGACCTCGACTACAACATATCAAAAATTTAGCCGATTCGACAGGGGGCCACTTTCCCTATTAAAGTGTGCGGTATCCTTTCCTAAACAATTGGAAATGTTCTTTCATAAACAGTTAGTAGAGTCCCACACATTATAAAACCACAATGTCCACAATAATCCGTTTTGAGGGGACTTCGACCCTGAAAAACCACCCCTTTAGTCAAATTAGAATATTTTGCCAACCATTGTAAATATCGAAAAAGATGTGTCGTGTAAGAAAACAATAAAATGTGTAATTATTCACTGATATTTCGTGTTCATAAATGCATACACACTTCGAAAAATAAAGAGCTTCAATATCATTTATAAATGTTCAGTACACAAAAGGTAAAAAATCAATATATTTCTTTTGAAAAAATAACCAGCACTTATTTATTGGGTAGATGCATTGGCGCAGCCAGGGGGGGCTTTGGGGCTGCAGCCTCCCCCCCAAGCCACTAAATTACTACTGTTATTCATAACACTCGAATGACGAAACCAAAAAACTCTGGTAACTGATGTATGTTCAGCCCCCGCCCTAAACTGAAATCCTGGCTGCGCCACTGGGTTGATGTATATTTACTTTAGCGAGTCTACTATATACTGCCGTCCTAGGACTCCTAAGAGTCCTAAGGCTAGTTGTCTTATCTGGTGATTATGCACGGGAGTATAAGTATTTTAATACATTAGCATTTTCTTCTTAACTTTTGCAGTTTTTAACAAAATTTGACACTTGTTTCCATTCTGGTTCAATTTGTTACATTTTCCTAATAGTTTTAAATTAATTCAGTTTACCTGATGATTATCTGTTTTACTGTCATCCATTTGAGTACCTATAACTTGCCTTAAAGGAACTTCTCCCATTTTTCTCCTCGTTTGTCTTGAAAATAATCCCTTGTTTGATGTCCACAATTTTGAGCGCCCTAAAAATATACATTTGTGTACTGGGTGTAATCTAACCTTTTGCACTCCCATTTCAAAACGAATTACAGTGGTCAAAAATTAGAAAAACAATATGAAAAAAATTATTTTGCTTTTTGAAATTAGTAAAAAACGCTGTCCGCCCAACCTTAGCTGCATGAATCAGAGCCGTAAATCAACACTGTAGTGGCTCCCAAGAGTTTAAAAGACCAAATTTTTTTTCAGTTTTTTTTTAACCATTGTAATTCGTTTTAAAATGCTGGTGTTCTGCATCAGGCAGTCATGGGAGTGCAAGAGGTATAAAAATATTGTTACCTATGCTTGTTTCACTTCGATATTCCCTTCATATATTCTGGTTATTCTTGTTTATTTTTATTGTCGCCGACTTCTAGATATATATATAGTAACTCACTTCTCATGGAAATGCCTCCTTTACTTCGTAATTTTTGGCGTAGAATTGTGTAAAATTTGCAAAATCCTTAGATAAATAAGTAGATATTTGGTAGAAAACCATTAAAATCATAATGAATAATGTATTGCAAAATCCAGTCTTCTGCGTTAATCTATACAATAGGGATATTCGTCGGCAAGTCTCTAACAGAAAACAACTACTGCCCCCTACGACCGTTGAATTATATATGTTGGATTCCTGTCAAAGTTTTCTACAAGAACTAAATACTTCGCAATAATATCCTAATCTCAAAGCTAAAATTATGCTTAACTTTAAAAGTGGGAACACCTACGTAGAGGTTCATGTCCATATTATTGCCAATCATCAGTGCACGCCAGTTCACTCAATAAATTCAAAAAACACTTCGACCTTAAACTGAGGCATTCCATAGTACTTAATTTCAATAGTTTTTCTCTTGAAAATATTTGGCTTTGAAAGAATTAGACGCTATAGCTAGTCTGAATGCTCTTTGGAACCTAGAGATGGCGTTTATCTCAGGTATTCTATCTCGTGGAAGTGTGATTCACTGGCTTATTTCCACTCAATAAAAAACTACCACTTTAATCCACAACTGGCATCTTATAAAGTCATAAACTGCTCTTTATTACAAACGTCTTATGACGTCAATAAAACATTACTATATTGATGTCATCGAGAATTAATTACCATATCATTGTTTCACCCGAGTCATTCCTTTTGTAGATCAGATAATTCTGTCTCGGCAACTGACATAATACGTCAAAGAAGCCCTCAAATTTGTGTATTGAATTTCATATATTATTAGAAAATAAAACACCCATGCTCTCATACAATAAATAAATATTTTTTTTATAGAGCAGCAGATTCGCTCGGTTTCCGTTCACTAACCCAATATTGGAGTAAATGGGACTTTCACTACCGTGTTCATCAGATGTGTAGCAATCTGTTGTCACCCAATGTCGGTTTGGGCTACCTCTCAAGAGAGGGCACCCGGAGTCCTTTTCATGCATTTAAACTCATGGTGTTCGTTATCAGATGCAGTTTTTTGTAGTGTTGTTGAGTACTTCTTTCTGTGCCACATTTGAATATTTATGCACGAATTCAGTTAGAATAATTGACAGCCTTGTGGTTAAGTGCCATTGTTGACATAATCAGCGTATTTGCTCTTTTGCCTGGTGTTAGGTAAGTGATCATAATAATGTTTTTCATAATTGTAAAGAATAAAATCATTGTATTAATTTTAGTTTGTTCGAACACTGAATTTACCAAGAAAATATACGAGTGTGAACCAAGTTTCCAAGTTTATTTTGTTCAATTGCGAGAACTCAAGCAAACCCAGTTACATCTTGGCGCCCAAACGTAACGCAGGAGAATAACTAAACATGGTTCTTGGTCATACCCCAATGGAATCGGGAGAAAATGGGTACAACCTCAGGAATAGGAAACCATCAGCACCTCAACAAAATACAGTTGCGATTCCGAGGCACATCACAACCGAAAGGAGGGGAGCCGGAGGCCTGGTCCCACGGAATATTATCCAAAACTCTGGAGGTAACATTAACGAAACTCCAGCATCATCCGGTCAAGGTAGGAGATTTTTTATTCCTAATAATTCGGCGCCACCTCCAGGAGGAGCCGCCGGTGACAGATACTCATTGGGAACAGGTTTTTCATTTAGACCACAACAAAATCCAACCAGTTCTCCCCCCAAACTGATAAATACAGCATCAAATATACCTGTAAATTTTCCCCCTCCAAGTCATTTTTCGAGAACTCATGTTTTCGAAGGAAGTCACCCGGGACTGGAAAGAAACATACTGTCCGGAGAAAAAAACAATTCAATTCAAATGTCAAGTAGTGAAGATAGATTGATAGATTTATTCAATCAAGTTTTACAAAATTTTCAAAATGTAAATCACTTACCTAACCAAAATCAACATCATAAAGATATGTTCGAGTTTTTGAAAAGACTACCCATTTTTGACAACAAAAATATCCACCCAATCGAGTTTTTGCAGCAGGTAGAATTTTGTATCAGGTCAGAAAATATTAATTTTCATGATTTTAAGCATGTTATGGCAAATCAATTCAAAGGTGAAGCTCTATGGAGTCAAGCGTACCTGCATGTGTTCAATAGTTTTCATGAGTTTAAAAGTGCTTTCGGGGAACATTTTTGGTCAGAAACAGTACAACTAGAAATCAAACTAAAGTTACAGTCAGCTCGTTATAATGAAGGTTCTTTTGTACAACATTTCATGAAACATGTGGCAATGGCCAAGCATTTAATACCACCCTATCCTGAAATCTCCTGATAAAAACAATAGCCCGCAGTTTTCCACCAAATATTTCAGCAGTGTTAGTGGGAACTTCATCTCTAGGTGACGCGATGGACAAGTTACGTCAGGCAGATTACTATTTTTGTACTGAAAATCAAAACTTCGGTTCACAAAATAACACCTGCCATCCAATTAATTTTCGTTCCCAAAATTCACCGAGACCAGTATTTAGTAATAATTATTCAAATCAGTCGCACGGGTATAGGCGCGATCGTGATATTCCTAAGAAAAACGACCGAGAGTTCACACACAGAACCGATCGCGAACAGCCAAACGCTGCAGCAGTCCGAACGATCGAAATATCGGAGAACACGGGAGATACGAGGGAGCGCGAAAATTTTGATATGTCGGGAAACGACGATCAGCCTCACGAACTATAGGTCCAGTTGTGGGGGCAATACTTTACAGGGCCGAAAGTTGTTCAGAAAATACTAAAGATGATTTACTCGAAGAATGTGAATTCGATCATGCCAAATCGGAAGCGCGTTCTCCAATAATTCAAATAAAATTATATGGCATTGCATTTCCTGCGTTGGTTGATACGGGAAGCATGATATCATGTCTAAACGAAGACGTTTGGGAGCAACTAGCTCCATTTTGGAATAAAATTCCAACGTTTTCATGCTCAGCAGTTCGAGTGGAGGGGGCTTTTAAAACAAAACAACGGCGTGTTAAAAAACAAACCTTACTAACTTTCTCTATTTCAACAAGAGAAGTAACGTTCGAATTCCTTGTAATTCCCGAGCTCGCATATCCAATAATATTAGGGGTCGATTTATTACGTTCATTGTCAGTACAAATCGATTTGAAAGCCGAAAAAATTTTAATGAAAATTCAAAACAAATGGTTAGAGGTGCCAGAAGCCAGAGCCATTCACGAATCTAGGTATGAGGAAAAAATAAATATATCGGCAATATCTAAGAAAAACATAAATTATACAGCACTAGGGGCGAGCAATAATAATGATTCAATGCCAGCTGCTGCAAATATCGTTATCGGTAAAATATTATCCGTTTCCGAAAAACAAGTTTTTCATTCACTTATGAAAAAACATGCGAGGATTTTCTCGGAGCGCCCCGGTATAACACAGGAATACTTTCATGAAATTCGTTTGCCGGAAAATAAAGAATTCTACCGAAAACAGTACCCGATCGCATTAGCCCACAAAACGATAATTCAAAAACAATTGGACACACTCGAAGAGTGGGGGGTCATATGCAAAATGCCAACACCGTATGTGTCCCCACTCATGGCTGCGCTAAAGAAGGATAACTAGGTCCGTGTATGTTTAGATGCGCGATTTTTGAACAGCATAATGATGAAGGAACATGACACTCCTCGGCCAATAGAAGAAATTTTGGGATCTATGGGAGATTTTTCGGTGATGTCCTCAATCGATTTCACGTGTGGTTATTATCAAATACCACTCACACCTGAATCGCGAAAATATACTGGTTTTAATACTCGACGGAATAACGTATTGTTTTTGTTGTCTTCCTTTTGGTTTAGCATCTAGCGTGAGTGTGTTTACTCGGTGTCTATCGAAGGTTTTTGGATCAGAATCCCGGGATTTTTTGCACATATTTGTCGACGATATTTTAATAACATCCAAAAGTATTGACGAGCATTTGGGTCATTTAGACTTAGTGTTTACTCGTTTGAAACAGGCGGGTTTCACATTGAAGCTAAAAAAATGTTCGTTTTTTCGTGAAGAAATGCCATTTTTGGGTTATCTTTTGAGCCCGTTAGGTTATAAACCGGATCCAGATCGTATTCAAGCCCTTGTGGATTTCACTCCACCGAAAACTCGAAAACAAATTCAGAGTTTTTTGGGACTGGCAAATTATGACAGAATTTTTTGTGAGAATTTTTCCTCAATTGCGGAACCGTTGATTGCGTTACTTCGCAAAAATAATAAGTGGAAATGGACGAAAATCGAACAGTCGGCATTCGATCAAATCAAACTAAAATTACAGCAGGCGACTCTCCTCTATCACCCGCAGGAGGATTTGCCTTTCTGTTTAGAAGTCGACTCGTCGGATAAGGGTCTAGGAGCTCAACTTTTTCAAATGGTTAAAGGTGAGCGGCGCGCAATAGCATGGGCGTCTCGTATTCGGCTAGAGCGCGAAACCCGATACCACATTAATGAAAAAGAAGCTCTAGGAATAGTTTGGGCTACAGAGCGTTTTAGAAGTTTTTTGGTGGGACGAAAATTTACAATATTCACGGATAATATGACAGTGAGTTATTTGAAAACTTGTAGACTTCTATCAGCCAGGATAGCACGCTATGCGTTGGCTTTGCAGGAGTTCGATTACGACTTGATGCATATTCCAGGTAAAAACAATTTTGTGGCTGATGTGTTATCACGTCAGGCAGCGGTACGACCTCCAACCCCAGAAAATAAATTATTTAAAATAATGCCGTTGTTCAAATTCTCGGGAGAATTCCAAAAACAGCTGCGACTTATCAAACAGTTGCAAGATGAAGATACCAAATTGTCGGATATAAAAAGTCAGTTGCCAAACAGCGAGGAACTTCAGCGCCGATTTCTGATAAAAGATGGGATACTTTATACCCGTAGAAGTGCAGATGAATATTATTTATTGTGCATTCCGGTGTCTCTCACGGAGGTATTCGCTCGCGAGTACCACACAATTTTGGGTCATTTCGGCACTTACAAGACTTGGTGCGCTCTTCCAAATGAAGTTTGGTGGAGTAACATTCACAAGACTGTTAAGAAAGTTATACGTACTTGTGACTTATGTCAAAAAACTAAAATCAGTCCTATGGCCAGACCGGAATATCAATCAATAATCCCAGAGAGCAAAAATCATTTAATAGCAGTGGATTTTTATGGGCCACTGCCCATCAGTAGAGGTGGAGTCGCTTATGTTTTTGTGGTTTTGGATGTGTTCTCCAAATTGGTTACTTTTTACCCAGTTAAAAAAGCTACTACCCGCGCAGTCTTGAATCGGTTGATTCATGATTATTTTGTTAAGATAGGCAAGCCGCGAAAGATATTAAGTGATCATGGGACCCAGTTCACGGCCAGAAAATGGCGTGAAACCCTAGAAGCACTGGGAATCCAAATAGTACTCAGCTCTGTCAGACACCCTCAAGCAAACCCTTCGGAAAGGGTAATGCGGGAGTTAGGGCGATTATGTCGTGCTTTTTGTTATGAGCAACACACAAGATGGGCGTTTGAATTAAAAAAATTTGCGGATTTTATGAATAATTTGGTACATGAGTCTACCGGTTTCACACCAAAAGAACTTCATTTTGGTGATGAGAAAATTCGTCTGTTACCAAAGAAGTATTTGGGTGAGGCGACCGGGGTGGAACAAATTACCCCAGAGAAGAAATTGATCCTAGCAAAAGAGACGTTGTTGGGAAGAGCGGCTCGTAGAAAGGCGAAACATCCCTCTTTTCGCAACTATGAGTTTCGGCCTGGGGACTTAGTGCTTTTGCGTGCGAACCCGATGTCGTCGGCCTTACGTTCTGAAACGAAAAAATTCCTTCTTCTTTTCGAAGGTCCATACAGGATAAAGAAAAAAGTAAGTAATGCTACCTATGTTTTGCAGAAGTATGATGCCGAACAGGAAAGGGGCACATTTCACGCTAGTCACCTTCGACGCTATCATCCGATAAATTGAAATACAATTTTTTTTAATTTAAATCTGCTAAGTTCGTTTTCGTTCGAAAGACTCACTTATCCGATTAGGGGCAAGTTGTAGCAATCTGTTGTCACCCAATGTCGGTTTGGGCTACCTCTCAAGAGAGGGCACCCGGAGTCCTTTTCATGCATATAAACTCATGGTGTTCGTTATCAGATGCAGTTTTTTGTAGTGTTGTTGAGTACTTCTTTCTGAGCCACATTTGAATATTTATGCACGAATTCAGTTAGAATAATTGACAGCCTTGTGGTTAAGTGCCATCGTTGACATAATCAGCGTATTTGCTCTTTTGCCTGGTGTTAGGTAAGTGATCATAATAATGTTTTTCATAATTGTAAAGAATAAAATCATTGTATTAATTTTAGTTTGTTCGAACACTGAATTTACCAAGAAAATATACGAGTGTGAACCAAGTTTCCAAGTTTATTTTGTTCAATTGCGAGAACTCAAGCAAACCCTGTTACAGATGATTTTACACAAAAATGTTTATGTTGTAATATGCGATATTAGTCTGGAAAAAAGTTACAGAGCATAATGTAAAAATTCTTGGAATTTTCGTAGCTCACATTTGGCCGTTTTTTAGGTTAAACAAAAACAGTTCGTCGCATAGATTTCAAGTAAGGCTAGGCTTCTAGAGGGAGTTTGATTCCATGTAACTATGTTTGCGGCAGCACCTCAAGATTCTTTTCATGGATAGTAGCTGCAGTAGTATTTTTCTTCCATTCAAATTTGAAGCAATCTTTATCCGATAGAAATGAATTTGGTATAAAAAGAAAGGTAAAACGTTGATCTATGTACGTGCTGTAATGTTTTTTGAAATTATTTGTTCACCTACCCAGAAAAATTTTCGGGGTATTTCCGTTTACCCAATTTTAGAATGGGCTAGGAAAAAGAGAGATGACATAACTCTGAAATTATTGTCTAGAGAAACTGAGATTATTGAGGAGCCCAAGAATTTCCAGCATAACAAATCTTGTAAAAAAAGTATTGAAAGTTGTAAGAATCACGTAGTTTTAGAGACAGTTGAGAAAGTTGCATCTTCATATAGTACAAGCAGTGCTGTTGGTTTTGATGTGAAATCTCAGTGCTTATCTGCAGACAAAGCGTACCATAAAAAAAGGATTTGTCAAAAATAACTACAGGTAATGGGGTGAGACCAGGACCAAAATTCTGGGAGCTGCAACGGAACGTGGGGATAGTCCAGGGGAGGTTGACATTTCATACGGATTTATTGCTGCAGACGCTAAATATCATAGTTGTTTATCGAACTATATAGTCTGCGTAATATTCTTTATTGCAATAATAATAATAATATCCCTAACGAAAAGCTTTTGAAATACAATGTGATATTATTTCTTCGAAACATACAAAAACTCGATACAATGCTATTCGTGAAGGATTCAAATTAGAAAAAAAGCCACTTACAGATAACCTGCGTAAAAATTAGAATTATTACGGAGAGAGAGTTTGATTCATTTCGAGGTTGGGAAAACCAAGAATAACAAAAAAAGAGTGGCAAATCCTCCATAAAGCAGCTTCTATTTTGGGAAAAAAAATGCAGATCATCCTGTATCAAGTTCAACTTTTATCACGTCAGATTAATTGAATGGAGAACAATGCAATAAGAAATTTCCGCAGGAGCTCTATAATTTCATATCTGGGCTATTAAATGAAAAATTCCTTAATATTGTACTTGATGCAACATATGTTTCCAACGTCTTGGCCATAAGTTCCGGTATAGTAAACAGTTTGGACAGAAAAAAAATCATGCACTAAAATATATTCGTGTTCCAGAAAAAAAATTATATTTTTAATTGAAACTGGAGTGGTATTAAGTAGGTAAGAAAGTTTCACACCGAAATATTATTAAAAGACTACTAGGATAATGACCGTTTCTGATGGTTTTGAAATTTAAATAGTAAGCTTTTGTTAATTCAAAAGGGTAATTTTCTTTAGTTATATAATATCTAGGCAGCTATAGGTATTCAGATATCAATATCGGTAGTTTCATTTCTAAATCCGTTTAAAATTTCTATTCTAAATATTCTAAATATGTATTGGTTAAAATAAAAAAAAATGTGGCTTGTTATTTGAGAGATATTTTTGGACCAAGACTCCAGCTAAATAAAATACGAAATACCGACTTTAGTTACGCAAAATAATAATAAGGCAGTTGGCGGTAGTTCAAACCATAATTTTTGACAACTTTATTCCACTAAAGTTGGTAAAAAAATATTTCATTACAAGGAACTGGAAGCAGTATTCAGATAGTATTAATAAAATTCATAACATTGCTAGGTTAAATAAAACACAATTAACCTAGTTTAGTTACATAAAATATTAAAAAATAAGTCGATAGTAGCTCAATTTCTCAGTTTTTACAAATAGTGAAGTTGGTAAAAATATATTTTCTTATAAGGAACCCGAAATCTATCCATTATCAATGAAATCTGTAGTTAAATGTAAAAGTCATTTTACCTATAACGTAAAAAAATTTCCAGTGTAATTTCGTGCTCCTTACCCCAAGGAAGAGACTAATTTCTGTATCTGTAATTTTTTTTTAGTTGTTATTGTAACGAAAAAAATACGGACTTTTGGACTTTTAATTGGTCCAAAAAGTTATATGTGGAATGTTCATACACAAATGTTCAATGTGCTTCTGATAAAATGATAATGCGGTTTTGAAAATATCGAAAATATTCGATGACAATCTCTAATCTACATTTAGTCGTAAATATTTGTTTATGAGTATTCATGTCATAGAATCAATCGATCGATAAGAGTACATTTATGAATGGTCCCACCGAAGCTTTAGGGTCCAAAATCAGTCCAATGAACATGTTGTGTCGTACTGTGTTTATGACATTAAGCAGGTAGCTGAATGCGTGACGCCCGCTCATAAAAATCAATATATTGAATTACCAATTCATCTAAATAAATTTTTGCAGTTTATATGAAAATAATATGCGGTTAATGAAAGGAATACGGAAGAAAACGCATTTTATCTAATTCACGAGAAGTATGTAATTTTCTGTTTTTTTAGCACTAATATTTTTTAGAATGAATAAATTCAATTCACACATCGATAGAAAATTGAAAGAACTTCTGATCTGTCAAAATCGCACTGAGTTACGTCAACCAGTTCCGAAGTTAGGCGACTTATAGAATGGGAGCTTCGAAAATCTCAAGAATGATCACGTAATGCCCTGTAACTTTTATCCAGACCAAAATTTAATGTCCCAGCATAAACATTTTTTGTGTATAATCATCTAATGAACATAGTGGTGAAGGTCCCATTTAGTTATACTCCGATATTGGGTTTCTCCCGAAAGAGAAAATCCGTCGCGTCTGCTGCACCATTACTTGTAGAACATTCTACTATTCTTACATTTATCTTCATTATATTGAACTTACCTCTCTCTTGTTTACCATCAGGCTGAAAAATAAACGTTTGCTACAGATTTAAAGCTAAGTTATTGAACTAATTATTTTCATTGCTTACTTTCGACTCGAACTCTGGAAGAATTAGATCCTGATCAATGTTTTTAACTTCAATGTTTTTTGTCGATGATTGGGGAAATTCTCCAATATAATTTTGCGCTGCTATTGTGAAGGGTAGACAAATCGGAGCAATTTGATCCCAATAGAAATCTTTTTCGAGTTTCGGGTGTTCTTGATGAATTCGGTCTACCAGCAAATAACAAACCTGAAAAAACGTTTCCTCAATACTGAGTTTTTGTTAATTAAAGAAAAGACGTTTCATAATTTATTATTGAAAAGTAAAAAATTTAATATTGTAGTCGGATTCATATTGAGATGGCAGTATTGCGAGATAGGACAATAATGAGTTCATACATCAGAGAGAGGCATTTAACATATAACTATAACAGGCCCGTTCGCGGGTAGTACGCTTATACGGTTGTGGTTATATCGTATCATGATTCCCAGCGAGCACAAAAACATCTCAGAGATGTTAAAAGTAAGACTTTTCCAAACATCAAACCTCCACTGCGATGTTCTGTTTATACATGAATAGAACGTGTATGTAACGGCAAATGTCCGCCGCACGGGGCTATTTTCAGGATGTTCCTTGGATATCACAAAGAGCATTTTTTCCTCGTTCTTTTCATATCCTTTTTAAATCCTTATTGAATCACTGTATATAAAACATTTTAGAGATGTTCCTTGGACATCACGAAAGGCATTTGAGGGGTATAATCACAAAACTGGAATTATTTAAAAAAATTCGTCAACAACAAACAATTTAAATTAAAGAAATCTGCATGCATTGTTCACAATAAGCTTGTCAAGAGAGAAACAAGATGTCCTGCACTACCAGGACGACGCTTATTGCCATAATCCTATACAGCCTAGCTTCACTGGGTATTGCTTTGTTGAGGGGCTGGAGTTCAGATGGCGCCCGTAGTTTAGTGAACGCTAGGCTGCCGTCGGTGTCTCATCCTCTGCCTTTACATGGAGATTTTGTTGAATCGTTTGTTGCAGACATTAGTTATTGTCTGCAGAGACCTACCCTATACTGATGAGGGCAAGAACCCAGAAATCGATCTATAGGTGGTCCAAATGTTTCAATGAACATTTCCATGCAACTAGCAATTGCGGAGACATCCTTGTAGGACCCTGCACGGAAATTCATTAGATGTAATTCAACGTTCGTCGTGGTATTAGCCAGGAAAGTAGTTGTTTTCTGATGGATTTTCGACCCAATTATTCCTATTGTATAGGATTATGGCAATAAGCGTCGTCCTGGTAGTGCAGGACATCTTGTTTCTAACAACAATGTTGAAAATTTGGCATAAACAATGTGTTTCCTATGATAAAAACTATATAAGGGAGTCTTCATATATAAATCAAACCTCTCATAGAGTATTTATCAAAATAAACATATTGTTTTGGCCAAATTTTAAATATTGTTTTTATAGACGGAATTTTTCGCATAAGGTGGGCCAGTTTTGTGATTATACCTCTCAGTTTTTGCTTGTTTTTGTTGAAATTAACTTAAAAAATGTATTAGCTGACTAGACTATAAAAAAAATGATTTTTATATTTTTGAATGACAACTTAAAAAAGTCAATAAAAAGTTTTGCAACTGAAGTTTCAGAAGTAATAGTTTTTCTACATTAGATGGTATAATTTCAAAAGGTTATGGGCCCAGAGTCACGTTGTTAAAGCAGGACATCCCGAATATTGTGAAGCAAGTAAAATTTCTGAAACATCGTGACTTCAAACATACAAAACCTACCGTTGCTGTCAAGTGAAAATTTTTCGAACTGGAAGTTCCGAGTATTAGCCCGGTTAGAAGAAAAAGGAGTGGAAGAGGTCATCGAAATTCAGTTGAAGAAAGATGTGCTTGACCGATAAACATTTAGAATACATTAAGAATGCGAAATCGGCCAAAGAAATGATAGTTTCGTTGGAGAACGTGTTTGAAAGAAAGAGTACATTTTCTACTTGAAAAGAAAGCTACTGTCACTGAAATATAATTGTCTAGATAGTTTAGAAGATCATTGACCATGATTAGAGAATTGGAAGGATCTGGTTCATTCATGAAAGTGACAAAGTTTGTCATTTACTTGACACCGTCATAACAGTCATTGAAACTATGTCGACAAATATAACATTAGAATTTGTCAAAACAAGACTCCTAAATGCAGAATTAAAATTTTTAGATTCACAAACTAAGTTATCACATTTATACAGTGAACAATTGTCTTTCAAAACCAGCTTCCAATATCAGTGTTTCGGATGTCGCCAAAAGGGTCACAATAAAAATATCCAAACAAAAGAATAAATTCACAAGCATCAGAACAACGTGGAAGATTCCAAAGAAGAAGACAATATGGCAATAGTTATACAAGAAGAACTCCAAATTATCAATCTAGAGCAAATTATGCGATTGAAAATGGCAGGGAAGAAGAAAGAGATAACTATATCATTCGTCACATTAAGTGTACAAATGGATGAAATATGTAGTGAACAGGATGTGACTTTTGTTATAGACTCTGGAGCAACTGAACTAGTACCCTAGAACCACTCATGTCAAACGTCCAGCAACTCGTAAAAGAGATGAATATTGCCGATGGAAAATCAATGATTGCGAAAAATAAAGGATGTTTAAGACTACATCGTGACGGAAAAAATATAACACTGGAGGCAATAATTGTACCAGATGTATCCTACAATCTGCTGTCAGTAAGAAAACTCATTCATTCTGGTAAACAAGTAATCTTCAATGAGGAAGGAGTAAGAATAAATGTTCCAGATGGAGTCGATCTTAAAAGCAAAATGATACTTGACACTTATATATAATGAAATTTTCAATAAATAATAATCTTTGCATGTTAACAAAAAATGATGATTTATGGCATAAAAGATTAGGCCATTTAAACAGAAAAAGTTTGAGGTTGATGAATCTTCCATTTAGCACAAAAACATGTGATTCTTGTATGAAGGGTAAGGCAACGAGAAATCCCCTTTAAGACTGTGTCTCACACTAATTCAAAACGCATTGGGGACCTTTTGCACTCTGATTTATGTGGTCCCATTAATCCTCCAACTAATGACAGGGAGCGATATTTTCAAACGATAACAGACGATTTTTCACATTTTACTGTGTATTGAAAACAAAAAATGAAGCAGAGAATAATTTTATGAACTATATCAGACAAATGAAAGCAGAATTTGGAATACGAACAAACAAGATTCTATTTGACAGAGGAGGAGAGTATTCATCAAGAAATTTCAAGAACCTTTGTTTACAAAAAAGAATTTAACTAGAATATACCCTTTTTTTTTCAATAAACACAGGGACTAGTAGCTGATAAACTTATACTCTAAGAATCCGGGTAGTGAATTCAACTCCGCGTCGTAGTCAGTTCGGAAGGCTTCTCGGGTACAAACGAAACGGGCAACGGGAATGCCAAGCTCCACGGAGGCTAGTTCAAGGCCTATCACCAAGATAGAGAATACTGAATTAAACAATACTAAAGAATCGAGATAGAATGAGCTGAACGTATTGATAACTCTTTTTACCATATACCACCCTACTGATGACGTTTGTTGACGTCCCGGAAAGTCTGTCCCGGAAAGTTTGTCCCACAGACTTCGGGGCACTAGAGACTCGCGATATTGTTTGCAAACGGCAGTGAGGAATCTCCTTTCTCTCTCGCGATCAACCTTCGTCCGACACTGAGTCGACAGCCGAAAGGTACTCCAAGCCTACGAACCAGGATTTTCCTAGCTCGGTTTGTTACACGTAGGCGATTCCTCTATAAAAAATCCGGACGCAATACGACGATTTTCAGGTAAAGTGGTAGCGAACGGATCCTTGTGGAACCCCCTAGAAATCAAATTTTATACGGAAAACCTTCGTTCGACAACCGAAAAGTAGTCCTGGAAGTGGAATGAAGTTGTGAGCTACCAATTAAGGATACTGGATCGACAGCCGAAAGGTTGTCCAAGCCGTCGAACCAGGACTTTCCCAGCTCGGTCAATTACGTGACGGCGCCGGCGGTTCCTTTACAGAAAATCCGGACACGGCACAAACATTTTCAGGTTGAGTGGTTGAGAATGGAAACCTGCGGAACGTCGGAAATCAAATTTTCTTACGGAAAACCTTCGTTCGACAACCGAAAAGTGGTCCTGGAAGTGGAACGAAGCGGCGAGCATATAAACGGGGAAAAACTGATTCGACAGTCGAAAGGTGGTCCAAACCGTCGAACCAGGTCTTTTCCAGCTCGAATTTATGTTCGACAATATTTCCAACAGAGTTTTGTCATCCGGCGCGAGGAGGGAGTCTACCACCTAGGTTACGGAATGAATCTTACTGAACACTGTTCGACAACCGAAAAGTAGTCCAGGAAGCCGAACAGGTTATAGGTACATACAACTGGTTCGACAGCCGAAAGGGTGTCCTAGCCGTAAAACCGGATACGCGGAAGGTAGATAGAGGCCACTCCTAATACATCAAATAAATATGCTTGTGAACCTCGAAAGACTTTTACTACTCCCCGAGTGAAACGAATGTTTAAATTATCAATACTTTAGTAATGATCAGGTAAAAGAGAAAGAAAGAAAGCAAAAAAAATACCCTCCGGGTGATAAGCTAGATATAACCCAAATGTCGGGGCCACGATATCCAAGCTCGAATCTAACGTACTAAAATTCCTTGGCTTACGTTTTGTGTCAAACAGGTGGGGTTTGCAGGGTGAAACTCCTCCGGCCGGCTGCTAGCGGGTTCTCGAACGATTCCTACGGGATGTCGGTCGATTCTTATCTCACTCCACACTCTCTGTTATTCCTAGTCACGGTACGTCTACTACTTATACTCTCCTCTCACTTAATTCACTTCGGATTTGAATCGGTACACTCTGTGAAAACGGCTTGGTATTCCAAAACTGTGACAACTTGAAGTCTGCGAACGGATTGAACTCTCGACAATATTGATACTCAGAACTCACTCTCCTACGGTAATGATGAAGCCGGTATTTATAGGGAACCTGTGGCCTTCGTAGCACAGCGTAGCAATATGAATGAGAAACGGCAAAAAGTCTGTCCTGACTTTTTAACACACCAAAAACATGACTCCTAAAAAGTGGAGTTGGAAACCTATATAAAACTAGATTTATTTTCAATAAAAACAAATGACCAGCAAAAACGATACGTCGGGGTAAAGAAAGGGACAAATGTTACCATCCCAAATAAAGTAAGGAAATGTTTCCTGGCTGCCTCAGGGTTATGCCCCTGAGCGGTGGCTTCAAAACCATATCACAATTATCCTACTAGAAATGGTAATCTTCTATACATCCCGAAACATAAGAAAACGAAATTTGAACGATCCCCCACCTACCAGGGTATCATATTCTACAATCACTTGCCTGAATCAATAAGAGGGCTGGATACAAATGTGTTCAAACGCAGAGTGAAATCATTATTAACTTCCAGGGGTTATTATAGCCATGAGGAGTTCATGTCAGATTGCAACTTCGATGAATTTGTTGGATGAAGAAATTGTATGTTTAATATTTTAATATTTTTATATTTTTTATGTGTTTGTAACGTTACCTCGATTTATATTTGTATTACTCAAGTTGTAATTCACGTTCCTTGTATGTTCTGTACTACACGACCTGTCCTATACATTTTTTATAATGTCTGAAGGGATCAATAAATTATTATTATTATTATTATTATTATCGTCGTCGATATATAGGGTGAGTACGGGACGGATATGCGGGAAGCGGCTATATACGGTGTGGTGTGGAATGTCTACCAGGGCAAAACAAAACGCTTCGTTACAACATTTGTGGGGAGAAGCTGTGCGGCGTTCAGCATATATCAGTTAAACCGCTCTCCTACCGCAGCATTACGAAATGAAATACCAGCAAAAATTAGGTTTGGTCACGCTGATCTGTCCAAGATGATAATATTTGGAAGCAAAGCTTGGGTTTATAATCTACCAAAAACAGAAAAATTTGGATCTAGAGCTACAGAAATAAGAATGGTAGGATATGGTGGAGGAGGATACAGATTATGGAATCCAACAGAAAACAAAGTAATATGTGCTAGAGACGTGAAATCTGATGAAAACTCCATTAGTTATCAATCAAACAAAGAATCAACTCAAATTAAACACCAAATTTCGATAACGGAAGATTTGGAAGAGAGCCAACCAAATAACAGTATTAGAAAATTAGAACCTGAACAAATCAACGATATAGAAGAGAACGAAAATAATGACCAAAGTAGACCAGTAAGGGATATTAAATTACCTAAAAAACTCAATGATTATGAGCTTTATACGGCCTACTGTCTATTTACAAATAGTGATCCAACAACATACAAACAAGCAATTGAAGAAAGCACAGATTGGCAAAATGCAATCGACCAAGAGTTGGAAGCACATGAAAAACTTGAAACTTGGATACCAGCAGAGTTGCCAAATAATAAAAGGGCTATTGACACCAAATGGGTTTTCCGCACCAAAGACAATGGTATTAAGAAGGCCAGACTCGTAGCGAAAGGATTTCAGGAGGAATCATATGGAAATGTTTACGCACCTGTGG
This sequence comes from Chrysolina haemoptera, assembly GCA_958298965.1. NCBI lineage: Eukaryota > Metazoa > Arthropoda > Insecta > Coleoptera > Chrysomelidae > Chrysolina > Chrysolina haemoptera. The sequence continues at coordinate 32,339,222 of OY282585.1, read as the reverse complement.
CAAGACTATCAACTGTTGAATGATGATTTCCCATGCAGTTCAGAAAAATTGGAACATAAGACAGCTTGATATACCGACAGCTTTTTTGAATGGAATTTCGAAATCAGAAGTATATATATAAACACCAGAAGGTCTAAACACAGGAGGAGCAAAAACGTTTAAAGTAATTAGAGCATTGTATGGACTCAAAGAATCTCCAAGATGTTGGAACGAAAACTTTGATCACTTTATCAAAGAAAATAATTTCATGAGATCAGGAAACGATTTCTGTTTATATCAAAATGGAAAGATGTGGATGTTAATATATGTGGATGACATTTTAATCACTGGCAAGGAAGATGATATTGAAAAAACAGTAAAGATTTTGAGAAAACAATTCAATGCGAGAGACAAAAAGTTTTTAGGAATGGAAATTGACAGATTTAACAACATTCTACAGATATCGCAAAAAACATGATAGAGAAGGTTTTAGGAAAATTTAGTATGTCCGATTGCAATGGAAAAACACCAATGGAAGTGAATATTCACCAAGAAACAGAATTGAGTGAAATTATCGACGTAACATACCGTGAACTCATAGGGAGTTTGATGTATATTTCCACAGTAAGCAGACCTTACATAACGTTTGCCGTATCGTACTTGAGCCAATTCTTAGATGAACCAAATAATCAAATTTGGAAAGTTTTTTATCCTACTGATTGTGCAAATTACCAGTCAAAATATGCAGATGAGAACCTTAAGGCGAATTAAAAAAAGATTATGGACAAAAATTATTTTAATAGGCCATCAAAAAATCAAAATCAAATTGTCTTCCGTTACTCTCCATTGTTTCGGATGGCGAATTATTTTCTTGTTATACTTGATTTTTCTTCCACATCACCTAAAACAAAATGGCAATCTGCTGTTATGGCGGATTTACTATTGAAAAAGTCATAATTTGAAGCGGGGATTGGCGCAGTGGTAACGCCGGGACTTCGTGATCGAAAGGTCGCGGGCTCGATCCTCAGGCAGGGTAGGATTTTTTCAGTTTCAGACATAAATCTGAGTGATTGAATCTTGTTGCTGCCTGGGGATAATCCTCCACGATTCACTGTTGCGTTAATAACTAACAGTGCTACTCCTAAGGTGGCGTATGGAGTAAGTAACAAGGTGTTCTGGGTAGGGAACACATTATATCCATAGTAATTAGACCATCAGGTCTGTTTGGATATAAATATAAATATTTTCCATTCTAAAAAATATTAGTCATATATATTTTCTATGAAAGGAGCAATTCTCAGAATTTTGATGAGTTTACTAAAAATGTAACTTTCTAGGCCAATTTTCAAAAATAAAATTGAGTTGCGAACAAAAGTTCAACAAAAAGATGATATTCGTCTCGAAAATTAAAGACTATTTAAGATTCAAAGACTGTTTAGCACTCACCAAAAATCAACCCCGTTAATATTGAATTATTAGGTTACCTACTGCAAAATTTGATTTGCGTCCTATCCAGTAGCAGATCTACCCCAGACTAATATTTGTGAAAAGAGTTTTCAAGCGCCTAGGTACACGTAAAATCTTTCCCATCATTTCCTCCGACTACTGTAGGAATATACCTGAAATAAAATGTGTATGTATTAAAATGAGATAAACACTTCAAACATAAAATTTTCTGAACACAGTATATGAAACACAATATTCATGAAGCTATCTTGTTCACCTTATAGTGATTACTAAAAATCAGCACTCTAATAAAAGACTGCATTGGGTGAACGTATAGTGTAGTGTAAATAAGGTAAATCGAGTAATAGGTATAGATACTTACAAACTGAAAGTCGTGTTCATTTTCATTTACTTTCACTCCTTCCTCAGCTCTTCAGGTTGTAGCATGGCATCCGTCATGTTTTTGAGGTTAAATATTTCTGAAGAAAGGCCATTCAATACATAATTTTATTACCTACTGCTTTTAATATATTTTGTCTTGTCCAAACTTTTCACTTAACTTCAAAAACACCACTTAATTATTACTTATACGAGGAACAAAATGGAGTCCAATATCTCTCAACAGCAAAGAAGTCAAGGAACCATGTCCCTTATTTGCAAATGCGCAAGCGCGATCGCGGTACAATACTACCAACCTCTATTAGATTCTCAGTCAACGTCTCAAAGACTAACTATTTTATGCCAAATGAAAACATTTACATGATAACATTTGTTCACATCGTCGAAATATTTCTATAGGCGTTAAAAATAACGTCACAAAATAACAATAACAAAACTTCGAATATCCTTCAGAGACCTCTTCGGAAAGTACATATTACGTCTCAATGAAACATCGCAAAATATCCCAGGGATGTTTGTGCTCGCTGGGTTTGGGCATATTTTTAATTAACAGATACTTATGATTACTATTGATTACATTTTATATTGATGTCCATTTTGCGGATTCGATTTCACTGGACTTTTTGTGACGTCACCTCAAATATCGGGTGTATTCAGAATCTGTGGAAGATTTCTGTGCCATGATTTTAGCAACATGTATGTTTTAATACATTATACAGAAGGGAATTTTCAAAGCGTGCGACAGTCAGAGCAATTATCTATTGAACAAAATGGAGCATTTGAACATTTGCTTTGGATTTTTTTTGTTTCTATGTACGATGGGTACCAATAAACAATCACCCCGCCAACCATCGTGTGACATTAAGAATTATGTGATGTAACAAAGTTGCACCATTGCGAAGTACAGGCTTTGCCTATATTCGATGTATATTTGATATCAGTCAGAATAACACATCACAAACAGTAGAAAATTTGATGTGGCAGCAACACATACATCAGACCACACCTCTATTTAGGATATTCGACGTCAACAAATCTACCAAGTCGTGATATCACATTCAGACATGTATTATGAGAAGAATATATTATAAGAAACACACAACCGTGGCATGCGAACTCGCCGCTATGTTAGCAATCTTTCATTTGTTTCTCAACGAAAGGGCTTTGGTCGTTGTTTCATAAGCATTTAAGCAATCATATCCTAGAAG